>CM053409.1:27334036-27412767 GCA_028644305.1 Xerus rutilus
GACAATATGGAGCATATTTGGGTTGAGAAGGAATGGATAGATTGTTTTTAGGTTCAGTAGCTGGCCACCGGCCAGAGATGAAAGTAGCATTAGTAGAATTAGAAAAGAATTTTGGTTTGGAAAACCATGCTGCCGTTTGATTGTACAGCATGATACATGGCAAGCTACTGTTAGCAATTGGGGGAATGCTGGTGAAACATAGTGATCCTCGCCGCAGCCGTGTACTACTATAATTTAGAGTAACAGTTTCTTCTACATCTTCATAAGGCACAAAAGGTAAATCTAAAGAGGCATTAGTAGTCATCATTCTAGGAAAAACTGAAGAGGAATGGGTAACAGGCATAGGTGAGGGAAAGCCGCGGGACCTAGAGTCCCTGGGGTTGTGTCATGCCCTGCTGCCTTCCACACCTCAGGGTGCAAGGACAATCCTGTTTGTAACTTCCCCTTTACACTTCCTGCATAGGACGGCGGGCGCAGCAAAGGAGGAGTGAAAGGGGCAGATGCGAGGGTCAGATTAGCTGTCTGTTGAATCAGCTCCTCATCTTCCTCCTCCTCCTCGTCCGATTCTTGTTCCTCTTTTTGACTTCCTTGTTCTGACTTTTGTGAGTGCTCCTCTTTTACCCTTTCTAAAATCTGAGCACCCTGCTCTAATTTTTGAGTGAAACGGCCTGTTGAATCTTCTAAGCAAGATTGCATTAGAATCCAAATAGCCATCACTCCTGGAGGAAGCAGCCCATTTGTATCAGCAAATTTTAAATCTTTCCCTAATTTACCCCAGCTGGACACACTTAAATTCCCAGTAACTACATACCATGGTGCAATCTCATCTACTGCTATAAGAAATCGAGCAATGGTTTCACTTTTAAGTCCGATTCCTTTTTCTTTTAAAAGACCCTTCAGGGCAGTTTTAAGGTCCTCTCTTAATGATGTTCCTCCCATTGTCCCTTTATATGATGTCCTGAAACTCCAGGAACTTTATTATGAGGTTCTGACTTACCAGAAACTTACCACCGCGGCACCTGAATCTCACAAGGTTCTGAAGCTGATGAGTAGGAGGGAATGAGGGTTCCCCGTACGGGCCACCACTTGTCGCGTCCGACCAGCGGATGCCACAAATGACGCACCGACAACACAGCTTCTTCCAAGTGAGTTTATTCAGCAAGCTTGATGATGGAGAAAACCCCCGCCCTGCTTCTCCTGCTCGGTCTTATATGCCATTCACGCCAACCAATCACACAGTGCCGCGCGTCCTACAGCGTCTTACTTGCACCTGCGCGATGCAGCCTCAGAGCGGGACAACAAGTTTGAACCTTCCTCCTGGCATCTTGCCAGCCGCCATCTTGGAATGGCGTCTAGTCCATCGCTCCTCACAGTACCCCTGCGTTCAATTCTTAGTACCAAAAATAAAAACAAAAACAACAAAAGAAAAAAAAGAAAACTTTTCATGCTAATTTATTTCTACACTTCATAGCTTTCTTCACCCACATCCACAGGACTGACAATTCTGCACACTTAATGAAAAGTGTATCTAACGAAGTGGATGATAGTCTCAGTACTTTATTAAATTTGAGATAGAAGACAGTGGCTTATTTTAATTTTCAGTTATGAAATGTTTAGGAATTTGGTTAGGTGTTTTTTAAAGTGAGTTTGAACTCCAGCTCTGCTACTTGGTGGCAGGAGACTTAATTTCTCTGAGTCTCAGTATCTTCTTTTTCAAAATGGGGAGCATAGTGCCGTTTGCGGAGCTTTTGAACCAATTCCTGATGTAGAAAATGTCTGCAAAATAAAAGTAGTGGTAGTAACTGCTGGATCTTACCTCCTCAGTGTTTAAAGTGAGGCAATTGTACTAATGAGCTCAGAGGCTCTCTCAAGTCCTTCCATCTCTCCCACTGATTCAGGACACAGGAAGGAACATGCATCATGGACAGTGTTTTCATTGCCTCCCTCAGTGGGAATGCCTTTCCTTTCCACAGCACATAGTAGGAGCAGTCACTTCAGTAATAATTTGCTAGCTGGTGTTGCTGGTTTGGGCCAGTTTCTGAGTACTCTAGGGGGTTAAATGCAAGGGGAAGTGGGTCGCAGGGGTTCTTGTTAGCAGGCCCTTTTTTAGGGGTGTGACATCTGTCTGCCCTTAGGTACAGATGTAAGGACCACATGCCCCATAGGTTCTCACACTCTGGAGACAGAGTCAACAGGGGAATAGGAGCTGGTGGTATGCAGTGAAAGCAATTGCAGGGAGATTTGGAAGTGGGACACTAATCAATGGCTAAGAATGGCCTGGAAGAAGGCACAAAGAAGGGAATTCTGCCTGTTCCAGAGGCTCAACTTTACTCTTGCCAAAGACTTTGATAAACAAAGCAGGACATTAGTTAAAATGGTTAAAGTGGATTTTACTAATTATTTTATAATTACTAATAGTAAAGAGCTGAGCTTCTAATTCATGCAGAAATGATTGGGTGTTTTATTTTATTTTTCCAACAAGTTCTTATGGTTTACGTCTCAGAGTTACCTATAAAATCTTGTAATATGTTTACATTGTCTATGAATTATTTTATAGCTCTATTGAGGTATAATTGATATATAAAAATTCACACATATAGTGCATACATCTTTATGAGTTTGAATACATGATACACTCATAGTACCATCATCACATTAAACACATCTATCTCCTCAAAGAGGAAGAGTGGGGAGGAGGAAAGAAGGAGAAAGAGAGAGAGAAAAGAGGAGGATTAGATATGGGGCTCAAATAAAAATTCGTGGAGGATTGGTCAATGCAAAGGTAACTAGGCCAGTTGTGTCTACTAGCTGGCCATTATTAAAGTTAGGCTTCTATCCTGATGATCACATTTCAAAGAATGGCTTTCAGGTGTTTGAAAAAGAAAGATCCTCCTGAGTTGTAGAAAAGACAAATACATCTCAAAGGATTCACAATGGCAAGCCATTTTTAATAAAAGAATAAAAACTCATAATGGTAAGCCATTTTTAGTAAAAATACTAAGAAAAGGAGGTCAGAAAGCACAGAAAATTCTCTTGGTGGTGTTGAGTTTTCTCAGCAGGCATTTTAGAGGGAGCAGGGGGCTGGGGCTGGAGCCATCCTAGAAACGCAGGCTTACATTTCTAGGAGCCAAACTACAGTTTGGTCCTATCAGTGTGGAGAATTCTCTAGTCCTTACCATGAGGCCTGCTCTGTCAATATAACCCTCACAGATCTCTATCTGTCAGCTTTGTTGGCATTTAGGAAATTGTAGAAAGTGAAACGTTTCATTTACTTGTTCCACAAGTATTAATTGGCAGCCTCCTATGTGGTGGGCACAGTTCAAGATTCAGAAAAACCTAGGGCTGTTACTATTATTCACTAGTTGTTTTATTTGTCTTACCTTAATTCAATAGTTAACTTCTCTAATATGAGACAGTTATTCTTTTGTCTTCTATATAGTATGTAATTTAGCACAATCCACTAAATAGTCAGTTGAATTTTAAAAATATAATTGAACAATACAAATAAAAAAGGTAAAGAAAAATACTTTGAAACACAATTTGAGCAATCTGGGCGTTGAGTGGAGAAGAAAAAGAAAATGACATTTTGTCTCTTTTATTATGGGCTGTGGAAAATTTGATTTGAAAAAAATCACTTATTAAAAATGCAAGTTTGAGGACACTATCATATTTTAGGTTCAGCGAGGTAAATTCAAACAACGACCTTCTCCGGGCACTAATCACAGTGGGTGATTAAGTCAAAGTGGACAGCATTGTTACTTGCAAGGCTCAATCAGAGGGCATATACTTCTGTCACAAAAGAGGTGTCTCTGAAGAATGGTCTGAGGGGTTCCTGGAGAGAAGAGGGACTGGCAGGATTCTTGTTTTACATGACAGAAAACAATTTCAGCATGTGCCAGTCAGAGGCCTAGATGGAGTTTTATCTGGGAAGTAGAGACACATTCAAGGGAATATGGGGGCACTCTCAAGAGAGACACCTTTGAGGGTGAAGCAGGAAATACACATTCAAATACACATTCTGGCAGCTCCAGAAAGATAGACGGTTTGGGGGTTCCAAGCTCTTCTTCTTCTTTTTTTAAAATATTTTTTTAGTTGTCAATAGGCCTTTATTTCATTAATTCATATGTGGTGCTGAGAATCTAACCCAGTGCCTCACACATGCTAGGCAAGCACAACCCCAGCCCCAGGATCTTCTTTTAAAGGAAACTTGGTGAGGTGTGAGTATGGAAAGGAAAGTAGGAATGATGCCAGTCCAGTGATTTCAAGACAGTTTCTGGCATTCTGGTCATTCTCAGGATACTCAGACTAATGGGGTCTCCATTATCTTTTCAGTAGATAGTGCATGAAAGTCCCCTAAACCTAAATTGTAGTTTCCTCAAGATAGCTCTATTTAATCTATCTATTTGAGGATTCGTTAACTATACACAGATAGATTTACAGATTTCCCAGGAATTTGGGAGTAACAGGCCTGCCTGGGAGACCAGCTTAGGGAGTGACAGCCTGGAAAAGTATGCAGAACTTCTCACACCAGTCAGAATGGCAATTTTCAGAAATACAAACAACAATAAGTGATGATGAGGATATGGGGGAAAAGGCACACTCACACATTGCTGGTGGGACTGTAAATTGGTACAACCAATCTGGAAAGCAGTATGGAGATTCCTTAGAAAACTTGGAATGGCCACCATTTGACCCAGCTATCCCACTCCTTGGTCTATACCCAAAGGACTTAAAAAACAGCATACTGCAGTAATGCAGCCACTTTAATGTTTATAGCGGTTCAATTCACAATAGCTCAACTGTGGAACCAACCTAGATGCCCTTCAATAGATGAATGGATAAAGAAACTGTGGTATATATACACAATGGAATATTACTCAGCAATAAAAGAGAATAAAATTATTGCATTTGCAGGTAAATGAATGGAGTTGAAGAATATCACGCTAAGTGAAGTAAGCTAATCTCCAAAAAAACAAATGCTGAATGTTCTCTCTGATAAGTGGATGCTGATCCATAATGGAGGAGAGGACACGGGAAGAATGGAGGAATTTTGGTCAAAGGGGAGGGATTGGGAAGGGGGCATGGGAACAGTGAAGATGGTGGAATGAGATGGACATCATAGCCCTAGCTTCATGTATGACTGCATATATGATGTGATTCTACACCACGTACAACCAGAGAAATGAAAAGTTGTGCTCCACCTGTATACAATGAATCAAAATGCATCCTGCTTTCATGTATACCTAAGTAGAATAAATAAATTAAAAAAAGAAAAAAAAACTTTTTCCTTTGTCCTTTTATCTTTTTTTTTTTACCTGTTTCTTATTTCTTCTATCATACTGTACTTCCTGGTCTGGAACTTAAAATCCTTTGAATTCAAAGGAGCAAGTCAAAAGAAGTCTCCAAAATGGGAGATCTGGACTGGAGCCTCACTGCAGAAGATGAGGTTTGAGGACAAATCTCTGAAGATGCTTTTTCCCAGTCATACCAGCTCTCTGCGCTTCAGAGACTGAGAATTTTATACCAGAAGACATCTTTACTTGCTTTTTTTTCTTTGTTCCCAGGAGGAAGTAACTAAAATTCACCCTATGGGCTATGTTAACATCTCCTATAGTTTTGAAGTCTTCTAAAAATATCTGCTGTTTCCTTCTTAGAGCGCTAGAAAGGAATGAATCTCAGATCCAACTGGAGAGGTGACATTAAAACTTTTTTCTGTGTCTGATTTAATATAACTGAAAATAGTAAAAATTTCTACTAGTTTAACCTGTACCTAAAGTCTAAGAATAGACACAAAGAATTTTATTCCTGGATGCCAGGAATATTCTGAGATCCTGCCAGCTCTGCAGCAAATGGAAGGGGTGGTTCTTGGACGACAAGCTCTTCTGGAGGGAGGCCAGGCTGCAGCTGGCTGAGTTGTAATGTTTTCATCTGAGGTGTTGGCATGAAGACTTTCACCACTGTTCCCCCACTGCTATTTTTCTAAAGGGAGGCCAAGGTTGGATAAGGGTCAAAGCTGGCGCTGAACTGATGTTAGAAGCTGTTAAGACGCAGAGATGCTTTTACAAAGATGCATGCATTTTATCTAGCAGCCTTTCCCCTTAAAAGATTCCTATTATGTCTTCTGTTTCAGTGGTTCTCCATTTAATCCTCTACCCCAGAAATAATTTTAGCAGTATCAGGAGGCACTTTTGATTGTCATAATTAGGGGAGGGAATGCTATTGGAATCGAGTGGGTAGGGGCCAGGGATGCTGCTAAGTAAGCATCCTACAAAGCACAGAGCAGCCCCTCACAACAAAGAATCATCCTGCCCTAAATGTCAACAGTGCCAAGGTTGGGAAGCCCCATTTTTGCATTTGAAGAGAAGAAAACCAGTTTCTTGCTCTGTGCACCAAAGAACATCTTGCTATTTAAAGTGTGGTTCCCAGACTCCTGCATCACTTGGTAGTTTATGAAAAATGCAGACTCTCAGGCCTTACTCGAGCCACATGGGATCAGAATCTGCATTTTAACTAGGTCTCTAAATGATTCATACACACGTTCAATTCTGAGAAGAACCAATACCATTTTGTGAGAATTATGCAAAGCAAGGCAGTGTGGCTTCCAGGTGACCACATCAAGAGGAGATAGTTCTGGCCAGACTCAGTGTAGTTAAATGGGAAAAAAAAAATCACTTGTTCTCTATTTGGTCCTACGTTTTCATTGAAGTTTCTTTCACTTCTTTGCTACGTTTCCTCCCTTTCTCTCTTTCTCTCCTTCTGGCTTCCTTTTTTCCTCTCCCAGTTCCTCTACTACATCCCATATGTGCATAGCTTTTTCTAGGTCTTTAATTTAGAGTCTCCTCTTGATACACCTCCCCAAGAGGCAATACTTACCTCTTTAATTAAAGGAAATTGACCTAGAGGGAAAAGTGGGTAGAATCTGTAAGGAAAGCCATACTTTCTGAAACCTGATAACACAATTAAATTCAACCTTCCTGCACTGAGCTTTCAGTGGTAAGATATTAAAAAGGAAGGCAATAAAACTCATCCAATACTAATTTAATCAGAAGCCTGTGCCATCAGTCTCTTTGATATACCTTTTGTCAACACAGCTTCAGGTTTTGAATAGGCAATCTAAAACCCTGGAAATTTACCATATTGACTTATCAGCAAAATTTCTGCTGAACTTAGGTATAATAATAAAACTGATTAAAAATAAAATTTAGACTGAACACCATGTCAATGTATTGTAAATTTTTGGAGTCCTTTAGATACTTTATTTAGACATTTTTTCTATCTTTTTTTAATAAAGCTTTTGCTTGTATTGGGTTCACCATCTGTTAGGTCCATGTTTTTTTTTTTTTTTCCTACAAAAAATATGAGCTAAAAATTTCAAGTATTAAAACAAACTTTAATTTGACTTGATAAACATTTACCAAACATCTATTGCCTGTAAAATGCTGGGATAAGAATTTTAAAAGATAAAAAAAGATCCAGATATATTTTTTCCTTCCTTTGTGGTCTGTGATATAAGGGTGTGTGTGTGTGTGTGTGTGTGTGTGTGTGTGTGTGTGTTTTCACATATGTATACATATGAATATGGTAGGATATATGAGAATTTGCAGAAGTTTGTTCATGGCAAGTATATAAAACAGGTACAAAAAGAACTACAGAAAATTATAGAGAAATATTCATTTCTTTGTTGTAGAAAAGAAGATTTTGAAATAAAATGACTGGAAACTTTCTAGGTCCTGAAAAGTCATGATTTTCTCAGTGACATTTTACATCTTGGTTAACACTTACATTAGGTTGAGTCAGCTCATCTGTAACACCGGTACCATGCCCATGATATGGGTTACTGGGACATCTGTGGCTGGCTCATGCCATCCACCTGCTCCTGGAATAACAGACTCAAGCTATAAGGAGAAGAGATACACAATGGGGGATGCTCCTATGTCAGAAGCCAGTGGCTAAACAAGAAATTCAGGCTGGGCCTGGACTTTCCCAATGTGCCCTACTTGATTGACAGGGCTTATTAGATCACCCAGAGCAATGCCATCCTTTGCTGCATTACCTGCAAGCACAACCTGTATGGGAAAACTGAGGAGCAGAACCAGGTTATGGACATCTCCAATCAGCTGACCAGAGTCTGCTATCGATCGCCCAGGCTTTGAAAAACTGAGGCCAGACTGCTTGGAGTGCCTCCCTGAAAAGATAGTTATTTTCACAGTTCCTGAGGAAGTGGCCATGGTTTGTTGGTGACAGGATCACCTGTATTTTCTCACTTATGATATCCTCGATGTGCACCATATATTTGACCCCAAGTGCCTGGATGAATTTCGAACATTTTGGACATTAGTTCCATCTTTGAGAGCCTGAGGAAGATCTCTGTCTATATGAAGTCCAGCTGCTTCCTCCCAAGGCCTGTATACCCAAAGGTAGGGCAACAAATAGGGCCTTGAAAAGAGAGTCAGGAGGGAGGAGCCTGCTGTCTTCCTGTTGCCCAGGGCCCTGGGAGGTGGCCAGATCTCCTGCAGCTCTTCTTTTCATTCTTTCTCCTTTCTTCCATTTCTGTATCATACCCAAAGCCTGATTGCCCTCCTTCTCCCACTAATCCTGAGAAAGGAATTTGGAGATACAGAAAAAGATAGACTGACTGAGTCTAAAAAAGGAGAAGTGCCAAATCCTCCATGAGCCTTTGAAATCCAACATGAGCACTCCTGAACAACTCAGCCCATGTCCTTTGCCCATTCCAGTGACCCAGCCTCTTGCCTGCAAATAGTCACATGAGGGTAATGCACAATTGCTAGAAAAACTGGTGTGAAATTGTTTAACTCTGTCCTGGCTCCACCTTTAGTCCAGCCCCTAGCTATTATCCCTGTATAAATATTAACATTTTAATGTTAATATTTATATTAACAGGGGCTGTTGTCTGTCCCTCTGGAGATGACCTGTGTCCTCCCTTGAATGTATACTCCTTGCTTTACCTCCAAAGCTTCTCATGCTCAAGATGGTTGACATTCTCCATTTAATGAGTATTTCTTACTTTGCCCCCAAAAATGTTCTCTTGAGATATCCTGCATCCTCCCATGAATGTGTATCTGCTTTCCTAAATAAATCTGTTTGTGTCTCTGAAAGAAAATACACTAGGTTTCAGGGATGTTTAAATAAAGGGCTCCAGTAGGCCTGAGAGTCTGAGAAAACTACTTCTTCTATTTATGCTTGTTTTCCCCAGAATTTCTTTGATACCAACAGCTTTTTAAACCCATCTTATCATTCTATCATAACTCTTTCTTTTTTCCCCTTTAAAACTACAGTGGTACCAAAGCAGAGATTTATTCTTATCTGGTGTAGATCTAAGTCATACATGGAAGACAATGAAACTGTTAGGTACGTGTTGAAAAGAACCTGCTAAAAACAAGATGTAATGGGTATTTTATCAATTTAGTTGAATAGATTTTATCTTGCTTAGAAAAGACTTTTTAAAATAATGCTTTTAAAAGTCATTATGCAAATTTCTTCACCTGGCATCTACTTGAGGGTTTAATAATAAGACTTTAGAAATAATCTCCTACTTTCCCCTGAGATCTAATCAATATGCAAAAGGACATATACTATCTTGAAATGACAAATAATGGGGAAGTTATTCTTTTTGCTTAGTCCTTGTGACCTTGCAAATGACTATTTGTGCCAAAAATTACGTAAGTATTTGGATGACTTCCTAAAGAAATTAAAATAAAATTGAGTCATACTAAAGCTTTATTCAATTAGGCAATTGCACTTACAGATTCATTTTTAAAAGAAGCTAGATAAAACTGGTTTTATGTGGTAAGTTTCATAGGGCAGGGCTTTGGAAACTGGAGGGTGTATCTCTCCTATGTGATGTTAAAGATTATTACAGTAAATAAGAGTGTGTGCTTACTATCACATAAAACAAGTCTACTTTATTAATAGTGCTGGCTTTGGAATTTTCCAAACAGACTTTTATTTGCTCCAAATTCCATAAGTCATTGACTTTCTGAATTGAATCCTCTGCATACTTCCTCACCCATAGCTTTTCTGCAGCCTCTAGTCCCATACTGCAGTTTTGCTTTCAGCTTGATAGCAAAACTTGGAGACAGGTTTAGGTGATTGCTTTATTTGTGTATGAGGTAATGAAAAGACTTCTTTGAAATGCTGAAGGTGCACTGGTAGCTTAGGGGACTAAAAGCTGGTAAGCTCTTCTTAAAAAGAAGTTCAAAAAATTCTGCTTTTGTGAAAATAGACATGAAGAAATAATATTTTGGAAAATACTGAAGAGATTTTTTTTCTTTTTGGTACCAGGGATTGAACCTAGAGGCTCTTAACCACTGAGCCACATCCCCAGCCCTTTTTTGTATTCTATTTAGAGACAGGGTTTCCTGAATTGCTTAGGGCCTCACTAAGTTGCTGAGGCTGGGTTTGAACTCACAAACCTCAGCCTTCAGCGTTGCTGGGATTACAGGCATGTGCCACTGTGCCCAGTTAAGAGATGTATTTTTGTTTTGCTATGGGATCATATATTTTTTTTTCTTCCAATTGGCTTCAAGCTTGAACCCTGAATCCTGAACCCTGAAGTCAAATTCTGCAGGGAGAGGAGAGTGGTTTCCATCAGAACAGAAGTCAGTCGCACGCTGCCTGGCCTGGTGTATCACCAGTGTTCTGTCAGGTAAGTCCTGGCCAGAAAGAATGATAAAGAGAAGAGGCTATCCTTGTGGGAGGAAGAAGGTAACAGAATCAGAGGGATCAGATGGTGATATGAGGTGTCTACATGTCCCTTGTTAGGCCAAAGTGCTGAACGTGAAGATACTTGAGCTAGGGTGAGGTTACAGGGGAAAGAAGAGTGCCTTTGGACTTATTTCCTTTTTTAGAGGAAGAAGTCTCACAGACTGATTCTCACCATAACAATGGGGGCAACTCAAGGTCAGGTGACTGTGAGGGCCTAATTCCTCAGAATACCCACTAGAGTTTTCTAGAAGTTTCCACAATACTATAGCTAGCTAGTGGTACTTGGTGGCTGAACTTATTGGACTCATATTAATGTAAGTGATACAGGGCAAAGTAACACTCCAAGCAAGGAAAATGCATATAGAATGGAAATTGGGCATCAACAAGGCTGACAAACTCCTGATCCAGCTGAGAAAGACCTGACAGTTCCTTAAGCCCAGACTGAACGTCAGATGCCAATTGGGGGTCCCAGTGACTAGGAAGAGGAGGCACAAAGTAAGGAATGTGGTGTATGTATCTGGAACCCACTGCCGTTCCCTCAGCTGCCATCTTGAATAGGAGCAGGGGAAATGGAGGAAATGTAGAGCTTAGCCTTCTTAGAAAGCTGAGATTACCAAAGATGTTATTTATTAAATGGAATTTGCAAATTGGATTAGGCAGAGGCGTTTCTATGCACAACTGAGTGCCAGGTGGTGAGACTGGCAAGGAGGCTATATAGTGTGGCCCACTCCTTTGGGATCTCTGGATGTTGTTTACATAACTGAGTTCTTTTTAGAGTTTCAAGAATTAATTTATTCATTCCTTCCTTTCTCTCTCTCTCTCTCTTTGTATCAGGGATTGAACCCAGGGGTACTTAACCACTGAGCCACATCCTTAGCCCCCCCCTTTTTTTTTGGTACCGGAGATTGAACTCAGGGGCACTTGACCACTGAGCCATATCCCCAGCCCTATTTTGTGTTTTTTATGTAGAGACAGGGTCTCACTGAGTTGCTTAGCACCTCACCGCTGCTGAGGCTGGCTTTGAACTCGCAATTCTCCTGTCTCATCCTTAGCCTTTTTTGAATTTTATTTAGAGACAGGGTCTCGATAAATTGCTGAGGGCCTTGCTAAATTGCTGAGGCTGTCTTGGAACTCACGATCCTCCTGCCTCAGCTTCCCAAGCTGCTGGGATTACAGGTGTGCCCGGTTTAGAGTTTAAGAATTTTCAAGTTGAAACTATATAGTAAATTTAGAGTGGTAGGTGTATAAGTGTACCATAATTGTATTATTGCCATATTAAGGGTTTTGCCATAAAAAGCTCTGTTCTGAAATCTTGGGAGCCAACTCTCTGTGATGGGATGACGAGGATGCTGCTGGGATTTGGGGTTCCTTAAATGAAGCCTTAAGAAGAGCAGCAGAAGTTGCCCTGGCTCCTCCTCAATCCTGTGCTACGTGATTGCTGTCTGTCTCATTCCATTTCCAAGCTGCTTCTTCCTCCTTCTCTTGTATTCAGTGGACCCTTTGTTCATGATCAGAGCAGCTGATGGGACCGGTTGGGCCTGGTGTCTCAGAAATGTCTAACATGTAAGTCTCTGCAATCATCAGTGTCCTGTACATTGTGTGATATTGAGCAGCATCTCCAGTCTCCACTCAATCAGTGCCAATAGCACCTTCCTAGTGGAAGGAATCAAAAATGTCTCCAGATGTGCCCAAGTGCTATCTCCATGTGAAAAATCCTGGCCTAGGTGAGCAGATGCCTACCTCCTTATTTTTGTTTTCACATGTGGAGAATGGAAGACTGCATTGCCCTGTGGGAACACTGGCAGGTGGATGAGGGACAAAGATGGAGAAAAACTGTGGGGCTGGGGATTGAACCCAGGGCCTTGTACATCCTGGGCTGGACCGTGCTAGCCAAAAGCTCTACCACTAAGCTACACCCCCAGTCTCTAAACAATGCTTCTGAAGGAACTACTGTTCACTGTTTTTCAGTATTGTAGTTATGTTTGTTAAAGTAATTTTGATTGTGTTTAGTAACTTCATTGTGAGAGATGTACCATTGTGAGAGATGTAAGACATTAATAACAGGGCATATGGGTATAGGGTTTTGGGAACTCTGTACTATCTTTATTGTATTTCTTTAAATCTAAAATTAGTTTAAAATAAAATGTTTATTTTTTAAAAAAGAGTGCAGACCTCCTGAAGGGCTTCCAAATTCCACTGAATCCTGTGAGAGATTGTTAATAAATTTATGCTACTCAAACCTCACACCCTTTTCTTCCTTCAGTGAAAGGTGTGGCATACAATATGTTGTTTGAAGAGCCAGAAGTAACAAAATGTTAACTAAATTCTGCTGAGCAGATAAAGATAAAGATGAGAAAGAAAAGGCAGCTTTGTTGAAAAATGTCTCTTTAGAAACTCAAGGGGAAAAAAATTGCAAATGTTTGCCAGGTAAAGACTGATGGCAGTGGGAATGTAGGTATTTGTAATAAGAAGACATTTTACTGATGAGGATAATAGAATATCTAGAAACAATACAAGTTTGTGAACTTGTCATCTTAAGTTACACTGAGGGAGTTATGAAAAAGGTGGAGAAAATTCCCTTCAATAGTAATTGGATTGAAATATCTATTTTAGATAGAAGTAAATCCTTTCCATGTACTCACCTGTCCTCCAACTGTGAGAACTGGCTTCTTTCATGATTTTGGGCAAAAATGAGTGGATGGCATTTTTTGCTTGTTTTGTTTTTGTGGAACTGGGAATTGAACCCAGGGGTGCTCTACCATTGAGCCACATCCTAGACCTTTCATTTTGAGACAGGGTCTCACTAAGTTGCCCAGGGTGGCCTTGACCTTGTGATCCTCCTGCCTCAGTCTTCTGAGTAGCTGGGACTACAGGTGTCTGCCACTATGTCTGGCTGGATGGCATTTCTAAGAGGGTGATTAATTTGGAAGATGTTGTCAACAAAGGATAAGAAAAAAGTGAGATACGGATAGTTTGTCCCACTGAGGAGTAACTTTCATGTGCTAACCTGTGCTTGGCACACAGCATTTAGTGAGCAAATAATTGAATAATATTTCTTCATAGTATAAGAGAGAGCCAATTTCCTGAAACCAGCACTCAACAGCTGTATGGTCTGAGGGCTACTGAATTGAGCCTCATTTGTTCCAACTATTTTCCTAATATATCTTGCTACGACTGGTTCTGTGGCCTAAGTACCTATGTGGGTATATCATGGTTTGGAGTGTTTTGCCAACATTTAAAACAGTTGCCAAATGAAACATAACATGCCTAGTTAAGTTTGAATTTTAGATAAACAAAATTGTTTCAATATAAGTATGTCCCCAATACTGCCAACAGCAATGCTTCTGCTCCTTTCTTCTCTGATAATCCATTCACATCGATTTATTATGGAGTGGCTACCCTGTGGGCTATTCTGGGTGCTGTGAGAAGAGTAAGCAAAATCAGCATCTTTCCTGTCCTCATGGAGGAGGCCAGAAAAACAGGCAAACACTCCACAGAATTTCAGCAGTGCCAGTGCATTGAAAGGTAAAGTAAACAAAGGAAAGAGAACGACACTGATGGACACGAAGTGAGGAATGTGTGGTTAATTTGTGTGAGAGGTGATGTTTTAGCAGAAAGCAGAATGATGCCAATGTATGAGTCAAGTAGAGATCCAGGATAAGTATGTTTGTCCAGTCGGAAAGAGCAGCCAGTAAGCCCCGAATCTAGTAAAGTTTTAAATACGTGAAAGTTGTCAATTTGTAGTAATCTATTTTGAACACTCCTTGGTAATTATTTTTTCATAGTTCACTTTCTGCAGCAAACAGCAAAAAGCACAAGGGAACTTGGGCTTTCCTACTAGGCATGTATGAAGTATGCAGTATACACATGAGGGGCAAAGCCCTGCTTGTTCTTCTCAGGGGTTTTGCTGTGAAAGTCCCTGTGAGATGATAACATGGTGACTTTGGAAGCCCAGCAATCAGGCTACTAAAAAGTGGAATTCAATTAGTTAAATATGGAATTGACTTACAAACAACTTCTATAAGGCACATTTTCCAATAAAATACAGAATAAAGGGCCATGGAGTAACAGTGCCTCTTACCTTTTTCTTCATTTTTTAATGTAAAACATTATCCTACTGCTTTATTAAAAATAGATATGAATTGAAACCCAATAAAAATATCATTTTAATTTATCAAATTAGTAAAAATGTTTTAAAATCTTAGTACAAAATGCTGGTGAAGATGTACTGAAGCAGGTTCTGATGAGAGTATTAAAATCTTTTCATTTAAGAAGGTAACAAATGTGCTGGGAATGTAGCTCAGTGGTAGAGTGCTTTCCTAACATATGTGGAGCCCTGGATTTGATCCCCAGCACTGCAAAAAAAAGATGGCAAATAGAAGTTGTCTATGTTTGTGGTATACAACATGATGTCTTGGAATATGTATACATTGTGGAATAACTAAATCAAGTCAGCATAGTAATTACATATGATGCATACTTATTTATAGTGAGAACACTTAAAAATCTATTCTCTCAAAAATTTTTAAGTATATAATACATTGTTATGAACTGTACTCAGTGCCCTTATTTTCTCAATCAGAACTGTTTCCTACCTTCTAGCTCCTTGGCCAGTGAGCTTGGCCACATACTGAAGATGGCTAATTCTGCTTTGGATCCTGTCCTCTTGGCCTGTTCAAGGACACAGCTTTGGAAAGTTTCCCATCTTTTCTGTAACCTCCAATTTCTCCCCTCTACTGCCAATAACATAAAATTGTGCTATTGAAACAGAATGAATTTGGGGCCTACCCTCTCCCTCTGAATTGGGAACATATTTCTCCTGCTAAGAGAAGGAAGCTAAAGGGCTACAACCCTGACAGATGCCAAAGATGGGAGTGAAGATGGCCCATTCAGGCCAACACAAGCTGGCCAACTGAATCTACCTCATGTATATCACTTGGATTTTGTTTTTAGAAGATATATCTGATTCTGTGAGTGGAGAGGAGAAGGAATCTTGCTGCTTCTCCCCAGTTTGATCAAACAGCATAAAGATCACTGTTCATTTTTCCGTCGTTTGCCTGTTTCTTATGTGGGTGGATGGATGGCCACAGGGTCCCTATGTTGGGTGCCAGTAACGCTATCATTTCTCCCATCTTTTGAAAATGCTCCTTCGACCTCCTGTTATCCTCCATCTATGCTTTATTTTTAGGTTCTCTTTATATTAAACTTCCTTTAAATGCCTGTTACACCTGCTGTCTCCACAGTCACTCTGAGTCTGTACAATCCTCTGATCAGGCTTCTGGCTCCACCACTCCACAAACTTAGCTTTTGTCAAGGTACCACAGCTCCATCCTGCTGATGCCAAGGGTCAGTCCTTGCCCTCAGCATTTGATGATGGTTGCTATGCTCCTTGAAGCAGTTGGCTTCCAGATACTTCTTTCTTGTTTTTCATTTTCCTCCCACTCTTGACATGTACTTCTACCCTCCTTTGCTAATGTCTTGTTGCCCTGCCTTTTAAACATTGGATGTTCCAGAGTTGGGTTTTTTCTACCCTTATTTTCTTTGTGGTCTCATTCTATCTCTACAGTGGTGTCTCACAAAGTTATGTGGGTAACTCTGCCCTCTTCCCTGAATGGCTGTCTCCTATGAGCACTACACATTCATCAGCACCTCACATGTCATCCTCCCCTATCACCCTGGGCCAAATCACCATAGCTTCTCGCCCAGTTAATTTCAGTAGCTTTCTAATTGGCCTCCCCGTTTCTGCCCTTATCCCTTTATAGTCTATTCTGGAAATTTAGAGTAATTGTTTTTATGCTTGTAGATTATGTCTGCCCTTTGCCTTCTGACCTCCTGTTATTTCTCTGGTCCCTCTGCACTGGCTCACTTCTCTCCAGCCACACTGTCTCTTACCAGTCAGTCTTTGCACTTGATATTCTCTTTCTTCTTGGAATCATCTTTTTTCAGATCTACTTGACTCCAGCCTCCTAAAACTCTCTGCTCACATATCAGCTCAGAGGTGAAACCTCTCTGATCACTGTATTTAAGATTGTCTCTCCACTGTTCCCTGTGTGTTATATCCCACTCCCAGCTTTACTTTCCTCTCCAGCACCCACCACACCCTGAAGTGTGTGGAAGACATAGGATTTCTTCATGCTCCTCCTTCTCTAGCATATCAACTCCTGGAGGTCAAGGAGTTTTCTTTTTCACTACTACAGCTTCAGCATCCAGAATACCTTGCAAATTGTAGGTGATCAGAAAATCTTCATTGAATGGGGGGGGGGGGCTTTATATTGTAGTACCTGGTCAGTCAATGGGACAAAATATTTGGAATCAAGATTGAGTATGATTACCTTTCAAGAATGGCTTTTCAGCTGGGCATGGTGGCGCATGCCTATAATCCCCGTAATTTGGAAGGCTGAGACAGGACAATTGCGAGTTCAAAGCCAACCTCAGCAATGGCGAGGCACTAAGCAACTCAGGGAGACCCTGTCTCTACATAAAACACACACACACACACAAAGGGGGCTGGGGATGTGGCTCAGTGGTTGAATATACCTGAATTCAATCCTGGTACCAAAAAAAAAAAAAAAAAAAAGAAGGAAAAAGAATGACTTTTCAGAGGACTGGGAGTGTAGCAGAGCTCAGTAGCAGAGTGCTTGGCTAACATGCTCCAAGCTCTAGTTTCAATCCTTACCACTGAAGGAAAAAAGTTTTGGATATAACTTAAAATATTCACACCCATAATTTTGGTTTAACTCACAAATTTAAAGAGAATGTCACATTGTAAATTATTTAAAAAATCTGCAGCTGAGCCATGACAATGCATTATAGCTCAATGAAGCAGGTATCACACCAATGCTTAATTTGAAAATTATTGGTGAGGAGGGGAGATAAGTATTTCTTTTTTTATTTTAAAGAATAATCTACTACAAAAACAAAACAAAATACAAGAATGGCTTTTCAGGAGTCAATTGATTTTCTTCAGTTTGTACAAGTGGTTTGTAAAGTTTTGATTATAAATTATACTTAAAATATTTTATAGATAATGATAATTTAATAAGTAAATTGCTGTAATAATGAATGCTAATGCAGGTTTGGTTTTCATTTGAACTATTAGTATGATTGTAATTGAAATTCCATTTGTACATTTTCATGTGTTGAAACGAATTTATAGAAAATTATAATAATGTTTTAATATTATGAGGTATTACATGCATAATAAAGTATTTAAATCTACTCTTTGCAAGTAATTTTCAGAAAAGTTCTTGCTAAACTGTCATATTGCTGTGCAAGTCAGAGGATAGTGAACAAATACTGCCCTCTAGTGGAAATAATGAGGCATGACCCATGCTAGTCATTTATCTGAGCCCATTCCTTTACCCAGAGAATGCCTAGGAATTGGATGTTTCCAATTTATCATCTGAACTGATAGTGCTTTGTTGATATTTTAAATTTAATTTTGAAAATATGAATCACTAGCTAAAAATACTTGAATAAGCAAGGTACAAAATGTACCTGACCAATTAAGTTCTGAAAAAAGTGTCCAAATTTCGTTAGCAATCAAAAAATACAAATTGAGAAAAAGTGGTATGCCTATTACATCTATCAAGTCAATAAAAAGTTTGAGAACAAAGCTGGGCGCGGTGGCGCATGCCTGTAATTCCAGAGGCTTGGGAGGCTGAAGCAGGAGGATAGTGAGTTCAAAGCCAGCCTCAGCAACTTAGCCAGGCACTAAGCAACTCAGTGAGACCCTGTCTCTAAATGAAATATAAAAAAGGGTTGGGGATGTGGTTCTTTGGTTAAGTGCCCCTGAGTTCAATCCCCAGTACAAAAAAAAAGTTTGAGAACAAAATGAAGGCCTGAGAAGGGATGAATATTGTTGGTAGGGCTATAAAATGGTACTGCATTCTCAATTTGGGGTTCTTTTGGAAAAGAATTCCTCAATTATGTGAAAATGTTTGATTGTTATTTGCCCCCTTTTTTCCTGAGGAGAGGTTCAAAACCCATCGGATTATCAAAGGGATCTCCATGCTCTCATTTGATAAGAACAAATGTTTAAATAACTTTGGAGATTAGCTTTGCAAAATGTACAAAAAATAGTCACAGGTATATGTAGTCCAACATTGTTTTAACAACTACAAATAATCTAAATGTTCAACAACAGAGGATTTGAATAAATCACATTCCAGCCATATGATGGAGTTAATGTAACTGTTAGCAACTATGCTGTAGAATTAATGATGTAGAAATGTTCAGCATTATTGAGGAGGTAGAGAAAGCAGTTCCCCACTTAGTACATTTGATGTGATCTTGAGTTTATGAAAACATCAATATAGGGTTGGGGATATAGCTCAGTGGTAAAATACTTGCCTAGCATGAGTTTGATCGTCAACACTGAAAAGCAAAGCAAAACAACAATAAAGCAACCCATAAATATATTATCTGCATGGAAACAGATTTGAGAGTGCATAAGCTAAAATGCCCCTTCTGATTATGGACAGCTAAAGTGGTGTGCTTGTCTTTATTTTTATTTTTAAAATAATCTACAATGTACATGTATTACTTTTATAATAGAAGTATGATAAGTATCAGAAAAAACAATAATTTTCTCTGCATTTAAATATTTGACACAGGAAATTATATCACTTTTACTTAATTTATTTCACCAAATAGGTGCAAGTTTGTGAAAGGATTTTAAAGCACTAGAATAATGCAGGACGGTGGTGCCCCTCTGCAATCCCACTTACTCAGGAGATCTGAGACAGGAGGAGGATCACAAATTCAAGACCAGCCTCGTCAACTTAGTGGGACCTTGTCTCAAAAACTAAAATAAAGTTAGGAATGTGGTTCAGTGGTAGAACACCCTGGGCTCCATCCCCAGCACACACAAAAAAGTTAACATATCTTCACATATTTCATTTCTCAATTTAAGGAGCAAAGAAACTGGGGAGGGAGGTTGGGTAGGGAAGCAACAATTTCTCAGCCTTACTATTATTTATGAAACTGTGAGAGTGACCAAAAACAAAAACGGAAACAAAAACAAAAACAGCTTCACCAGTACAGTGGGGCCATTGAACGCCCTTTGCTCTTTCCATTGGTTTTAGGCTGTAGGCGTGGCCTCTGCCTCCCTGGCCCTCAGCAGAAGGCCAGCACTGCCCAGAGGGTTGGGGAGGACACACTATAGTACGTGAGAACACTGTGTGCCTTATGTAGATAAAATTTCTACCAAAGAAGAATCCTGTTTTTGGGACACAAAGAGTGCAGCTGTTATGGCAAATGAAACCACTATTAATCTGGCAAGAATCTTCAAAATACAAAGTAAAGAAAAAAAAGTCAGGCCCAAGATGGTCCACGGCCACTATTATTTGTGTGAGTTTGTATGTATCAGTGGTTTTAAATCTGGAGATTAGAAGAATTGCCTCCAGGAAAGGGAACTGGGTGGCTGAGAGGTGAATAGAGAGAGATGGACATTACTTTCTTTTCACCTTAAACCTTATGAGTATCTCCCCAGTTTAAAAAAAATCGTGTGTAGATCACTTTTAATGACAGAAAAAGAAAACCATATTTAAAAAAAAAACTACCTCGCCAAATTTTGTCATAATAAAAACCATTTCAAGCATCAATGTGTGGCTCCTCTGTTTTGAACATCAAAATGTTCATATGCTTAGTTGAAGCTTATTGTTAGGTTTTTGATCAAACTATGGCAGTTTTTGAATTTCCTTGGCAAAGTTTCTGAAATCCTATTTGACAGTGAAGTGATTTTTAGTTGAACTGTTAGTTGCAATAGAGGAAAGCCAACAATACATATAAGATATTAGTTGTGAAGTTTCTACTTTAAAAACATCAGATTTGCTTTTCTGTGGGAAGGTCTGGTCCTTTTTCCTATGCACATAATGTTACATATTCATGCTCCAGTGCAGGCTGTGTGCAATGTAAAAATGCTGACAACCAGACTTATAATGAGATCTTGCTTGTTTCTTCTGGAATTTATGGTCCAGAAAGGTTGCAGAAATAATGGGAATGTTATAACCTTTTGTTATTGGTTAAATTGTGTCCTACAAAACCTGTATATTGAAGTCTAAATTCTCTCCCTCAGAATTTGATCTTATTTGGAAATAGGTAATTGCAGATATAAGTAGTTAAGATGAAGTCATACTGGAGTAGGGTGGGCTTAGATCCAATCTGAATAGTGTACTTAGAGTACATGGGAGAATTTGGATGCAGACAGGGAGAGAAAGAAGACCATATGAAGATGAGGACAGACATCTGAGTTGTTCTACAAGACAAGGAATACCAAAAATTGCCAACAAACCACTGGAGGCTAGGGGAAAGGCATGGTACAGAGTATCTCTCACAGCCCTCAGAAGGAAACAACCTGTGACCTTTGATCTTGGACTTCTGGCCTCTAGAACTGGGAGATAGTGAGTTTTTGTTGTTGAAACCACCTAGTTTGTGGAACTATAGTGCCTAGCTAACTATCGTGCCTCCCTTTATCCACATCTCAAGACCACCCCTACCCCCATGATGGAAACTAGAGAGTGCTGTTATGGTTAAGATATTAGGTGTCCTCTAAAAGCTCATGTGAGAAAATGCAAGAAACTTTAGAGGTGAAATGATTGGGTTATGAGAGCTTTAATGTCACCAGTGCACTAATCCCCTGAGAGGAATTAACTGGTAGGAAGATAGGGTGTGGCTGGGAGGTGGGTCTTTGGGGTGTGCCTTTGGGGTATATATTTAGTCCTTGGTGAGAGAAGAAGGCTCTCTCTGCTTCCTGGTGCCATTTCCTTAGTTGCTTTCCTCCCCAACACCCTTTTGTCATGATGTTCTGCCTTACCTTGGACCCAGAGTAACAGAGTTGGCCATCTATGGACTGAGGCCCCTGAAACTTTGAGCCCCAAATAAACTTTTCCTCCTCTAAAAATTGTTCTTGTCATGTCTTTTGGTCACAGCAGTGAAAAAGCTGACTAAAACAAGTACCATACCCTATGTAGAATATGTTTTCTCCTCTACTGTATTAGGGTTCTCCAGAGGAACAGAATTGAACAGGAAGTATGATTATAAGGGGGATTTATTAGATTGGCTTACACAACCAGAAGCTAGATAGTTCACAATGGCCATCTGCAGGCTGGAGAGCTGGAGGAACCAGTAGCTGTGCAGTCCAAGAGGCTGAAGCCTCAGAACAAGAGGGATCAACAGTTTGAGACTGAAAGCTTCTGGAAATTCTCTGGAGAATCACTGGCAGAATCCATTTTGGAAGAGTGAAGGAGTGAGAGTCTGATATCCTCAGGTGTTTGTAGCAGCAATCAAGAATCCATGCAAGAAGAATTGAGCTTGCATCTGCTGCTGCTTCCTTGTTCTTCCCACTTTTATTCCATCCAAGCCACCATCCTATTGGATGGTGCTGCATATGCTTAGGGAGGGTCTCCACTTCAGTTTGCTATCCCACATGCCAATCAGTCCTAGACATACCCTCATTGACACACTCAGAAACCACACTCAGAAATCTTTGGCATCTCCTAGTCCAATCAAGTTAATAATTCAAATTAACCATTATATCTACAAACATAAATTTTAATTTATAAATTAGGCATGGTAAGAGATTAACAACAATAATAATGAAATAGAAACATGTTAACAATATACTGTAATAAAAGTTATTTAAAACATATGAACTTTATTTCTGGAAATTTCCTCATAATATTTTTGGACTATGGTTGACTGGGTAACTGAAACTGTGAAAAGTGAAGTTGTGGATGAGGGGGCACTATTATAATGCACATTCCAATCCAAATGGAATCTAGCAGCAAAATAGTCTTAGAAAAGAGAAGGCTGACCACTGTAGGGTAGCCGAATCATTCTTTCCTTTTAAACATTTATAATTGATTTTTTAATGGCAAAGGAGAATAAAATTGAGATAATCTGGTAGCCAAGTCATCAAGAATTTAACAGAAATTATTAATTGCTTGATAATTTGCTGAACATTGTATTTGTCTGTTTTCTTTGGCTAATAACATGATGTCACAGACTGGGTAAGTTTGAGAAAAAAAAGAGTTTCATTTTGTCTCATGGTTCTGGTCCAAGATTGAAGGGCTGCTTCTGGTGTTGGCCTTCTTGGTGGTAGAGTCCCAAGGTGGTATAGGGCATCGCTCAGCCAGACACAGGAAGCACTGTTGTGTGTGTGTGTTCAAGTTTCTTTCTCTCATAAATTAGCCACCAGGATTCAATCATAGGAGCTTCTGCCCTGAGGCCCTTATTTAATCCAAATCATCTCCCAAAGATCCTAGTGAGTTAAATTTCTACCTTTTTAATTCCTCACAATGGGGATTACATTTCAATGCACAAAGCCTTGGGCAACACCCTCAAACCATATACAAACCATTGCAAGCAAATCATATTATTTTAAACACTAAATGCTGTGTCATTTGCTTCTATTTCTCTTAAATGTTCTAATTAAATTTTGTAATCCATTGGCTCTTTTCTTTCTATGAGTGTGAAGTTAGTAAGGAAAAAATACATAACTTTATTTAAAATTTTGTCACTTTACATAAATTAAAGTCTAGCAAATTAGGTGTATGTTAACACCCTGTAATGGTAGAATGCTATATTTGCATATAATCTTCTCTCACATATTTTGAGAGATTCGTATTTTTGTCCTAAAAACATGACTTCTGAGCCTTATTTTTGTTTCATAACAGCACATGTGAATAAATATTAAAAACCATTAAAAGCCTTCTCTTTGGGGAATGGAGAGTTTCTTTAAGTCACTTTTAAGATAGCATTTATTGCCCTATTTTTTTTCAGGCATGTGATTTCCAATTTACTAATACAAGTTCTCTGATGAGCTGTCTGGGGGCCTATAACCCTGTTCCTATCTTTAGCACTGCCCAACTACTTATTGGCCTTGCAGCATGGCACAGTGTTTTAAACAAACCTCCTCTGTTTATCCAGACTCCCTTAAAAGAGCTCTGAAACTGATCCAGGCACAGATGGCTGGGTTTGACCAGAGTTTCTAGCCTGCTATAACATCCACTGCTGTCGCCATTTTCCACAGTGAGATAGATGGAGTGGAAAATAATATTAATCTTCAAGCACAGAATTCAAGCATTATTACTCCCAGAGAACCAATCATTTAAAAACAATTTACTACCATAAACTAGGTGTCATTTTAGAGAAACATGAAATAAAACAGAAGAAATCTGTTTTCTAATGACTCACTTGGTTGGTTCCAACAAAGCATTGCATTGGGATGTCATTTTGCCTGTATTTGATTTAGAAATATCATCAACCCATACTGTTCCTGAAAACAAACAGAAGATACCAGGAGAAATCCACCCTTGGAATCCTTTTCTTTCTTGGTGGTCATCATTCATTGCCTAAATCATTTCCTGTTTTTATTTTTTTTTAAAGAAAGCACATTACTATTGTTGAATTATATATTTGAGTAAAAATGAAAACTAGATTACAAATTATTAAATCAATTTTATGGATAATTTTAAATTTTCTGTTTCTGATAATGAAAGCTATGTCTAGAAGCCTTGAATATTGTCTTAGATCAAGCTGCTATAATAAAATATGATGGACTCTGTGACTTAAAAACAAACATTTATTTCACACAGGTCTATAGGTTGAGAAGTCCAAGATCAAGGAGCTGGTAGGTTTAGTGTCTGTTGAGGCTCCGCTTTCTGGTGTGTGGATGACTACCTTCTGGCTGTGTTCTCATGTGGCTGGGCTCAGGAATATCCAGATGAGACACAGAGGGGCAGAGGGCAACAAGCAAACTTCTGCCGTGAGGGAGGAAGAGAGGAGGAAGTGCAAAAGAGATCAGTATACACAAAGTTTTCCTAAAAGCTTTAAAAGTATTAAAATTTCATCTACTACTAATGATCAAGATCTGTTAGTATTTTATAAAAGATGGCAAAAGAGGCTTTTAAAAATGGCATTAAGTGCATTTTGCTTTAGATTTTAAATTTAAATATTTTTTCATTTCTTTAGTACTTAGCCCAGTGCTTGACACTTGGAAGGTACTCAAAACTTTGTGTGTGATGAGGACTAGGGTGTAGCTCTGTAGTAAATTATCTAGCATGTGTGATTCTCTAGATTCAATCTTCAGCACCAAAAAGAAAAACAAAATTTTTTTTTTTGTTAACTGATGAACAACTATAAACCAGATATATTTATATATTTAATTGCTTTATAAATGTTAGCAGCAAATTCTCCAAGAGTTATGTTTTAGGGGTTTCAAGAAACCCACTTCTAAATACATAATTGCTAAGGAGATTCTGAAGTCATTCTGGTAGCAACACCTTTTCAAGTAAGTTGATCACCAAAAGAGATTAATTTATGTCCAGAGATATTTTATTGCTCCTCCTTCTTGACTATTTGCTAATGATTTAAAGAAGATAGGGCAACTATATGGTAATTCAACTTTTGCCAGTCTATATTGGCTTATGCCACCTAGAGATTCCTTGATTTGGCTGATACGGTGGTTGGCTGCTCACTCAGTAAAGAAGCAACTTTGACAAATGAAGAAAAGTCTTTCTTTGGTTACAGGTACTGGTTCCTTAATACTTTTACTATGTTGTTTTAAAACTGTAGCCGCTAATTTTGTTAGGAGACCATTCTTCATGAATTGTGTTTCTGCATGATTTGTATCAACTTTTATTTTATTTTAATTTGTATCAACAATTATTTGTTCAAGAATGTATGACAAATATTCTTGGAAGATAGCCACAGTTTCTCTCTCAGGTAGAGGGTAGATTTCTTTGCTGTTCAAAATAATAAAACTTATTATTAGTAGCTATTAATTAAGCTGTATCTATTCTATTTTTACAGTTATCTCTAACATTCAGATTATCTCATCACCACATTGTTTGGGCAATTAAAACAATACCTTATCAGGACTCCTTGTGCTCTAACAGAAAACACTAAAATTAGTTTTTGTTTTTTTTTTTTTAAATTATACCCCTCCCATGCTTTAGACAAACCAAACAGAAAATAAAAGCTCTAACCCTGAAAATGTCCATTGCCACGTACTGGAGTGCTTCCTGAAAATTAACATGAGTAAGAATCACCTGAAAAGCCACAAAAATTCAGATCCCCAGGCTTTGCTCCTGAAGAATTGATTCATTAGATTTGGGTGGTGCCCAAGAACTAGCATTTTTATTTTATTTAATTTCTATTGCTTAAAAATAAAAAGGAAAAACAACTTTATTGTATCATGGAGGCCTAATGCTTCAGCTTAGTGCAAAACACCCATCAGAATTTATTCCCAGACTTCTCTTTTTCACCTTCAGCTCACATACTACAATTAATGTATGTACCTTTGCACATCCAGTCATTTTGCATAGAATGACCTCTCATTTACGGGGCAAACTCCTTACACATCTTCTAGATTCAATTTGAATAATACCTACAGTATGAGATTTTTCTCCACGTAGTCACCAAAGAGGATTTAAAAATATTTATATTATTTTTTTTTAATTCCAGAAGCAAGATGTGCATACTTTAGGGATATCACAGTAGTGATTAAGAACTTAACAGTTTCCTGGGCGTGGTGGCACATGCCTATAATCCCAGCGGCTTGGGAGACTGAGTCAGGAGGATTGGGAGGGATTTCAAAGGCAGCCTCAGCAATGGTGAGGTTCTTAGCAACTCACTGAGACCCTGTCTCTAAATAAAATACAAATTAGGGCTGGGGATGTAGCTCAACGGTTGAGTGCCCCTGAGTGTAATCCCTGGTAGCAAAAACAAAAAAAAAACAAAAAACAAAAAAACCTTTTTTTTTTGTTGTTGATACTGAGGATTAAACAGAGGGGGGCATAGCCACTGAGCTATACCTCAAGTCTTTTTATTTATTTTTTTATTGTGAGATAGGGTCTTGCTAAGTTGCTTAGGGCCTCACTAAATTGCTGAGACTGGCCTCCAATTTGCTATCCTCCTGCCTCAGCCTCCCCAGTTACTGGGATTATAGCTGTGTACTACCATGTCTGGTTGAGAGCTTACATTTTTAAAAAAGTCTCTCAGTAGCATTTAGTTCATGCTGATGTGTAGAATAAAGTCCACCATTCTTGAGCAGCCCTTCAATGTTAGCTGCATCTGACCTCAGCCTCTTCTTACCCTCTTGTCCTTTACACAAGCATTCTGCTTTTGACAAACACTCATGCATTTTCTCCCAGGTACACACTGTGACAGCAGTTTTTAAGATGTAGACAATGAATGACTCTCAAGGGGACACTTCAGTAATTTAAAAACCAGATATATGCACACCCAGACCTAAAATTTTTTCGTTGTTTTCTTTCTGATTTTCAGAAAGTTGTTATAAAAATATTTTTGTTAAAACATAAAACTCTAGTATTGTGATATTGTTTCATCTCAAATGCTTTGTACTGCAACTGATTATGAGCTGATAATTTATTGTTACCATGTCATATAGCACCTAAGAGTTATTGATATGAATTAAAGCAAATGTGCCCTGCCATTTTGATTATTGATTTTTTTTGTGTTTGTTTTGTTGGATATAACATAAAGTTGAAGCATATCAAAGAAAAGAATATATTACCATAAACAGTAACTTGGAAAGCCTATTTTCAACATTCCAAAGTGAAAATATGAAGACGAACCACAAATATGTAAATACACACAGGCGTCCATGTACCTTTCTTTGTCCTTTCTCAAGTGAGCCTATCTCTGTAATCTAGCAAAGGCTGTGATTCCAGACAAACAGCTAATAGGAAGTGTCTCAAGGAAAGATGAAGAATCAGGACCTGACATTGTCTTCATCTCATCCTCACCTTTGGAGGGCACTTGGAATCTTGATTTACTCTGATTCCTCATGCCTGTCTGTAACATAATATTGTTTCAAGACAATGAAACAATACCAAGCTAATCTTAAGGCTCCAATCTGGTCATTACTAACCTGTCATGGACTTCCTATTGAGTAAGTGGGCAGAAGCCACTTGGAATGTTAAAGTTCCATAAAACTATGTAGATCTGCATTTAACTACAAAACTGACTCTTGCAAAGAAGCAATTTCCCTATGCTTCTGGGTATCCTTTCCTGATTGTGAGAGGTAGGTAAAAGCTGACCATGGATATGGTCAATGGTGACAGAAAAGGTTCAGCAGAAGGAGGCCCAGACTACCAGCAGAGACTTTTGATAGAATTCCCATGACACAAACTTCCTGTAAGTCCATTGTATCTATATATTAGTGGGGTTCATTGTTCCTAAAATATGGAAAGGCATGACAGCCTCTGCTCCCCCTTCTGCATATGCCCAGAGCCATTCTCAAGATCCGCATACTTTTCTAGATGAGCATGTTTTAGTCCCCCTGGAGACGAGTTTTTTGACTTTCTCAACTTCTTGTGCTCCATTGCATGATTTGTGGCTTCTTCTTTACCTCCTCTGTGGCATCAATGTGAATGTGAAACTCAGCCTTTTGTTTTCTTTTAAATCCATACTCAATTTTTGTGCATCTAAAAAGAGACTTGTTATCACATCATTTCAAACAAAGTGAAATAGAATATTAGGCTTCCTGCTCTTAAAAATCAGTTGATATTTCTTCCACTCATCCTTCCTTTCTCCTCCATCCCATCGTTCAGAAGAAAGCAAATACCTACTTTCATCCCCAACAAACTTTCATTTCAAATCCCACTCTCATTCTTCCCAATAAACCTTCATTCAAACTCTAATTTGTCACTATCTGCAAGCACACTTCCAGCCTCGCTCAAGCGCAGGCCCTGCAGCAGTAACTTGGAAATCACACCATTATTAAGGCCCATTAAATCACTTTCTTAGGTTTGGGTCATAGAAGGTTCTTTTAGTGCTTTACCAAAGACATGTATCTGAATGCACATGTTTATTAGAAAAGTAATAAACTCCTTTTGATTGAGTGACAGGTAGTTGAAATTGTTCCATTTGCTTTTGGCAAATATATAACAAATGTTAAGAGCTCGGATAAGGTTTTGGTGCCCATATTTCACTCTTATTCTTGCTTTGGTATATAGTTCTAGTTGAAGGCATTTTGCCTTTGTGTTTTATAAGGATAGCTGGAAAGAAAACAACATGCCTAGTTTTTAAATGGGCATAATTTCCCAGTGTACCAGTTATTGTCTGATAGTACTTGGGCCCATATTTCTCCTGTATCATTGTGGCAGAAAGTCTGAGGGCTACATTTCCCAGACTCAATGACAGCTGGCTTCCAGGTAGGTTCTTCTAATTGAAGAGACTCCTTTGCCATGAGATGAAGAAGACAGCAGATGGAGCCCTTTAACTTCTGGTTCCAGTAGCAGTAGTGATGTGCATCTGTGAATGTCTGCACGGTGTCAGTGCCAGGAAAAGTGGCCGCAGCAACTATGAAGAGTGCAGTGTGGCTTCCTGTGGGTCCTGATCTCTGGGTAAAATTATGTTCCTCTCTTGTCTCCTTTATATCTCCAAGAGTATAAATTGATTCCCTGTATTAAGTTCTTTTCTATTTTAAGTATCTAGAGTGCTTTCTTTTTCTATTTTCCTGATGGAACCCTTCCTTGACTGATACCCTGTCTGCAAGGTTTTTTTGGGAAGCTAAATTAGAAGCTAAATTAGAGGACAAGATTGCTACTCAGGCCAGATGCTTAAATAACCTTTTTTTTTTTCCTTTTTCTTTTTTTTTCTTTTAAAGCTAAGATGGGTGGGTCTGCAGAGAAGATTTTGACCAGACTTTTCTTCTCAGTCTCAGGAGGAGCTGCTGGAACATGGAGAATGTTATGTACCTGCTCTAAAGAACCAGGACCACATAAATGTACAAATTTGATTGAAGAGGTAAATGAAAGAGAAGCCTTTTAAGAAAAAGCAACCCCCCCTGTTAATAAAATGCAGACTGATGACCCATCTTTTGGTCATTCTCTCCTCTTTATAGGAAGAAAGAGTAAGGAGAATGGGTGGAAGTACCTAATATGCTTGGGAGATCTGGAAATGTCCATGAGCTCTGGAATTATGTTAGAAATCCAAGGAAGCATGGCAAGCAGTGCCTGTCCACAACAGAAGATTGGACTCATTCTATCAGCCTGCAGGAACGAGAAGAGGGCCATGTTTTGGGACATTCACAGCAGTAAAATAATGTGATGTATATTTCATTCTTTCCTTTTTCCCATCAAGGCAAAAGCTATTGTGTTTTCTGTGCGGCTGAGTTCTTACCAGTGGGATCCCAAATCCCAAACAAAATCGAGGAGATAATTTGTGTGTAACCATTTTGCTTTGGAGACTGTGGATTTTTCTCTTGGAAAAAAGACTTGGTTTGTGATGATTAGGATTTTATACCCCCTTGGATTTGGCCCATCAAAAAAAGCATTGATTTAAGCCAGGCACAGTGGCATATGTTTGTAATCCCAGTGACTCAGGAGGCTGCGACAGGAAGATCACAAATTCAAGGCCAAACTTAGCAACTTAGTGAGACCCTGTCCTAAAATAAAAAAATAAAAAAAGAGTGAGGATACAGCTCAGTGGTAAAGGGCTTCTGGGTTCAATCACCAGTACCTACCAACCAACCAACCAACCAACCAACCCATCCTCGACATTTGCCAGAATGTTAATTGCATTAGAAAGGGAAAAGCCACACCCATATATAGAGTTCTTGAGGAAACCATGTGCTCTAGAATGGCAAGCTGGGAGCAACTTGGAGCAGGAGAAAATAATTGAGGCAGCATCTTCTACATTATGTGATTTTTATCTAACTGTTGATATTTCCTGTCTCATTTCATAAAAATGGAGCTGCCACACAAGTTTCTTAACACCACTAATAATGTGTTTCAGGGCAGCCAGGTCCTGTTTTTGTTATGTGCATGCTAAAGCCATCAAAGAAGTTCCATTTTGTGAATCTCTTTTGGAGACTATAAACACTGTTAATGGCTTCAAAATGGTGCAGTCCTTCCTAGCCAAGCAAAACTTTGCTTGAAAGAATCTTGCTTCCCTGTGTGCAGATGGGCCCCTGTAATGCTTGCCACTACACCTGGCTCTACTGCTTGGTGACATGTCATGGTGATTCACTGTTTTTGACACAGGCATGTGTTGGCATCAAAAACCCTATCACAAATCCTAAAAGAAGTTATGCTACTGTTGTGAAAAGTGTTACATTCATAACTGTAGCATCTTCTCAAGAGATTTAGTCAAGAAGTGGGAGCCAGATACAAAGTTCTTCTCTATTCTTTTACCTGCTTTTTTAAGAGTGAATCTAGTAATAAGTGGTTGGATGTCACATGGAAGTTCCTCTTTTTAAGAGAGAGTAAATCTACCCTTGAAGAGAGCTCATTTATAGCTTGACTTAGGTGGTTAACATTTTTGGTCCTATGCTTATGGTAAATCTTTTGATCCAAGGCTCTGTAGTGAAAATTATGGGTGCTACTAAAAATTACAAGCCCTTTGACCAAGCTGCTGCTGGAGGGGGCCAAGTACATGAATTTCTAATGCCATGGAAATAGGAAAACCAAGGATACAGTGACATATAGATTCCCGGCAATTTGGCAGAGATCTTAATGTTACTTTGCTCAGACAACCTTAAAATAGGAATCTAAATTTGCAATTCTTTCCTTGCTAACAAATATAGCACCAATGAGTCAGACTTTGCTAAAGATTTCTTCATTGATATGGAGACAAAAAAATACTTGATTAATAGTCAATTCAGAGTCCTGGGGAATTCTGGTGTTTTTTTTTTTTTCTGATACAAAATTCTTCTAATCTGGCCAACTGGGTGATGGCAACTGATTCCAATTACTGCAAAGAAAATGCTATAACATTAAGATGTGGATAAAAAATTCTCCTTAGAATTGTGTTTGTTGGGAATTATACTTTGATAAATGTATCAGAAGAATGTGTTTTATCACTTTTGCTTTTTTACCCAAATGTGTAAATTGGTGACTTGGCGTTCCATATTTCCAATTCTTTCTTGGTGTAAGAACATTTCTTTTTGAGAGATGCTTGCAAATTCTGAGCTTTTGAAAAAGCACTGTGTCTACAGGCAATTCTTTGTCCAAATTTACTCTGCCAGGTGGCTCTATTTAACTGTCAGTAGCCCATGTCTTAACTGCCTGAATGCTGGAATACTGGCATCTGAATTTTGTGGCTTGCATATGGGGAAGTACGCACAAACAGTGAAGGGAGTCCGTATGTCCAAATGCCAGGAAGTTTGAGAAAAACAGAAATCATGATCATCTACAATATTGAGATACATGATTTTTTATAGAGGTGATTTTTTTCTTTGTTGTTTATGTGGAAGCAATAAACATTCAAAACAATAAGATAAATTGTATATAGAAAGTAATAATGGGTATTTTTGTTTATTTATATGTTTGAAGGGAGAACAGGTTCACAAGTACATTAGTTTGCTAGGACTGCCATTACAAAATACCATAGACTAGGAAGTTTAAACAACAGAAATTTATTTCTGTTCTGTTGCAGTTCTGAAGGGTAGAATTCATAGTGTATACCTTGTATAACCTCCTCCTCTTGACTGCAAGAGCAATCTGTGAGTGTGATGGGACATCACATCCAAGATTAGGTTACATTGTGTGGCAAAAATAAAATAATTTTTCAGATGTAATTGAGGTCTCTAATCAATACTTTGAATTAGTCAAAAGGGAGATTATATTAAATATATCTGACTTGATCAGTGAACCATTTAATGATACTCTTGATGGTTTTGGAGAAGCAAACCACTATGAGAGGATGCTAGAGGGGAGGGACTTGCAGGAGGAAGGACCTTTAAGAATGGTCCTGGTTGATAGCTATCAAGAAAATGGAAACTCAGCTTTACAACTAGTGAATCTGGAAGAGAGCTCCAAGCTTTTGACTAGATCACAGCCTTGGTGAACACTGTGACTTCAATGGGGTGGGATGCTGAGCAAGGACCCAGTTAATTTATGCTTGGACTCCTGAATCACAGAATCTCTGAGATAATAAATTGGTGTTTAAAGTTGCTAAATTTGTGATAATTTGTTATTCAGCAATTGCATGGCAAATGAAATGCTATCAAATGTTAAATAGGAGACAGACTGAATAAATTATGGTACATCCACACAGTGGAGTATTATGTAGCTATAATCATATGTATAGGAATAACTAAGATATGAATGAGGAATGGTGTTTTCATATGGCATATTTTGTGTAAGAAAAGGGTATATGAGTACACATACACCAATGTTTATATTTTCAACAAGAAAGTCAAATTAAAAACCAGAATAAATTTAAAAAAATGTTTACTAGTGGAGGAGTCAGGGATCCAGAAGGAGGAAACAGGATTGATATGAAAATTTTGATATACCTGTGTGTTAGTCAGATTTCTGCCATTGACAAAATGTCTGAGGAAATTAATTTAAAGGTTTATTTTGGCTTATGATTTCCAGAAGGTTCAGTACGTGGTCAATTGACTCCATTGTTTTTTGGCTTGTGTCAAGGCAGGACATCATAACAGAGAACATGTGGTGGAGCAAAGCTGCTTAATTCATGGCAACTGAGAAATAGAGATGAGATGAGACTAGCTCCCAATTTCCTCTTCCAATTAGCCTCAATTACCTAGCTTTCTTTATTATTTCCCACCTCCCACATGTTCTGCCATCTCTCAGTAGCACCACAGACTGGCGACTAAGCCTTTAACTAAATTCTCCTTTGTTTGGAGGACACTTCAGATCCAAATCATAGCACTTTGTTTTATTTTTGACTTTGAAACTATGTAAAAGGTTACACAATTAAACCCAAAATCATATGATAAAAAGGAATTCCTAAACATTAAACACTAATGGAAATAGATAAACATAGCTGTACATCCATTTGGAAACAAAATTGCACAGACTGAATTAATTATTTAATGTGACTTTAAAACCACAGTATTTCAACTGTTTCTCCCTAGTGAGATATATCTGTGGACAGATTTATATACATGCCCTAGGCAATCGATAATTGACTCCAGGAAGGATAAATGCAAAGAAGTTCACACCCAGACGCATCATAGAAAAATGCTGAAAAAACAGGGAGAAAATCTTCAAACAAGTGGGAGAAAATTACCATTCACAAAAATTAATTCTAAATGAACTGAAGCTAAATATAAGATATGTAAATGCAGAAATCCTAGAAGAAAACAGATATATCACCTTGGAGTAGGAAATGATTTTTAGTTATGACACCCAAACCACAAACAACAAAAGATAAGAAACTAGATTAATTGGATTTCATCAAAATTAAAAACATAAGACACAATTAAGAAAATGAAAATATAAACAACAGAATGAAAGAAAATATTTGCAAATCATAACATCTGACAAGGACTTACATCCAAGATCTATAATGAACTTTTATAATCCCATAGTTACAAGACAAATTCTAACTAAAAATAGGAAAAAGATCTAAATAGATGCTTCTCTACAGAATAAACTGATAAAAATGGCAAAAAGATGTCCAACATTATGTCTGCTCAGAATATGCAAATAGAAACTGCAATGAGATAACATTTAAAACAAATTATAATCAAAGACTAGAGAAATTTGAAACCTGATGACCTATTGGCATGGTTATGGAGAGTAAAGTGGTGCAGTCTCTTTGGAAAATAATCTGGCCGTCTCTTGAAAGATTCACATAGTGATACAATATGACCAGCAATTCTCCTTGTAGTCATATACCCAAAAGAACTGCAATCATGTCTACATAAAACCTTGTACACAAATGTTTATAGCAGCCTTATTTGTAATAGTAAAGAACAATAGGAATCAACTCAAGTGTCTATCAACTAGGGGATGGTCAAATAAAATGTGGCATGTCCATATGATAGAAATATCATTCAACCAATAAAAATAAAGTGCAATGCTTAATATGCTACAGTGAGGATGAACTTTGAAGATATGTAAGTCAGAGGGTGGAGTGAGGTTTGGGACACATACAGAATTACTTTTAAAGGGCATAGAGTCTTTTTTGGGGGGAGGATAATGAAAATGTTCCCAAATTCATTATGGTGATGCTCACACAATTCTGTGAATATACAAAAATCATTAAATTGTATATTCTGGGTGAATTGCAGAGAATGTGATCTATATCTTAATAAAGCTGTAATAATAAAGTCTAAAGCAGTCACAAAAAAGGGGCATAGGCCATCTAGAAAGGACCTGTCAGTGTATGGGACAATTTGAACATCAAGAAGAATGGCTGCATAGAATTGAAACAGCACATACATACAAATGAGTAAGTTTGTAATGATACCAAGTCAAACAAGCAAAATATCTCACTATTCACCACTGGAGGTTGCCAGAGCACTGATCATTTCTCTGAAAAACTGAAAAAGGAAAAGAATCAAGCTCATCCTGTTTTACCTGTATGAACTATACATTTATGTACTTGAATAGTTGATGGGGGAAAATTCTTTATAAAAGAACATTAATAGATGCAGACAGAATGATAGAATTAGAAAGTCATATTTTGAGATTTCTAGTGAAATTATACTTAAAGGCAATAATTACATAAAAGCAATAAAAGCATGGAGAAATATATTGATGGGAGAATTTCATAATGGAGGCAGCAGGGTAATACAATCTGAACGATGTGATTTCATCTTTTTTTTTTTTAAATGACAATATTGTTGAGAAATTCACCCCAAGTGTACAATTCAGTGGTTTTTGGTGTAGTCAGAGTTGTGTCATAACAAATTCATTGAAAGATATTATTTGGCTTTTATTTATGCTTCTTGATGTAGGCAACCCTTCATTCTATAAAAGAAAAAGAGTGTTCTGATGAAAGAGGAGGCTGACTGTATGGGCAGAAAAAGGCTGAAGAAAGCAGAACCAGATCAAAAAGCAGACTGGTTGTTTCAGTTACTTTGCTTGTAAAGAGTAGGGCAACGAGGATTTCCTTATCATGTCAGCTAAAACTGGATTATTTGGGGATTTGGTTAGTATCTCTTTGTCTCTTGATTTCTTGGAAGGTCAGATAAACCTTTTTGGCTTGGTGACATGGAACTTCAGCATGAGTAACTCTGTTTTAGTTTGGACTATTGGGCCCAGTGTAGGAACTCAGTCAAAACCAAGGGCCTCCTATAAATTTTATTAAACAGCTACCTAACTTCAGAATGCTTTTCATCACTTCAAAAACAGAAACCTCACCAGTGTAGTGGGGCACACTTGTGATCCCAGCGACTAGGGAGGCCAAGGTGACAAGATTCCAAAGTTGAGATTAACTTTGGTAAATTTAGAAAGAATCAAAATAAAAAAATAAAAAGGGCTGGGAATATAGCTCATTGGTAGAGAATCTCTGGGTTTAATCCCCAGTGCCAAACAGATAAAACAAAAACACAAAACAAAACAAAGCCAAAACCCCAAAAACCCTAAACCCAAAAATATTCCCATATTTCTTAGCAGTAAATCCGCATTCTTCCCTTCCACCAGTCTTGGCAACCACTAATACACTTTCTATCTCTATGGATTTCCTTATTCTGGAAATTTCACATGAATGGTATCACATAATATGGCTTCCTTCAGTTGCCACAGTGCTATTATGGTCATTCATGTTGCAGCATGTATCAGCTTTCCATACTCTTTCATTGTTGAATAACATTTCATTGATGGATGTGCCACATTTTTCTTATTTTCATTAGTTGATGGACATTTGGGCTATTTCAATTTTTGAATATTGTGAATACTGCTAAAAATATTTGTATACATGTTTTTGGATGGACACGTATATTCAATTCTTTTGGCTATATGCCTAGGGGTGGAGTTGCTGGGTCACGGGGTATCTAATGTTCAACTTTTTTTTTTTTTTTTTTTTGTTTTTTGGGTACTGGGGATTGAACTCAGAGGTACTCGACCACTGAGCCACATCCCCAGCCCTATTTTGTGTTTTATGTAGAGACAGGGTCTCACTGAGTTGCTTAGCGCCTCGCCCTTGCTGAGGCTGGCTTTGAACTCGTGATTCTCCTGTCTCAGCCTCCCTAAGTACTGGGATTACAGGCGTGAGCCACCACGCCCGGCTTCTAATGTTCAACTTTTAAAGATGCCTCTATGTTTATATCACTGAACATTGGAAAATCAAGTATTGCTTGCATCATAATTGGATATAAAAGATTACACAGCATACATGTATATTATTCTGGGCTGAGTAATTGAACTAAATATAATGAAACAATGAGATTAGGAATCTGCAAGCTTTTATCTTTAAAACATGAAGGAGTAAATATTTTAGGCTTTATGGATCATATAATCTTACAACTGCTCAATTTTGTTGTTGTAGAATGAAAGAAGCTATAGACAATATGTAAATAGTTTGACTTTGCCCCAATAAAACTTTATTTACAAAGCAGGAGGGAGTGAGTCAGATGTGGCCCATGGACCATAGTGCGTCAACCCTTGTTTGAGGATCTTATGACAATTTTATGGAAAACCTAGGTTATGAAGAAACACATCACTTTACTTTGGATCTGGAATACGCACCGAAGGATCATGTATTAAAGCTTTGGTCTTCAGACTGTAGTGCTATTTAGATGAGGACTAGTGGAAGGAAATTAGGTCATTTGGAGGCATGCCCTTGAAGTGGACATTAGGGTCCTGGACACTTCCTGTCTCTCTCTCTTCCCAGCTATCATGAGATAAAGAAACCAAGAAAGAAACCATGGACTGAAAACCCTGAAATTGTAAGCCAAAATTACCTTTTCTTTCTTTAAATTTGTTTATTTCAGGCATTTTTGTCACAGCAATGGAAAGCTGACTAACACAAATATTAAATTAGCCAAACCAAGAAAGTAAAACAAATGACTTGCTTTTTTAAAAATAATTGTTAATATATCATTAATTGTAAGAATATCTTCAAGTGGCCTTATTGTATGGCCCCTTCTAGTGGTAAAAAGAGTTTCCATGTTTGGATCAATGGTATTTCTTCATCGCTATGGCCACAGTAACCTCTTCAGTATGAATGTTTGATTTCAGACTAACCAATAGCATTTTTACCTTAGACTTTTTTTTTTTTTTTTTGTTGCTGGTGCTAGGGATGGAACCCAGGACCTAGTGTATGCTAAGTAAGTGCTCTACCACTGAGTTACACCCCAAGCCTTTAGCCAGCCAGCCTTCCTTCCTTCCCTCCTTCCTTCCTTCCTTCCTTCCTTCCTTCCTTCCTTCCTTCCTTCCTTCCTTCCTTCCTTCTTTCCTAGTGAAGCAGGGAGAGAAAAGCTCTTTTCCCCTCTAACTGTGAGAATAAAAGAATACAAGCCCCAAGATGGCTCTGATTATGGGTTCAGGTTTGAGTGGTGTCAAGGTTGAGAAAATGAAGCTAACCTAAAAGGAAAAGGAAGAGGGGTGTGTGTGTGTGTGCGTATGCACATGTGTGTGGGTGTGTGTATGTGGGGGGGGGTTGGGGAGGGGGCAGGGAGAAATGTTATTTGCAACTAAAAATTCTGTGTGATGTTCCACTTCTAAATAATTTTTGAGAGGATTGGATACAATATGTGTAAAATTCCTGGCATAGTGGATTTTCAATAAATGGCATAATTTTGAACTAAATCATAAATTGGCTATTATATCTACTCATTTAATTTGTTATGTTTATACACCTAGTTTTACAACTAGCTTGCTAGCTGCATGGAGGCAGGAAATATGCATCTGTACTTTCTAGCTTCCATGAGTATCTATCATGAGCTAAAAATTCTGTGAAAAAAAAAGATCTTTGTTGTTGAATAAGAATATGAACTTGTATTATTTGGCTAACATTAGAATGATTTTTAATATTTTCCAATGAAAGTGAGATGTATAAATTTATCACAAGTTAGAAGTGACATTTTAATGAAAGACTCTTCTTGGGGGTAATATTATTACTTTTTCATTTTGTGGAAGAATATGGTTAAATTCCAAAAACAAGTTTTTCTTGGAAATTCATGGATAAAACATTGCTCATATAATTTTAGTCTCAGTGTTGAATATTTAAGCAATGTTTTTAGCTTAATTGCTAAAAAGCTATATCTCCACAAGTTGAAGTACTTTTAAAACAGAGAAAAACTTAAAATTATAGTGAACATGTCATTTGGAATAATTGGCATTCTAAACAAAGTCTGAAAGAAGTCATTAGGGGTATTCAAAGCAATTAGCTAATGGTTTTTAAAAGACCCATACAAGTTGAATTTATTTACTTTATATGTTTAAAGACTTTAAATATATAATACTAAATTTGCCATCTTAGTTTTTAAATAAGTAAAACTCCTCTGTTTCTTTTCTAAAAGCCAAATTACTGTTCTGAATACAATTTTACTTACTTACAAAATCAATGCCAGACTCCCACTTAAAAGATGTAAGCATATGAATATTTCCTAGTTATAATGTCTAGGTAAGTCATATTTTATAATTTAATCTTAGTTAATGCTAATTTTTAACAACTTTCTCATTATCAGAAGATAATATCAATTAAGTAAAAATCTGTCACTCAAAATAGTTACTTTTGGGCTGGGGCTGTAGCTTAGTGGTAGAACGCTTGCCTAGCATGCATGAGGCACTGGATTCGATCCTCAGCACCACGTATAAATAATAAATGAATAAAATAAAGATCCATCAACAACTAAAAAAAATTTAAAAAATAGTTACTTTAAAAATTATGCTTATACATAAATTTAATTTTTTAAAAAATGATATCCTCAGTATATATTTTCCTCTTGTGGTTCATGCAATTTATGAGTATAGTTTGATTTACATAAGTTGTAGTAAGACAAACTATGATGTTTGTGCTTGAGTTTAAATCCACTTTTAATTTTACTTAAATAAATATTAAAGACATTATCTTACATTCTACCCAATGAACATTAAAAACATGAAACATTATATTCCTGATGTCCATTTCTGTCCATGATAGATAAATGGGGAGAAGATTTATGTTTAACAACTAAATATCAGATGAAAATATTTAAAACTATATTTTGATATTAGATAGGAAAGTGATTTTTGAGAAAACAGAACAAAGCAGATAAGTTCCATGATTGCTCAAGCTTGCAGGACAAAGAGAATTTCTAGGCTTCAGAGTGGGGAAGGGAAGCTTAGACAGAATCTGGCAGTCCACTTCAGTGGAGGAGGCAGGGTGCAGAGTTTATGGAGGCCAATGTGTTTATAATGGAAGGGCAGAGTGCTAGCGATCTGGGTTTCAAATGAAATTAACCAAATTATACTGTTCTTTTGTATGCATGTCCAGATTGTAACAATGAATCTTAATATTATGTATAATTATGATGAACCAATAAAAATTATTAATAAAAATGTTTATCCAGAAAGAATCAGGCAGAATAGTACATGGAGCTCACATAGGGTCAGGAATTGATTGTGTTTCTATGAGCTAGAGTGGAAAGGCTTATTTACTCCCAGAGCATGAAGTAAAGAGTCAAATCAGTCCTAGACCAGGGATAGACAAACTATAGTATATAAGCCAAACCTGGCTTATATACTAAACTAAAAGTGATTTTTACATTCCTGTGAAGTAGTCACCATCCTTAGCAGCTCTGCTAATGGCCCTACACACCAGCCAGGAGGCCCCACCCACACTGCCATGGCCTGGGAAGCAGCTGGGTGGCTTACCTTGAGCAAATCAACCTGATGAGAACTCTAGAAAACAGCTGGGCACTTTCTCACTCTCCTGATGCCCCCAAAGCAGCCACATAACCCTGCCCACACACCTTCTGTTCCAGAAACAGGTGGCTTCACCCACACACCTTTAGCCTTGAGAAGCAAACAAATAAGCAGCCCTGAGTGACTTAGGCCAGAGAGGCCCAGGGAAACAGATGAGTAGCATTTTCTGAGTTGTTGCCAGGAAATAATCAGACAGCCCCACCAATCTTCCCGTGGCCCCAGAAAACTTTGAACAGCCTGTTCCCAGAAGGTTGGCTCATTGAGGCCCTGAGAAACAAATGTACCACCTTGAACACCCACCCTTCAGCCCTAGGAAGCTGCTGTACAGACTTCCCTGAGCATGTTGACTCCCAGAACCCTAGTAATTCTGACCTCAAGTCATCCATATAGCCCTATGACATTGAATAAGCACCTTGTCAGGCTGTACCCCTGAGTGTTTCTTAGGCACTGACAGGTTCTTTATTTTCACTCCAATACATTCATCTGGGCCCATTAGAGTGCTCCTGAACTCACATGACTCAAAAAATAAAACAAACAACCCACAAAACTGATGTGTTCCCCCACACTTTCACCTGTGTGCACCACAACCAGAGATGCCAGTGAACCTGCTGCACGTAGAAGACTGACATCCCAGATGGTGGTGTAGTCCCACAACTTTTGCAGCCCACCCAGGTTGTTTAGACACATACAGACATCACGTATGTGGATTACCGCTGAAGAAGTTACACAGACAATGCATGTAAGTGTCTACCTAGAAACAAAGCCAATGCAGCATATCTAACCAACACCCTAGGGCACACAGCCAGTACAAAGTCTTTTACTATGATATACACCTATAAAATTAGTAGAGGTGACTGATGTACTAGATGCACAAATATCAGGATGGGAACACAAGAAGCTTGAAAAAAGCAAGCAAACAAATAAATAACAACAACAAAACCAAAAAAGTCATGACAGACATCTCTAAAGGAATGTAACAACTCTTGCAACAGACTCCAAATAAAAGGAAATGAATGAATTATCTGAATGAAAACTCAAAATAATGATTTTTAAAAATGAGATATGTATCAGTCAGCTTTTTGTCACTGACAAATAGCTGAGGAGGAAAGATTTATTTTGGTTCATGATTTTAGAGATTTCAGTCCATGGTTGGCTAGCTACATCGCTTTGAGCCTGAGATGAGACAGAATATTATGGTGAAAGGGCAAATTGGAGGAAAACTCTCAGCTCATTGGTAGCCAGGAACCTGAGGAGGAGGGGGGAAGGAGAGAGGGAGAAAGAGAAGGGCATGCATGCTCAGGACAAGAAATTACCCTTCCAAGGCATGCCCCCAGTTACCTACTTCCTCTAATTATGTCCTACCACCAATCATAATTATTAATAAACAACCTATGCAACCCACTTAGACTTTCTCTTTTAAAAGGAGCCTCTAGACTCACCTCTAAGGATATACATTCCAGTTCCTACTAGAAACTGTGCTCTGTAAATTTCTGGTCCAAGACCCCAGATAAATCTTAACTGTTTTTTTTTTTTGCTTTATAGGTCATAGGAGCATCTTTGGATGACATTTGCATTATATCCTTTGTAATAACCTTTATAATGAACGTAAGTAAAGTGCTTGAGTTCTGGGATCTACTCTTACCAATTAATTGAACCTGATGATAGGATCAAGGGAACTCCAGTTGATAGCTGGTTGATCAGAAGCACAGGCCATAACCTAGGGGTTGTAATTGACACCTGAAGTTGGGGAATTCGGGTTAGGTTTAGCAAATCTATTATTACTTACTTACTGCCCAAGAGAAATGAAAATGTATATTCACATGATAATATTTATAATAGTGTTGTTTATAATAGCTCTAAACTGCAACCAACCCTAATGCCCATCAACAGATGAATGAATAATAAGTTGTGAATGCTAATCAGTGCAAGAAGTAATGCATTATGATACAGACCAACAAGAATACATTTTTCAAAATACGCTAGTGAGAGAAACCTGACAGAAAATAGTAATCTGTGTATTTCATGGAATTATAATTCTAGAAAATAAAAATTTATTCACATTGACATAAAACCAATCACTGTTTGCCTGAGGATGGGAGTAGAAGAAGGAAAGGATTCTAAATAAACACATGGAAAATCTGTTTGTGGTGATGGTTTTACAAATATAAACATGTTAAAAATCCTCAAATTGTATACTATAAATAAGTGTAGTTTACTGCACATCAAATATATTTAAATAAGCTGTAAGAAAAGAAAACACAATAACAAGAATAGAAACATATTCTTTTACCAGAAAGTACTTTATAAAATTTGGTATTATATAAACTATTTATATATGATATATGAAATTTCAGAATAGCTGATTTCATTATCTTGTAGATTTTATTACATAAATAAATGTTAAAAATTTTTTAGCTACCTGTAATTTCTTATTTATTGTGTAAACCACAATTAAATGTACATCATATCAAAACCTGGGTAAATAAAATGGATTAATTTAAATTAGAAAGCAACTAAATGGAAAAATCTTTGTCTTAACATTTCTTAATGTCCTTGAGTATTACTTAATTTCATAATTGAGAACTTCAGCGTTTTTGAGTTCCAGTCTAACCAGTTTTTCCCTTTCTCTTCTTATGAAAGGAGAGGATTAAAGCCCCAGGAAAGCTGGCTAGGGGCAGAGACAAGTTGTCTGTTTTGTGCAAAGAAAACCAGATCCTGAAGCTTTAGTATTCTGACTCTTCAGCTAAACCATAGTTATGAAGGTAGAAGATCAATATAGATATTGCAAGATAGCCAGCATCAGAAATGGACACAATAACTACTATTGGCAAATAGTCAAATGATAAACCAAGTTTGGGAGTAGAAAAAATAACGAACACTTGTCTTTCCATAGTTTAAAAATTCCTTCACATACATTATCTCCTTTAATGGATACCTGTTATGGCCCATAGAATAAAATAAGTACTTAATAAGAGCTTGTTGAATGAAGGAAGTAGAATTCTTACTAGTGTCCAGCATATTGAAGGCACTCTGTGTTTGGAGACAACTTTCTGTTTATTTCTCACATTTCTGCACATCTCATACCAGAGGAATTGACTCCCTTTGTTATAAACTATCTTTTTAAGGATGTTTGTGTAATAAACAACCTTGGAATATAAAGACAGTGTCTCCCTCCAGAACAATGGGTAAACTCGCTTACTATCCAGTATAGACAAAGAGGTCTCCTTCAGGAGCAAAGGTGAGATTAATTTACTTCCCATTATAAAAGATTTGGAATCTTTATGCTCTGGGTTCCTCTCCTATAGTACACTATACCACATAAACAGATACCATTTGCCCTCTTGATGTCACACTGTAGGAATTGAGGCTTGGGAAACTGGTTCAAATGTTGATGCTCTGATTATTGCTATTGCTCTGAGCCATAAATTGTCCTTTGTCTCTGACCCAGGAGTCTCATTTCTTCTTACCAGAATCCATTAGACTGTGGGAAGCTAATGTGCTAGTTTGTAAGTAGGTTAAAATCTCAGACCTTTCCCAGTTCTTGTTCTCTATCCATGCTCTTTGCTTTAAAGTGGATAATCTCAGGAACATTTTAAAAAATCAGAATAACTATACAAACATATTGGAAAAGGACATCAAATAAACAAAACCTAACAAAAATTTGACTTCCACATTCTGCAAAACAAAGCTACCAGTAAGAGAGACATCATGTTGCAGTGGAAAAGAATAAGTGAAAAGTCTAACTGATGGTAAGTTATTAGGTCAAAATGATTATAGGGACTAGAAGAAGATGTAGAAATTGAAAAACAATAGAATCTCAGCATGTGAAAAGTTAATTTTAAGGGTAAGTTGATTCAGAAAGCTTCCAAAGAAATATGCTGTCATACTGTTCTTGATTTTTTTAATGATCTCTAGAAGGAATTAAAAAATACCACTGAAAGTGGCTGTTTCTGAGAAGAACAGGATATGAGAGGGATCTGCCTTGTATATTTTGAATTTTGTACCAATTGCAGATAGTATTATTTAAAAAATAAATGTATAAAATTTAATTTAAAAACCATTCAATGGTTTTTAAAGTAAGAAAATACTAGTGGCTTTTTAGATTATAAATTAACTTACAAAGCAGGGATTTTACCTTTTAAGAGATTTATTGAAGACACTATACCTTTCAAGATTGCTGGCAGTTTCATTTTATGGAGGTAAAGATGTCTTTACCTTTGGAAATTCTTCAGAATAGGCTCTTTCATTCTAGGTATGTAAGATAAGTAAATTCCCTCCCAATGCTCTCAGATAAAAGTATGAGGTTACCTTGAATCAGAGTGCATGCATTGTGTTCTGCTTAGTAATGTCAATTATATGTACATGTTTTACTTCTAAAAGGGGACAGAAGTAGTTTTCCCAAATGTTATTTAATCAGGACTATTAATGCCCTCTACTTGGGTTTAAGATTGAATAATTGAGAATTTGAGATGCTTTGTCCGCAAAGCTTGCTTTTAGTTGTACTTTCGGGAAGTCAAAAGAGTATAGTTTGGCCAGGCTTAATGCAATTCTTAGAAGAAGCTAATTCTGGGCACAGAGTGTAGCTTACACTTAAACTTCTCTGGCCCAGTTCTCAGAGAAGAACTGTAGTAGTGAATTGATCTGGTTGGCACTGACTGCCATGGGTAGAAACCTCAAGCATTGTTGGACTGTCTGAGGAGGCTCAGATAGTAATAACTGGGACTAAGAAAACTGTTCTGAAAGTCCTAAGGAGAAAAGTCCTGAGAAAAAGATAGAGTCTTTTTGCAATGAATGGGGCTTGGAGTTTTACTATAGTGAAAAGCCCTTTCTTGGTACTCTAAAATGTTGAAGAGTTCCTTTACAGATGTAAATTTTTCTTGGAAAAGTGCAATTTTTCAGAGCTATTCCTGGGTCTGCATGTCTTAGTCTGTTTTGTGTTGTTATAACAGATCACCACAGATTGAGTAATTTGTAAACAATAGATATTTCCTTCCCTTAGTTCTGAAGGCTGGAAAGTCCATGGTTAAGGGACTTATAGATGACAAGGGCCTTCTTGCTATATCATTCCATGGTGCTAGGAATTAAGGTACAAGAGAGCACAAGAGAAACGAGGCGGGGTGTGGTGGGGTGGGTGAACTCATTCTTTTTTTTTTTTTTTATATTTGAAAACCACTTCTGTGATAACAGCATTAACCTATTAATGAAGGCATAACCCTCATGGTCTAATCATCTCGTAAGGGTCCACTTAAGAGATGGACCTCTTAACTCTGTTGCATGAGGAGTTAAGGTTCTAACATGTGAACTTTTAGAGACATGTTCAGATCATAGAATTCTGCCTTTGCCCTCCACAGTTCATGTCCTTCTCACATGCAAAATAAATTCACTTTATCCAAAGACTTAAATCATTTCAGGAGCAACTCAAAAGTTCAAAGTCCAGAGTCTCATTCGAATCAACTATAAGTGAAACTCAGTGCAAGATTCACCCTAAGGAAAATTCCTCTTAGGTTCCAGTGCTATCAAATTAACAAGTTACTTGCTCCTAAAATATAATAGTAGAACAGTCATAGGATAGACATTCTTAGTCCGAAAAGGAGAAATAGGAATGAAGAACAGGGCAATTGGTTCTAAGTAAATCGAAAACCTAACAGGTGAGCACCATTAAATCTTAAAGTCAGGGATCATCTCCTTTGACTTCACAACCCACACCGGGTTGGGGGTTGGGCCCCCAAGTCCTTTTGCAGTCCCACCAGAAATGATCATGGGGTTGAAGTCTTGTGCCTGTAGCTTTCCTGTAGTGGAGTTGCATGCTGGTAGGTCTATAGTTCTGGGTTTCTGAGGTGGCTTCACTCTCATAGCTCCACTTGTCATTGCTTTAGAGGGGACTTGCTGTGGCATCTCCAACCTCACATTTTGGTTCACTTTTGCCCTAGTGGGGACTTTTTGTGGTGACTTCACTTCTACATCAACTCTCCCTGTGTCCTCAAGCTGAATAAGACATCCTTTGAAATCTAGGTGGATATTACCATGGCCCACAGCTCATTTACTTTGTGCATCTGAAGAATATGCACCACATGGACACTACCAAAGTTTGCAGCTTGCACCCTCTAGAGCAGGGGTCTGAGCTGTGCTTGACCCTGCTTGAGCCAAAGCTGCAATGGCCATGGAGTATTGTGCTTGAATGCAGGGAGCAGAATACTAAGGTAGCCCTGAGCAGCGAATGCTGAGATCCTCCAGGTGTCTCTCTGGAAACTTTGCTCTCAAGGTCCTGCTCTGGGCCTGTAATGGGAAAGGCAGTTGTTTAAACTGAAGCTGCAAACTAGGGCTGGGATTATGGCTCAGCAGTAGAGCACTTGCCTACCATGTGTGAGGCACTGGGTTCAATTCTCAGCACCACATATAAATAAATAAAATAAAGGTCCATTGACAACTAAAAACAAAAACAAAATAAAAAAAGACTGAAGCTTCAAACTTTCAAGGTCTTGACGAAAATGTTTGGTCACTTGTTCTCATCCTTGTTTTGCTCTCTTAAACCTTTTCGCTTTGTATATTGGAACCTTCCCAAATCTTTCCATTGTGCTTCCATTTATTTTAAAATAATTTCTGTTCCTCACATTTTACTAATTGTGGTTAAAAGTAGCCATGCAGCTCCTCCAATATTTTGCTTAGAAATCTCTTCTGCCAGATAATCTCTTTTATTACCCTTAAGTTTTACCTTCCATCAAACCTCTGGGAGTGGACACAGTTCAGCCAAATTCTTTGCTGTCTTATAATAAGGATGGACATTACTCCTGTTTCCAATGCCTTCTTTCTCAGGTCTGCCTGAGTCCTCATCATATTTGCCTTTACTATCTATATTTCTACCAATGTTCTGGTCACAATCATGTAATGTCTAAGAATTTTCCTGTAGCTCTTCTTTTAAGCCCCCATTGTAATTGTGCATCACACCCCATTCATAGCCATTCAAGTCATCCCTAGCTTGCTTCTCCATATTCTTCCAGCTTCTACTCATTACCAACTTCCAAAGCTGCTTCCACATATTCAGGTGCTTGTTACGGTAACAGCCCCACTTGTTGGTACCAATTTTCTGTATTGGTCCATTTTGTGTTGTTACTGCAGAATACCACAGATTGGGTAATTGATGAACATTAGACCTTTATTTCTCATGGTTCTAAAATCTGAGAAGTCCAAGGTCCAAGGGCCCACATCTGGTGAGGATCTTCTTGATCTTCCATGGTACAAGGCAGAAGGGTAAGGGAGAACAAGTGGGGAAGGAAGAAGGCTGAACTCAATTTTTTAAAAATCAGAAAGTCACTTCTGTGATAATTAATCTACTCCTGTTATGACATTAACCCATTCATGAGGACAGAGCTTCTTGATCTAATAACCTCTTAAAGGTAACACTTCTTAATACTGTTGCATTAGGGGTTATATTTTTGACACATGACTATTTCAAACATTAAAACCATAGCACCACTGTTGTAAAAGATAACTGGCTCAAAGTAATGTACAACAGACAGGCATACTTTGGGGTGGCATATTCTGGTTTCCTACAGTCTCACTTTGCAATGGTGTATCCTGATCCACATCACGTGGAAATGGTGGGTAGCATTAAGGAAAGGGAAGTTGAGAAGCATAAGTATAAAAAGCACTCTGGGAGAGGGATTCATTTTTGGAATATAAATTACTGTTTTGTTCACAGCTTAGTTGTGCCAGAGCAGTGGGTTGCTGAAAGACCAAAGAAAGTGCTCAAAGATGGCATGCAAGACATAACTTATTGGGGGAAATCTCACAACAGATCAGTAACTGCTCCAATAGGAGTTAGTGGTGATGAGCTGAACCAGTGGTACCTCTGTTCCTCAAGATGCTTCCCCAAAGAGTGCCTCTGCCCCCAATGATGCTTTGTCCAGTGGTATATGATTGGATAAGTGCCATGTATCCTCTCCACAGTGCCCTCATTTCTTCCCTAGATCCATGGAGAGGGGTTTTATATGTTAGGAGTCAGAAGACATTTCATCATCAGCATTAGCTTGCTTAGTTTGTTTGTATGATCAGCATCCCAAGAAGTCAATGTGCCCTAATTCTCAATGTGCATGAGAGAAAGCCAGTGTCCTTCAAGATAACATGAATCTGGACTTTCTGGCCCAGATTTTTTCTCATTGTTTCCCTAACTTGGCTAATTTTGGGGGGACAGAGTGGGAGCATTAAGTAACATGGTGGTTTACTATCCTCTTTTCTTTAGGGATGATATAGTTGCCACTTAGAAGGGCAATTAATATAACATGCCTATGTTTTTTAGATTCTCCCCACCAAGGTAGTTAGTCTTCCTTGGTCTCATACTTGAGTTGTATGTAGAGCAGGAGAGAGAAACAGAAAATATTTTTTGTTTAAACTTCTCTAAAACCAGAGAATAAGCAGCTTATACTCAAGCCCCTCCAAGAGGGTCTAAAACAAGTTTGGAAGGGCAAGGTATCTCCCTAGCTTTGCCATGCACCATTGTCCTCCACTGCCAGGGAAAAAGAGGAGGAGTCCAATAGAAACTCAGGGATAGATGGGGCACAGGTGCCACACTGAGCCTGTGGAGCTACCTGGCTTGACACCCACCAGGAATCTCGTGGGAGAGAGTCTTGCGATATAAATGTGAAAGCAGATAAATTTAAGTAATTACTTTTTTATTTCACTGCTGGGATTGAACCCAGGGTCTTGAGAATGCTAGGCAAGTGCCTGCCACTGAGCTACATCCTCCAGACCATATGTATTAAATTTTTAAAAAAAAATGTGTCAAGGTAAAGTTCAAGTTAGGAGCATCAGAAAATTATATATATATATGTATAAAAATTATATTTATGTATTATACAACTAACATGTATACATATATGTATATGTGTGTGTATATCATTTGTTTCTATCTATTATCTATCTATCTATCTATCTATCTATCTATCTATCTATCTATCATCTTTAGATGATTTCATGAAATGTTTGGTGTTCCTCTGCAGGGTAGCATTTGTACTCAACATGGTTTATTAGGAGGAAAACAATGAAGGCCTAGAATAAAGCTCCTTTTATAAAGCAGCCACATCACCAGATTATATTTCTGACCCTGAACTAAGGAGCTTGTCAGCTTTCTTTCCTTCTAGTAAACCAGTCCTGTTGGGCTTCAGTCCAGAAAGCCTCTTTGCTTTAGATCACTTTCTCTCTACCTGACCTTTACTCCCCAGATGTGTATCTCATGTAACAGGTCTGCACACTTGACCCTGACTACTTTGATCAAACACAAAAGAGAAAGGAGTTAAAGGGGAAAGCTTTTTTACTCAGCACAACAGAAAATCATCATTATTCAGAGCTGTATGTTTTAAGAATATAATTTTCCCTTACACATACCTATTTAAAAATTGAAGTTTCATTGGTAACACAGAATTCTAAAAGTTCCAAAGAGTTTACAATTAATTTTTCTATTTATAATATTTTAATTGGAGTTTTATTTAATCCTCGTATTGAAAATCTTATTGCAAAAATATTTATTTGTTTTCAGCTCTGGAAAAATTATAAATCTTGGGCTGGCGTTGTGGCTCAGTGGTGGAGTGCTCGCCTAGCACGCGTGGGCTCTGGATTTAGTCCTTAGCACCACATAAAAATAAAATAAAGATATTCTGTCCACCTACAACTAAAAAATAAATATAAAATAATTATAAATCTTAAGAGTGGAAACTTTAAGTGGTAGAGGTCTTCCTTCTATTTTGTAATACAAGGGGTCAATAAAGTCAAAATTTAACAACTAGACATTTCACTATACTGTTCATCACTCAAATTGATTGCTAAAAGAAAAGAAAGATTATCTTTTTCGTTGCTTCAAACCTTTTTTTCTCCCAAAACCATTTAGTTTTTTCTCATTGATTCAAGCAATAAAAGACCTAATGTTCCTTGAACAACTTATATTTGAAAATGCCTTTTGCTTCCTGAAAATATTCATGTTTTATAACATTGAGGATCTTTTTTTTCAATAAAGTAGAGTTCCAGAATATAGGCAGGTCTTCCACCAGGGACCTTTAAAATATTGCAATATATCAGCAGTTCAATTTATACAGTAAAAATAGTTTTTATGTCACGTATTCTTCTAAAACCTGATAGATTTATACTTCCCCTCTATAAAACCCATTAATATTTTCTAATATGCATCCAGCACTAATATATATTAATATCTAAGTTTGTTTTATAGGGTAAGGTGTCAATTAAAATAAAAACCCTTTTCAGTTATTTGAATTGAATCAGAGCAGTAATTTGTTGCATATGGAAATAGTCCTATGTAGCTACAAAATAACTCCAACAATGTAATGTTAGATTGATGTGTATAAACTGAGTTTTCTCCAGGTTCACCTGAAAAATAATTATTACTGGATCTATGGCTCAGTTGTAGAGCATTTGCCTACTTTGTGTGAGGCCCTGAGTTCAGTCCCCAACACTGCAAAAAGAAAAAAAAAAGCAATTATTTAAATTTTATTTCCTTTCACATCTATATCCTAATTTACATAGAAATACTTCTTTAAGTGATTGTTGTGATGATCACTAAAGAACAGGTACTATTTAGAGACTGTATTAGAGCAAAATGCCAATTTTCAGGTTGATATGCTTCATCATAGGGAGGGTATAGTTTATTGCAAAGTAAGTCATAGGTCAGAAGCAAGCTCAGGGTTGATTTTTACCCCAGAGTTCTTGATGGATATCCCACTGCAAGTTGGTGACTTAGGGCAGTGTTTTAGTTCCATGTTCTCTGAGACCTTGAGTGTCTGGAAAGCTGGTGGTATTCAATGCAGCTGTTGTCAAAGTGAATAAAATTGTTCATGCACCTTTATGCATCCATCATATTGTGCTCTCTAACATGATTTCTTCAGTGAGATTTCCTTTGAATTTTTAAAACTGTACTTTTTTTAAACTTTGTGTTGTGTTGGCTTGAAATACTTTCTTCTTCCTCTGATGTTTGTACCCTTTTACCATTTTGATATTCACTATGACATAGATTGTATTATTTTTTCCCCTCCCACACTTGCTATGGTTCACTGCTGGTACTATACTCAGACCTACTGATGTTGGGATAATTGTGTGTCTTGCTTTGGCTAATGGAATATGAACATAAGTGATTATACTGATTCTATTTTGAAGACATTGTATGTTTCTTTCACCTTCTTTCATTCTTCCATCTTCTACAGTTTAAGCAAACACTGAGAAGTTGCTGGTCCTAGTACAAGAGATACAAAGAGCAAAAATAAACCTGTACTACAACTTGAAGTGCAGTTGCCAAGCCAATTTGTGAACTTGTGAGTGAGAAATAAAGGAAAGCTTATTTTGGTAAACCATTGAGACTTTTAGTGATGTTTGTTATATAGCCATATTATAGCAGAATCTGACTAATAAACTCTCAACTTTGTACTCTTCAAAATCTGAAATGACAGGAAAATAAGAGAAGATAATGTGCTCTTTATTTAAATAAAACAATTGTTAACATTTCTCTAATTTTGGGAGGACTACTGAAAATAACTTGTAGACACCATAATATTAGTTCATAAATACTGCAGCTTATAGCTCTAAAAATAAGGAATGTCTTAGTCAATTCAGCCTGCTAAGAAAAATATCATAAAGTTGGTAGTTTAAACAACAGAAATTTGTTTCTTGCAGTTCTGAAGCTAAGGTGTTGGCCAATTTGGTTCCTGATAAAAGCCCTTTTCTCACCTAGTAGATAAAAAATCCCCCTCTCTACCCTCTTGTTACTGGGGATTGAACCTCACAGCACTCTACTATTGAGCTAAATCCCCAGCCCTTTTTATTCTTTATTTTGAGACAGATTTCACTAAGTTTCTGAGGCTGGCATTGAACTTTGCAATCTTCCTGCCTCAGTTAACCAAGTTGCAGGGATGACAGCTATGTGCAACCAAACCTGGATTCCTGTCTCTTTTTATAAGGCTACTAATGCCATTGATAAAGACTCTACCTTCATGACCTAATTACCCTCCATCTTAATACAATCTCATTGGGAACTTGGGTTTTAACACATGGCTTGTGAGGGACTTCAGTCCACAGAAAGGGCATACTTTTATTCAATTAAATCTGAACTTGCTTATAGATGGTAAAATTTTCTTTTACCACTGTAACATATGAAAATGACCTAAACAAAGTAGTCTACTTTAGCAAAGATGATAATAGAGTAGGGACATGGTGCATAAAAAGCAACCTGAGCCAGTGAATGGTGAGTTGAAACTGTCTAACAACTTCTTGGAAGACATTATTTCCAGTTTTATTAAATGTAAGTAAAGATAATGATTTATAAGTGCAGCTACATATATTTTATCAGCATTACTGAGAGCTCAGGCACTGAAGTGTTTTAAGCTATCTAGGTTTAGTGGTACATAAATCCATCCAGTGCCAGCATGCCAGGGAATGTAAAGAATTATAGGCTGGTTTGAATTTCTAACGTGACTCAGCATAATGTGTGATGCCCACTGAACTCTTTCAGATGAATTGATAAAGATTTCCATGGGCCCACTTCTTTAAATTTCATGCTCAAGGTTGTTCTAGTACTTCAGGAAGAAAGTCTTACCGAAATACCCGGAAAGAAGGAAAGATAAAAATCACAGACACGTGGATTAGAGAGGGAAAAATATAAAGCAGGCTGGCAAGCTGGGCTTTGGCACCAGACACACCTGGGTTTGGATGCTGGATCTGTGTCTTTCTAGCCAGATATCTTGAGCAATTTTTAAAATTTGTTTATTTATTTTTTACCTCCTCTGTGCTTGGTTTTCTCATTTGTGAAGTGAGAATAATGGTACTTGCCTCAAAAGGTTTTGTTAACTAATCAATTACTGATTAAATACAAATATTAATGTGTTTATATTTACAGTTCCTCCCAGACCTTTCTGGTCTAAATAGATATGGGCCTTTGCTCTTTCTTTTCTCCTTCTCTAAGGACAAAGGCTACTTAGGCAGAATTGGTCAGACCTGCAGGAGGAAAAATAAACTGTCAGAGCAGCAGGCCAATCATCCTCCAGCAGGGGCAGCATGCATTAAAGAGGCAGCTAATCAGGCACAGTTTCCAGAAGGCTGAGGAAAGCAAGAGTTGAGTGGGAAGATAATCACAGGGGTGGGACATGAGGGTAAAAAGCACTCTTCTGAGGTGAGGCATATTTGGCCTATGGGCCCTCATTTATCTTAGTAAACATAAGTCTGGGTCAGAATCCAGATTTAATTGTAAGCCATCTGGACTCCAAAAGTTGTAGTTCAATAGGAAACAAAACTATTAATGAAGAGTCTTGCACATGGAAGTGGTTGGGTAAATGGACATTTTAGTGAATTTTTAGAACCAGAAGTCATCTAATCCAGTGGTTCTACAATTTTAATGGTGAAAACCACCTATATAAAATGTAGCTCCTGGTTCCCACATTCATGAATTCTGGCTCAGATTCTGATGTAAGATCAATGAAGTTGCCTTCTTCTTTATTCTTATCTTGTTCTTCCTTTATTTTAAAGAAATGCTTCTATGCCTCTGATTCAGGCATACTTATAGACTATAGGTGAGCTTACACCCAGATGCTACCATTTGATAATTCTCCTTTCTAGAACTATTCTAGGGAAACTTTCTTTCACGTGTACAATGAAGAACGTCAAAGAATAGTCATTGCAACACTTTTTAGAGGTTAAATATTGCAAAGAGCTGAAATAGCCCTCAACTGTTGGATGGACAACAAACTATACTTTAATGCACTCATGTAATGGAATGTTATGTATTATAGTTTGAATGTGAGCTATCCCTAAAAGCTCCTGTGTTATGGCAAAAATGTTCAGAGGAAAAATTATTGGATTATGAGGGCTGTTACCTCATCAATAGATTAGTCCATCTGATGGATTAATAATCCAAATGGACAAATTGGGTGGAAACTGTTGGCAGGTGGGTGGGTCACTGGGGGAGTGCTGTGGGAATTATATATCTTGTACCTCTTCTCCTCTCCTCCTCTCCTTCTTGGCTACCAGGAAGGGAGTAGCTTTCCTCCACCATGCCCTAGTGCCATGATGTTCTGCTTTCCCCTGGGCCTAGAATGATGAAGTTGGGCTGAACCTCTGAAATTGTGAGCCCAAAATAAACTTTTATCCTCCAGGTTGTTCTGGTCAGGTATTTTGGTCATAACAACAAAAATCTAACACACTATGTTACAATTAAAGAGACCAAGGGAGATCTGTATTTTCTAATATGGAAATATATCCAAGATACATAGTTTAGCAAAAGTTGGATAACAAGATGTACAATGTCAAACTATTTATTAAATAGAAAGTGAACACTACTATGTTTAATAGGTAAAATATATAGATATGTGACACAAATTATTTAAAAGGCTTGGAAGGAGTCATATGTGATGACAGTCCCTCACCTCAAGACAATTGGAGCAGGAGACAGCAATTAGGGTGTTACTTTCCTTAGTGTTTTATGTTTTTACAGGGAAAATATATTTATATATACTTGTATAATTCAAAATCCTTAAAAAAAGATCTAGTCAAGCTTCCCAACTTCATAGATGAAGAAACTGATATAGACTTTCCGAGTATCTCAGACTCAAACGTGGACCTCATAGACATGATTGCTTGTCCAAGGGCAGTAATCAGTCATTTTAAATGAAGATGCAGTAGCCTTAGCCTCAGGAGGGAGCGGCTGTGAAGAAAAGATCAGTTGGGTCTGGGTAAAGATACAATATATGGTGTTTGATTAAACTTGAACTTGTATGTGTCCAGCAATAATCAGGTCTCCAGAAACACTAAAATGAGGGTGAGACAGAGAGTTTCCAGAAAGCCTATTAATTTAGAATGAGAACTATAACCAAATAGGCTGTTGTAGCAGCATCAGCAGGATCACAGTGTTCTCTTCAAGTGGATAGGCTACAAGGGAAGCCAAATGATAACTGGAAACCCATTTTATAACTTACCACGAACAATAACTATATCAAATTATTTGAACTCTTATGGTCAGCACATTCTCTTTAAGGGCAGAATCAGAAAGCTCTTGGTGACTGTAGAATCAGGAGGAGAGGATTTACATTAATCAAACATTTCATGGCATCTAGTTAAATTAATCAGCTGCATCTCGCTCATAATGGGGATCTGCTTACTAATGGAGCTGCAATATTTAAGTCCCATTGACTCAGCCTCCTTAGGACTGTCTGGATGGGTAGTAATTCTGTTTGTACCTTATGTCTTACTTTTCAGTTTCATGACTGATCAGTCCACTTCTATAGGCTTTGTATTAGATATGCTAATATATTTATTTACATCGCCATTTTGCCAGTCTGGGATTTTATTTGTTTTTATTTTTGTTTTTTATTCTATATCTCTGCTCTAATCTATTTTGTGTTGCCATTATAGTTCAATGCACCTTATCGTCTCAGGCTTTCCACAATTGGGATGCTGTTCCCCGACCTCTGATTTTTTTTTTCAATTACATGGTACCTTTGTCATTCAGATTGTAGCAGTTTAAAGATCAGTTTGTTAGAAAAGTCTTCCCTGAACACTCCATCTAAGACTGCCACTTAGCCATCCTCTATTACATCACTTTGTTTTAGTTTATGCACAATGTTTATTAGCCTCTTAGTATCTGATATTTACTATTCACGTATCTGTGTTTTAATTTTTGGAATATTTCCCATTAGAATATAAACTCCATGAAAACAGGGATCTTGTGAATCCTCCTGCTGTATGCCCAGCTTCTAAATCAGGATCTGGCATTTGGCAGGTTCTTGAATGCTGTTTGAAAGAATGAATGAATGAATGATCTATAAAGAGGCCAGTAGTATTTTTTGTAATTTATTTGAGAACAACTCATTGTAGCTCCCAAATAATAACAAAGATATTTTTTAGAAACAAATTTGGCTCAAAATGAAGTTTTGGTCAATTCTCAATCAGTGGCAGGCTCACTCAAAAGAGGCAGAAGGGTTGTGTATTGAGAAACTTCACTTATGTGGCTGCTTTCCTCAGGTGAGGCTCACTCAGCCAGCAATGGAAACAGATGTCTATGAATGTCAAATGTCACCCAAGTAAGAGATTACAGTAGGACTCCTTTGGAAACTATAATATTTACTAAACAAGAGAGTTGTTTGAAACCATGGTGCCCAACTCTTACAGTATCAGAATGAAAAATAATCCTGCAAACCAAGAAGAATGGTTGACAAAGTCAGGCCAGAGAAGAGCTAATACTTCAAAATTCCCAAGACATTTGCATTTCATCAGATTTCAGAGCCTTTCCCCAGAGCCTGGGGGAAGTTACCACTCCCCTTATCAAAAGGTACTCACCTCTCATTGGGTAAGGGCAAATCTTAAAAGAAATAAAGCAGACCCCTGTCTAAGATAAATGAGATTGAATTTTTCAATGTGCTAACCACGAGAAAGATTGCTGATAAGGAAAGGTAGGAGATGATTACAAACATTGATTTATTTTATCTTCCATCAAGTCTTTTGCAGTAAGATCCCAGGTTTAAAAGTTCCTGTTAAAATAATTTGCCTCAAGGAAATAAGAATATGAATAGAAATGATAAACATCTGCAATTGATAAAAGGCAGTTTTCCTCTCTAGTATTAAATCTATATTTTACATTGATTTTTGAAATGTGGAGGTCTGTGGCATGGAATATAGAATCACTCATAATTTTAAAGTTACTAAATTTGTGAATATTTGTGAGATAAATAGAAAAAACAAATTCTAAAGGAGAGTATAATACATTGGCATTAGTGGGGTAGAATTTACATATTTTTGGTACCATACAATAATCAATCACCTTTCAGAAATGATGTATAATGAAGGTCTTATAAATCAAGTTTTATTTACTTAATAGTAATAGAGTATATCTTCAGTTAAGACAATGTAGTTTGCATTAAAAATGTGGTTTTTATCATAACAATGATTTAGTAAGGAAAAAAGATATTTTGCTTTTTAAAGGATGTTATGCCTGTGGTAAAATTACAGAACATTAATGAACAATAATAAAAATTTGCTATGCATTTAGTTTTCTATGATAGAATTAGTGCAACATTTGTAGATCTATTGGTCATTTTATTTTCACTCTCTCCTTTAAAGGATTTATAATTCATGAATAAAATTTAACTGTGGTGTTAAACTTGACTTCAGGGTTTTTAAGACAGAAAATAATTTTTATATATTATGTTCTTTCTAATATTATTCAGGGCAAATCATTATGGTCATCTATTTGGATGCTAAATGCTATTTGTATTTTGAAATTTAATAAAGAAAGCCTATCATTTATTTTCTATTTTGAAGATGTCAGTTTTTCTAATAACATATCTGTACTGAAACAAACAAAAAAGAAGTGCTATGCCTCTATGAGAATTCAGAAGCAATTCAGGCAAGTCATTAACAGAAGAAATCTCATCAAAAGATTTTTTGGTGAAACAATTTTCCTTCTGAAGTTCACATTTTATCCATTTCTCCCTTTCCTTCTTCAAGTCCATTGGCAAAACTCCAAAATAAAACTAATAAGTATATTTGAATCTTTAAAAAACAGTTAACTAGAAATATATGAATATATAAGGCATTATTTAATTAGGCCATAGGTAGGAAAGAAGGTACTCTGTTTAAACATGACATCCTTTATCTCATTTTCTTCATTGTTGAATAAAGACTGGACACTTGGCTGCTCTTTTCAATTTCTGGGATTTATAACATATTAGATATGAGTCCATACTAGAAAAGAAACTTTATTTTCATTTGCCTACTGTAGTAATATGACATTTACTATAATTTGGTCTTAGTGGGTAGCTTATAAAATTTGAAATCTAAGTGCTTTGCATAATCTCCTTCCAAGTGTTTTAATTGACATTCTGCTATAATGAACCCCACAGACCATTACCTGGCTAATTGCTTGAGTTACAGTGCTTATACAATGCCATTCTTTGTCCTTGGTCTTTTGGGGTATTAAATAGCAAGGCTGTCCTGAAAGAGGAAGTGACTGCTGTTTTTCATGTGATGCATTAGCCTCTAGGTAGCTTTTTCAGGGACAGACTCCCTTCTGTTCTTCTCCGGGATGATACCAAACCTGATACTTGTCAGCTCTCTGTCATTCTGAGATTCTCAGCTCTCTCTAGGAGAGAGCCCTGGCCCTCTGATGGGCTTCCCGAGCCATGGCCACAGGCAGAGCTTATCATGAGCTGACTCTGAAGTCCTGGAACAGGTTCTGAACCAGGTGACAAAATGAGGACAAAACAACGTTGAATTCTCCATCACCAACTGTGGTACGCCAGGATTTGTTTGGAGAAAGAAACTCAATACTATAGAACTAGAAAGGGTATAGAGCTAGCTCATCTAGCCCAAACTCTTTGTTTTTAATGTAGTACTGAGCACTTGTGAGTAAGGACAGGTTCCTGAGACAGGTTAGTGATCCAGGTTCAGGGCTTCCAATGAACCCAGATCCATGTAGCCTTGGAGTCTGATGCAACGTGGAGTGAGGTCAAAGCAGGGGAGTACCAGGACCAGCATGCCAGGACAACCTAGGGAACTGCCATGTAGGTGTGTCTTCCATGTTTTCTGCTCATTTCTGATGATGTCTTGGGCCAGTGACAATGGCTTTATGATTGTAAAGGAGCGTTACATGATTTTAAACAGGCTTTTAAGAACTAGAGACAGAGTAAGAACCAACTCTGCTACCTGTAGGCCTAGACTTGTTTTTCTCGGCAACTTCTGAAAAACATGTTTCTATAGGGCCTGCTCATACCTTGGTCCATGATGCTAAATGGCTCAGAACTGGAATAGTTCAGATTCCAATGAGCAAAAGAGAAGTTGATGTATTTTGGGGTGTATATAATGTTTGCTGACATTCTCAAACTGCTGACTTTCCTGATATTTGTTTATATATCTGAGCACTGGAGTAGGTTAAGCTCTCTCTGGATTTAATAAAGGGGAGGGGCAATCCTTAACATTGTAGAAATGAAAGACAAATAGAAGTTTGATAACTGAAAATATTTTCATATATTTATGTATATTTTTATATTTATACATTTTCAGACCGTATCTTTAGTAGTTATGCTTCATATTTGAGTTCCTTACACATACACATGGAAGTGAGCTGATGGAAGAAATCAATACAAGTCTTCAATACTGAGAAGCCAGACTGTTAACAGACAGTAAGCTACTAGTGACAAAAATTCTCTATCACCTTATCACAAAAAATTTTGTTTCAAGGATAAACCTTTTTTCTTTAAAGCTCACCAATCTGTCAGCCTCTGTGTCCTGGAGCTTCTGCAGAACCTCTCTTTTGGGGAAACTCTGGCTCACTGATGGAGTAGATGCAGCTCTCTCCCACTCCTTTTCTGTCATGATTCCTACCGAGGAACACTCCACAACAGGCATTCTGGTTGGTCTCTAAAAAGGTGAAGAGATTTGCCTAGATTTGGTTATACTTATTCTAATGTGTGCATAAATATTTTATGTCAAGGAAGTAGAAAATCTCAGTGAAGTCTACTTCACAGAAAGTTTCCATCATGAATCCTGGTTTGACTCTGTCATGGATTTTTGTGAACATGCCAAAACTTAACAAAAATATATTGTGCACATATGTGTGTTTTAAATTTAGCTTTGCAATAACAACTTTGATAGATTATTAGTTGCGGGACCAGCTACAAAACAAATAAAGGAACAAATCTGTCATCATGTTCAGATAACTTTGTTTTCTTTCATTTTTTACAATTAATGGAGTTTATCTTTTTAGAGCAGTTTCAGGTTTGCAGAAAACTTGAGTAGAAACCACAGAGAGTTATTATATAACCCCTCCCTCAGTCTACACACAGTTCCCCATTGCTCCTTTTACAATCAGTGGAATATGACCTGCCTGCAAAATTTACTTCAAGCTTGTTATCTAGTTGTACATCCACAGATTCACTCATTCTGTCCCTTTCCCCAACTGAATCATCCCATTTCTTGACTCAGGCTCAGGCTTCCATGTCTTAATACAGAGAAAGCTGTTCAGTCCAATCAAGTTCATCTCACTCAAGTTGTTAAATCACTTTTATTTTTATTTTAAAAATAAAACCACTACAGTTGTCATACCCAGAATCCCAGTGAGTGAAATAAAAAAAGATGAAACTAAGTGCTAATAATATTTTTTTTCTTCTCTTTGCCTAATCCTATTTGTAAAGGTTTTTGTTTTTAGGCTCTAGATGTTTAGAACCAGTGCTTATTTTTGTGCCTAAAAATTAAATCCACATTTTTACCTGTCTACTCATCCATGCAGGTGACTTCATTTTTCCATCAACCAGCCATCTGAATTATTACTTGGTCCTGCCCTGGCTTGATTGCTTTTGGAAGTATGGAGTTTCCTTCTTCATACCCAACACTACGCTGTGGGTGTTGACTGCCACTTGTAATGTTCTGCTTCCTGACTTACTACTTTGATTTAAGACAGGGTGGGAGGAGAAGAGGAGGAATGGAAAAAGCGGTGGCAAGCATAGAGGGGGAAAAATGTGTCCACATTTGCAGCTGGCCTCTTTATGATGTTATACTCTGAACCAAAGCCAATCCCCTTCTGTCTGACAGAAAAGTGCTGAGAATGTTTTTATTTTACTTCATACTTGTCAAATACAAGAAGCATTTAACTTGGTAGAATGTAATGTTATATTCAATGTGCTTAATAAAATTGTAATGGGTTCACTTAAACACTGGAAGAAATAGCTTCCCACTGGACAATAGAAATTATGATGCTTTTGCTGCATCTACCAACACAGAGATGTGCAAATCCTATCAGAGCTGATTACAACCACTATGAAATTGCTCTTTAAAAATAAAATGGGAAATAGGAATCTATGGTTACAACGTTTTTTTCTATTTCCTTTTGATGCAGACTATATTTGTGAATGAACTCAAGATCTGAGCTGCAGGAGGCCTGCCTGAGTGTACCAAAAGAATCGAAGCAGGAGGAAAGAGCTTATCAGAAACTGCCACTTGTGGTTTGGAAGGTAATTATAGCACAACACCAGGAACCTCAAAAAGGAAGACTACTGTTTGATGGATGTAGCTCTCAGGAGGAAGAAGATGGAAGTGGCAGCAGCTAATGCGCTTCCCTGTTTTCTTTCCCGACGTCCTTGTGTAACTTGCTCTTGTGGGACCTTCTTCCTTAGGGGGAACATGCCTGAACAGATTTGACATCAATGAGGTTAATGATCTCTCTTGGCTGATACTCCCAACTTTGAACATCACTCTTGATTACTTGTTTACATGGGAAATCACAGGGGGCTTCCAACATCCTCGGAACAAGCCTGAAGTCATCCCATTTCTAGACTGGGGCACAAGTTTCCATATCTTAATACCAAGAAATCCCTTCAGTTCACTCAGGTTCATCTCAAGTTGTTTTATTGGAAGCTGTGGCTAAAATCTCACTGCACTCCTAAAACTCACTCAGAGAAGATAAGGATTAATTACTTTTATCTTAGAGAGGAAGTTAAGTACCATTTCTATGTAAAAAAAATTCTATGTCAACAAATTCTGTGTCTAGGTTTTTCTGCCTAGTACAAATTATTTTTCTGATTCAATCTATATTTTAAACTAAAACTTGACCAATATCTAAACCTAAACCTGTATTTCCAAAAGAAAATAATTATTGATCCTTTTCTTCAGGAAATTTCCCATATATAAAATTATACTTGGCTTTCTTTTTAACCCTCAGTTTATATTAATTAAAACTATAATTCCAAGAAACCTCCTAGAGTCAAAACATAAAGTTAGATTCTAATTTAAGTTGAAGATGCACTTTCCAGATAGAAAATAAAGTGAGGACTATTTTCAAGAATGGGTTGATCTTTTAATTTGTGAAATAATGTCAACAAATTGTTCTAAGCCACCATCATCTTTTGCCTGGACTACTACAATTGCTTCCAGTTTTTTTTTTTGTTTGTTTGTTTTTTTTGGGTGGAGGGTAGTGGGGATTGACTTCAGAGACACTAAACCACTGAGCCATATCTCCAGCCCTATTTTGTATTTTACATAGGGTCTCACTGAATTGCTTAGCGCCTCACTGTTGCTGAGGCTGGTTTTGAACCCATGATTCTTCTGTCTCAGTCTCCCTAGCCCCTGGGATTACAGGCATGCTGTCCCACCTTCAAACATCCTCCATACGGTATCTAGGGCAGAACTTTCAAGCTATAAATCTTATTAATTCAATTCTGTCCCTGGGTTTTAATTTTTGGTTACTTTTGATAGCCCGTAGAATAAACCACAAATCCTTACGATGCATTGCAGCATGGTGCGCCCAGATGATCATGTAGTTCTCTCTTCTTCCACACATCGGGCATACTGGTTTCATTTTTCTCTCTTCCAAAGGCATATCCGGTTCCTGCTGATTGAAAAGTTCTTAGCGGGTTTCTCCTTGTTCTTTCCAAGGCTGTTCGCTCCTGATTCATCAGTGCCTTTTCCTCAGGACTTTCCTATCAGCTAAGTGTTATTTCCTCAGTCAGGCTTTCCCTGGCCACCAGTTGGAAATAAACTTCCCTTCTTGTTATTCTTTATCAAATACCTTTACTTATTTTATCTATAGTACTATTGCAGCCTGAAATTTATTTATTTATCATCTTTTGTTATTCCCATTGAAACGTAATATCTATGAGAGCAGATATTTTGTTCTCCTGCATATATGACACAGGCTTTCCAGAGAGTAGATCTTTAATAAGTAATTTATTGACTAATAAATGGTGTTATGTTGAGTTGGTTTTTGTGCAGGATGAGAGATAAGGGTCTAGACTCATTCTCCTGTATATGAATAAACAGTTTTCTCAGCATAATTTGCTAAAAAAGGTGTCTTTTCTCCACTGTATGTTTTTGGCACATTTGCCAAGGATTAGATGACTATCTGTGTGAATTTATCTCTGTGTCTTCTGTTTTGTTCCATTTGTCTATGTGTCTGTTTTTATGCCTGTACCATGCAGTTTTTGTTACTATAACTCTGTAATATAATTTGAAGTCAGGAATTGTGATGCCTCTAGCACTACTGTTTTGGCTTAGAATTGCTTTGACTATTCTAGGTCTTTTATTCTTCAAAATGAATTTTAGGACTTTTTTTTTTCTAGTTCTGTGAAATTATGTAATGTCATTGGTATTTTTTTTTTTTTTTTTTTTTTTTTTTTTTTTTAATGTTTATTTTTTAGTTGTAGGTGACAGAATATCTTTATTTTATTTTTATGTGGTGCTGAGGATCGAACCCAGTGCCTTATGCGTGCTAGGCGAACACGCTACCACTGCGCCATAATCCCAGCCCCTGTCATTGGTATTTTGATGGGGATTGCATCGAATCTGTATATTGCTTTTGGTAGTATGACTATATTAGCAATATTAATTATTTCTGCCTATCCATGAACATGAGTGGTCTTACTATTTTCTTACGTATTCTTCAATTTCTTTCTTCAATGTTCTGTAATTTTCATTGTAAAGGGCTTTCACTTCCTTGATTAGGTTTGTTTCTTTTCTTTTTTTTTTTTTGAGGCAATTGTGAATGGAATTGTTTTTCTGATTTATTTCTCAGCAGATTCATTGCTGGTGTGTAGGAAAGCTATTGATTTTCGTATGCTGATTTTATAACTTGCTACTTTGCTGAATTTGTTTCTTAGTCCTAGAAACAAATTCTTCTGGTGGACTGTTTTGGACCTTCCAAGTATAAAATCTAGTCATCTGTAAACAGTGATAATTCAGCTTCTTCCTTTCCTATTTTTATCCCTTTTATTTACTTCTCTAGCCTAATTGTTCTGACTTTTTAGTACTATATTGGATAGGAGTGGTGAGAGTGAACATCCTTATCTTATTTTGAATTTTAAAGGAAATGCTTTCAGTTTCCCCATTCACTGTGATGTTGACTTGGGTTTGTCATATATAACCTAAGATATTGAGGTAGGGCCCCTTATCCCTAGTTTATTCAGTGATTTTATCATAAATGTGTGCTGAATTTTGTCAAGGCTTTCTCTGCACCTGTTTAGATGATTATGTGACTTTTGTCTTTAATTTTATTTGTGTGGTAAATTACATTTATCGTTTCACATGTGTTAAATAATCCTTGCATTCCTGGGATAAAACCAACCTGGTCATGATGAACAATCTTCTTAATATGTTGTTGAATATGATTTGCTAATATTTTATAAGGACTTTTGTATCTAAGTTTATCAGTGATATTGATCTGTAGTTTTTTTCCCTTGATGTATCATTATCTGGTTTTGCTAGGATAACAAAAGAATATCTAGAGGATAATATTGGCTTCATAGAATGAATTTGGACATGTTCCATTCATTTCTATTCATGGAATAATTTGAGTATCATTGGTATTAGTTTTTCTTTAAAGGTCTGATAGAATTCAGCTGACAATCCATTTGGTCCTAGGCTTTTCTTCGTTGGAAGGGTTTTATTAGTTCTTCTATCTCATTGTTAGCTATTTATCTGTTTAGGTTTTATATGTCCTCTTGATTCAATTTTGGCAGGTCATATGTAATCTAGAAATGTATCCATTTTATCTGGGTTTTCCAATTTATTAGAGTATACATTTTCAAAATAGTTCCTAATGATCCCCTGGATTTCTGTGATGTTTGTTATCAGTGATTTCTCCTTTTTTCATCTCCAGTTTTATTAATTTGGCTTTTCTATCTTTTTCTTTTGGTTAGTTTGTCTAAGGGGTTATGTTATGGTTTGGTTATGAGGTGTGCCCTAAAAGCTTCTGTGTTAATGCGGGAGGTTAAATCATTAGATTATGAGAGCCTTAACCTAATCAGTCCATCTTAGCTTGAATGAACTAATTGGGGTGGTAACTGTAGGCAGGTTGGGCATGACTGAAGGATGTGGGTCACTAGAGATGTGTCCTGAAAGAGTTGTTCTTGCCTGGGACCCCTCTTATCCTGATTCCTGGCTGCCACGAGGGAAGCTGCTTCTATCCACCATGCCCTTCTGCCATGATGTGCTCCCTTACCTTGGGCACAGAGCAATGGACTTGGTCAACCATGGATTAAATTTTGGAGGCTCTGAAGTGTGAGCCCTCCTAATTAAGCTTTTCCTCCTCTAAATTGTTTTTGTCAGTTATTTTGTTCTTAGCAACACAAAGCTGATTAACATAGAAACTGGTACTAAGAAGTGGGCCATTGCTATAGGTAACCTGGCCACATGTTTCATAATCCTTTGGAAAAGTTTGGAGATGCAGGCTGAAGAAGCTTTAGAATGTTGTAAGCAGAGCTTAATGGATACTTCTGGTGGATGTGCAGAAGACAAGAATGCCAACCAGGATGCAGATAGTAAAGCCTTTGCTTATGAAGTTTTAGAGGCAAAGGAGGATTCTGTTGGGAAATAGACTAGAGGCCATTCATTTCACATTTTGGCAAAGAACTTGTCTACGTTTGCCCATCTCCTGAGACTTTGTGTGAGGCTGAATTTAAAAGCAATGGAACCAGCTGACCATGAACTGAACCTCTGACACCCTGAAGCCAAAATAAACTTTTTCTCCTCTAAGTTGTTCTTATTGGATACTTTGGTCACAGCAATGAAAAGCTAAAACAAAAGAGAAAAAGAAATAGAGAAATAAATAAAGGAAAGAAAGAAATAAAGGAAAGGAAGAAAGAAAGAGAGAGAAACCTGAGCATGGAAAGAAACAGCATAAAATACTAGTCTAAATGAAACATTTTGAGACATCAAAAGTAAACTATTCAAATAGCAAAAAGGTGTTATTGACTTTAAGTTTTATCTTACAATTCTCTATAGCTACACAGGGTCAAAGGGGAAGAATGCTATACATAAAGTCAAAAAATCACCACTCTTTTGGCCTATGCAACATACACACACATAACCCTGTATCTAAAATCATTTAAAATTATTTATATTGATATGGAATTAACACCAATAATATAACTGGAATCCAATGCTGATATGGATTATTTGATGACTGAAAACAATGTAAGGACATATTTTGACAATTTTTTTTGGTAGTAGATAAAAGTGTGGATGGATAGGGAGTGATTGGGTTAAGGAAAAAGAATGAAGAATTGGACATTAGAGAGGCTGGCAGGCTGGGAGTTTATAACAGAAATAGAGTTAAATTAAATGAAGAATAAATGATAATAGGATTTGGTCTGAAATCAATGTAGGTATGTTAGGCAGAAAGGGATTTAATACAGGCAATTAGGTGCTTATTCAGTCATTAAAGCAGGAAGAGGAAAAGGCAAGGAGGGCTGCCACTAGCTGTCAATTTTATCTCTAGTTTTCAGAGACTCAGGGTATTGTTACTGTTGCTTGGGGCAGGAACCATAGGATACTGCTGCCCATAGTCACAGCCACCTGCAGAACCAAGGTGGGATTTGATGTCACTGTGCCAGAGGCCATCACAAAACTTCACATCTGCCAAACCCCATGCATATACTGGCTGCTGCCTGGAGGATACAATTGTTTTCTACATTCTGTCTCATACATCTCGTGTACTTTATTTCCATTGGCAGGAACTAAACTGGAATCCTGATAGTAAGAGTTTCTGGGAAATGTAGTTTCCAGTCTTTGAGCCCCTGAGCTCCAAGGGAGGGGCTAAAGGGGATGGAAATGATTCCAAATGTCCAAAGCCAATTGGGTTTAATATGAGAATAGGAAAAACTTGTCACTGCTTTAAAACATTATTTCTGGCTAGTTAATTTCAAGAGGTCTGATCTATACTCTCCCCACCACACACACACCAACAGTTACTGAGGGCACTATACTGAGAAGTTTTCATGTTTTATCTTATTAAGCTTCACAAGTTTCACAATAGTAATAGTTACTATTATATCCCCATTTTAGAAATAAGGAACATAGAATTGAAATGATACAGAAACTTCCCCAAATAAAACAACTAATAAGTAGATCTGAACCTGGAACTCAGGACAATCTACAAAGATCATGGTTTTCAGTTCTATGTTATATTATTTAATAGTTGATTTCTAAATTTATTTATAATTTATGGCTCTTGTCTCAATGTCTTGTTAGTCATCTCACAAATGCACACTATTAGGTCAATACAAATACCTTACTTTTATTAGGAAAGGAACTAACAAATCTTCCATGAATGTCCTCAATCTTGGGCTCCTTAATGAGAGAGGAGTATACCATTAGGAGAAACATAATGCCTTTTGCATTTAGAACAGAATTTTATGGAATATGCTACTTTTCATGTATTGATAGAGTACCCATGGTTATAAGATCACATCTCAGAATGTCAATTTGGAAGGGATATTCAAACAATGTTCTGACATTCATTCTAAGAACTGGGGATTGAGCTCAGTGGTAGACCACTTACCTAGCATATGCAGGCCTTGGGTTTTATCTCCAGCACTAGACACAGAAGCGCGCGCGCGCGCACACACACACACACACACACACACACACACACACAGCCCTCCCTCAATAAGGATGAAGAGTGGCCTAATTTATGCTTGAATGCTTTCAGTGGATAAGAACTTCAGAGGTGTGGGAGCATAATGGGGAGGAGTTCAAAGTGTATCTGTTGCTGGGGTGAAGGTAAGATGGTACTGCTTGGAGTCTTCTTAGTTTTGTCTCAAAGGTAGCAAAAACATTAGGCTTAAGGTTGGAACGATTGGCATCATTTAGCTTTTGCTGTCTAAATTCACTAAAGTTCTGTGGCTTACAAATTATTGCTGCTGTGTCTGTGGCTCAAGATGACCAGAAATTATTTGATCTTCCTCCCATCGAGAAGTGAGGTTGTTGCCCCTTCCATCTCAGTATGGCTGGCCTCCATGACTGCTTTGACTAACAGAATTCAATTAAGTTTCACTATGCCAGTTTTCAGGCACAGTCTTAATAGATTGGCATCTTCTATGTTTTTGGAACACTCTCTTTGGGAACCCTGAGCCATGATGGAAAAAGTTTGAGTATGGTGAGATTGAGAAAGTAGTAAGATTATGTGATCAAAAGCACAAGTTAAGTTCAGCCTTTTTCTATTTCCATTGAGACACTGGATTTGTAGGTTAGCCTCTCCCAACTAGCCCACCCATCAGCTGAACACTACTAAATGACTTTGTCAATGTCTCACAGAGTCTGAATCGCTGACCCACAGAATTGTTAGCCATAATAAAATGGCTGTTGTTTTAAGACATGGAGTTTGGGCTATTTTGTTAAACAGCAATAGATAACTAGAACAAATGTCTGAGGTTAACCAGTCTGTGTCAGGAGGCCTTACCTAGTCATCTGGGGACTCTGCTGAGGGTGTGTTTGGCTGGGGCAGCTGAGAGGGCAGCTCTACTCCATGTGTCTCTCATCTCTCTCCTGTGACTAGTAAGCTAGCCCATTCACATCCTTCTCATGGCAATGGCAAAAGGGCAAGAAAGCAAGTGGAAACACACGTGTCCCGAAGATCTAGGCTAGGGACTGGCACTCTGTCACATAATGCTATTATTATAAAAAGAAATGATATGCCGGTATTGTTGATCAGGTTACTACCAATACTTGGTTGCAATCTTCAAAGGGCTTTGTGTTCTCCTCATCTCCAAACTTTTTGGGGAGCTCTCTTACAGTTTTTTTTTTTTTTTTTTGTACTGGAGATTGAACTTGGGCGCTCGACCACTGAGCCACATCCTCAGCCCTATTTATTTTGTGTTTTTTATGTAGAGACAGGGTCTCACTGAGTTGCTTAGTGCCTCACCGTTGCTGAGGCTGGCTTTGAACTCACGATTCTCCTGTCTCAGCCTCCCTAAGTGCTGGGATTACAGACTTGCGCCACCGCGCCAGTCTTCTCTCACAGTTTTAAAGTGCCAACGACATTATCCTTTAACACTTATATTTAAATTGGGAAGCAGGAACCCACAATGCAAGAGAAACATATATGAGGACAATTCATGCCCTCAGATAGGGATACTGAGCACCTTCCCTATACTTGTTAGCTCTATCCATTCCTTTCTGTAATCTTTTGGCCTCTTGTCAGATGTACTGTGTTCCCTTCAGTAACTTTGTTTGCCCAGCACCAGTGTGTTCTGTCAGAGCCAGACTTCTCCCTTTTCCTTTCTTTGTCTCTCTCATTAATTTCCCAGTTCCTGTCTGCAAGAGATCACTTTTCAACAAAATGGCTCAGGGTTGAGCTTCATGAAGGGTCCAACTTCCATTTACTTCTGCAGCGTCTCTGATCACTCATTAATTTCCATGCAGCATGACACAGTACAATGTGCACTTCAGAGTCAAGTGAACTATGCTTTGATCTCAGCTTCCTGTTTTCTAACACTGTCACCTTGGGCAAGCCACTTAACATCTCTGCAGGACTAGTTTACCAAGATTCTATCACAACATGCTTGCAGGGGCAAAAATACGTTGTATGTATGGAAGAATAACACAGACATGTTCTATTAAGGAAAAAGGAAGGTTATTTCCCCATGTGACTTCACTTATTACAGATAACAGAAAATGTCCTAGAGCTTTAAATTTGGCATTCTGCAGACTCTAGTGCTTCTTGTAGTAAAGTGGTGAGAGAATTAAAAGCCACTAATATTTCACTTCGGGTCTTTTGTCAGATCTGTTTCTCTATAGTCTAAAGGTGTGGGCTTGGTTATATTTGGATGTTTACTGTGGAAAAGATCCTTAAGGATGGAACAGGGTTTTACTTGGCTTCCTATTGTAGGACCTAGCACAAGACTTCTTAGATGTTCAAATAAATGCTGGTTGAACAAATGATTGTTTTATTGGATGCAATTGTATGAGCTATTGAAGGTTCAATTATTTTGTATTTAAGCAATATTCTATTGTCTAGTTTTTGCTGGGGCTGGATTTGACTGGCTGGTGCACGGTACCCATGTTTGGTGTGTTCACTTGTGTGGGGTAGACTGTGTGTGAGAAAGGGATCTGTATTTGGAGAAGTGCACCATGATGCCCTGTCCTTCATATTTCCCCCTCTTTGTTTCTGTTGCCTTTCATTGCTCCTTCTTGGACTGTGCACTCTCTAAGGACAGAAGCCTGACTTATGTTTGGTGTCAACATGTATAATCCTGCACTGCTAGTGACGTTGTTGACAGTAAATACTGATTAAATAGATGAATGTGGTATAAAAGTCAACTCAAAGAAAGTTAACATTTTGGATTTTTATATGATTTGGGAGAGGAAGTGTCTTATCTTGTCTCTTCTCATCTGCTCTGATTTATATCTATCTCCTCCATAGTTCTGTTCTATTGAGCTACCCTTGGATTTATTGTTCTTTAATCCCATCCTTATAAATGCTACATGATTTGTGGAAAGGGTTTAGGGTTTGAAATTAAAGAGACCTGGATTTAGGTCCTAAGTCCACAATTTACTGGCTGTGTAACCTGGACAAAGTATGTAACCCTTTGTTGCCTGCTTCCTCCTCTTTGAAGGTAAAGAAGTGTGTTACCTACCTGGCATAGCGGTTTTGAGAACTGCCTAAATTGAAGTAAGGCACCTGCTCATAGTAGGGATCCTATACATAGTGGGTGCTTTTACTATTCTTATTTTCTTTTTATTCTCTTACTAATTATCCTAATTACTCTTTCTCCTAACAGAAAACATGCATTTCTAAACTTGGCTATCTCTTAAGCAGCTACTAGACTTCTGGGAGTGGATGGGGAATGGAATACTGTGAACTATCATAATTTTACGTTATTGTAAACCTTATACCATATTACTTTGGACATTGATAAAACCTTAAGAATAATCACACTTTACCTCATTAGAATAATACAAGGATAAATGTGAGTTTTCAGAAAAACTTCCCAAATTATACAGCAAAGAGCTGAAGAGTTAAATGGCATGTAAAGAATCTAAGGACATAGGATATATTCGAATTTATGATTTTTTAATAGTCTCCCTCTCTGTTAATTATAATAGATTCCAAAAGAGTGTTCATACAATGAGACCATTATCCCTAGTAGATTTAAAGACTATTTCACCAGTACTTTTTTTCCTTGAAATAATTGAGTTTGTTGGAATAAACTATTCAGTTCAATATTTTTCATCTCTCTTTAATACAAATGTATTTGATTCCTATAAATCTGAGTGAGGTCAGTCAAGAAATTACACATATTTTTTCCACAGGGTATATGAGCTATTAAGTCATGTTGTATTTATTATAGATCATGTTTGCTATTTGGCAAGATAATTTGAATGATTGAAAATACTACTTTAGATCATGTAACACTGAGAAAACAATCGGAAAGGAGAACTGAAACAAAGTGTTCCTTATAATAAACACTTCAAGTAAATAAAAGATTTGGTTTTTATTCAAGCACACATTTACATATAAAATATATCAACAATATATCATTTTATATTATGCATTCTTCTCATTCTTATGGCTCATATATGCATATATTTCTCTCATATAAGTATATATTTATTTTGCTTAGTCTTTTCAATTGAAACTCATAAAATTTGTGTACATTTTCTTATATCTTTCTTCCAGCCTCAAATATGTGGATGTTTTCTTGGATTTGGGTCATTTTAATTATTTTGACTATTGCTGGTGTGGACACAAGAGGAAAGACCACACCATATATCAAATTTACAAAGAAATCTGAGGGAGAAGAGATGCTCAAGGGTCTAAAGCCATCCAGCGGCTCACCTCAGGAGGAAGAAGAAAACTCTTTCCTGGAAATGCCTGCAAAGGTGAAACCAACCACTGACCCTTCAGCCCCGGAGTCTGCCTTTGTCACCGCCACTCTCTTTTCCTTTGAAAACTTCACTCTTGACACAGCTGATTTCTTTTTGAATTGTTGTCATTGTTGCTCACCTATTGCGAGGCAGAAAGGAGAACCTGGAAAGACTGGAAAACCAGGTATTTGAAATTATGAGAAGCCATGTTTCTTACCTGTACATCAATAAAGAAGTGGGTCAGGGCATGGCATTGCTCCAAGGATTTCTATACTGTCATGCAGATGGTGATAGGCCTAGGGGTGACATTGTGACAGATGCAAATGCAAATGGGTGCTGTACTGCCCAACATAGTAGCCACTAGCCACATGTGTGGATATTAATAAATATTAAAATTAAAATTAAATAAGATAAGCAATTCAGTTCCAGAATCACAGCCACATTTCAAGTGCTCAATTACCATACGTGGCCAGTGACTACTCACTCAAACAGCACAGGTATTACAGAACATTTCTATCACTGCACAAAGCTCTCTTGGACTTCCTGGCTAGAATCAAGGCATGGATTTCTGGCCCTAGTACTGGTGCTACAGATCTCCAAGCTGCATGCATTTATTACCAGTACAGTCTTTTCATTAATGGCTGATTTAAAAAGGTAGATGAAAATTCTATTACCTGGTAAGAATGTGTGCTGACTGATGGATTTTTGGAGTGCTATTTGTAGTTAGGATTAGAAATGGAATGCCTGTGAGGTAGAGAATGAAGTGCAGGATTCGGTTTGCTCCTCATTGAAATTCTGAAGCAACACTGTGTCTTGCCCAGCAATTTTCTCCATTGAACACTGTGGTTATTTATTCCAAAATTTCATTATGTATTTAATGTATACATAATGAATATACTTTCAGTTTTATTGTAATACATTTTGACTTTTACATGTCATGTAGCAGAGAGAATTCAAGGTAAAATTAAGATCAGAATGTCAATTTCAAACTCACTATTCTCTGAAAAAAATTCATATCGATGTTTGCTGTGTCTTGCCTGAAGAACAGAAAGTTATAAAATCAGTAATTACACATCTTCACTGGCTTTTCATTCATTTCATCCTATCCTAGGATCCTCTAATAAATATACTCAGCATTTATGCAGGGCTGGATTAAGGAGTGAAGGAGATGGGCAGTGGCCAGGGGCACCAAGATTTTAGGGTTGCTAACACATGCAAAATGTAATGAGTCTAAGAAAGTTATATTTACCAGAACTTTTCTTAGAATCTTGTTTGGCTGGCAAGCTGCTTGTGAGTGGAAACCCCAAGAGCAGGGTCAAGTAGATACAGCTGGTTGCTAAGCTGCCAACTAAGGCTGTGAAGTCTACAACTTCAGGGCTTTTGTTTTACCCAGTCATGGATTTGACTGGGCTGTTCTTGGAGTGCAACTCTTTCTATAAACTCATGCGACAAATATTTTGAAGATGTCAAGTTATTAGCCTGTCTCAGTCTGACTGGACAGTGCTTAAAGGCTGAGAATATTGACTCTGTCATGTCTTACCCTAGAGAAACTTCATTACTTCTGTCAGTCTCAGTTTCCAAAATGGTAAAATGGGATAAGAATGATACTGACTTCACAGAATCATCAAGAAGAAGGAGATACACACAAAAGAACTCATCGTGGTGCCTGGAATAAAATAAATACTCAGTTAATTATTTTTATCTTTCCAGTTAGCTATGGTAGGAGTGTGGTCCTGTCTTCTGGAGTACTCTGAGCCTCATATGACAGGATACTGATTTTGAGACTCAGAGACATATGTTCCAGCTTTATTAGTGTTTTTAAAGATACTTCCTCCTCTCTTCCTCTTCTCTTCATTCCCCTCCTCTCCACTTTGCTCTCCTCTCTCTCATTAGAGATCTAGTATAAGAGCAAAATTGAACAAACTTGAAAAAAAAAAGAAGGCTACTAAGATCCAACCATTTTAATTCTCCTTCATTAATTTTCAGTCCTTGGTCATATGAATACATATACATACACATTACAAACATCACATTTTGCATTATCTATTTTTAAAATTCACTAGTCTAACTTTATAAACTTTCTGAATTAAAGCATCTTGAAATATTCAGATATATCAAATAACTAGCAAAAGTAAAATTCTACTTAAAGTTTTATCTCCTGCTTCTCTCTTTTGTTCAGTTATGGTGGCATTTTATATTATTTCAAATCTTTATAGAAATGTTAAAAATATCATTACATTTCACCTGATGATTTGATCACAGTCCAGGGAATGTTTGATAAATCTAGAGGTTATAGCACCTGTTAATGCAGAACCTGGAGTCAAAATCAATTTGTGCACCTTGAAGCCTCAGCTTTTCCCTTCATGTTTAGTCTCATGGTAATTATGAAAATCAAACGTAGACATACATTTTTCCTGAATGAAAGGGGCAGCCTTCCTCTCCCCTGTAGCCTCATGTGTTACTGGTACCAACCTGGGCACAGCACTTTATCACATCCTTCAATAGTGTGACCACACTGAACTTTTGGGGGCCATGAGGAGGGGGAGGTATTGCAGAGGGAAATGAAATGGACCATCTTGCTTGCTCCCACCTCCTCAGCTTCTTCTTTCTCCATCTCTCTCCTCCATGTAATGTTTTCTTTTCTAGATAGAGGAGCTTAACCATCAGCCCTTAGTTATTTGAGCTTTCCTTAAGCCTTAATTTCCATTGCAAGCAATTTGTTCAAGGTTTTCTTCCAAACAAATACTGTATTCTTTCAAAGAGGAATTTTATTGAATATAACTTCATCCTATTCCATCAGCCTTAATTATATTAAGATGAAGTATTATAAGTTCATGGAATGTACTTATCTATATGGTTAACTATCAAAGAAACTGGTCTTAAATTATTCCAATTGGGAAGCGACTTATATGTCTGGACTAGGATTGGGGTTTCGGGAAGAATAATTTTCCTAGGCTTAGGGCCCCTGTGTGGTCCAGGTAAGTGGTAGGGAACTGAACTGCACTGGTGAACAAAGCTATCAATGAGGTCTGAGCCTTGTGTGATCTGACCCTTGCCTGCGTTTCAGCCTTCTCTCACACTTGACCACTATTTCCAACCATAGTGCCCTTTTTTCAGTTGCTTAAAAACTGTGGTCTTTTATATTCTTATTTTCCTGAAATAACTACCGGCTAGTTTTTGCTTCAGGAACTCCTAGTGCATTCATTGAGTCTTTTCTCAGGGAACTCTCTTCTAATCCCACAAATATAATTTAGGTTTTTTTTACCCTACCTTACAGTAGGACCTTCCTGTTTTTTTTTTTTTTTTTATATCATCAACTACAGTATGGTAACTTTTATTTCTTTGTATGGCTATCTGTTCAATGCTTATCTTTCATGGAGTCTCAGCTTTGTGGGGATTGGGATTTCTGCCATGTTGATGGCTATATTCCTAACACCTAGCAGGGTGCTTGGTATATGGGAGACCTCTGAAATAGTTCCTGAATGAATGAATACCTGGATGAATTGGAAATCTAAAAGAGCTAGGTATTGTGTTTTTACTTCCAATTTGAAAGTGTTGTCCATATGAGCTTTAGTGTCAGGTAATTATTTTGTTCTTGCTGTTTGATGTAGTGCTGCTTCCCTGAATCATTTGATCACTGCCATGAATACAGTGACAAGTACTAATGGGCTCAATTTATCTATTCAGGTGTACAAAATTGCAAATCAGACAAAAATATTGCCCTTAGAACTCTGTAATAGTTTATTCTCACCTGATTTTATGATTAGGACATTGACAGTTATTAGTTTCAAAAAAATGTCTGTCCCCCTGTCCCCTATACTAATGAATTTCAAAAGAGAATTTTTTTTCTATTTTGGTGGTTTGTAACCCCCATTTCCAGGTCCTAAAGGAGAGGCTGGTAATATGGGGATCCCAGGGCCACCAGGAGTCATTGGACCCCAAGGTTCAAAAGGCCAGAAAGGCGAGAAGGGTAGGTAATTCACTTCATTTCATGTCAAAACCTCAAGGGACATTTTGCATCATTTTTAAAGAGACCAATTTACTAAGTAAATTGTTGATTCTTGAGGATATGTCAGTTTTTAAATATTTAAGTACTTGGTAAAATATATTGTGAATTAATTTGATATAGAATTATTATCTTTGTAAATAGCCAATTGAGAAATTCTAAACTGACCTGGGAAAATCATACACACAGACACACACACACACACACACACACACACACACACACACACAGAGTTATACGACTTTACTGTTTCTCATTGGCCACCTGTTTGACCCAGTGGCTGGAAGCCACAAGGTAGTCTCTGGGGAAAGGTACTGTCCTATATACTCCATGTGGGCTCTTATGATGCAAACTAATTTCATAGTAAATAGAACTAAGTAGAGCTGGCAATCCTCTAGAATATTCAGTTTAGGTGGAGAGCCTGCCTGCTAAGAAGAGTTTGCCATTTCTAGTGACCTCACTTTGAAAACAGAGGCAGTGTTGATGGTGGGTAGAACCATGAATTAAAATAGAAGTATTAAGGTATAATAGTGACTTTGGACCAGTGGCTTTACCTTGCCTGGAAATTGAGGGAAAAGGACTAGATACTTATTTATACCCCTATTTACTATCAAAGACTATGTGTAGTTATGAGTGCTTTCATAGATCTTTTCCAGCTCAGAAATCCTGTAATTCCATAGGTGTGTCAGTAAAGAAGGCTTTCCTGCCCCAGGAAATCCCTGGGTCTGTATGTGCTCCAAGGTACTGAGGAAAGATTACAGATTCACTGGGACACTGAGAAATTCCTCAGTGAATAGGAGCAGCCTGTAGAAATAGCATCTATCCATCAAGTTCAATGTTTGAGCTTCAGTGTCACATGTCAAAAGACCTAATATCATCTATACATCACCCTCCACATGGCTCAGGAACTGCCTAACTCATTTATGCTAGAACATTCAGTGAAGTAATTACTCAAAAAAGATGCTAAGGTAAGAAAGAGCTACTTCACACTTGTCAGTTATGTGATTTTCATTCTCAGAAACATTTAATCCTTTTGTGGCTGAATTATGTTAGCAGAAAACCCTGTGAAATAAAGATGAGTGATGAACTTCCCCAGTGATTCATACATTCTGGAAGCTAGACTTCTGGAAGTAGAAGAAAATACAGGGAAGTATCATAGGGTTCTTAAGAATATGCTTTGAGGAAGGATCAAAAGTACAGATTCATTCAGCCAAGTCTCTATAAAGTGGCAACTCTACTTTCCTTTTTAGTTCCAGACTTGGCTTGTACTCTTGGCTATGACTGAAAGTTAAAAAAAAAAAAAAAGAGTTGATGGCTACATTTTGGTTAATGACTACTTGATTGATTCAATACAAGCAATGAAACCCCTTAAATAAACTTAATGTTTGATTATTAACAAGGACTGGGAATAGGTTTGGTCTTTCACTTCCACTCAGGGTTGGGTTCTCTCAGAATGCATCCGTATATTTTCCTGATGGCCTATGAGTTAATTTCCAAATTTTGTATTTTATGTGGAGTAGTAATAGAGGAGATGGCTACTTAGCTGCTGAGTGACCCTAGTGGGATTTCTTTAGTTGGTACTGTGAAATTAGGGGAATTTATTGCCATTGCTTTTAATTTGATTTAGAATTTATTTTTTTCTGACAAAAATTAAACAAAATTGTTAGCCATAATATAAATAATAAAGTTGGCAAATCAATGTCAAAGAAGATAATATACAGTCATATTTGACTATGTACAAATTTTTAATTTTTTCACACCTCATTTTCTTCTGATAAAAGTGAAAACAAAAATATTTACTCTACCATTTTTGAAGGGATGTGCTATAAACTTTGTAAATTACAAATGTTCCAATTGATGCTGTTATAGAGCCTTTTTTATATAAGAGGTAGTATTAATATCAAATAAAACTATATGAAGTTTAAAAAAGGCCAGGATAAGTTAACAAAATGTTAAGAGCTTGGAACAATATCTGGTGCAGATTGTTAATACACGTTAACTATTTTTAATACTATTATTATTGCTATTATCTTTTACAATCAAAGTGAGTCTGTAATAGACTTAACAAGATGGGCCAATGTAAAATCCATTTTATGGTAACATGGCAAATATCTGAAAACCCACATCTTTCAATATTTTTCAAATATGCTTTCTCATAGTCCTATAATTTGTCCAAAGAGTATTTGGAAATTATTTCAACATGTAATGAAAATTGATTTTTCTTTGATGTTCTAAGTCTGGGATAATTTTTCATTCTTGGACAGATCTTTGTTATGATTAGTTTTAGCCAATTGCAGAATGCTGTGTTCTGTACTTAAACTTGTATAGTGCACCATGGTATTACTGAGGCATTATGGGTATATAAACAAGCCATTTAAGCTGTCATAAAATTTATAATAAAATAAGCATAACCACATACATGTGCAAAATATGCAAGATATGATGAGTTTTATGAGAGGTTTGAGGAGTCATGGAAATGCTGTGGGCAAAATGAAGTCTATTTGAGGGATTGGCATTGCCTCCCAATCTCCTTTAAATGATTTAGCATTAGTTAAAATTAAGCATTTCTAATCACCTTCAATAAATTCTTTTTTCCAATGAAAATTACAAGACACTAAAGAAAGAAATTGAAGAAGATCTTAGAAGATGGAAAGACCTCCCATGTTCCTGGATAGGCAGAATCAATATTATTAAAATGGTCATACTACCCAAAGTGCTATACAGATTCAATGCAACCCCAATTAAAATTCCAAGTCCTTTCTTATATAAATAGAAAAGGCAATCATGAAATTCATTTGGAAAAATAA
>CM053409.1:27413267-27430729 GCA_028644305.1 Xerus rutilus
TAATTGCCATTCTGACTGGCATGAGATGAAATCTTAGGGTAGTTTTGATTTGTATTTCTCTGATTGCAAGAGATGTTGAACATTTTTTCATATGTCTGTTGATGGATTGTATATCTTCTTCTGTGAAGTTTCTGTTCAGCTCCTTAACCCATTTATTGATTGGGTTGTTTTTTTTTTTTTTGGTGTTAAGTTTTTTGAGTTCTTTATATATCCTGGAGATTAGTGCTCTATCAGATGTGTGTGTGGCAAAGATTTTTTCCCAGAATGTCGGCTCTCTGTTCACTTCATTGATTATTTCTTTTGCTGAGAAGAAGCTTTTTAGTTTGGATCCATCCCATTTATTGATTCTTGATTTTACTTCTTGTGCTATAGGAATCTTGTTAAAGAAGTAAGGTCCTAATTTGACATGATGAAGATTTGGGCTTATTTTTTCTTCTATTAGGTGTTGGGTTTCTGGTCTGATTCCCAGGTCCTTGATCCACTTTGAGTTGAATTCTGTGCATGGTGAGAGATAGAGGTTTAGTTTCATTTTGCTGGGACTGAACCCTTGGTCACTTAACCATTATATCACATTGGTAGCCCTTTTAAAATATTTTATTTAGAGACATGTTATCACTGAGTTGCTTAATGCCTCACTTTTTCTGAGGCTGGTTTTGAACTTGAGATCCTCCTACCTCAGCCTCCTGGGCCGCTGGGATTACAGGTGTGCATCACCATGCCTAACTATGTTTCTGTTTCTATGTTAAAAAATATTGAGACCAAGCCAAATTTATTTAGCTGCATTCTCCAGGACGTTCTTGTTCTTAAGAAACAATATTGTGGAATAATTAATATAGTCACTTTTCAGAGCTTTTCATTGAGGCCTTACCTTGCTGTGCTCAGCCATCAAAAGTTTTAAAAATCCCCAAATGTGTTTTACTTAGCTAATAACCACAATGAGCTTTAACTATGTTTTGGTCATTGAATATTGAATATTTGAATATTCCCAACACTAATCAGAGGATTTTCAGCCAGAAAACTAAAAATAGCTTGATTTTTGTTTGCTATCTTTCCAGTGATGAGGCACCCATTTTTCTGAAAAATTCATTTATGAGATTTTCAAGGTCTCACTGTTCAATGAGAAGCTTCATAATCACCACCACCCTCAATCTTTGAGAGGGAGAAGGAACAAATAAGATCCTAAAATGAAAAACGTTAAAGATCTCGGTGTCCTTTCAAGTCTATGGTCTAAGACATTTGCATTGGCCTTAATTATAACAATATTGATTCCTTTTCATTTTCCTCTGTTTTTTAAATAGGTTAGAAACAGGCTGATTCATGAATTGAGCAATTTCACTTTTTGTACAGTCCCGTTGAAAGCAAACATTGCCAAATATTGCAAGGGATTTCTGTAGTGCATTTAGTCTTATCTAAAAAGACAACAAATACAGGCAGCCTTTCTCCAAAATGCTCCTAAAAAACTTGTATAAACTGAAATGTGGAGATTTTGTTTCTGGAAGAGATGGGAAAAATGTAAAACCTTAACTTGTTTCTTTCAATAAAGAAAAGGAAAACCTTTCATTCTTTATGAAATAGACATTATCAACCACAGTTAACCATTAATCCTGCAGTAAACTTTGAAAGGTTTTACTATGGGGTAGTTCTTGATTTATGCCTATCAATTTTAGAAATATAAACCATTCTCAGATCACTGAAGATTCCTGGCCAAAGACCTAAAGCTGATGAGTTTTACATATCCTCCAGAATCAGATAATGAGTTGAGAAGAGGCAGCTTTAAGGTGTTTGAATCAAGTTGAAAACTACACAAAATAGCTTCTGCCTAAGACCTACAGAACAAGATCCAGTTGATCAGAGTCAAAGATTATCATGCTTAATTTTGAAGATCTCATTTATTTTTCCAGATGTTTAATATATTCTTTACTGCTACAAGTTTCTGGATTTGCTAATATACACTTGATATTCATGATATCAACCTCCTATCCTTAATACTGCATCACTAACGACTCCTTGGGATGCATATGTTATCTAGCTTTAATTTTCTTGCAATTTGGCTAGAAGATAAATAAAGATCCTCAGTTATGTTAGAACCAGTTCTTCTAATGAATTATCCAGTACCTTGGTTGATTAGATTCAACTACCAAGAAACTTAGATTAAAAACATTACAATAGAATAGACGGACAAAAACCTAACTCATTTATATATAACATCTAGGATGGGAGGTTCTAGTGTTTGGAAAAAACAAAACAAAACAAAAAAACTAATGAGTAATGATAAAACATTTAAGGATTTTTTAGTAGTAGTTAACTTCTATGACAGAACTTTTACCAAAATAGATCTTGAATATGATTTAAAAATATGCTATATAAGGAGGCAGTTTCAAGATGAAGGAATAGAAGAAGTTGCTTTCTTGGCAACCAGGTGGTGTGAAACCAAGAAAGCAGACAGGCAGCTTTTCAGCAAGGTGGGTGAATGAAAAACAAGTGGGGGGTGCTTTACTAGAATTTAATACTGGACACTCAAAACAGATAGGGGAGTCAGGAGATTGGATATAATAAAATAAAAAAGAAATCTCCAGCACCACAGCTGCTTCTTCAACCAGAAGCACCAGTCAGAGCATTCCTCTGTCGAGCATAGTGGAGGGATAGTGAATTAAAGGAATCTGCATCTCTAGGAGGACTGAGGCATGTCTGTGTAGAGAGAGTATAGAGATCATAGACACTGTCCAACTAAACTGAAAGGAACTGCACAATAGCCTTGTAAGGGAAAGAAACCACATCTCTCCCAAGGGCATGTGGAGGACAGAGGAAGGAGCTACTTTGTAGATGTGACTCAGGGACTGGCAGCTTAGGGGGCCGAGTCCTGGCAAATCTGAGTCTGGCCTGAAATACAGGCTTAGCAAACCCTTGCTGTACAACAGAGTGTGCCTAAGTGATCGGGAGAAAATCAAATGTGGAGAGAGGTTTACCTAGGGAACAAGTGGTTGCAGAAACCCACCTGGCTCTACCCCTCACTCTCTAATCTGGCTGCTTGCAGAACTGGCTTAGAGAGACAAGCCTAGCAAGGATTTCAAAACAGTGGGGGCAGGAGATACTGAGTTTGGAGACTAAATCTGAGACTAGGAAACTTGGGGTCTGCCGGTGACATAGTGGACTAAGAATTGGCTCCTCTACCACAAGAGTAGAACCCAGGGGAGATCCTGGAGTATAGTTTTCTAGTGTGCACCAACAATTGCTAGACCCTGGAGTGTGCTGATTTAAAATCTCCAGACCAACTGACATCTAGAGAAAAGCCTGGAGCTTACCTAAGCCTAACCTCCTTTCCAGGAAATCTGCCTAAGGGATTACCTTTCTCACCCTAGCAATCCCACCCTGAGGGTAGAGCAAGTATCATACTCTAGATATCCCGATAGGACTGCTGAGAAGGGAAGCTGAGTGTCTTTTGAACTCCAATGGAATCGATTTTTAAATTTTTGATTGACATTTTTGTTTGTTTTGTTTTTCTTTTTTCCCTTTTCTCTGATTAATTATGACCTGGATAGTTCATGGAATTAAGACATATTCATACTTGTTTTTTTTGTTTTCATTTCTGGCATTTTTAAAACCAGTTATTTTTCATGGATCAGTTTTTTCAGGAGGACTGAGGCATGTCTGTGTACAGAGAGTTTAGAGATCGTAGACACTGTCCAACTAAACTGAAAGGCACTGCACAATAGCATGAAAAATACTTAGAAGTAAATGAGAATACTAATACAACATATTGAAATCTCTGGGACACTATGAAAACAATGCTAAAAGGGAAGTTCTTTGCATTGAGATCATTCATTAAAAAATAGAAAGTCAACAAATAAACAACCTAACATTATATCTCAAAGCTCTAGAAAAAGAAGAACAAATCACCACCAAGGGTAGTAGAAGACAGGAAATAATTAAAATCAGAGCTGAAATTAATGAAACTGAAACAAAAGAAACAATCCAAAACACTGACAAAACAAAAAGTTGGTTCTTTGAAAAAATAAATAAAATTGATAAACCCTTAGCCATGCTAATGAAGAGATACGAGAAAGAAAACTCAAATTATTAATATTTATGATGAAAAAGAAAATGTCACAATGAACACTACTAAAGTACAGATGATACTCAGAAATTAGTTTGAAAATTTATATTATAATAAAATATAAAAACTTGAATACATTGACATGTTTCTACAAACATATGACCTACCTAAACTGAATCAGGAGAGCATAGAAAATTTAAACAGATCAATTTCAAGCAATGAAATTGAAGATTCCATCAAAAGCCTACCAGGAAAGCAAAGGCCAGGACCAGACAGATTCTCAGCCAAGTTCTACCAAATCTTCAAGGAAGAACTCAAATTATTCCATGAAATAGAAAAGGAGGAAACTCTTCCAAACTTATTCTATGAAGCTAGTATCACCCTGACACCAAAACCAGACAAAGACACATCAAAGAAATAAAAATTCAGACCAACATCCCTGATGAACATAGATGCAAAAATTAATAAAATACTCACAAATCACATCCAAAAACATTAAAAAGGTAGTGTACCATAATCAAGTGAAGTTCATCCCAGGAATGCAAGGTTGGTTCAACATATGGAAATCAATAAACATAATTCATCATATCAATAGACTTAGAGACAAGAAAGACATAACTATCTCAATATATGCAGTAAAATCATTTGACAAAATACAGCATCCATTCATGTTCAAAACAGTAGAAAAACTAGGGATTGTAAGAACATACCTCAACATTGTAAACCTATATATGCTAAACCCAAGACCAATATCATTCTAAATGGAGAAAAATTGAAAGCATTCCCTCTAAGACGGAGATGCCCTCTTTCACCACTTTTATTTGACATAGTCCAATAAAAACTCCAATCAGAGCAATTAGAAGAAAGATAGGAATATTAATAGATAAAGAAGAACTCAAACTATTCCTATTTGCTGATGACCCTCCCCAAAAAACCGCACTAGAAAACTTCTAGAATTCATAAGTGAATTCGGCAAAGTAGCAGAAGATAAAATTAACACTCATAAATAAATTTCATTCCTATGCATCAGTGATAAATCAACTGAAAGATAAATTAGGAAAACTATACCATTCACAATAGCCTCAAAGAAAATATTTGTGTGTCAGTCTAACAAAAGAGGTAAAAGACCTTTAAAATGAAAATTACAGTACTCCAAAGAAAGAAATTGAAGAAGACCTTAGAAAATGGAAAGATCAGGCAACTATTAAGGGGTGGATCCAAATGAGTGCCAGGTCTGACATACCACATGTAAATTTTTTTATTTCTTCTTTTTAGATATACATGACAGTAGAGTATGTTTTGACATATTATACATACATGGAATATAACTTATTCTGAATAGGATCCCATTCTTGTGGTTGTACTTGAGGTGGAGTTGTGTATTCATGTATGAACATAGAAAAGTTATGTCTGATTCATTCTACAGCCTTCACCACATGTAACTAAACCCATTTCACATGCTACAACATGCAGCAGTGGGCTAAAGACCAGGACATGTTACAGATTTTCCACTTGCTGTACAATCCAACAAGAGCTAGATAAACTGCAAGAATAAATGGCCTGATGAAAAATAATAGTTATATGCAGGAGTGGCCTGATCATTTACCTGAGGCACAGAGGACAGGAAATGTAAAATTTAAAGTCTTCTGTGTAGGAACCTGGCCTTACCAAGTACAGGTGATATTACCCTCAGGTATCCTCCAATGAACATTTTGTATCAGTTTATGGTGGCTATATATTCCAGAAATGTCTTATTCTTTCTATTTTCCCAACATTCAATTAGATAGATTGGTCTGGTACACTTTCCCAGGAAAGGTATACAATTAACTCAGGTGCCTCATCAAGCTGACCTGGCATTTTTGGTAACTATTAAACATTTCACATTTTCCATTAGGTTAGCAACAAGTAATCTATTTCTGGACTGGGCAATGGTAGTTGCACATCATGCTAAAAGGATTGACTGTTGAGTCTGCTCAGAACTTCTTGTGATTGCAGCAAAAGGAATTCCTAGTCCAACTTGCAAATGAGATAGAATGGACTTTGCTGACATAGAACTAGTCTAAAAACACAATATTAGGGCTGGGGCTGTAGTTCAGTGGTAGAGCGCTTGCCTAGCATGTGGAAGGCACTGGGTTCGATCCTCAGCACCACACATAAATAATAAATGAATAAAATAAAGATCCATCAACAACTACAAAACTATTTAAAAAAACACAATATTACTCATACTTTAACTCAAGTACTTAAAAAATTAAATCCTATTTTAATTAGCTTAGCATGCCTGCTGATTGGCTCTTGTTCTTTGTACTGCTATTATGAGATATGGATGCAATGTGCCTTTGGGGTTGATTTGGGGCAGTATAGGATTGTGGGGGACATTAAAGGACTTCAGAGGCATTTAAAGGGTAGAGCATTGGGGTAAACACAAGTCAGTACCTAGGAATGCTTGTTCCTGGTAGTGAGATAGGGACTCCAAGGAATGTGTTGAGAAAGAAAACTGAGAAGGGAAGGTGGGAAGCTGGCCACATCATTTAGCTCCAATCTTTATGTGGGGATCAAAACACAGTGACCTTGATGGTGAAACACAAGAGTGTACTCATAAAACATCTAAAGAAATCCCCCTGTGTCCTGGGCATGCAACCTATCCTATATATTCCTCCTGCTTGTAAATATGGTAAGGCCCTCCATTTTGTCCTGGCTTACCATCACCAAGGAGCTTGTGAGTAATAAAACATCAAACCCTCTCTGGGGAGTCCTCTAACTTCTTTCTTTGGGATCTATAAATAGCATGCTGGGGCTTCTGCAGCCCTGGGACTGAAAAAATGGTCCTATAAATGATCATCTAACAATTTTGGTACAGAAACATGACTCATTAAACAGCAGTGGACATTCGGATTGATTGTGACCCTGGGTGATAAATGACCTATCCCATAGAACAGGCTGAAGAATGAGTAGAAGTGGGAATTAATAACTAAAGCCAACATAATTTCTTGTATTCATGTTGTCCATTATTTGTACCCTTTCTGTGCCTGTGAACATAGCTTATTTTCTCTGAGTTAATCAATGATAAGACTGGGCATGTATCCCACCCCTATTTAAATAGTTCTGAGACCAAACATGAGTTAATTGTTTGTTCCATAAAATACCTTTTTTCCCACCTGGAATATAAGGTTTCATAGCAATTAACTTCATTATTAAGAGCAGCAGCTTGCTCATTGAAGCTGCTTTAAACCATGATCTCATTGTGTCCACGTATCCAAAGCTAGTAAGCTGCAATTTGTTCATTCAAAATCAAATCCTCCCTTTGCAATATCTGTCCTAAAATCACTAGGCCCAGGCCCTAAAATCTTCCTAAATTACTTATTTCAGATTTTGAAATACCACAAGTTTAATAAACACATTTTCTTGATCAATATGCCTTTCTAGTGTTGTTTGTGGATGGACTTCCATTCATCTTGCCCTTATTTCTCAGTCTGATGGAGATAGGGTTTCATGGGGAGGAAATGCTTTCCATCTGATGTGCTCAGGGTTGAGAAACTTTGCCTAACTGTGCAATCATAATGAGCTATTGTCTTTCAAAATAATTCTTAGCCTTTTATTCTTTTATTTGAAGTCTAAAAGCAGTTGCATTTTTCTGCATTTTTCTAATCCTTCAAGGACTTATATTGCTGGATTATCTATATTCCCCTTCGGTTTTCCTTCAATTTGCCTAATTATTTTGTCAGCACATCTCTTTCTTGATGTACTTTGTAAAAAGTAGAATGAAAAATAATCCAAACTCCCTTTTTGTAACCATTTTCCAGGCTCAGTAAGCATGTTATTTGTACTCCAGATTATCTCAAATGACAGTTCTGCTCACGTTTGCCATTGTGTAACATTGGTCTCTGTATTTTCAGCTTTCAGTGTCAATTCCTTTGCTCTCTACTGCCTAACCACTAGATAACACTATTTCTGATACCAATGTCTGTATTAGCTTCAGTAATACCAGCAGTTAAAACAAGAATCACACAATACCAGTGAATAAACGCAACACTGTTATAGGACACTCATGTAACAGTCCAAAGAAGTATTCCTGGGTAGGAAGCATTTTTCCCCATAGGCTGAATACATCTTGTGGCTCCACCATATTCAATTCCTACCCTTCAAGATTGATGTGATTGTCTGACTTAAATTGGGGAACAGGAATAGAGAATTGCATGAAGGAGGTTTGTAATGAGGTAGGTCCAAGTGCTACACATCACTTTCATACACATTTGACTGACTGCAACTCAATCATATACACAAATCTCACTGCAAGGAATCCTGGAAAATGTGCTACATCTATAAGAATAGGGTGAAAAGTAAATGAGTTTGATGAAAAGATAATTGGTGCCTTCTATAATTGTCTTTTTGAGCACACAGATTGCCACATAGGTAAACTGAAGTCCTGGGACAGTGTCAGGCATTCAGCAATTGTGTCAGAGACCTATATGGAAGAGCTCAGTCTGTGATGTAGTTGGGAAAATGGTTGGTGAAAGACATCGGTAATGAAATGGATCAGGAAAGACATCAAATGTGAAATATGTGAGTAGAATATACAGAGTTGATACTCAGAAATTGTGGGTGAATATACTCTTTTTGGAGAGAATTTCAGAAGTAAGTGTTTAGGGTAAAAAATAGCTGATCTGTTTGAAGGATAGTAAAAGGATTTGCTGTCTATGGCCAAAGTCCTTTAAATATTAAGAAAATTTAAAGTTGACTAGGAAGGTTGAAATGGAATAAAGACCCTTTTACTACTCACACGAAAAAGTCTTATTCAGTACTATGGTATTGATCATTTTAGCTATTGTCTACTTATAATATTCTCTTTAGGTCTGCTGCCAGTATTTCAGCATTTGATGTTTTTATTTAGGTGGAAGAAAGTTCTGTGTAAAGAAGAGATACACAGATTGAAAAGAGGATATGTTGGGAGTGGGCTATTATGCAGTTGTTATATTCCTCTAATGTCAGCAGGAGTTTTCTGGGTCGCTGGTAGCTGTGTGCAGAATGGCTAGAAGATTGAGTACTAATTACTAAGATCAGCACTGCAGAGGCACTGCCAAAGTACAACTTGATTAGAACATAATATCTTTGTCTGAGGTGATTAGACATTACAGATAAAGCTTTTAAAAATGCACAGGTAAAATTCTAATTGTTTCTGTTCAACTAACATAATTCTGGCAGTAGTTAATATTCCTTCTTTTTAAAAATGAGAACTTGATAGTAAAATCTTTCAAAAGATATAGTCTATTTTAAATGAGAAGAGAGCCAATTCACAATATTTCAGTGTTCTTGTAGGGCTTTGTTATAATTAAAAAGCTAATTTTGTTTTTGTATGTGAGTAACCTGAAATATGCTTCAAAGAAGCAAAGTGAGCTGCATAGGCAGGAAAGGACAGAAATACCTGCATTCAATCCTGTCTCCCTAGGGAACGTATTTTTTTCTCTACATAGAGTGACCTAGAATGTTCTCTGATGGGGAAAAAAACCACCAAACATAACTATTCAATTTAATCTTTCCAAATTTCTAAATTCAAAATACTTTATTTGTGTTGTTATAAAACTTACATCTGAATAATGATAGTCTCCACTTTGGGTGCTGAAAGATGCTATTGAGTTTCATCTTTCAATAATTATGTGATATATATATGAAATGTATATTCTATGTGATTGACAGTCTTCATTCATCAGATCATAGGTAGCATGCTGAGATAAGTAATTTATGAACTTGAAAAGAATATCTGATTTCCTCCTCTTTCTCATATTAGTGTTATGATTAGTAAGTGTGATGACTATATAATTTATCAACCAGATTGGCATACTTTTGAGAATGAAAGTGGTACTATTAATAATTACTCTGGAGCTGGGTGCAGTGACTCATACCTGTAATCTCAGAGGCTCAGGAGGCTGAGGCAGGAGGATCACAAGTTTAAAGCCAGCTTCACCAATTTAGTGAGGCTCTAAATAACTTGGTGAGACCATGTCTGGTGGGGATGTGGCTCAGTGGTTAAGCACCTCTGGGTTCAATCACCAGTACAAAAAAAAAATTACTCTGGGATCATAGATGTTAACTAGGAAATATGTCTACCTATTGATAAGTCTACATGGTTAGCTGATATTGGTAAAGAAGGTTAAAAAACTCAGACCAAGTTTAAGTTACTTATCACTTTCATGTGGCAGGGTCTCTACTAAGCACTATATATATATTATCTCATTGAATTCACACACCCATATAAGGTAATTATTATGATAGCCATTTTTTAGATGAAGAAAATATGGTTTACAGAAATTAAGTAACTTCTTCAAGATTCCATATCATGTATGTGCCAAAGACTAACTTAAAGATCTGTATTTTCTTAAACATTTTACCTCTGGCCTATTTAACATTTGCTATTTTGTTCAAAGAAATTAAGTAATTATTACCATAGTAATAACACATATGATAAAAGAAGAATTTTTAAAAATATTTTTCTTTAGTTGTAGATGGACATAATGAGTTTATCTATTTACTTTTTATGTGGTGCTGAGGATTGAACCCAGTGCCTCACTAGCGCTAGGCAAGTGCTCTAACAATGAGCCACAATCCCAGCCCAAAAGAATTTAAACAGTACAGAGAAGCATAAAATGAAAATCAAAAGTAACCATTTCCTACTCACTTCATACCTCAAGCTTCATATCCCAGGAGTAATATTTTAATAATTTTATTTTTACTTCTTTGAGAAGTTAACTTGAAAGCTCAAATGATATACTCATTTCCCATGTTGTGATTACTTTTATATGAGAGCATAACACTCAAATACATTGCTTATTTCTTTAAGATTTCATTTTATATCTTTGAATTAAATTTCTAATTTTCTTTATAAAATTATCTCAATAATTAAGCGTTTCTAGATATTTTATTATTTTTGACAATGTAAAGAATAAGATGTTTTTCCTTTTTCTACATCCAGATACTAATGTAGTGGAAGAAGAAAGTTAAGCATTTATATACCTTTAACTTGAACCAGCCACCTCACTAAATTTCCTTATTAATTTTGGTAGGGTTTTCTCCTTAGTATAATTTTTGGGATTTTCTAAATACACAGTTATCCTCAAACATTCTATTTTCCCCTAATATTGACACTGACTGTTTCATTTTCTTTTTTCTTGTATTTGATAGAACTTCAAAGGAAATGCTGAATAATGATGCTGGTGTAGGCCATTTCTGCTTGTAACATGCAGAATAAAGTATGCTGTGGTATTTTGGTAAAACCTCTCTAAGTAATTTCTTTTTGTTACTATCTGACTGCTATTTGATTAGCTGGTTAGTTAATAAAATTCCGTGTTACCATCTGGAAATAAAATCATTTGATTTTTTTCTTCTTTAATTCACAAGGTAATAAATTATACTGATAGATTTCCTCATTTTGAACCACCTATTAGTTTCTGGAGCAAATTATAATTTGATTCTGAGTTTGAAGTTCTGTGGGGTTCTTGGGTGGATACCAATTCCTATCTGTTCTGATCTGTCTCCAAATGTAACTCTCTGCTTTCTCTTCTCCATCGACCGGCACTCTCTTACTTATTCTTCATGTAGATTATTTCTAAGGATTGCTTCTGGATTCTTATTTTCTAGCACTATGCATAATTCATCTTTTTTTTTTTACTTTTTTAAAAAGATCAATCTTAATAGGGATATAATTCTTAGTAGGCTTAGGGGTATAGAAGAGGTAACTTAGGGATGTATGGGAAATAGATATGTGTGCTCTTCCTGCCTTCAGGAATCAGAATTGTGAAATTGGAATAGACTCCAGGTCTTTTTCTGTCTGAAAAGCACCTAAGTCTAGAGTATGCTGCCTTTATACAATCAACAGTAGAGCTCTTACATTGGTAATGACATATATATATGGAAATGAAGGTTGAAAACTGAAATATGATTGCTGTAGAAAATCAGAAGAGTAGGAATATAATATAAAAAAAAACAATAAAAGAAGTAGCAGAAAAGATCTGGAAATAACCATCATCATTGTAGTAGTGACTGGTATTGGAAGTAGGCCAGGAAGTTGTGACTTGGTATTATCTAAACATTGGGAGACATAGGTCTTTTGTACCTCTCTTATGTATTTCTTTAGGCTAAGAATCAGTGGTATACCATTGTTGAAAAGACCAAATAATTTATGGAAGAACATAATGGATGTTCTTAATACTAACATTTTGTGTGTGTATCTGTGTGTGTGTGTGTGATAAATAAGTTTTCATCTTGTGAAATTACCCAGTATTGGTGTAATAGAGAAGTTTAAAATATATTTTTCTACAAATATTTTATATAAGAGTGAAATTAAGATTTTTTAAATTATCATTTTTTTTTTCATTGACTTTTTGCACATCTATAAAAAGCAGAGCTGAGACTTACAGGACCATCATCATGGCATGTGATGTTAAATTCTGACCAGATTCTTGGTATGTCACTGGTTATTATAGACTTTATCATATGTGTTCCACGTAACATTAATTGTGGTGTCTGTTAGAAGTGACTGAAAAAAATTAATTAGTAAAATTTAATCAAATAAAAGTGGATAAATTTTGAATGTGAGCATTGGAGTTCAGGCAAATCCCTGAGGTTCAAATCAATGCACTATTTAGAGTATATATAATTACATACTAATTAGGATGAATAATTTTGTCCTCTGTCCAGAGGCAACTTTTAAATGCAGTTAATTTTGGTTAACGCCTTTTTAGTGTGTTAACACTCAAAACATTCTTTACTTTTTATCTGAGACTTTTTAAAACTATGAATTACTGCTCTCTAGAAATACACACACACACACACACACACACAATTTTTGTTATGAGATAGTTGATAGGTCAGCTCAAAATCTCGCATCTCTTCTTGCTAGGTGAACGCAGACCGTACAATATGGCGAATGCTGCTGTGGGGAAGGAAGCATTAAGCAGCCCGCATGCTCAAATGAACAGCCAACCAGACACTGATAAGTAAGCAGTAATGGTGCCTCCTACCAATCAACGGATTTTTCCTGACTCTCCAGGAAGGATTCTGACCTCAGCAGGATCCCCTGACCAACTCCAGGGGAACACAGAACTCCAGATACCTCTTCTTCCTGCCTTAAGCCTTCCCCTTCTTGAATGGGCTACATTCATTTTAGGGAAATAGGATCTTTCTGGCACCTTTCAGTTATGAAATTCTATAATTTCACTATTTCTCTACACATTTCTTACCACCTTCATCTCCCTCCCATAAGTTGGCAAGACTGTTTTTCTCTTGTTAATATCTGAAAGTGTAATTCTGAAAAATTCCATTTGAAAATGGTGATTAGAACAATTGAATTTTTGTGCTTTTTAAATAAAGTATAATAATCATTATTCATGAATGATCAGAGGCAGATATTTAACAACCTATTTGCTTGTGTGATTGAATGAACACTTATTTACATCAATTTGTCAAATATTTTCACTTACTGAAAATTACCTAACATGGAATGCTAAAAGAGAAAAGAATAAGAAAGTATTTAAATTACATTTAAGTCTAATTTGAAAGTAATTTTGTTGTTCTTTAGGCATTTCAGGATCTTTCCCTCAATGGGAAAATGATGAACAATAGTTATTTTTGGGATTGTTTTAATAAGAGGAGCAATGGGCCGGGCACCGCTGCACACGTCTGTAATCCCAGCACTTTGGGAGGCTAAGACAGGAGAATCCCGAGTTCAAAGCCAGCTGCAGCAATAGTGAGGTGCTAAGCAACACAGTGAGACCCTGTCTCTAAATAAAACACAAAATAGGGCTGGGGATGTGGCTCAGTGGTCGAATACCCCTGAATTTAATCTCTGGTACCAAAAAAAAAGGGGGAGGGAGTAAGGGCAGCTACTGTTTATTGCATTCCTCCTAAGAATGTTGCATATGTTTATATAATTTAAATATTTAAAAGAAACATGAATTGGCATTATTTTCTCCATTTTACACATGAGAGAACAGGCATATTTAAAATTTTAAAAAGAAAAAGTAGGTGAATTATAAATGTAAGAAGTGACAGTCCTGGGATTCCCAGTAAAGGTCCATTTCTCTTTAACCAATATTCTGGCAACTAGAACTTGCCAGGTATTGAAAGAAAAGTTCCAAGGACATTTAGGTTAGATATAGGATGATACAGAAGCCTACTACAGCAGTATGATGTGAAAGTCCTAGGAAATAGCAATATTACCAATTGGAGCTATATGAGGCAGGACCAATGAGAAATTCAGGTGCACATAAATACTTATTTTGCATATTTGAGAGCATAAGACCAAGAGAAGTCACAGTTCTGATCCTGAGAGAGATTCTATTGTGTCAAAGAATTGTGAACGTATGATAATCATTCAAATTATTGAGAAAGATATTTCGAACTTATAGCTACTGTAAACAAATTATCTAATTATCATAATTTTCTATCATGAACACTGAGAGTGAAAATATCATGAGAAAATGATACTTAGAGTCACACAATCAGTTACCTTTCAGCCATTGAGAAATGCTAATTGTATCCAATCAGAAATTAACATATTCTGACTGTGATGGGTATTATCTGCAGCTTGGATGAAAATAAATTTTCACTTCTATGTATTCTGCAAGATCACTAAGGTGCTTTAAATAAAATTGACATCAAGGAACAAAATAGCAGCAGCATCTATAACTCAGCTGCATATCCTGGGAGCCCAATGGCAAAGATGAATGAAATCTAGCCTGGAAGATACAATAACCAGGAATCAGCATGATCATTGGCTGAAGGGAATTTCATATAGGCACATTTCATGGAGTTGCCACTGGGCACTAGGAAGGAAGTGTGGGCATCAGCAAGTAGGCCACCCTTGAGAATAGCACTACTGACCCATCCTCAGAGATGTCTACGCTGGACGAGTGTCTCTCAGTTAGGGCTGCTAGACGTGTCCATTTTCACAATCCTCTAACATCTTTTGTTTCATATAGGACTGCTTTATTTATAATGTAAAATAATGTTTAGGTAGAGTAAGCATTATTTTGATTTTGTAATTGAAAGGATTTGTCTGCATCTTTTTTTTTGGTACCGGGCATTGAACTCAGGGGCACTCATCCACTGAGCCACATTCCCAGCCCTATTTTGTGATTTATGTAGAGACAGGGTCTCACTGAGTTGCTTAGCGCCTCGCCGTCACTGAGGCTGGCTTTGAACTCACGATTCTCCTGTCTCAGCCTCTCAAAGTGCTGAGATTACAAGCGTGAGCCACCGCGGCCGGCTTGTCTGCATCTTTTTGTCCTTTTGTAACTTCCTACTCTTGTATTTGTCAAATGTAGAACTTTGAAAAAATTTTTTTGTTGTTGTTGATCATTCCTCTTATTTCTTAATAATTTTAAAAACTTAAACTTTATTTGTCTTTTATATATGCCAAACTTTATTCACTTGTCTACTTATGGATATCTAGGCTGGTTCTATAACTTGGCTATTGTGAATTGTGTTGCTATCAACATTGGTATACATGTATCACTATAGTATGCTGATTTGAGTTCTTTTGGATAAATGCCAAGGAGTAGAATAGCTGGTCATATGTTCATATGGTCGTTCTATTCCCAGTCTTTAGAGGCATTTCTATAGTGATTTTTATAGCGCTTGGATTAATTTGCAGTCTCATCAACAATGTATAAGTGTACCTTTTCTCCCACATATTCTCCAAGCATTTATTATTTGTATTTCTGATGATTGCCATTTTAACCAGATTTATTTAAAATCTTGGTGCATTTAATATCTTATTACATTTTATATCACCTGTAAATTATTTTTAACAATATTTTATTAAAAAATAAAGTTTAGCGTTCTCTCTCACAAGGAAGGATGGACTTTTTCTCCATTTATTCCTTCCCTTCAGAATATGTTACAGTTCTCATTCTCTATGAATAATCTGCAGTAAGAATTGATATAGTGACATTCAAATTTTGGCTTCTTAGTGCATGAGGGTATTCCTTTTCTTGCTAATATTATTTATTAAACAATGCAGCAAGTAATAAAGGGAGCAAAGAAATATCACAAAGTAATTAAAAGTTGTTTCCTGACATGTTTATTTATTATATATTTAATATAACACAATGAAGAAATTGTTGTCTTACATATTTATATATAGAGAGATACATATAAATATATAAATTAAACAACTACCAAGAAATTGCACAATATTTCATTAAAGGATTATCTAAACTACAATTTCATAACCTGCTATAAATGATACTTTGGTTCATAATCAAATAATTAAAACTGTATATAAAAATCACATGACTACTGTCTTTAATGCAGCCACAAATACACAGTTCTATTCTTGTAAATCCTACAGCATTGACTTAAAATAAATGATGTATCATTTATCATCCAAATAAATCTTTCTCCTTCTCTATAGCTTCTATTTCCTTCACATCAAATCTATTAGTTTCTTAGGGTAATTAAAAAATTATATCTATTGTCTGTTTTTAGATTGCTATTGTGAATTTAGAAAATTCATACAAGATAATATTTGAGGTTCAAATAGCAATGTGCATCAAACACAGATGTGTTGTAATAGATTCTATTTATACTCTTTTATAGTGGTAAAAATACATGACATAAAATTTATCACCTATCTTAGTTTAGGTGACTATAACAAAAACTAGAGAGTGGATGGCTTATAAACAACAGAGTTTTTTCTTGCAGTTCTGATGAGGCTGTCAGCATCATCAAGTGCTGGTGAGGACCTTTTTCTGATTTTCAGATATTATTTCTCTTGTATCCTATCATGATGGGATGAAGCAAGTTGTAAGGGCACCGATTTCATCCATGAGGGCTCCACCCTTATTATCCCATCTATTCCTAAATGACCTTCTAAAGGCCATCTCCCAATACTATGACATGTGGGGGTGTTAATATGTTACTTGGGGGGCACAAACATATTCCATAATACCATCCTTACCCTTTTTAAATGTATATATGGTAGTGTTCAGTATATTCGTATTGTTGTATAACAGATCTCCAGAACATTTTTACATTGCAAACTCAGAATTCCACACCAATTAAACAATTCTCCATTTCCTCCTCAATTTAGCCCATGGTAACCATCATTATACTTTTTCTATGAAAAAGAGATAGTAAGAGAAATAGAGAAACACTAGACGCGACAGGGGGAAGGCGGGGGGCAGGAAAGGGGAATGGGTATAGTAAAGATGATCGATAAAAATATATATAAAAATATATATATATATATATACTGTTCATTGAAAGTGCATATAAAGATGTTTAATATGAAGAACGTAATCTGCTTATAATTTTGTGCAAAGTTAGAAAAATTATGATTGTAACAATTTTTTTCTATTTGCCTCAACAAATGTTTTCAGTGAATAGTGTGTACAGCTTCTGATAATTTGTT
>CM053409.1:27430829-27492010 GCA_028644305.1 Xerus rutilus
TAAAAAAAAAAAAAAAGAGATAGTATTTGATTACTTAAGATACCTCATACAAGTGGAATCATATAATATTTGTCTTCTATGAATGATTATTTCCCTTAGCATAATATACTCAAGTTCCATCAAATTTTGCAGCACGTGACAGGATTTTCTTACATTTTAAGGCTGAATTGTATTCCATTATATGCATATACTGTATTTTGTTTGTCTATTTTTCCATCAATGAACACCTGGGTTGCTTCAATTTCTTGGTTATTGTAACTAATGCTATCGTGAACACGAGAATGCAAGTATCTCTTTGAGATTCTGTTTTTAATTCTTTTGGATAGATATCCAGGAGTGTGATTACTGTATTGCATGGTAGTTCTCTTTTGCATCTTTTGAGAAACTACTATGTTTCCTTTAGTAATTGCACCATCTACTATTCCTACCAATAGTGCACAAGGATTCTAATTTCTTCACATCCTAGCAAACGTTTGTTATGTTCTGCCACATGTTTTCTTAAATGAAGATTTGAAACATGTAACCCTTTCTCCAGGGGTTATCAGAAAGGTAACATGCAAAGTTATCTATGTGAAACACTCTTGAGTACCAGAAAATTAATCCATCAGTGAAAAGACAGTGATGTTTTCTGATAGGTAAGATTCAAAAAATAAGTTATGATCTGAGAGAACTGGATGTCCTTGGATATTTAATTAAAAATCTGGTCCATAGGTAATTAACTTTGTATATCTGTTATTTTCATGTGAATTTTAATTATCTATATCCCCAAACTTCATGAGAGCAGAGAGGTGAGTGAAAAGTTTTATTTCAAAAATTAAAAAAAAATTATTCCAGGTTGAATGCTGAAAATCTTACATAACAATTAAGTTTTTTTTTTTAACCAAATATTTTAGAAAACTCTGGCCCAAACCTAGGACAGTTAGTGATGTTGGGAATGATAAATCTGACACATTTTCCCTCTTCTGAGGCTATTCTTTAAAGTGAAATAAATAGTCATGGCAGCTTATCCTGACCTGTTTCCTTTATGTTTCCAAGACTTCTTTGTTCAATGCCAAAAGAGAGGAAAACTTTAGCACTTGTGATTAACGACTATGCTGAATGAAGTTACACAGCATAATTTATAGGGTACCATACCATACAAGTCCCTCCAGGCTTTTTATAGTAAAATAAAAAACTATATAAACAGAACTTATCCACAAATTAAAATATAATATTCACTTTTGTATCAGTTAAAGCAATAATACAAGTTTTTCTTCATTATACAAATATAAATTTTTAATCAAAAATTCTCATCCTAAGTATATATCTTATGTATTACCTTAAATTTTTATTTTTATCTTGAATTCTTCTGAATTTTCTTTGTTTTTACAGTATTAAACTCATATATTCTTACCATTCAAAGCTTGTCAAAAACTTATAATAGAACAAATTTAACCCATAGGCATACAAATTTGATGTTAAAGAATTTTCTTTATTTTGTATTGAGGTTATTTGAAGAATTTGTAGGTAGGCAGGGAGGAAATTATAGACTAATACTTTCATATTATTTTATATCTAGATTGAATGTCTTCAAATCTAATCATATTGTTATTATGACATTTTAGATTTGTACATAACTTTTACAAAATCTTTCACATTAATTTTTCTTAGAATCCTCACAAATATTCTATGAAAGAGGAAGGACAAGTATTTTTACAGATCCATTTATACATAAGGAGATGAAGTCAGAGGACAATTTAATGACCTGTCCAAAGTCACTCAATAATTTAGTGGTAAAGGCAAAGCTCTAGTTTTTGGTCCTGACTCTCACAAGTCGACGTGGTACATTGCACAATGTGGCTTTAGAGCACTTAGAAAATGTGATGGATTCAGAGGGATTATTTTAAATTTCTAACCACAGTGATATAGAAGTACTGTAACTTTATGTACATATTCCTGAATATCTTTGTTTTGTGACCTAAGCTATAAATTTCAGAAACGTTTTTTTGACTGAAGGTAATAGCATGTTCCTCTATAGCAGTGAATCTGAACCCCAGTGACTGATGCTTATCAAAGAGGGAATGGAATGAAAATTATTCAAGAACTCCAAGTAAGCCTCAGGACCTAGTATACAGTTATAAAAAATTATGAGGATTAATAAGACATGAAGGCAGCTAAATTTTGTTGAGTATATTGAATGAAAGCAGAGGTACTCAAAGAAACACCAAAGACTCAACTATTAAAGATGGCACCTTGATCAGGTATATAAAAAAAAGAATTTTTCCCTACATGTGATAATTAACTCTCTCAAACAATAATGTAGTAAATATGAACAAATTAGCATAAAACAAGGTGACATTGGCCACACTGAATGATGTTCATTAGGTCCCTAGAGCCATGGCAGGACACAACTGGAGTCTTCCATGGGGTCCCTGCAGGTTCTGAAGTGAGGAAGCCCTAAAAGATTGGTTTTAGCTGCTTAGCTTTACCAAGTTCTATATAAGATTATATCTAGTGAAGTATGTATATCTAGTGAAGTATGTATGTTCATTACAGAGTATGGGTTCAATTATTATTGAATTATTACATACTCATTACAGAGTATAGGTTCAATTATTCTCAACAAAACTTTAATATGTCTGCATAAAGTTAAAAAATTCCTCCAAGAGTTGTTTTCAAAAATATGCAGACTGGCAGCGAGGGAGGGGAGGCAGTCTGCATAAGCAGAAGCATTTATGAAGAATTTCTGCTTTAAAAAAAATTTATACGTAGTTCTTGAATACTGCCTATGAGAAGGAACAGAAGAAGCTGTTGTATCAGAAACTGTTTAGGAGCCTGACAGTCCCCACATTTCCTCACTTTTCAAAAATCTAATGCTGCTACCATGAAATCCCTTGTTTCAATCTCAGTAGAAATGGATATTCTTTTCTGTGAAATACCCTGAGGCCTTTTGTGTTTAGCCTGTTTAAATTTATTAATTTCTTGCATCTTTTCTTTTTTTTCAGCTTCCAGCTCATTAATCATGCTGATAATTCTCTAGAATTTTTCCATACACAGTTATTAAGCTTAAAATTAGACACAGTGAGAAATTGGCCAATGCTAAGCCTAATAAGGTAACATTCTCATGAAATTTGCACATATGAGACTGATGATTAATAAAAAAAGAGGATATGAGCCGGGTGTGGCAGTGCATGCCTCTAATCCTAGCACTTTGGGAGGCTGAGACAGGAGAATTGCGAGTTCAAAGCCAGCCTCAGCAAGGGCGAGGCACTAAGGAACCCAGTGAGAACCTGTGTCTAAGTAAAACACAAAATAGTGCTGGGGAAGTGGCTCAGTGGTCGAGTACCCCTGAGTTCATTCCCCAGTACCAAATAAATAAATAAATAAATAAATAAGGGGTCATGAAGAAAAAAAATGACATGGTATCCAGATCTCAGAGAAGACCTAATGTGTTAGCTGACATCTGGCTGAAAGTAAACATGGAAACTGTTTGCCTTGTGCTATAATTGTTTACAAATAACCTAAGCTCAGAATTTCATGCCTGAGATTCCAAATGACACAGATCTTCACCTTTCTCCTGTCCACATACATAGCCCCCACCATCATCACTGCCTCCACTTCTTTCTTCTTTAATTTCTATAAATATCAGAATCTTGGTGGGATATAGGAGAGCAAAGAGATAACACCAGAAATGATTAAGGACTGGAATATAACATGCAGGGTCTATGTAATAAAACTTGAGAGAGAGAATTTGCCCACAGAGAGAGGAACACCTCACTTGGTAAAGGGCATAACTTTGGAACCGGATTTTGGGTCTGAATTCTGACCCTAGCTCTTACCAGTTGTTTGACATTTAGTAAGTCACTCAACCTGCTAGCCTTAGATTCCTTATCTGTAAAATGAGGCTAGTGATTGTACATACATGGTAGAGTTTTACAAAATTAAATGAGTTGAATATTTGTAATTGTTTATGGGATCTGAAACAGTCATGTAATTACTTATCCTTATATATTTTAAAAATTAATTTAAGAAAAGTATTTGATGCTTTGATTAACATAAGCATGTAAAAAGGATAATTTAGATCATCTTTGCCATTGAGCTACTAGGAGCAATCCAGATGATTATCAATTCTTCAAAAAGTTCGCACATTTTTGGCCAGGATCACAGTCAGTCCATTTGCATCAGGCTTGCAGTTAATGTAAACCAATTCAATATACAAGTTCAGTAGTTGGGGAAAATAACAAATGCATATGACAAAACAAATGACGAATACATAGACCCAAGATCCCATGAGTTGGCATTTCTCTCAGCAAGCAACATATTAACAATCATATCTTTATTGAAGTCATTTAATTTCTCCTAGAAACTAAAGGCAAAGTTGAATATCTTTAAGTATTTGTTATTAAATGTGGGAAGAACACAGGCTCATTCAGTATTTTTACATATGACTATTTGACACAAGACATTTCTCCCTTAAGCTCTTTAATGATTATCCTTCAAATTAGTAATATACACTAGAGCTGATATTCATGAATTTGCCATTGGTGCCCTACATTTATGTTGTCTATGTTTATTTATAGGCTTTAACATTTGACAATACATTTTTTATTTTCTATTGCATTTAAAAGTCACAGGAACAGTAAGAGAAGGCAGACATAAATTAGTATATACTGTATGATTCCATGCATATAAAATTCTAGAGAAGGAAAACTATAATGATGAAAAGCTAATCAGTGTTTGCCTAGGGCTGGAAATGGAGGGAGGGAGGACTGCAAAGGGGCACAGGAAACCTTTGGAGGTGATAAATGTGATCTTTGTTTCTCTTGTGATCTATTTTTAGTACATGACCATCAAGCAAGACTTATCAATTTGTATATTTAAATGGATGCAGATTACTACATATAACTTACACCTCAATAAAGGTGACTTAATAAATAAAAGTCATAGGAGAATGTTTAGAGTCCCACACAAATATAAATGGGACTAGAGCTAGAAGAAAGGTTTCTAGCTAAAGATCAAGTTCAATTCTACTCAACTGCCTAAAATACAGAAATACGATTTTTACTTGCACAAATTAAACTAAAACTAGCATCTTAAAAAAAAACCTTGTAGAACTAGGATGTCATCTAAGATAAAACTGAAAATCTGTGTTGTTATAAACTTGAAACTAAGAGAAATAAAACAAGAAGATGCAGAAAAGTTGGAGGTGCCTGTCTCTTTACAGAAAATGAAATGGGCTATTGCATGCAGAGTTGTCAGGACTATTATAGTTACTGATGGTTCAACCTGAAAATTTTATGGAATCAGATGTTAAAGCTCTTCTCAAAACTCCTAATAGAACCAGCATAAAGGATACTTGCTCAGTATTTTCCTTGTACTTCATAAAAACCTTCCAACCCACATCAGAATTTTAGAGTTCACATTATAATTAATTATGCCTACAGAGTGTTGGCACATGCAAAAGGGTCATAGAGACGGCTTTATGTCTCATATAAAACATCATCACAGGATTACAACATACTATCACACTCATTACGATTTACCACAAGCCTGACAAAATAATCAAATTCACTGGATTAAAACTGAATTATTCTCCTCATTTAACTGGTACAGCTTGCTTCATGCAAAGTTCAATTATAGCTATATTTCTTTACCATCCTCCAATCCATAACCAAATCTCTCATATATCAAATAGCTTTACATCTAGTATATTTCACTTGAAGTTTCTCCCTCAACCTAAACTATTGGAAGAAAACAGGCTTCAGCAATTGAGAGGCAGGGTAGGTCTTGTCGTATCCAGGGGAGCACAGGGTGCCCGTAGGTCTATAGCTACCATTGCTTTTTTGCTGCACTCAGTGTCGCACCACAGTGCAACTTGAAACTGTTTTTTCAGTACAGCTTGTGGCATAAATTCGTGGTTTTAAGAGGTGGTCAGCCCCTCCCAGGTTGGACAGTCTTTGGAGTTGACACTGTGATGCATGAGCATTGCTCTGAAAAGCTCAACAAGCCGGTGCCACAGTAAAAAGTCTGAAGTGGACTTTGAGCATTAGTCATGTTTCCTACCAAAAGTCATTACTTTAATTTCCTGCAAAATTTTGTTTGGAGCCCAGAAGCATAAGTCTAGCATCTGTCTAAAGCTAATTTTATTTAAGACAATTTTGTCAGAAGACTCACTGTCCTTCTTTGCATCTGAGACCTGTTCAGGGTAATTCTAGTTCAGCCATTAAGGTCATTTTAGCTTCATATGGGAAATGGAGGTTGGTGTACTGATTCCTTTCTTTTTAGAAGGCCCAGATATCCAGAAGAATAGTCCCAAAGGTGACTTTGATATCATCAGTGTTGCCATACAAGGTACCAAAGACTGAGTGGTTTAAGCAATAACCTTTTATTTCTCACAGTTCTGGAGATTAGGAGTCTGAGATCAGGGTGCCTACAGATTTAGATCTGGGGGAGGGCTCTCTCCTAGCTCTCAAGAGCTGCCTTTTTGATGTGTTTTCAGATGGTAGAAAGAGAGTTCTAGTGTCTCTTCCTCTTATTACAAGGACAGTCATCCCATCCTGAGAACCCCAACCAACACCTTATCTAAATCTAATTACCTGAGTCTCCATCTGCAAATACCACCATGTTAGAAGTCAGTGCTTCAATATATGATCTGAAAGGGGAAACTGAACACACTTAGTCCCTAACACCATCTTATATCCAAAGTCTTTCCATAAGCAGAAATCTCAGGGCAATGATATCTATGACAAATTTTGCTAAACTCTAACCATAAGAAAATGTCTATTATAACAAATGCAGTTGGTACCCTATTCATATCCTCTCGTTAGTCATCATTTCTGGATGCATCTGCTTTCCTCCCAATTGCAAACACTTTGCCTGAGGGATTTTTCTGGACCCTAGTGTACACTCTGTCCATACACTGGATAGACCAGAAATGCATGGGAGTTACCATGCTCAACAAGTAACAGATGGGAATTGTTGGACACATAACACAGCTCCCCTGTGGGGTAGTGGAAGAAATTCTCTGTTGTTGAAAAGCATTCTCCAAAGGATTGGGCTCCATTTATCCACACTGGTAATTTTCTTGATAATTCACTTTTATTGACCTCCTTCTCTTACTCCCACATGTCCCTGTCAGTGTATCCTGAGATAATCTCCCACTAAACTACTTGCACTCAAATCTTTCTGTTAGGGTCTATTTCTGGGACAATGAAAACTAAGACACACACTAGTTCAGCATAACCAAGAAGGCCAAAGCTGGAGAGAAAAGTCAGAGACACCACCTCAGAATATGCAGGTCACTTGGGGGAAATAGCACAAAACCAAAGCAGGAAATTTTTGTGAAGGAAAACCAGGCAGGTGGCCAATAAGGTCTGGTCATAATCGGAGGAGTTAAGAGAATGGCACAGCACAGAGGAGGAAAGATTTTGTTTATAAATGATATGGGCTGTTAGCACTATCCCCAGCTACCAGGCAAAAGGAAGCCCTAGGGAAGAGTACACAGATTCCTTAATCCTAAATTCATGCTCTTCAGAGTGCCAGTAATGAGACACCTTCACAGCAGGAGGAACTGCTGTGGCCAGGTATGTCTGAATTGCTTCTATATATTACCAAAGTTTATTCTCTCATGCTATCCCAAGAGACCTTTGAAAATAAATCTTGTCTCTCCAGTAAGATCATACACTTAAACACATTCTTTATACCAAGTGTAGTTCAGGTTATTCGATGAAATTAAACCAGACATATATAAGGTGTACATGTTTATGTGAGTACCTGTGTATATAAATCCACAAAAAAATCTCTAATAAGAATTGTATTGCTTTATCATTTATAGATGATTACATGGGTTATTTAATCCACATAGCCATTTTTTAAGGTAGAAAGATGAGTGTCTTTTCCACTTGGGGTATTGTATATATAGTATCTGTGGGTTTGTGTGTAGGTGGGTTGAGTTACTATGTACAAATTGGGTCACTCAGAATCACTAGAGTCACGGCTGAAGACACAAAGTGAATTCCAACTTAGATTATAAATGCTAATGTTCCTTCAGTTGATTTGACTCTCAGCAACCTCAGCTTCTGGATTCTAAAATATACCTCCAGCCCAGAATAAAGATAACCATATTTTTAGAATTTGAAAACAAAGTGAGCTTTTAACCTGTTTTATCTGTTCTTTTTCTCCTAAAATTAGAACTTACTTTTTGTCAGACAAATAAACATAAATTATTCTGCAAAAATATTTTTCTTTAGGGTTTATTTTTCTATTAGAGGACATTTCAAACACTAAGTATGTTTGGTATAAATTTGTCATTTGCAAACTGAAAAAAATATCTGGATCAGCTACTTAAATAATGTTTGAATAATTGCTTTTTCTCCTAATAAGTAATTTATCTCCTAATAGGTAACAAGAAGCAACAACTATGAATTTTCTTCACTACTTTTAGTTTCTGAGGCTGATTCTATTCATTTCCACTTCAATATTTGATTGTGGGCTGGGGTTGTGGCTCAATGGCAGAGTACTTGCCTAGAATGTGTGAGGCACTGGTTCAATTCTCAGCACCACATATAAATAAATAAAAATAAAGGTCCATTGACAACTAAAAAATATTAAAAAAATATTTGTTGATTGCTTACTATAGGAAAAGTACTGAGCTATTACTTTGGGGGAAGAAAGTTTGAATAATAAATATACATGATATCTGGCATAGAGGAGAAATTTGGAGCCAGGCAGAATTTGAGTAATTTGGTCAAGTTACTTAACCTTTCTGTGATGCAGTTATCTAAATAAAGTTAAGGTATCTAACAATATAACAAGTATCTAACAATACTTGAAGGTTTTTAGTTAGAATTCACGACAATGATCCTCAAACATTTAGTATTGGGCCTGACACAGTATGTGTTTATTACTATATCATTAATGGTAGTTTTTAATATAAAAAAGTTAATATACATAAAAATATCATAAAGTTGAACAAGTGGAATTTCATAAAATTCAACAAAAACAATTTTATAGTCTCGTCCCCATCCCCCACCCCCGTAAATTCATTATTTGAATTTATATTTCATTGTCCTTGGAAAGATCCTGGTCATGCCCCCAAATTATTCAATCTTTGATACTTTTTAAGTTCTAGTGTCATATTTAGTCACAAAATACTTTCATATTAGCACTAAACATGCAGTAAATCTTGTGATTATAGCCTTTTAGTTCTGCAGTTTGAGTTAGCTCCAGCTGGAACTATGTTGGGAAAAATTTCTCTACCTTAAGATTATCTTCCTTTTTCTACTATGATCTTTAACCATGGTTTCTGAGCTTGTCTGTTATGCAGGCAGTTTTTACAGAGTTAATTAAGTTAAAGTGAATCATTAGAGTGGCCCAATTCAATCAGACTGGTATATTTATATAAAGGGAAATTTGAACCAAGAGATAGACATGCACATAGGAGAATGCCACATGGAGATGAAAGCAGAGATGCAGGATGCTTCTGCAAGCCAAGGAAGGCCAGATGTTGTATCAAACCACAAAGAAGCTGGGAGGCAACCCTGAAACAATTCTTTCTCATAGCCTCAGAAGAAATCAACCTTGCTGACACCTTGAACTTTAACATTTAGGCTCCAAAACTCTGAGACAAAACACTTCTACTAAGTTTTATATATATGTACACACACACACACACACACACACACACACACACACACACACACACATATAACCATGGAGCTTATTTTTCCATTCCAGAACATAAGATAAATGTATGCTATATAATATATCATATCTGTATGTGTGTATGTTATACATACATATTGTTTATGAAATAAAATAGAAACTACTTTCAACCCTTTTTAAAAATAGCCTAGTAAGGTTTTGTAAAAAAAAACTTTACTATAATTTTCATTCATTTAATATTTTTGAATTGGTAATGTCCCATTCAATAGTTTTAAATCATTGTCAAGGAAAAATATCTAAAATTATGGAATAAATTTGCCATTTCATCTCTTACATACCACTTTTTTGTGTGTCAATTGATGTTTTTAATTTACTTTTGAAATAACTTAGAATTTAAAAATTATGGCAGAAATATTAAGTTTGATGACATACAAGATTCTCTTCTATCTTGATACTTTAGTAACATACTCATAAGCTGATGTTTCAGAAGCAATTCTTAAAATTCTTGAGTTAGAAAATAGGTAAAAGTTACTCTGATTAGCCAGTTACCTGATCTAAATTAAAAGAATAGAACTGATGTTTCAAGTAATAAAATAATGGAATTACTAATTTCAAGGAGCACCTCAGTGGAAATAAATTCTTGCACTTTGATTCAAGCATTTCCTGCTAATACAGAAACATCATCTGTACAAGTTGTGGAAAAGAGTCAAATTAGATATGATTAGGTTCTGTATAGTCCAGATGTGTGTCTCTTTTTACCCTGAATTCAGATTAGGCATTCTAAGGGAATCCTTAGAGAAGCATTTGTACCTACCTTTTCTGAAATAACACCAGCCATCTATTTCTCTTAATTCAGCACATTATTTCCCCAAGAAAGACAAAGAATTAACTTCTTATTCATTTAGACATTCACTCTAATTGTTTTGAACTTTCTTGGCCAAATGGAGGGATCATTTTTCTAGTCTTAAAACAGTAGCAAGGCTTTTTTTTTTCCCCAAGAGAAAATTAATTCAGACCACAAAAGGGTTGCACTCCAGTTCAAGGGACTGTGTGAATTAATTAGTGTTAGAAGAAAAATCCTTTTTCTTATTCACATACCTTTTGTCATGGTTCTTCCAAATAATGACTGCTTTTGTTCAGTGCTTAAAAGGAACGGGGTATATTTTTCAGACGCATTTGGCACAGAGAAGGGTTGCATTACATCTCAGTGGAATTACTGTATGTTTGACTTAATAACTTTCTCAAGACATCAATTGTAATTTGAATTCTCATCCAATCAAAACTGAACTTACAATTAAAAACCTTTCCCAATAAATCAATAGTGAAACTTAACAGAAGTCCTTCATGCTCTTCTGACAAGCCCAGCCTCATTAAAACAATCACAGTTCTAGAGAGTTTTTTTTCCCTCATTTTTATTTATAGTCTCCAGAAATAAATTAAGATTAGAGGATAGACATAAAAATGCTAACAAACTCAAGCAAGAAGTTTTGGATGAATATTATCTGAAGGGCTTCAATACATCTCCATAAAAGCACCTACTTTCCAAATAATGTCTCAAAGACTCAGGACTCCTAAGAGGCTTAGCTCTTCCAAAATCTGTTGGCAATGTTTAAGTGTTATAAGCTAGGTCATTTTCATGCTAGAAGAGTACTTGAAAAACCCAGCTCTTGGGTTATGGTATATAAATGAGGGTTCATTGTACTTTGAGGAATTCAAAGAAATTCTAAACCAGAGAGAGTCTGGTTCCTTCTTTAAGGAGAACTTGAATGCCCTTGAGAGCACTTCAGTTCTGTAGAGCTAAACACACTATTTACAGTGCTCAAGCCGGGATTATACGCAAGGCAGTTCCAAAAGAGTGAGTGGATACAATAATCATTACTTAAATCAACTACACAGACTTCAGCTGTTCCTTCATGGAGCCAAATTATTTCTATAGAACATAATGCTTCCTTAATTAGGGTTAAGAAACACCTGACTTTTCATGTATGGTTATTACTCACTGGCCCTTCATAAGTAAGAGAGGAGGATGGTGTTTTCCAGGATTTTCTGCATATAAGAATCACTTGGGGAGATTTTCAATCTCTCAGTGTTCAGCTCTCACCCTATATCAATTAAATCAGAATGTCTGAGGGTGGGAGCTAGGTGCCAAGAATACGTAAATATCTCCAGGTTATTCCAATGTATCCAAGCTTCAGGAACCACTGAAGTAGAATTTTAAAGAAAATTAGTGGTGAAAATATAATCAAGGGCTTTGACAAAGAAAAAGTTTTCCTAAGTAGAACCCATCAGCCCAAATATTTGGAAACGTCTTCTTTTGAAATGGAGTGTGAACATGCATTAAGGAAATGATACATGCATCTATGTTCCCACACACCAGTGAAAGTTAAATGCCCATTTATAACTCTACAGGAATTGAACGTAAATACACAGTGCTTGGGCATATATTTGATAATGTGTCAAAATGCCTACCAGAATATAAAAGGGATTGATTAGTAAATATTTTTAAAAGTGGCCTTGCACACTTTAAGTATTTAGTTAAGAAATGGTAGTATCTATTAAGAATAACTAATATTGTTTGTACCTGTTCTGCTTTCTCTATGAACAAGGCATCTTTTGAAATTTTGGACAAGAGCACAGCTGCATAAGCACTCAATAGATTGATTTCCAAATATAACTAGAGGTGATGCTGATTTTCAGAGAGTATTGAGGAGAAAGCAGGAAAGAGGTATTTCATTCTGGGAAATATGCTTGCTCTCCTTGGGAACTATCTTGCTTCTCTATAACAAGGCAAGAAGCATTGTGTACACCACGACCAAGTAAATCAAGGAAACAAGTAGACTAATCCACAATTACGCTTGAGGGTGTAGCAGAAAATTAATTGGACAAATAATAAAGTTAAGTACTATAAACTGGCTTACGAAGTCTTGAGAACTGGTGATTGACCTACTGAATGCCGGCCTGCACTGAGATGAACAAGATCTAGCTATGCCCCTACTATTAGCATGCCATGAAACAAATGCTTTCCCACATAGTCTTCAGTCATACAGACAACACAGTGTTTTCTGCATCCTCTGTGTCATGTCCTGAAGCCCCTTCACATTGCTTATGTCTTGGAACACATGATCAGAACATCTGTTCACTCAGAAAAAAATATTCCAATACTTCTAGGACCATTTTGAGTCTCATGTGCCCCATTGTTATGGCTTGCATCAGGAATGTCCACCCAAAAGTTCATGTGTTAAGCAATGCAGTAATGGTCAGAGTTGAAAAGACTGGATAATAAGAGCTCTGATCTCATCAGTGGATTAATCCATTTGATGAATTAATTTTAATAAATTTACTTGGAGGTGGTAAAAATGATAGAGAGGTGAGGCCGGACTAGGGGAAGTAGGTGACTGGGGTTGTGGCCTGGGGGATGATGTTTGTCCCTGCCCTCTTCCTGCATCTCGTCAATATCAATTAGTTAAGTAACTTTTCTTGGCCATTCCCTTCCACTAAGTTTCTGCCAAGTGACTGACCATGGACTGAGTCCTCTGAAACCATAGGTCAAAATTAATCTTTCCTCCTCTAAGTTGTACTTGTCAGGTATTTTGGTCACAGTGATGTAAAACTAACACACATAGGAAGTTTCCTGGACATTATACCTACAACCAGTGATATCCTCCGTGGAGGAGATTTCTGTCACTCAGGGTCCCAGAGAAGAAGGAAGGAGGGAAAGTTCCCTTTTTACTTCATATCTGTTTTTTCATTTTGTCACTCTTTTTTTTTATTGACAATTTCCATCTCTATTTGCTTTCCTAGTGATCTCCCACATTGAAGATGGGAGCACGGCTAAGGCTCTGCCCCCATTGCTCATCCTTACAGTGATATTGCTGGTTAGTGAAGTGCGTAGGCGAAGTGCCAGTGACTGGACAGTGGGAGTATTTCCAAATCCTTGAATGATTTGAATTTATATTCTTGACACAACTCAAAACATCCTCCTTTCTGATGCTTTTTAAAAATCTGACTCTGGATTTCCACTCACTGCCTTTTATGGGGTCAGCTGTTCTACCTGCTAGCTCATACCATAGTGATGTTACTTCTGTACCCAAGTTAGTGAGCACATGTAAGTCTTTGTTTTGCCATTTTTGTATGATAAAAGGTAGCTTCAGTGTTCTAAATAACCATGGCTGACTTCTGTGAAGTCCTTTGTTGATGACAGTTATAATGCTGATTTATTTTATTCTATATTGTGGCTTACAAATGATATTAAGCTCCCATGGACTAAATTTGGCAAAATATTATATGTTTATTTTTTGTTGTATCTTATATTCACTAATTGGTTTTAAGTGAACTGATTTTTAAAAATTCCTGGTAGTTTTTGATCTATTTTTTCAGGAGAACCTATTTTTCTTCAAATAGTAAAATCTACTGGTTTCTAAGGTTTGATATGATTTTGACCATAGTAATATATTTTTATAATAAAATTTGTGTTTTATTTTATTTATTTTATAACTCATCTAATAGAGCACTTTATATTTCCCAGAGGAGATATTTGTCTGGAGACAAAGTTTTGAAATCTACAAGCATACTAGGTGATTTTTTCATAATAATTGCAAGGTGATACTTACCATGGGACTAGTAGGAATATCGTGTTGAAAGAGAAGAATAAAACTTCAAAGTTTGATCCCCAAGACTTTGAAATAATTAAACATCAAAAAACGAGCAGTGGAAACTAAGGGAGATTAAGATAGAAAGAAAACAAAGAGATAATGATATCTCAGAGGCTAAAGAATTTTCAAAGAGGATGGAGTAATCAACTATGTAAAATGCTTCTAATAAGTTGAATAGAAGAATCGAGATTTGCCTATTAGATTTGGCAGTAAGATGATTACTAGCAACCTTGTTAAGCACAATTTATCTAAGGAAAGAGGGAATATGATTTTTTTTTTGTTCTGGGCATACAAAAGCAGTGAAATCATTTCTCTCCCATTCTAACTTCTAACTTCCTATCAGTGAAATGCCTGATTTTGTGAAGAGAAAGTGACGAAAGAGAATGCCCAGCTCTAAGAAATATCCTCCATTATGACCAAGAACCAGTCATCCTCTCTCTGTTACCACAGGAGATTTATATTAGAGGTTCTTAGCTAGGCGGGATCCTCTTCTCTAAATGAGCAAAGAACATGTCTTATGCATTTTCAACTCCTGAAAATGTTCTTGATACACAATGTGAAGTCTGTTCTTAACTAAAGAGGAAACTCCACGCTCCAAGTAAAATGTAATATGAGTGGCTCTGTGACCTCTAGTCCTTCTACCAATCCAGAAGCTCTGAGAGACCAATATGCAAAGGCTATAACACCAAAGGAGACAGGTGCTCTGCTTTCTTCAATCCAGCCCAGAGAAGTGGATAGAAGAAAAGTAATTAAAATTATCATGGCAGGTCATCTACCCTCCATGACAGGAGGAAATAGATCTCAATAGGCTTAGTTCAGTGGGAGAAATAATGTAACAGCAGAAATAATGTGTGTATGTCTGAGTGTGTGTGTGTGTGTGTGTGTGTGTGTGTGGCATACAGTACGCATAAAAAAATATAAAGTGTACTTTTAAAAGTTATTCTCTCCCCCTAAGTGCTCTACTATTTTCCTGGTACTAAGTACTATTTTCCTGATTCCTTTTGTAGTTTACAATGAAGCAGTCCCCTAACTGAACTTTTAATCTTTCCCTCTCACTCTCCTCCAGGCTTGTGGCTTTGTTGTGGTTTTCATTTCATCAAATGGCATCCTTTTTAAGTTTATAATTCCAACCATAAACCAGAGAGGTATTCTGATGCCTCATTCTCAGATACACTCTGTATATGATCTGTCTCATGATCTACAGATGCTTCTTCCAGGGTAAGTCTTGAGTGCATCCATTTCCTTCCACATCTAGTTTAAAACACTGCCATGCCTCATAAGAACATGGCAGTTTCCTGCTAACTTGTGCCTATGTATACTCTTATCTATCATGCTCTGTATAGAATAGTCCCAAGTTATTCCTTATGAAATGTAAATCAAATGATTTTACTCCCTCTGCTTAAAACTATTCAGTCTTCATCTACATCTCTTCCCTCATCTCAGTCAAGCTTCAGTGGCATTCTGTCAGTTCTTCAGCTACTCCAACTTCTCTTCTATCTCAGGGGCTGGGCCTCAAAATGTTTATTTTCTTACTCATCATTAGCTAATTTTTACTAGTCTTCTAGGTTAGAATTTAAATTTTACTATCCCTCCAGCATGAATCAGATCCCATCTAAAATATTTTAATTACGTGCTTTATGGCACAACTTATATGTGTGACTTAATGTCCATTTCCCTCATTCTATTTTAGGATTCTAGAGGTCAGAGATTTCCCCCACTCCCAATTTGTAATCCTGATACTTATAATAATATCTAGTCTTCACTGGGCATTTTATAACAATTTTTATATGTCATTAGTGATTAAAACATTCATTGATAAGCTTTTACAGTATTAATAAAGTATCTTATGGACCTATTTAGGATAGGTGTCAAATGTAAATTTTATCCAAATCCAGTAGGTTCTCTCAGATGATTCTCAGTTACCTGTGACTTAAGAGACAGTCACAGGAGCATGATTCTTTTTTGAAAGTTTCTTTTTAATTTAGTTTCTTTCGTACTGTGGATTGAACTCAGGGGTGCTTAACCACTGAAATACACCCTAGCCCCTTTTATTTTTTATTTAAACACAGGGTCTCACTAAGTTTTTAGGCCATTGCTAAGTTTCTGAGGCTGGTGTGCAACTTGTGATCCTCCTACCTCAGCTTCCCAAGTTGCTGGTCTTTTCTGAATCTTATCTTAGGATCTTTTTGGAACTCTTGCCTTTCTTCCAAGTTTGGTTCTTCATATTTCTTGAAAAGATACTACTTTTCATTTATTAGGTTGTCTCTCTACCTAACACATGTGAGACATATTGATGTTATCTCCAGAGTCCCTGCAGCTAATTTAGACAGAATTATCTTACTCTTACTAAGGCATCTACTTCCAATTAAGTAAAGTTGGAGTTTACTGTCTTCTGGCTGTTTCTAAGTCCAGTGTTACTGAAGACCCATAAAGCCAACCATAAGATAGACCCACTTCTGTGTACAACTTTATTGTTTCAAGCTTATGAATTGTTTTGACTTTCTTGGATTTTTACTTCTTAAATAATTGGCAGCCGCAATAGGAGAAATATCATTCTCATTTCATTGGTCTAACTTAAAAAGAGAGAGAGAGGGAGGGAGAGAGAGAGTGACAGAGGGAGAGACTGCCTGACATGGTGCTAAAAGTGGCTTTTATGCTCCTGTGGTAGTTCTCTGCCTAATCAGAGGGCTTTCTTAGGCAAAAAGGAGAACCCTTCAGCTTACAAAGGCCCTTTGCTCTCTGGCCATCTCTAATATATTTCTGCCTGCTCCTAACAGCCCCTCTTCCTTTTCCTAGTCAGAGAAAAGAATTCTGCACAATGATCCTTAATTAAGATACTGTCTCCAGAAGCTGTCAGCTGCTGTGATTCAGAACTGCAGAAATTTCTTATGAGAAAAACAACTATACATAACTATAACAATTAAATAACATTATTTACATAGTCATAATAACCCACTAAGAAGTGTTGTTATCTTTTTTCTTACAATCATTTGAGAGGTGATTCAGGATGAATAAGTGGAATTTTAACCCTGGTGCACAAAGCAAGAGAGATGAATAGAAGTCTTTAAAGTTTCAGGCTTTTGAATCTATGATAAAACATTTTTTGGTTTGTTTTTGTACAATGCTAATGCTGATGACGACAGTGATGACATTCATCAACATTTATTGAGTTCTCATTGTATGCCACACGCTGAACTAAACATTTTGCAATTATAGTCCAATTAACTCTTTTAACTAGATAGACATTATTTTCCATATTTTCAGGTGAGAAAACTGAAGCTTTAGAGAGGCTGATAAATTCTTGCCACCGTTACTCTTCCTAATCTACTTTGAAATTGTATGACTTTATTACTAGAAGGTCTAAAGTGTTTCAAATAAATTATACTAAAATTAACTTATACGTTTAGGGATTTGTATGTGGTCAAAGAAACACCTATCATATTTTTACCCTAAAATTATGAGGTAGAAAGAAGTGGTCTATAACTCGTCAGTGGCTCTCATAGCCAGCATTTGGCTTATGACGCTGGGAGTGCCACATTGCAACATGGTTTGTTTCCTTATTTGAACATTTTGAAACTGGACAGTTTCTAAGGCCCTGCAACTCTATGAATTTAAGATGACTGAATATATTTAAATATCCATCTTGAGATTGGAATAGCAGAGTGAATCTTGTGCTGTATACTGGCCCTCATAGGCCAACTCTGTGTGAAACCTTTGATCATTTCATGAGTGGCAAAATGATACTTACCTTTAAATTTCTGCTGGCTATTTCCAGTCACAACCCACTTCTTGAGTAATGCCTCATGCCATTTCAAAATAGCATCAGGATGCCATTTAGAGCAACAATATTGCCCTGCTAGATGATCATCAGTGTCAGGAGATGAGGCAGATTCCTATTGCTTGATCAAAATGTTTAAAATCCCATTCTGCACAAACGGAAATGCTTGGAAGGGTATAATGAGAGGTAATAGTAATTTTTAGATTGCCTGTCAACCCTAAGCCCATTTCTATCTATCACGGAAATGATATAACTTTCACTTCTGCTTTTCTGATTTGCATAACCAACAGCATCAATACCATGCACAAATTTTTTTTTTTTCCAGCTTCACACTAAAGTAGAACTTTGATTTGTAATGCCTTAACTGGCCTGGGCCTATTAATTCCATTTTGAAAAATGTATGACTCAACTACTAATTAAGCACAGAAATAGGTAATGAAATGAAATACCAAATAAAAGGTTTATATAACTAATAATACTCTTAGTATTTTATGCAGTTTTATAGAAACACAGAAACCATCTTGTTATAGTCACTATCATCTGGTTTTAACATGCTATGCCTTATGAGATTCCCCTCAAGCAGAGTGGAGAAAAACAGCTACTTTAGTGCTAGTTGACTCAGTGTACCAATTAAACATTCCATATTATCATTATTATTATTATTATTATTATTATATATTTTTTTAAAAGTTCATGTGTGAGTTGAGATGTAAGGAGTAATAAAGTTATGGGCCACTCTTTTTTTAAAAGCTTTCAAAACAAGGTCATGACGAAGGAAGGTGTGGCACTAGGGGAAAGCTGGCTGACCTCGAGTTTGGTCCCTTGCAAGATGGCTTTTTCTCAGTGGATTTGCCACAGATTTATAGGATGTTTTCAGCTTGAAAGATTAAATCTTTCCAGTATTTTAAAGGGTTCAACTATACGCCATACTCTGAACTAGGCAGGCTGCTGTTTTCTGCTTATAAAACTCACAAGAGACCAAGGTTAAAAACAAAAACAACAAAAAAACAGAACGTCAATTCTTTAATTAATGAGAAATATGACTTTCAATATGAACTATCCTTGATTTTATCTAAGGCCAAAACCTACACTTATGCCTGTATCTTATTCTTTCTTGCTAACATTGGTACTTGGCTCCAGAAAATTTCCAGCTTTGTTCTCTAGCAAAAAATTTTCCTGTTATTAAGTAATTTTGGGCGGGGGGAGGGTACTGGGGATTGAACTCAGGGGCACTCAACCACTGAGCCATATCCTCAGCCCTATTTTGTATTTTATTTAGAGACAGGGTCTCACTGAGTTGCTTAGCACCTCACCGTTGCTAAGGCTGGCTTTGAACTGTTGATCCTCCCATCTCAGCCTCCCGAACTGCTGGGATTACAGGTGTGCACCATTGCACCTGGGAGTTATTACTCTTAAATAGTTTGGCTTAACTATAGAAAAGTTCAGATAAGATTCTCTCTCTTTTTTTTTTAACTAGTTACACTTGACAGTAGAATGCATTTTGACACATCATACATAAATGGAGTATAAATTCTCATTCTTCCAGTTGTATATGATGTGGAATCACACCAGTCATGTAGTCATATATGCACATAGGGTAATAATGTTCACTTCATTCTATTATCTTTCCTACCCATACACCCTCCCCTCCCTTCACTCCCTTCTACCTAATCCAAAGTACCTACACTTGCCCCCCAGTTGTGGATCAACATCTACATATTAGAGAAAACATCTGGCCTTTGGTTTTTTGAGACTGGCTTATTGTGCTTAACATGATATTTTCCAGCTCCATCCATTTATCTGCAAATGCCATAATTTCATTCTCCTTTAAGGCTGAGTAATATTCCATTGTGTATACGCACCACATTTTCTTTATCCACTCATCTGTTGAAGGGCATCTGGTTTGGTTCCATAGTTTAGCTCTTTTGAAGTGAGCTGCTATAAACATTGATGTGGCTGCATCACTGTAGTATGCTGATTCTAAGTCCTTTGGGTGTAAAACAAGGAGTAGGTTAGCTGAGTCAAATGGTGGTTCCATTCCAAGTTTTCTGAGGAATCTTCATACTGCTTTCCATAATGGCTGCACCAATTTGCAGTTCCACCAGCAACATAAGAACATACCTTTTCCCCCACATCTTCTCCAACATTTATTGTTGCTTGTATTCTTGATCATTGCCATTCTGACTGGAATGAGATGAAATCTTAGAGTAGTTTTGATTTGCATTTCTCTAATTTCTAGAGATGTTGAACATTTTTTCATATATTTGTTGACTGATTGTATTTCTTCTTCTGTGAATTGTCTGTCAGTTCCTTAGCTGTTTATTGATTGGGTTATTCATATTTTTGGTGTTGAGTTTTTTGATTCTTCACATATCCTAGAGATTAATGTTCTATCTGAGGTGCGTGTGGTAAAAATTTTCTCACATTCTGTGGGCTTTTTCTTCACATTATTGATGGTTTCCTTTGCTAAGAAGTTTTGTAGCTTGGATCCATCTCATTTATTGATTCCTGATTTTACTTCTCGCACTTTAGAAGATAAGGAAGTCAGTTCCTAAGCCGACATCATGAAGATTTGGGCCTACTTTTTCTTCTATTAGGCACAGAGTCTCTGTTCTAGTGTCTATGTCTTTGATTTGAGTTTTGTGCAGGGTGAGGAATAGGGGTTTAATTTCATTTTGCTACATTTGGATTTCCAGTTTTCCCAACACTATTTGTTGAAGAGGCTATCCTTTCTCCAATGAATGTTTTTTGGTGCCTTTGGATATGATTCTTTTCTAATGCTCCTTCTGTTTGCCCATCAGTCAGTTAGGAAAATGGTATTCAGCTATTTGTACTATTCCTGTAATTCATCCAGGATGCATATAGATCTTCTTCAAGATTGAAAGACATAAAATGAATTCCATATATGTTTGTAGGACATCAGTCTCATTGGCTCATTTCAGAGCATGGTCCATCTTTGCATTGGAAAAGTGGTCTCTTATAGAATGCCGCATAATATAACTTGTGCTTAGGACTTACTAGCAATGAGTGCAGGTCAGTCATTTCCTGTTTTGACATTCACTTTAGTCAGGTCACCAGTCACTTCCATTTTGCCAAATTTAATGGTAAATTATTTTGTCTTTATTTTACTCAGACTCCAAAGGCATTTGATATATTTTTTTTAATATTTATTTTTTAGTTGTAGGTGGACACAATAGCTTTATTTTATTTTTATGTGGTGCTGAGGATCGAACCCAGTGCCGCCCGCGTGCTAGGCGAGCACGCTACCACTGCGCCATAACCCCAGCCCCGGCATTTGATATTATTCGACGAATTCCTCCTCTTTGAAACGTTTAACTCTCCTGCCTTCTTGGCTGCGAAAGGCCCTCATTGTCTACTTCATCTCTGATTCCTTTCATTATGGCTCTTCTTCCTCTCTCCTGCCCTCTACATGATGGTTTGTCCTTGGGATCATTTCTTGGCTCTCTTTTCATCAATGTCTATATTCTTTTATTAAGTGATAGCTGCTCATGACTTTAAACAACAGACGTACCTTCATGTTTTCCAAATTTATATTTTCAGTTTCAACCTCATTCCTGAATTTGATAGTAATAATTATCACCCTAAACAAAAAATATTCACGAGAAAGCAAATGAATCATGAATAATCTGCACAACTCACCCAATATCTCCTTTCTCATATGGAATAAGAAAACATCTGAATATACCTGGATTGAGTCAGCCAGTTATCCTGGGTTGAACTGGATTTTTTTTTTTTTTAATAGGACATTCCCAGAAAATATTCCCCTAGCTTGGTTTTCTTCTCAGCAAAAACTCACAGACTTATTGCTCATTGTTGACTCTCATAAAACGAAGTATTTTTCTGGGGTTCCATATCCCCTATGTGTGGCTCTGATAACAACATGGCTAACTGAATGACTTACATCATTACCACTTGGATGTCTAGTAGACATCTCAAGCATAACAGAAAGATAGCCTATTCTTTTCTCAATTCCTCACTCTTGGTAAATAGTAGTGCCATCAGCTCTAATCACTCAGGCCCAAATTGTGTGTTATATTTGTAGATTTTCTTTTTTTCTTCTTCTCATTTATGCCAAAACAGCAATTCTTATCTGCTTCTACTTTCAAAATATATCCTGCATACACTTTCTGTCTTTAAAAAACATCCTGTATGGCTTTTCATGATCCCCATTGCCTCCTACCTAGGCTAAGTCACTGTACTGACTTCAAAACTTCTATGAATACTTCAATGATTCTTAAAACTATGTTTCATAAACTCATGCCTATGAATCACCTGGGGATATTAAATGCAGTTTCTGATTTAGGCAGTCTGGACATGGCTTGAGATTCTGCCTCTCTAACAAGCAAGATCCCAGGTGATGACAGTGCAGCTGGTCCACAGACCACATTAGAAAATGAATAATCGAGTATAAGACATTTCAGATAATGATTGGACTATGAGGAAACTAAAAAAGAAAATATAAAGCAACTGCTATTTGATCCCCTTAAGTCTAACTGTTTTTTTTTTTTCCCAGAGTGATCTTTTAAAATGGTGCATCAGATCATGGATCTCCTTTCTACTTGTGCTCCCAAACTTCCACTTCTTTGGCTTCCCATTATATTTGAACAAATCCTATTGCTTAGCATAAGGGCTTATATGATCTGGACTCAGACTGTCTCTTTAAGTCTGCTCCTACCTTGTGTCCATCCTGCTCAGTATAAATGTTCTAAAGTGACTTCCTCTTCCTTGACATACACAACTTTTATCCCCTTGGGGCCTTAGCACTTTTCCCATGTGGGAAAATATGATCAGAATTATTTTGGATTTTTCATAGTTGGCTCAATGTAATCAATCACAAGAATCTTTATAAGATGCAGGCACAACGCTCGAGTCAAAGGATGTAACGATGGAAACAGAGATTGAAATGATGGACTTTGAAGAAGGAAGAAGTGGCATAAATCAAGAAATGTAGGAAGCTGCTAGAAACCAGAAAAGGCAAGGAAACTGATTTTCCCCAGAGTCTCTAAGAGGAACATAGCCCTGTCAACAGTTGAATTTTAGCCAGGACTCATTTCAGATTTCTGACCTCCAGAAACATAACAAATTTGTATTACTTTAAGCTACTAAGTTTGTTAATATCACAATAGGAAAATAAGAGATCATCTGAAACATTTTATGATGACTTATTTATATGCAAATTTATTTTCATTTTCTCCAGTAGAATTTAAGTTCTATAAGGGAAGGGTCATCTATCTCAAGTCTTGCTGTATATCCAGTTTGTCCAGTATTAGAATAGTATTTGATACATAGTTGGTGCCAAATAACTCTTAGTTAAATGAATAAACTATGTGATTGACTATTCACATTAGTAGACTTGGGTAGTACATGTATTGGTCAAGACTTAATGAGAAAAACACAACCAATAGATACAGACACACAGCTACATAAGGCAATACACAGATTATACTTTATGCAATTGTGGAATATGGCTAGACAGTCTCTGCATTGCTCATTATCTTCATATCTGATCTGATGCTGGAGCTTAAAAGTCCACAGGACAAGCAGCTGGAATTGAAAATTGATAGGAATTGGGAGACAGTAGGTACAAACTGAAATGACTCCACGAAGACTGACTGAAGTGGCAGTTCTTTTTGCTTTTGACTTTGATGAGGCAGGTATTCTGAGGAAGTCAAGGGACAAATTGTCATGATGCTAAATACACAGATGTAGCACAGGTATTGATGCTGCTTAAGGAGAACTGAGAAAAAGTGTAGTAGGTGCAGTCTGGGTTGCTATTTGATGCAAACAACATGAGCCAGAAGATAAAAATAAGCACACAGTGAATTGGGAAGAATAATTGAAAGTAAAGTCTCTACTACATTTTCTATTTTAAGATACCAGATTTCTAAAAATTTGCTTAGTGACCACAAATTTATAAGAAAGGATAATATATAATCAGGGTACTTAGTGCTGTCAGATTTTGACTGTTTCATGATTGGTGCACCTCCCTAATGGCCATGCATGCTCACTAACCCAGCCACGTGCACCTGTGCACCTCCATCAGGTATTAGGAGAGCTCCCAAAACAGCATGGCATTATGCCTCTGCGTTCCCCCACTTCTGCCTCACACCAGCTTCCTAAGCCTTCTCTCCAGCATTAAGCAATGTGTCAAAACCCTGTACATATTTCTTCATTTACAAATATCACCATGTAAGTTTAGATTAGACTAAAGTAAGGGAAATTCCTGTGGAGGTTGTCCTTCCTACAAATTTAGTTTAGCTGGGATTTTAAGAAGGTTTTTCAAACTATAATACTTCCTTGGGACAAATGAGACTTCCTGTTTGGATTAAGATAGGGCTTATATTGTATCCAGGAATGTCATTTTATTGTTCCCCATCTCAATAACTGGTTTGGATGGGGAACATGTGGTAAGACTTGTAAGTAATTGTATGATTCTGTCATTTTTTTTCTCTTCTTACTAAAGAAAGTTGCAGGTAAAATGCAATCTCTGTATTGGTGGTGGTGGTGGTTGTTATTGTTATTATTATTATTTTTACTTTCCTTGCTTTAGAATAATTTATATACATTTTTTCTCTGCTGAATTATACTATGTAATTTGCTAATGAGAAATAAAGCACTAATGAAAATGTATTAATACAATAGTACAGTTATAATAAGACATTGCAAATATGTTGAATTTTACATGAACATTTTTGGTAAGTATAGTAAAAAAATTTTTTCTATTGTCAAAGTTAGATGAAAAGCACAATACTGGACTCTATATACTTATATCATTCTTATATTTAACCAGGCTTGAAACTGAAACTGTCTTTGATTCTTTCTTTCTCCTTACCACTTAATAGCAATTCCTTGAAATTTCTGTCATATGACCATTATTTGTATCTCTGTATTTGTTTTCACTCTTATTACCTCTGCATAAACTAAGTACCTATCTCCTCACTCTTTGGTCCTTTCAGTAGCCTTCTTTGAAACCCCCTAGCCTCAAATTCTCTTATTTTCCTTCAGTTCATTCTGTAAAATATCACCCAATTACCCTTTATATAATATTGTTTCCACCAGGGTGCTGCTTATAAACGTTTAATGTCCTACTACTGTCCAAAAGATGAACTAACTCTTTAGACTGACAAAAAAGACTTATCTATCTCCTCTATTCATTCTGTTTTTTTATTTTGCCCCTGAAACTGTAGAAAAGAATTAGAATAATCAATAGAGCCAATGAATTAAAAGAAGCCCAGATAAGAACTTGAGAGATGGGAGAGGATGAGGAAAGATGCAACAAAAGTCAGGTTTGAGTGGGTTTTAGAAAGTTAGAAGGTAAAGAGAAGATATATTTCAATGGCAGCTATACTGCGACTGGGAGAGAGAGAGAGAGACAGGGAGAGAGAGAGAGAAAAAAGAGGGAGAAATGATACGAAGGAATTTTAAATGTTTTGCTATAGATTATGAGTAAAAACTTTCCATTGTTATTTTGAGTCATTCAGGAAAGATAAAAATTTATTTAAATTTTTTTCCTTGTTCAGTGATCTTTTAAATGTGACCAATGCCTTGTGAGGAGTGAGGAGTGCCCTCATGAAGCCTTTTACTCAATAGCTACAACATGTAAAACTGGAAAGAGCATTATAAAGGAAGAGGGTCAGCTCTGATGTACCTATGACAGAGAGGTCTGGTGTAGATTAATGGGCTAAAGAACATTTCTTTGTAAAAGTGTGGTTTATGCAGAAATTTGTCAAATGACAGTTGTGTAAATAAAAGGGGTAATTTAAAGTGTTTAGCACAGTGTATGACAAATGGATAATAGCCATATAATAATTATTAATTATAATAATAGTCATGTAGTGTTCTTGTATCTTCTGGAAAACTAGATTTTAATATTGGTCATGGTAGAGCTTATGTTCTGCTCACTTTAAATCCCTGTAGCACCTAACTTTCTGCCTTGCGGTGAGGTGTACCTAGAAGAGCACAAGTGAAAGTCCTACAGAAAAGGCTGGTGTCATGGCTTCTGAGCTGCCAACTGTAGGGAGATTTTTAAGTGAGATCCAATTTTATTATTTGTGAAATAAGAATTATACTATTCACTTCAAAAAGTTTCTAGGATTATCAAAAATAATTAGCATGCCACCTGGCATAAAATTGATACCTGGTGAAACTGGTTATTAATACCATTTTCATATTTGTTTATTTAAATGAAGAAAGTTATATAATTAAAATGAGAACCAATAATTTTGAGTTTTTGCTAATTTGGTTGGAGGTAAGAAATGTTTACATCATCTATAAAGAAAAAGTCTGACTAATGGAGAAATAACAAGTGATATTGATATATTATTGGTATCTTAAAGATTATACTTTTTAGAAAACTATGATTTGTTATCCAGTATGCCAAAAGGTTTAAAAAGGAAAACAAAAATAACCTGTTATCTTCTCTTAGTCTCTATTTAGAATATGTTAAAAATGACCAAATTTACATATATGCTAACCACTATAATCTATTATCTATTTATTAAAGAAGTCTTTTAAAAATGTCTACTAAAATGCTATAATATTTCATTTCTTTTTAGTTTAAGAATAATTTACTTCATTATTTTAAGAGATATTAGTAAATTTTCTATTTTGAATGTTTTTTCTTTTAAATTATTTAATTAGATCATTATGCTTATTGTTTTGTGAAGACTGTGACATTTATGCTATTTGTTTTAATATGCCTTACATTGTATGAACTTATATATTTTTAAGAAAGTGCATGCCTTATAAAAGGAAAGGTTATAGACTATACTATAGAAGTGTGTTACTGGCTCTCAGGGAAAGGTATTACTTTGGATGATTTTTATCTATAATTACATTTCTTTTCTGCTGTCATAGAGAGCCTGATCCTCATTATAATATGTATTGCTTCATATTCACTAAGCTATATAGGAAAAAAAACCTTTGTTTCTAGTTTGAGAAGAGTTTTGAAATTACTGCATGAAGATACTTGAAACTTTTGCCTCATTGAAAAGCACTAGATGTTTTGAGAAAAATCAATAAACCATATTCCAACCATAACCCAAAGGGAACAAAGTTATTGAGGTTTGAAATAGCTTACCCCAAAATCATAATTCCTCTAGCATGGGGATTTGTGAGTACCCTTTGCAGCAAACAGCTAATCATACTGTACTTGGTGAATTATTTTCATTATATAAAATAAACTTAGTCATTGCACATTATAAGGAATGTTCAAATCCTTTCATTAAAAATGCAATGCTATGTGTGCTATTAATTTTTAAGATGCATTACCAACTGGGTCATGAATATTAAGTGAACACATTTGTTCTACTCTTTAAAAAAAACCAATATTAATTTGTAGTTAGTGTAGAATCTTCAACTTCACAGTTTAAAACAGAAGGCAGTCAAACTACACATGCTCCCTTTGCTTAACCACTTGACAATTCATCAGAAAATTTCAAATCATTCAAAAAATTGAGCATGGATGTGATAGCTTCTCTGACATCTGTTATCCACTATGTACAGTCCCAAATAAGCAATTCTCTACTATTTCTTAGCTTCAGAGATTGTGATGTGACTGGTTGCCAATGGGTGGCAGACTGACTTTTTATTTGTGGATCATGTGTGCAAATAAATTCTGTCCATTCTACAAATGTCTACCATTTAAAATTTGTAGCCAATCAGATACAAGTATCATTAGGTTTGTGGGGCTGGAAAGATGATGCTTGTGCAAACATATTTTCAAAATAGAAATTTAAATTTACAAACATGGTCTTCTTTGAAAAATAAAGTTTTTAATGCACATTTTCTAATTAATAATAAATAGATATATCTTACACTCCAAGAGTCTTGGGAGAAAAATGAGGTTCATTTGTGATGTATTTACTATTAAGATATAAGAAAAAACTGTCGTCTTTTACTGTTATTTTCAACCTTTGTCTATTTTTAACTTCCAAACTTTGTCTATTTATAATTCCAGACTTGTAAAGAAGTATACAAATATGATCAATAATTCTAATATAACCAAGTAAATGCTGTATAGCTAACTAAGCAAAGTGCTTTGAGGTCAAAGACTGTGTATGGAATCATCATTTTTGTGTGGGGAGGACAAATGAGAGATGATTGGATAGTATTTGAGTCCATCTTGTTTGAACTTTCCCTGTAAGTTCTGTTCTGACTCTACTTCCTTATTTGCATTTGAAAAAGTTTATTTTGGTGATTTAAAAAAGTACATCACACTCACCACTTTTGTAGTCACTTAGCATCCTATGTATTTTACTTATTTACCTTGTTTATTGTCTAATGTCTCTCCACACCAGAATTTGAACATGAAGACAGGGGTTGTTAGTTGGTATTGCTGCCATAGTCCCAGACCCTACCAGAGTGATTGGCAGAGTGTGTGCTCAGTAAATACTTGCTGAGTGAATGATTGAATAAATAAAAGATAAATGATGGAAATTTTTCCAAAGATGTATCAAATTTCTACCAAAGAAGAATCAGAAAGAAGACAAAAACCTGTATTTCTATCAAAATATATATAATATTTTAGTGTACATTCTTAGGGATTACTTGTGTGTATTTACCTTATTGCAATCATGTAAAATAAACCAAATTACACATTATGATTAGGATAGTTTTCCTGATTAATATTCCTTGCTACAGATAATTTTGAGACTATGAAGAGGATGATGATCAGAATAAAAGTCACCGGGAATATTACTACATAGGGTAACTGTGTGAACGTCTGTTTTTTTTCAGTCAATGCTTTTGTTTTTGCTGTGCAAGTCATGTCAGTTTTTCCTTTTAAAAAATAGTTTCAGATCCATTCGCATTTTCTTTCTTTCCTCCCATACCCCTGGTTAAAGCCATTATCAGTCTTTAACCTCTTGTTTGGATTACATAATTGCTTCCTGAATTACTTCCTTCACATGCAGTCTTGCCCGTCTTCCATCCTCAATTTCTGTTTTTAGCACCATTTGTTTTCTTCTCATGAGAGGCAGAATGATTTCTTCCACAAAATATTTACTTATTGTAGTTGCCTACTTGATATTCTTCAGTGGTTTCTTTTTCTTTTTTTTTTTTTTTTAAACATTTAAGGAAATCTTTTTTTTTTTTAAATATTTTTTTAGTTGTTGATGGACACACTGTCTTTATTTTATTGCTTTGTATGTGGTGCTGAGGATCGAACTCAGGGCCTCACGCATGTGAGGCAAGCGCTCTACCGCTGAGCTACAATCCCAGCCCCTCTTCAGTGGTTTCTAGTTGACCTTGGGATCAAATCCTCACAGTTCCTGCATAGTACTGTTGGTGACTGTCTCTGGTCTCATGCCCTATTTATTTCTCAGTTGAATGAGCCAGTGTCTTCCCTGTGGGCATTTAATGAAATATTGCCTAGAATGGATTGCCTTTATTTCTCATCTTTGTTTGGTTAATGCTTCTCTTTACAAATTTCAGTTTAAATGCTTCATGGGGGACCTTTCCTCACTACCCAACACAATGCTTGTCCTATGGAATCACTAAAATTTCTTGCATTGCATTTGTGTTTTCATCACATCCTACTATATAGACTGATTTTTAGGGACATTTATCACAAAATGCAGAGAAAGAGATAAGTGACATACTAGTTGTAATCAGATCACTTAATTTCACTTGAAATTTTAAAATAGCATAACAAGTTGTTTAATGAGTTTTACAGAAGGCGAAAAATTATCACTCAAGTTCCTTGGCAATGAAATGGTCATTATGTTTTTTTATAAAGGTTTTTGTGCAGAAGGAAAAATATTTTTGGTAAAATAAATCACCCAACAACATCTCATCAATTGTAGTACAGGTATAGTTCTAATAGTTTAAATGTAATAGCAATTGTTGCTCCTGCCATTGCTTTGAGTTAGTAATTCTCAATACCTAGTTGGAGTGGAGAGTAAGGGGAGATGATCAAGATTTTAATATTCACCAAAAGGGTTATGAAGTGAAAAGAGTTGAGGAAATCTGTCCTAGCTTATAATAACTCTTTTGAAAATTTTCATATTGACATTGGAGTGGCTCATATGTATGTTTTTATACACACACACACACACACACACATATATGTGTGTGTATATATGACACTATTATATATATTGAAGGGGGTGAGATTCTGAAAGATTCTGCTTAGTTCCAGCTTTCTTATAGCATTCAGCTACATAGGACTAGGTTATGTCATTTAAATGTGAAAGAAATCAATTAGAATAACTTCCTCTCTTATTTTCTTTCTTTTGTCTATTTTTCCTAGTTTTTCAATCTATTTTTCCTTTTAATGTATTTTAAGCATAGGCAATAGATATGATTAGAAAGAACAATGGTCAGGAAATGAAAATTAAATATCTGCTTTAGTGAGGAAGAAAGAACTTCCAGTTTCATAATGAGACTAAAATTTCTTTTTGGAGGATAGTGCAAACAGGGTGAAAGTTGAAAAGTTCTGGCAAGAATGATGAACAGCCTGGCTCTGCTGAGCTCATCAGACTCAAGCTGTGAAAGGCCTGAGATTCTCTAATATTTAGAGGATGGTCCTGGACACAATTAATTTGGACTAGAGTGTTTTCATTATTTATTGCCCCACAAAAATCACAGTAAAACTTAGTGGCTTAAAACAACCACAACCATTTGTTAGCTTCTGTTAACTGGTGATTCTGGTAGGACTCTGTGTGCATCTCTTACTTAAGATCTCTCATGCAGCTGCAGTTAGATATCTGATGGGGCTGCAGTCATCTGAAGGCTTGACTGGAGCTGGAGGATACATTTGAAAGGATGCACACATATGCAGTTGGCAAGTTGGTGCTTCTAGTTGTTTATGGCCCTTACTTTCTCTTTACGTGGCTGTCTCCATATTTAACTGTTCTCAGTGCAAGGTATCTGCCTTCCCTGAGACCATGCAAGTCAAGAGAGCAAGGTGGAAGTTGCAATGTCTTCAATATTTAGACTCAGAAATCACACACCCACACCGTGCTGTATTTCATTGGTTGCACATATCACTCCTGATTTAGTGAAGGAGTAGATAAGGAGGTGGCTGGGATAAGGGATTCTACAAAAAGTAACCTAAGCATATCAAGAATTAGGAAAAATAGAATAAAATCACTTAGATGGAATCTTACTTCTGAGTCCTTATCTTAGGATACCCTGTCTTTCCTTATTTTGTTCATTCTTTTTTGTGTTTACCCTTGATGTGTGTTGTGCTGGTAGAGGAAGGGGATTCTTTTAGTTAATACAGCATTAAGTTATACTTTGAAAGACATTAATAACAGTAATATTCTCCCATTTGGAAGAATCTGTAAACAGGACTATAAAGAGTGATAATTGCCCTCTCAGATGGAACCAGGAATGAAAGTGTTTTGAATGCTGGAACCCTACCCTGGTGGGCCAAAGCAACCAGAAAGTAGGGAATCAGACTGCACCATCCTCTGGGTTCTGAGTGGGATCTTGGTCCACTACTAAAAAGACTATGGCTTTTATGATAATGGATTATGACTTTTTGTCCTCTACCCACTGACTTTTTGGAACAAATTTATCTACATTTATATATTCTGCAGCTATCTTTTGTTTCTCAACTTCTATTGTAAAAAATTCCCCATGTTAATATAGAGAATAAAATTTATTAAATACTCAAAAGTCATATCATAGTAAGTCATAAGAGCAGGGGTCTATTTTCTCAACTTCCTCAGCAAATTTCAAATAGAAGAGTTCTTTTTGTCTCCATTTTATATATTGAAACAATGTGTAGGAGGTTTTTGATAAAATTATTTTACTGCTGAAAGAGTTGGGAAAATGCTGATCTATAACATCACTTTAAATAGCTGTATCTTGTGTATGGATGTAACATAAATTTTTAAAACAATTCTCTATGTGAATACTTTGGTGGTTTCTTGCTTTCCCCTATTATAAACATTGCTGTGATAAACAATATTATAGTCAACTGTTTGTATTCATCTCTAATTACTTATTCATCTTATTCCTAGAAGTATAATTCCTGGGTTGAATTACATATTCTCTTTTAAAGTTTAAAAAATAAGTATTACCAAATCATCTTCTAGAAACTAAGCCCCATTTGTATTTACACCAGCATTGAATGCTGGGTTCTTCATGCCCTTTCCAATGCCAAATATTGTCATTGGTAAAATGTTTTCTATTTTTATTGTTTATTTAATTTTAAATGCATTGCTCATGCTGAATGTTTTTGTATGTTTGTTTTCCATTTGCATATGTCCTAATATGAGCTTTCCTTTCCTTTGCATAGATTCCAGGAAAAAAATTGTGATAGGGAATCACTGTATCCATTTAAATCACTGTCTTCTAAGGAGAAGACATCCTATACAGAGTTCTTCTTTTTGCTGTGGGGGTGTTTTGTATAAGGACATAAATGAGAGTAGATAATAGAGGGATAAATTTCTCATCCTTAATAAAAGAGACATAATATAACAGTGAGATGGGTGGTAGAGAAAAAGGACAGGTGGATAGAAAAAGAAGTGGTGATTCTTAACTTTGGATATCAACTTGACTGGATTGAGGAATGCCAAGAGAACTAATATAGTATATAATTCTGCGTGGCTATAGTGATATTTTCCAGAGTAGACTGGTGTGTAGATCAGTGAAATGAATGGAGAAAACCCATTCTCAATGTGGATGGGCACCATTGAATTGGCTAGGAACCTGGATGGCACAGGAAAATGATTCTTCCTTCTGCAGTAGGGTATGTTTCTTCTGTCACTGCCCTTGGGCATCAGATTCCAGATTCTTCAGCTTCTGGGCTTTAGTAGTTGTACCAATAGCCTTCTAGGTTGGGTTTTTGGCCTTGGACAAGGAGCTACACAATTGGTCTCCCTCGGCCTGAGGCTTACAGCTTCTTGAATTGAGCCAGGCTATTGAAATCTGTGGATTTCCAGCTTGCTGATGTCCTATCGTGGAGTTTTTCAACCTCTGTAGTCTTCCCTAATAAAGGGAATTGTGTCTCTAACACAGGGTACAGAAACACAGAGGAAAGAATCATTAGTGATAGGAGGATAAAGGAAGAACATCTAGAACAATGTTGTTGAGTTGGTTTTGATGCATTTATTTTGAATAGCTTGAAATAGAAATAGCAAGAGAGAGATGTGGTAGAATATGTGTGTTCAGGCATCAAGGGTTAACGAAGTAGGCTTGGAGATTATAGAGTGTTTAGTTTATCAGGAATGTGTGCTTAATAACCAACTTGCATGCAGTTGTGAGTGATGTTTTATGAGGTAAATAATAAAAAAATTACTGAAATGAAAAGTCATGAGTAAAGACCACGAGAAATAAAAGACTGGGTATATGAAGGTAATGGTGGTTCAATATGTATTCTTTTTTTCTTTTTCATTTACTGTTTTTCTTCTTTTCATTCTTTTTGCTTTCTTCAATTTTCTATTTCCCTGCTTCAGATTTTATTCATATTGTCTTTCTCCTATGAGTTTAGTTTGAATTTGGACTGAGGATGAAGAGACAAAGAGAGAGCAGATAAACACTGAAAGAGCAGAAGTAATTAACTACACTTGCTTTCCATCTTAGAGAGGGGATTATCACTTTATATACTGTGCCTTTGGGTTTAGAAATTACATTCTTTGATAGAGTATCCCTAGATCAGCAAGTAGGAAGAAGCAAATAATATCTGTACCACTTACATAAGAAACTGTGTTCTATAATAATTAAAATTTCAAATTCTGCATGTAAAGTTCCTGGGTTTCAGTCCTGGCTCTGCCACCTATGAGCTGGGAGAACTTGGGCAATTTATCTCATTTATAGTATTAGTATATATTTCATAGATTTGTTGCAGGAAAAAAATGAAGAATTTTTACAGAGTACTTAGAAAAGTACCTTAAAATAAGGACTCAAAAATAGTAGCTATTATTAACATTAGTTTCATTAGACAAAATTTTGTCTCAAAATCTGGCATTTTTATGGATGCCTGTTTTGATATATGGCCATACAGATGAAAAATAAATGTATTTTTTCCCAATAAATTATCTTAGTTGGCTGCTATGTTTTACCTGTAAACATGTTCTGATGTTCTGAATTCAATTCATATAAGTATAATGAAATATATATAAATAATTCCCTTATAGATATGCAAAGTCATAGGGTAGACATCTGGATTGACTTTCAAAGTCTTCCATAATCTGAGTCTTCATGTCCAGCTAATTTTATTTCTATTCTCTTATTCTTGTTACTCTTCCTTCATAGTGTTCTTGATAAACAGCAATCAAAATGTTTTAAAACACTTTCTTCTCTCATTAAGTAACTTTTGAGTGATTACCCACCCATTTTTGAGTTGTTACATTAATTTTTAAATAATGAACATGCGCACCTCTATGCACATTTAAGATTAAATTTTCAAATAGAAATAAAATAGTATAAAAATGTAAAAAAAAATTTCTCTTTAACACCATGGGTCATTTTGTACACAAGAATCACTTTGGAAAAGTGCATTGATCTATTGATGGACAACTCTAAGTCATTTGCAAGTTCTTATTTGCATTAGTGTAAAAATTTCTAAACCTACTATTTTCTACACCTACTGGTGGACAGCCCACTAGGCCCTGGGCTTCGTGCTTTAAACACATTATTTCTAGCTCATATTGTCTTAAAGCCGAATACTGCTTTTTTTTTTTTTTTTTGTCTCTCAATTACAGATGAGAACATTTAAGTAGGTCTAAGACAAACTCTTGCCTTTTAAGCAGTCCTAATCTCTGGATATAATATGAAATGAAATGAAAGCCATCTTTCTACTTGATATATAGCTACCATTTCCCCTTTAAAGTCCCCTGCACAATACATTCAGAGTTAGCTTTTCTTCAGACTCTCCCTGAATTTGAAATGTCCTCTTTCTTCTCTTTTTCTTCTATCTTTCTCATTTGTTTGGTGCCACCACTCAGTCCCCAAATTTGTTTAATATCATTGCTTCATTCTTCTACATATTGCCTTGGCCCTGGGTAAAATAATAATGTGACATCTACACCACGTCATTTTGAGTTTGGTATTCAATTTATAATGCTTCTGTGCTGTGGTGTTTATGAAATGGCTCCTAATTAGTTTCTAAATTGCTTTGAGGTGTGGAAAATGCTTTAAAATTCCCTCCCCCCCACACACATAGTTTTAGTCATATCATAAGCTTTCACTCATATTTATGTACATTTCTATTTTACAGATATTTTAAGATGAGAAAAATGTTAGAAAGAGAGTAATAATGAAGATTCTCAAAAGGAAAAAAATTCTAATCATTTTAGACTCACATCTCGGTTGATATCTCCACATACATTTATTCCCCCTTTTGATCAGTCTTAATCAGTTTTAGTGTCCATATCTAGTCCTAAGGATTCCTCATTATAGTGACCTTTTGGTTCTTTTCTCTTTGGGCAGTGTTTCATGCTACCTGTGAGGCCTTTGACTTTTATCATGAATACATTTTCTTGTATTCATTTCTTTGGTTTCCTGACCAGCTACAAGGAATATATTAAAGAGGAGAGGGCTCTGGGACTTAGGGTGATCTTTTAAGTCATCAGTGATAAAGTGTGTCTGAATCTGGACCTTCTCAGTAGGTGAGGAGAGGGTAAAAGACAGTGTTTTTCTTGTAAAATTCTGAACAGGATTGGGTTTCTTGGGGAAAGTCTTTGGCCAGTCTTTTGGTAATAACGAGGTATAAAACAAATAAGTAGATATTAGATTATAGACTCTTGCTGAAGTTTTAGATTTTTTCCTATGCAAAAGGTTATTAAGGATGAAGTGGTATAATAAGTATAAAATATTTGAATATATTAGGAAGCTAATATCAAAGATATGCTAGATAAGACAAGAGTACAAAGCTAAAAGATCAGTTGCAAATCATCTGGTTCTTTGGCAGTCCATTCCCTCCTTCAAAGTTGTTGATTTTGGTAGTTTATTGTCAGATACAGATGACAATTTTCCAAGATTGGTTTGAGCATTCTCTTCTGTTTTAAAGCTAAAACAGGATTTATGGCAACATACAGTTGAACAGCTATTTTCATTGTACTTCTCAGACCTTTTCATGGGGTATATACTTTCTATTTATTTTTTAAAAAGTCTTTAAAGCAAATTATCTGAAGCAACAGAGCCACACAGTCATCAAATTACTTTTACAAAATCACCTAATTATCTAGAGGCTCACACAGAATCTAGCTGTCTTGCCTCCCAGTTTAGATTTTTAAGGAGAGCCAATCTTTAAACTCAGCTAGAAGTGGCATGAGGGAGATTCCACAACACACATAGAAATATATTTTTGGGGACGTAGAATAGTTCCTGCAGCAATCTATCCTGGGTGAAATGGATGTGTCAATTTAGTTGAGTAAACTAGAAAAAAAGTATTGTTGGTCCCCACTGCAAGACTTGCATGACAATAAAAGAGGATTGCTGCTAACAAAGAAACAGCTTTCATCCATCACCACAGGAGTGAAAGCAACCCTTCTCAGAGGAGCTACTGATTTTCACCTTCTATCATCCATCTCCCTAATGGTGGGTACCAAGATTCTTCAGCAGATGTAGTGAGATTGGTGGATTATTAGGGAAAGCTTTGTCCCTTCACATTTCTGAAATTTTGAAAGGTCAAATGAGGAGACTTTGACAACCAGGGCTGATAAAATATATACTTGGTGGAGAATATTTAGTCTCTGAAAACAGAGATTCTTCATCTGTTCTGTTCATTAGTTTCTGCCTGGGCCATATTTCTTAAGTCCTTATTTACAAAAATGTTTCTTTACAGACAAAGGTCCCTGCAATTACAGACAAAGGTTTGCTATCATGTTATGACAGCACAGTGGTCCTATCATGATAGCTATAGGGATGCCTTTAACTTGTCTTGTCTTTTTTTAAAAAAAAATTTAGTTGTAGATAGACACAATACCTTTATTTTATTTATTTTTATGTGGTGCTGAGGATTGAACCCAGTGCCTCACATGTGTTAGGCAAGCGTTCTACCACTAAACTACAACCCCAGCACCCTGCCTCCTTTTTTTTAACATACAAAAACATTTCCTGTTTAAGAGATCAGAGATTTATGCATTCTGTAAAGATTTCTGATGTGCTTAGACTGGTGGTACAGTTTGGATCTTAACTATCCTCAAAAGGCCAATGTGTTAAAGACTTGGTCCTGGGAGTGGCACTGCTATCAGGTGGTGCAGCCTCTAGAAGGAGGTCTTTAGGGTATTGAGGGGTGTGTGCACACAAAGGAGATTGTGGACCCCAGGTCTCTTTCTCACTCCTATTTGCTTCCTTCTGCTTTCCTGGCCAGAAGATGAGAAATTTTACTCAACTGTGTGCTCCCACCATAATGTGCTGGTAATGATATCAATCAGTCATGAATTGCAACCTCCAAAACTGTGAGCCAAAATAACCTTTTATAAATCAATGATCTCAGGTATTTGTTATAGTAGCAGAAAGTTGACTAACATAATTGGAAACATTAAATTTTGAGAGTTGTATTTTCTCTATTAGGAATAAACTTGTTGCATCCTGAATTGAGATAGAATTTCAGGTCTTCTGTGTTCACTTTAAAGAATGGCTCTCAATCTTTGCATAGCATGATACTCATATAATAGTATGATCAAAATGGTGGGTCTATTTCCTCATATATTTGCTTTAAGGGCTTTACAAAAATAAATAGAAAGTGTACACCACATGTAAAGGTCTGAGAAGTGTTATAAAACTATAAAAACATTCAACTAAATGTCAACACAAATCCTGTTTCAGCTTTAAAAAAAGGGAAAAGAATATTTAAACCAATCTTAGAAAATGTAAACCATATCTATTAGCAGTTATATCAGATAGACTGATTTTGTTGTGAGAGCTCATGATTTATGTGCTCTGAAAATTATATATCTGTTTTAGAGCAAATTAATTAATTTTTTACCAAAAATGTATTTAGTAATTGTTGAGTATTATATGTAAAGAACTGTATTAAACACTTTGGCATGTATAGCAAAATATAATAGCTTTAGAGTTTAGTTTTTAAAAACGCTGCTTCTTTGAAACATTAATACTGAAATTGGGATATGATGATTAGTTCCCACAGCATGATTTGTTACTGACAAGATTTTTTTTTATATTATTCTTGGTAATTTACACATTAATCTTCTTCCATGGACTTCTAACAGTGACCCTTAGAACGCTGACTCAGCATGTGGATCCAGTGAATGAAATACATATGATCCTTATCTAGCATCACAGATACAAATCTGAATAGCAGAGCTGCATCACACACAAAGTTAATTTACATCATCAGACATTTTAATTCTGAAGTTTTCAGAATGTTTGGATCACAAAGCAAATGTAGTTTTAAGTAAGAAAGTAAAATTTGCTGACTGGCTTTTTCCTTTTTAATTTGAGGTTTCTATTTTTATTATTTTTCATGGAAGTATAATGAAATGGAATACTGGCTTATTATGATGAATGCACTGTTTCAACAAGCTACTGTTTAGCCCTGGGTTTGATCCCCAGCAGTGTTGAAAGAAAAGCTACAATTTGTTTAAACTATCCCATTAATAACTTTGTGATGGCAATTTTAGATAATGTGTCACATATAATCATAAAATCATGAAATAGTCCATTCTTAAATAATTCTACAACTTTTACATGGATTTTGCTTTTGTTACTTTTGAAAAACTCTAGTGTATTGAACTCTTTTTTAACCATTTCAAAAATTTGTGTTTAAGCTTTAAGACAAATATTTTAATATGTATTTCCCTTTTGGGTAAGAACTGGTTTCATTCACAGACTGTTATTTTTGTTGCATGAAATTAGAACATCTCTGAAGAGTTGATGAAAATTTACATGCAGAGTTCTACATTTTGTCTGTTTTTCTCTTTCTTTCTGGTAGTCAGGCGGGAAATCAAAAATCTCATCTCATGAGATAAACTCCCATTAAAAAATGTAAGCCCATATGTGTTTCAGATTTCCACAGTTTCACTATTAACAGGAATTGGATTTAAAATGTCTGTAACAAACAGAAAGGGCTTTGTTTACTTCACAAAATCAAATTTTTAAAAATAAAATCCAGGAACAAGACAGCTACTTCTCATAGTTCTAAGGAGGGCAAACATTGAAGTTATTGTTTATGAAAATAGCAATATATTTATTTCCTCAGAATAGCATTTCTTTCTATTTCAAAAAAATATGTAATTATATCTTTTCTTGTTAGAGCTAACTTGTTTTGATTTAGGTAAAAGATGTGTCATGACTAAGAATAACAAATATTTGTCAGATATAGCTCATTTTCATAGAATAACTATGGGCTGAAGTAGCCCAGTAAGTGATATATTTTTCATTAATGTTAGAGACTGTTAGAGAAATGATTATAAAAATCACTTTAACATAGGGAATAGAGCAGGAACTGTTGAGTAACAACATTTTAACATACTAGATGTAGTTTTAATAATTAGGTGCAAATAAAATTTTTATTTCAGGAAAAATTGAAAATTCACTGGACAAGTTTGTTATTTAAAAGCCACTCATTCCATAAATATTTATTGAGAATCTATTATGTGACTATATGAAATAAACCTAATTCAATGTAAATGTACTATGTTTAAACATTTATATATTTGAGTTTAATAAGGTAGAACCTGTATACAAATCATTTAAACAAATACCATAATCATATGTTTTTGAGAATAACTTTTTTAATCATAGATCATAAGATTGAATACAATAATCTTAAAAAACACATGTTAAAGTTTAGTGATATAGCTCTTTTTAAAAAATAAACATTATGTCAATCAGATGCCTAAATTAAATGAACCATTTCTATTTCCATTCTTTGGATCACAGGTTTTGTATTCTGGCTGAGAAAACATTGCCAAAATCTAGACCTTATCTTATTAGAAAGCATCTAAATTTCACAAAGTATTGTCTTCCAGTTGACATTGTTACTGAGTCTTTAAAAAAGACCATTTCAATATTCCATAAAGCCAGGTGTTTCTGTGGCAAAATACCAGCAAATCCCATGGACATCAACCTATTGCATTATTTCTTTCCTAAATTGAGCTTTCTTAGTCAGAAGTAATATTGCTTGGGTTAACTTGATGAGGACGAGACATTCAATGAGTCAACAGATGGTGTTTCTGGCAAAGGATGGTGAGCAGAGAAACCAAATCCAAATCCAAAATAAGTGTTTATTCCAATAAGGAAAAATCCACTATGGGGAAGGTGTCCAAAATAATCAACTTTCTGCCAAATGGCTTTTTGACCTCCTCAGGATATGGGAGACTATCCGGGATTGGGAATAACTGCTATTGCTGTAAAACTGAGTACTCAGTACTGATGATGGCCCAGTAGCATTGGTGAGGAGAAGTCCATTTGTTGAGCCTATTTAAAACTCCCTCATGCCACCATGGCTGCTATTTAAATGAGTGAGTTAAGTAAACACTGCTGGGATTGGGGAGAAGAAAAACATTAACTGGCATCTACATGTTAGAACAACTTGTCCTCTTAATTATTGAAAGCCTCCTCTTCAGTGGGAACTTTTCACTGAACATTTGCACAGGACAAAAATATTCTCAAATTCAGAGTTAATTCTGAGAGGTTTATTCAGATCTCTTTGTCTCAGACCATCTGGTCAAACCATTAGTCATTACTCTTCAGTTGTTCCTTCCAGGAAAAGTGGGCCACAATATGTCGGAGAATTATCCCCATTGGTTCTGTCCCCTAGGAGAATTATCTTTTTTACTATTCCTTGGTACTATCCCAAGTGAGTCTTTAAAAAGACCATTAAAAAGACCAGAACAATCCATTTTAAAATTAGTGCCCCCATATCGGGCATAGGGCTCTGTGAACCTGGCTTGAAAATTTTCCTCTGTGATTAAGGAATCATAAAAATCCTACCATGTGGTCATAGGACTGGGTTGAGAGATGATGACACACACAGTGGGAATAGCACACTGAGCAATCAAACCACCTGCTTAGGGAGACCGTTTGTGTCCTGAAGAACTACATTTGCTGGTGGAGTATTGACAGGTATGCCCAATTTAGTGACTTGAATGTTCAATGCATAACAAGCAGCTCAGACTAAAGTATGCCCTGGTGTATTAAGGTTAAGTGTTCAGTTTCTAATGGGGACTGATATAAAGCCCATAAAGATTAATTTCTACCTAAAGAGAACATAATTCTTCTTCAATACCTGAGTTGTGGTATACCCCAAAATTCATGCTAATAGCAAACTACTAGCACTCACATTTTTCCATAGCATTTAAAGTATTGACTTCTTTCTGATCCTCAGGAACTAGATACATAATGTTATCAGTAGACAGAATGATGTTCTATGAGATGATCAAAAATAAAGGTCTTTTACATTAAATTATGACAAAGGTCCATGTAGTTAATGGCCCAGAGACCCAACAGTGAACACGTACTATTGGCCTAACAAACTATTTTTCATATTCTGTATATGTTGGGAGAACAAAAATAAAAGATTTGTCAGATCAATATTTATGGACCTGCAGGCAAGCAGAGACAATGTTTATTTGCTCCCCAAATGAGCATGAATCTTGCATAACTGCTGCAATGGGAGAAGTTGCCTGATTAAGTATATGATAATCTTTGTCATTTTAAAAGATTCATTCATCTGGAAGACAACGTGGCAGTGTTTTCCAGTTACTGAGTTATCTATTCCAACTGTATGTTTTGGAACTAGATTAATAGCCAAAGGATGATGTGGAAGACTGTCGTTTCCCAAAATGAGTACAATGGTGTCTCTTGTTCCACATGCTCTTTCAGACCTTGGTGCTCACCCATCAAGATGTAATGCCTATATTCCTGCCCCTTGAACCTGGTTGGAAGTTGGTGACTACTTTGAGAAGTGGAATGTATCAAAAATGGCACTGCTTGTCTCCAAGGCTGTGATAGGAAAAGAAACACAGCTTCCTCCTGGCTCTTTTTCTTTCTTGAGATGCGGTGGTGGTTGGAACACAAGTACCATGTTGTGAGGAAACCCAGGCTGTATACAGCAGTCACACGTAGGAGCTCTGGCTAACAGCTCCAGCTAAGGTTCCTGCCAACAGTGAGCATCAACTGCCAGACATAGGAGTGAATGAGCCTACAAATGATTCCAGTGCCCAGCCTTTGAGTGCTGAATAGAACAGATCTGCGCTTTCCTTGCCAAGTCCTGCTTAAGTGGCAAATTTATGAGCACAACAAATATCGTTGTATTGAACCTGTATATACTGGGACAGTTTGTTACTGGAACAGATGGGATAAGGGTTCCATAAGACCCAGTGGAGGTGGTCTCTGTGCATAACTCTATCAAAAAATAAAAAACCAAAAAAACACCCAAAACTTTTCTCATTGATAGGGAACTTTGGGGATTGTCTGAGTTTAAAGCTAGTATCTAGTAATCCATGTTCTTTTCCCCACTGCACATTTAGTCTGGTTCTTTGCTTTTTCACTTTGGGAAAGGTATAAAGGAAAATTTATAGTTAGGATTTTGATGTTATTATAAGACACTCTTTAATTATACATGGCTTCATTTTGTGAAAAGTTAATGTTGAAATCAATTGCCCATCTACTTATTAAAGACCCAGTGATCAGACACCCACCATGAAAGATTCCTACAGGTTAGATCATTCTGATAACTATGCAGGCTCTGCTTTTAATTAACATGATGGTACTCACATTTCTTTTTCAGTTTATAAGCTCTTACTTTGTCTTTGCCACTCAAGGAGTTCAGTGTCACTTTTACAATAGAACCCATTTCAAAACTACCACATCCATTCCTATTCCTAGTCAACAGAGAATAGCTACCTCAGAACTTTTAAATATATTGGTGCTCTCCAATGAAATGCCACTTTCAGTGTCTTCTAGAGGGCTTGTTTTCTCTAAAGGGACAAGGTTTGGGTTTTGGGGAGATCCTGTGGGGGTGGAGATCAGCCTATCCTTGATCAATCCTGTTAGGTCAGTTCAGGGTTCAGGGTGTCCACCTAAAAGCAGCCAGCCAGACACTGACGTCACCTGTAGAGGCACCTCCTGTCAATCAGCAGGTTTTTCCTGACCTATCCAGGAAGGACTCTGGCCTTCTCTTCCTGCCCCAAGCCCTCCCCTTCCTGACTGGGCCTTTTGAAATTGTCTCTACACTGGAGCATGGGCACCATTCTCCTATACACACTCTGATGGACAAGAGAGTTCAGTCTGAGAGCGTGTATTTCCAATAAAGCCTTGCCCAGAGGCTTTAATTCATCTCCTTTTGGTCATCTGGTCTTTACAAATCCACTTCAATTTTTCTGTTTCTCTAAATCCTTGAATTTCTTCTGCATTATATTAAGAATATCTTAATCTTTAATTTTATTTGCATTGTGAATCCAGGTTTCAGTCAACATTTAGATACCTCTTCATCTGCTTAAGTAGATACAGTAAAATGTTGTAAGTACTCATCATGAGAAATTTAGCACATTTAAAATACTTTCCTTTCCTTCCTAATATAATGTCAGAGTCCATCCTCACATATTCTCCAGGACTTTAAAGATGCTAATTAGAAAAATTTTCTAATTTGTTGGTGGATAACTTTTCTCCACCTGGAATTGATCATGTAGTTGCTCCCCACCTTGCCGTTATTCCAACAGAGAGAGCAGTATCCAAAATTGGTCCTACGTTTACAGATAGTGAAGAGGGATGGTACATGAGAACTGACTTTATCCACGAGGCAGGGTCCTTGCATTGGCCATTGACAGATGTCTACCCAGGGAGGGACTGCCCTGAAAGGGGAGGAGAAACTGCTGCCACTGGTGAGGAAGCTCAGTAATGACTGGGAGTTCAGAGGACTCAGTCATTTGGTTCCTCTCATGTGAGACCAATTTGAATTCTTAAGGTTCTACTCTTGTCCAGTTAGTGGTCTGAATTTCACCTAAGGGATCTGGCAAGGATATATATCCAGATGATGTCTTGTGATACAATTTAATTATTTGATTGCATTAGCCTGTGACTTCTGACACTAAGAAATTCTTTCAGCGTAGTCATAGAAAGTACTTTGAACTGTGAATTTGGGATTTTGAGCATCTAATATGATTGTGTGTGTATGTGTGTGTGTGATATTTTCTAGCATAACTAGAAGTTGACTGCTTCCCTCACAGGGTTTATATTCTTTGTCATTCATACTTTTCTATGATAGAGACTTCCCAGTCCTCTGAACAGCCTTCAGTTAACCCTCTTTCCAATTAACTGTAGGTGATAATTTAATGAAATGCTCAATCACTGTGTTTAATGGGTTGCCAGAAGCTGAATCCTTATTATCTTCAAATTTTACTTCTCCATGTAATCAATTTTGGAATTCTATTTTCTCGAGGATATGAGATTTTCATCCATGCCTGCCACTCACTTAGTATCTGTCAGAATTCTGGTTAGAAATAAGAGATGTTACTTAGTTTGTTGAAACAAAAAGGAATGTTTTAAAACATGTAGATTATATATTCTCTAAGAAAATTAGAGCTGTCAGCTATGAGGCTCTACAGCCAGAGAAAACATTCTCGTAGCATTATGAGTACTGCTTCAGCAAATGTGCCACTGTTGGTGCCATCGGGAGACAATGCTGTAGTATGCACCATGCACACTAGAGAGTAGACAACAGAAACTGTGTTCATCATCTTTTCTAAAGCTTGACTCTTCTATCATCATTCTAAGTAAAAGACAGATTACATACCACTGCTGCATCCTCAGGTTTCTGATTTTCAAATAAAAGTTTTCTGTGAATGTACCTTATTGGCTTAGCCTATGTCACATGCCAGCATTCTATCTGCAAAGGTATCAGGGAAATGAGTTCTGGCTTCTAACTTTGCTAGTGAGAGGTGGCGATTAATTGTCTAAGACTGGTTTCCTGCAGGCAAACCTGTAGGAGAATTTACCTCCTTCCCAGCAGAATGATTTAGGAACTAAACATTGCTCCTTGGAAACTGGCTACAGCTCATTGCTTGAGGTAATCATCCTTGGTAGAATGCTGAGGTGGTAAGGCAGGTCTGGGGGCCTGAATAATGCTGTATCCACAAGGCTGGCACCCTCGATTATGCTGGTGGATGAATGGATTCTCATAATGGTGCCACTTAAATACTTATGGCCCAAGGACCAAGATGTTTGATGTCTGTCCTTGCTAAATCTAGTAAAATACCCTGGAGTGTGAAGAGCAAGGGGTGGGGGAACAACTCTTTTACTATTGTTTTTGTTAGTCTGACTTAGTAAATACTGTCCTAGAATGCCTAATATATATGATTTCTGATCAATTGCTTCAGATTGATCTGTAAGTTGGCAATGCTCATTAGTGCAATGAAAAGATAATAAACTTAATAAATTCCTACTGAAGATAAATAAACCCATCTATAATCTGATTCTCATGATATTAAGGCAAATACTAATTTTAACTAAAAATAATTGGCTAGAATTATGGGGTCTTTACAGTTATAAATTTGAGGTCCTTGATTTGATATCTTAAATTAGAGACTTTGCCAAAAAATTTAGAAAGCAAAAGGAAATTGAGAAATTTGGAAGAAAAATACATAAAAGATAGAAAATAATATGCTTCTTTGGTTCCTATCCAGCATGATCTGGCTTCAGTTTTGAAGGAAACAATAATTCTATCATCATTCTATGGAAACTTGGTACGGGAACCTTGGTTATGGCCACACAGCCTGGGAGAACAGCTGTGGCTGCATGGTGTTGGTCCTGGCTGCTGCATCTTTTAGTTCTCTCAGTTATCTTTATGCTCTGTGTCTATCCACACATAAAAACTAGTCCGATTTGATGTTTAACCTTTTATTATTATTTGCTGTTGTGGAATAGAATGAATAAGAAATAGAAACAGAGGGGCAGTAATGTTTGTGAATGGTTCAAATGATGGTTTCTTTTCTTTCTTTCCCTTTTTCCCTCCCTCTTTTCATTCATTCCTTCCTCCTCAAGAATTAAACACAGGGGTGCTTAACCACTGAGCTACATCTCCAGCCCTTTTTATATTTTATTTTGAGATAGGGTCTCGCTAAATTGCTTAGAGCCTCACTAAGTTGCCAAGGCTGGCTTTGAACATACAATCTTACTGCCTCAGCTTCCCCAAATGATTCAAATGATGGGTTTCAAATGATGAGTTTCTAAGGAGACTAGATCCAGATGGTATATATTTATGCTCATGAATCCTAGATATCACCAACTTGTTACTTAACAATTTCTTTTCAATGTGACTGTCAAGTGAAACCTTGAATGCATATGGTCTGAACACATGCTTGGTTTGCCTTCTCAAATATTTTTGGGGATTCCTAGGGTGATTATTACATTTAGTACCTCATTATATTTTTATTTTATATCAATATGTTCCTAAATAATATGCAGTATATCGTTATATGCCATAAACTTTAAATGCTATCATATGAGGATACTACAAATTTTATCTCTTCCTTTATTGATGTACATTATTTCCAAATTTTTAATGTTATAAAAACTGATTTTATTAGCTTGTGTCTTGAACAAATACCTTTCTGAAGTATATAGTTAAAAATGGAATTGCTGAGTCAACTTGACAATTGTCAAATTGTTTTCCAAATGGTTGTATTGAATTATGCTCACATTTTTGTATGAGATTACTTCTCATTCCCTATAACATATTTTTTATATTTAGATTTTAAAAATTTTGTCCCCTTGACTATCAGTGGGATTAAGCATTTTTTATTATGTTTATTTGATCATTTCAAACTTTTTAATAAATTATCTTTTATAAATTTGACTATTTTTTTTCACTGTTAAATTTGACTATTTTTATTGGGATTTATTTTATTATTCTTTTATTTTTTTCTTATAATTTACAGAATTCTTTATAAAGCTCCTCCTTGGTTTACAATGGGATTACACCCCAATAAGCCCATCATAGATTGGGTATATCATAGGTCAAAAATGTATTTAATACACCAAACTTACCAGTGTTAGCTTAGCCTACTTTAATCATGCTCAGAACACTTACATCACTTATATTTGGAACATTTATATTTGTAAAAAGCTTATTTAATAATAAAATGTTGACCCTCTTATACATAGAAACATATAGGTATTTTGTAGACATGATGAGATCTGACATAAAACACAATGTCTAAACAATTCTGGCAAGCATGGGGGCTGTGAATGAGATTCCACTTTTATATGTAACTATAATATACCAATTTTAAAAACAATAAATAAAAAGAAATAAAATGAGTAGAGTAGAGGAAGAGGATTTAGGGAGAGAAGAGTGGAGGAAAAGTGGAGGTACTTGGATTTGAAATGGAGCAAATTATGTTAATGCATTAATGAATATGTCAAAATGAACCCAAGTATTATGTGTGAGTATAATGTACTAATAAAAACAAGTTTAAAAGATATATATGAATATATTATTTAATTATAAATATAATGTTATTGTAAATAGTATTTCATGTATATGAAATAAGTGTATTTAGAAAATAAGAAGTTTAAGTAGATATGAAGTGATGAGACAGTAAAAACAAAATGTGAGTTCATAAAGTTTGGGTAAAAGAAGAATGAAAGTAATCAAGCAATTATAGATATAGAGATTGAAAGCAAAGCAAAAGAAAACAGAGGATAATAAAAAAGGCAAGTATGAAAATATAATGGTTTGAAGAGAAAATGATAAATATTAGCAAGCAAGAAAAGGAAAGCTAAGAAACACATAATTAAGCCCTCAAAGAAGAAGAAAAAAACAAAAAAACATACAAAACTAATTAACAAAACTTTTCAGAAGTAAGAGAAGATATTAATTTGTAGCTTAAAATGCTATGCTTAGGGGAAAACTGACTTAGCCAAATGAAGATATTGAATTTTGAAAAGAATTAAAGATTTCATTGGATAGCAGGGCAAATGATTAATTAAAAGAGAAAAGTATCAGACTGCTTTCATATATTTCCATAATAATTTGTAGTTCAAGAAGATAGTGGAGCAATTTCTACAAAATATTCAATGAAAGAATCTCCAATATTTTACTCCTGTCAACTTTATTCAAGTTTAAGAGTAACAGACAAATACTTCTGAACACCTAGAATGATAGGTACTATTGTTGCTGTTGTACGTCCTCTTTGCTAAATCTAGACAATAGACTTTAATGAAAAGAAAAGTGAAAGAATGGAGACAAAAGGAGTAATATAAACTATTAAAAATCTACTTAACTATAAATCCAAGACTAATAGAAATGTGATGTGTGGCTAATATAAATAGGACTACTATAAATGATGTGAATCCATATGTTTCTATAGTACATTTGAATACTTGTATATTTAGCAGTAAATATATATCTTGGTCTCATTCTAAACTTTCACTTAGTCATATATATATATTTCACTGGGAAATTCTCAGCTTGGGGCTAGGTGAGTCAGTCTAAACTCCTAAATCTGTATAATGGCTCATCTCTTGTTACTAATTCTTGTGGAAACTTTTTTCTTCTGCTTTCTTTTCATTTAGAGCACTGGCCATGACAAATAAACTTCTTTTCCTTTATTTGTTGATAAATTTATTCTTGACAAAATAAATAAATTTAATCTTTCACTAAACATGGAATCTTTGGGCTCCTCGCATCTACAAAATATTGTGATTACCCACTTCCTTCTTTCCAAAGGCCCTAGATCTAGTGTTCTCTTGCCTGGTCCCCCCTCATTAAAATTCAAGCCCTTTCATTACTCGCAAGGAATCCAAAATGCTCGTGTGCCAATTTCACCCAAATTTCAGCTTCCATTTAGTATTGGGATATGAGAATCTTCCCTTCTTCCTTTGGAGCTTAACTTTGCAAAGCAGTTTTTTTCTATTTTAACCAGTATTGCATTTCTAAGTTTGGAAGAGTGAGTTTTTAGGATATCTAGTAAACCATACAGTGGAAATATTTATTATCAGTCCACCTCTGAAGTGAAATAGCTTTGAGTCTAGCACTCTAAAATATGTGTGAGTTTTCTGCTAAAAATAATCTTAACTTCTTATTTGTGCAGCTTTCTTTCAACTACAGATTCCTTGGCATTATATTTATTTGTACACATTGTTCTGATCACATTTAAGCAAAGTTTTGAGTTTCAGTTATATGGGTACTTGAACTTTAACATAAAATTGTTTTAAATCAATAATTTGTAAACTTTTATGATATTAATCTATAAAAATATCTTTGTGCTTTCCTGAAAGACTCTTACATTGTATTAAACTATAAGTGCAAATTGTTGTCTTTTTCTCTTATTGGAAATAGTCGTATTAATAACGTATTTGCTTCAGGCTGACATATAAAGTTTTAATGAGGGAAATTTAATTTGAATTAGCCTAATATTACTAATGTATTCAACTAGAGAGATTTATAAAGGGTCAGTTAAGAAGAATAAAACTAGTATTTTATGATACATAATTTGCTGCTTTTGATTGCATTGGAAAATAACATTAAGTCAAATTTTAAAAAATCTTTCTAATTTTATAACTGTGTTGTATATTAGAGCTATTTGAATTGGATACGGAAAGGACTTGCTTTTCATGTAAATTCAATGTATAATAATAGCAGCCAACATATATTGCACTAACTATATACAGGCATTGTTCCAAATACATTCCATATCTTATTTAACATGTACAATGGCCATCCAGTGATGTGGGAATTATTAAAATTTCAGTTCAGAGCTGTGGATTGTAAGACACAGAGAGATGCAATAGCTTGTGTTAAGGCCATACCACTGGGTAGTTAGAGTAGAACTTAGAGTCAAACCCAAGCAGTATACATCAATAGCCTAGTCCTTTAGCCTCTCATATTCCTTCTTTGTCTTGCTGCAAAACACATTTTCCATGATTTCTATATTTTAGACTATATTGAAAGGCTATAACAAACTTTAATCCACAATTAGCCTGATTTTGATGGAAGCTTTTATTTTTTTCCATAGCAGGTTCATGTTCAAAATTGGTATGCAACATAAACTTCTTTAAATCTTTGAAAACATCCACATTTTTATATTATTAAGAGCCTCAAAAAATCATTTCAAAATATGCATTATAACTTGGACAATTTCCTTAACAAGTTTCTGCAGACTTCTCAGTTTATTCAGTTTTTATAAATCCTACTACCTACACAAAGTATAGACTATCTTAGTATAGTTTAGTTCTATAGGTTTAGTATTATAGACCTAAGATGAACAATAGAGATCACCTTACACACCATTAAATAAACCTCTTTATTTAACGGGTGAGAAAACAGAGGCCTGGAAGAATAGACACTATATATGTCAGAGCAGAGGGGAAAACTTCTATCTTGCTATTAGAATAGTTGGATCATATCTTATGCAGGTATTAACTTTTAAATTGCAGCTCCTAAGGGAAATGTTAGTATTATCCTTTGGTAAAATGGGAGAATACTTAGGTAGACATTTTAGGGGTTGGCCTGGAATTGGCCTTCATCCCTCATGCCTTCATTACAGTGTACAAAACTCAGTCATAGGATCCTTTTGAATTGCACAAAGTTTGAGGAAACATAGTCTTACTGTCTTCCCATGAAGACACTTAAGTTATTAAGTAAGCTATAGCATTATCTTTGTCATAATTTACCTTTAGGAACCAGATTGTAGAAAACTACATATACATGGGCACTAGAATAATCCTCTGCACTGCAGTGCTCATATACTTAAAGCTGCATAGAGACTGCAGATTCACCTTTTCCATTTTATGATCACTGCAAAACATACCTATTTTGAGTAAAATACTTATTTATTATCCCTTTGTTAAAATTTGCTTCTCCCATTTTATTGAATAATTTCACTAACTCCCAAGGGATGTACTTGGAAGATGATTTTTTAAAAGTACCAATCTTGTTTGCAAGATGTTAAGAGAAAGCAGTCAAAACAGTCACAAAAGAATCTATAATACAACATCATAAGAAGCCAGCATATTCAAAAGAGAACAATTAAAGATCAATTTCAGTGGCCATGCTTGCTTATTTATTCATGCTCTTATAGGTGAAATTCTAAGAGTATATAAATTAAACAATCTATCCATATTTAATATAAAGAGATCTTTGTTATGTGGAACTAATTTGATCATAATTGTGCCTTTGAAAAGCACGAGTTTTATGAAGACAGTAAAACAGATTAGATATAACAAAGATTTTTAAGAGCAGATCTTATTAAAAAGTGATCAACCACTCCTGGAAGCTTCCCTACTTGCACCAACTGGACTGAAAAAATTGAAAGGTAGATCTCTGTATTTTAAAGTTTGAAACACTGATCATATATAAAAACCTCTCAAAAATTAGGTTCTGGGTAGAATTTCATACAGAGACCCAATGTAATAACCTAAACATTGTATCAGAAATCATATTACTATGTACAAAGCACAGTTGAACTTCGATTTTAACTGGTCAGCTGTGGGATATAAATTAATGTGCCTGTCCACGCATAGTTTTGGATTTTGCTTCTCATGATAATTAAATTTATTATTACTTTTATTTTATGGATGAAAAACCTATGGTTCAGAAAGCTTGAGTGACTTTTGGAGAATCACAGAAGTTAAAAAAGAATGAGTACGGATATTTGAGTTCTTGATCCTTAATCTAGTTCTTAATCTTCCAAATACATGTTTGAAATGTGGGGAATGTTGTTACTTTATCTCAAATAATGTTTATTACACAGTGAATTTGTGTAAAAGTACCTTCCTTACCATGACCTTGAGTCATAATAATGAGCTCAACTTTATATCTCATGGATGTGTTTTGATCTGTGCCTGGAGTGTAAACTCCAGTCTATTTTATTCTCCACTGCAACCAGGATCTATCCAGAAAAATGCCATGGTGCATAGTAGATAATATTTGTGGATTGAATGAAACACTATAAAATAAAGTTTAATAGTTTCACATTATTCTTTTTATATATATAAAATAAGTTTATCTAGATACATAGTACTGCTGCTAGTTTTCAATGTTGTCACTGTAATATCTGTTTGGGAAACTAAATACCCTGGTCTTTTAGAATTTAAAATATATTACTTAAGAAGTCATTAACAAGGATATGGCCAATTAAATATAAATCTCTTGACTAGTATATGATTTTGGTGGTTAACTAGATTAAGGGATACCCAGATAAATATGAAAGCTTTGTTTCTAGGTACATCTGTGGAGGTGATTTCAGAAGATTGAATCAGTGGATGGAGTAAGGAAGATTCTTGCTCACCCAGACAGGAAAAAAAGGCAGAGGAAAAGTGAATTCTTTCTCTTTCTCTCTTTTGGAGCTGAGACATAAGAATGTCATAAGAATGTCAGGCCTTGGGCCTTCAACCTAGCACTAAGAGTTACACTATTGACTCTCTTTTGCTGAGGCTTTTAACTTGGAGTGAGCCACATTACTGGTTTCCCTGTTTCTCTAGCTTGCTGATGGTCTATGGTCGGACTTCTCAGTCTCCATAATCACATAAGCCCATCCTCCAAACTAACTATCTCTCTATCTATCTATCTATCTATCTATCTATCTATCTATCTATCTATCTATCATCTATCAGCAGTCAGCTATCTATCTTATTGGTTCTGTCTTTCTGGAGAACCTTGACTAATACAATAGTCATTAAACATGTTGGTAATAAAAATATGAAAATTTACTTAAAATCTAGAGTGATGTAGGATATAAATCTACTTTTACCTTATAGCAGAAATTATAGCATAAACATATAGTAACTTCAAAGGAACACAGGATTGATGAGTATTTGTGTTAAAGTGCTCTGAGAAAGAGTTATTATTTTTTTTTATTATATACCTTACTGGTAAAAGTGACCCTTGTTTTAATCTAGATTCTTTTTAAATTTTACAAAATGGTTTTGGTTTGTTCTTTCATCCTGGGAGGTGGTTTAATCATGGCAAAGTAAAAGAAAGGCTTTTTCTTTTTCTTTTTTTTAATCCATGGGGAGAAAAATTTAATGTTTAAAAATAACAAAGGAAACCAACCAAAAAAAATTTTTTAAATGTGTCTTTTCTGAAGTTTGAATTACTCTTAATGGATTTTTAAAATCCAATTTAGCAAATAGACTAATTTCTTCTCTGCATCACTTCTATGTCATTCCCATTTAATATAGCATGACTTTGAGGTGCATTTGCTTTTTGTATAAAAAAATATAGATGCTTCTAATTTTTCATTTATCCAGAAATCAACCTGAGACAAATTTTAGCTGAAGCAGAGTCATTCTTTGTTGTAGAAGGAAGTATGTAGAAGTTATGGAATTTATTTTCACAACCTTTAATGCTAGCTTTTACCAATAAGTTGTTTTAGGAACATATCTTTCTATATACTTGAGTTTATTCCCTTGCCTTTTATTTAGGGGATTCCCTTCAAGGAGACTTTCACTTTTATTTTCTTTTAAAGTCTTCTGGTGTGTATTTCTTTTTAGCATCTGCCTTTGAAATCTTAAGATTCAGATTTTATGTTGTCCCATGTGAATCTAATGTCTGCCAATCTATTATTTATCTGCTGCTATAAAATTAGAAAACCTGAGAACTTCTTTTAATGAATTCCAAGCAAATCATGAAAGAAAAGAAAAAGGAAAAAAAGACACTTTCTGAAACCAAATCAAACATTTTTTGGACATATTTGTAGATGAATTGTGCTTCTCTGCTTTCGTTTGAACTGAATGGTCATCCATGTGTGAGGAAATAAATTTGAAAGCTAACTGAATGCTTTGGCCCATCTTTTCCAAGTATCTCCTGAATCATCTGGACTTTTAAATTTATTCCATCACACATGGATGACTGGGCTCTCCAAATAAAGTTGGCAAGAGGTGATTCTTTTATGTTTGCGTTAATCTCAACTCACTGAGATGGCAACCACTTTTATGTGGAGCAGTACTGCACTTAGAAATTCTTTTGATTTCAGTAATTTCTCTTTTACTCTCAAATTCTTGTCTTGACCCTTTCTTAACAGGTAACAGTCACTGTCCTTTAAAAGTTGGATATGTAAATGAATTATCAAATATCAGATTACCTTAGGGAGAAAAGTGAGGCCTGGGTATGTTCTCTCTCTCTCTCTCACACATACACACACACACACAGAATAATAATAATAATTTCTGAATTATCCTATTTGAAGAACTACTCTTCTCTCCACCCATTAACAGACACACAGATACACATACTTGTACAATTAACATTTGATGATTTAAAAAAAATCTGAATGTTGGTATTATTAAAGTGTGATAATAACAAAAAATCTTAAAACTTTCTCATAGCAAGTTGTTTGGAAAAATACCTAAAGAATTAGCAAAAATCACATCACCCTCTTTTTATGTAATGGTATTTATTTGTGCATAGTGTTTTTATTTGTATATGCTGTCCCATATCTATATTTCCTCAATTGGACATATAGATGATGGGCAGGGCAGTTGTGCCTATCTCATGTTTTGAACTAAATTCATCCACCTCAGTGTATACTGTGGCATTTTCACCATGTAATTTTTGTGGTTAATGAAATTTGGCATAATAGTTGTGGTATTTTTAACATGGAGAAAATGTATATCTCTAATAATATGAGATTGAGCATTTTCATCTAAAATAAAACTATAAACAGAAATATATAGTGAACAGCACAAAATGGAAATTCCAATTTTATTAAATGAAAACTGTATTTTAAAAGATTTTGCTTTTGGTTCAATTACTGAAGTAGTGGTTTTCATTTACTGAATGATGTAATTAGATATATTGACACAAAACAGGATATCAAATACATGGCATAAAAAATAAACTGTCTAGTAAAAAATAATGCACCACAAGCTGATTAAATAATATATTATCTGATTAAACTTATATTAAATTGGATTTCAGAAACTAATCTTGGTGTAATTGCTGAATTGCTTGTAATTATACTTATCCTTTACTCTTAAAAAATATGGTTTATAACCTACAAAAATGAAAAGGTAAAGAAAATTGATCAAAAGTCTTAAATTTCACATTCCTTTTGACAGGGCTCCCTGGCTGCCAAGCCATGTAGCTGACCTACTGGTTCCTGCCAAGATGCGACAGTGGAACAGTGGAGCAGTGGAGTGGTGGCCTGAAGGGGTTGGAGAAGCCTGAGCAGCAAAGCATGGCCCAAGGCCATATGAAGCCCACCATGCAGGTGCTGTTCAGAGGATGCAACTGGACCCATCATTCTTCCTCAGCCAGGCCAGGGCATAGCATGGACACTGTAAGGAGCATATGCCATGGACATTCCTGGACATGCTGGGGACTTACTGGGTTGCTGACCATAAGGAACAGTAGCCATTGACTTGCTTAGTCATGCCTGCTTGCAATTGATGAGGGCTGCAAGGGGCACCTAACTGTAGGCCTACAATTGATAGAGAGTTCAGCCCATGCAATTGAGGGCTGCAAGGGGCTCAGTCCATGTAATTGACAAAGGGGCAGTGAGGGGCACCTAACAACAGGCCTAGTGGTTACAACTGATAGGGAGCTCAGCCCATGCACATGCGCAAAGAAAGGCCCAGTTGTAATTATACTATCTCACTGGACATAACCAATAGACATTGGCTTTTACTGGGTGTAATCACCAGCCCACACCACTAACTTGGAACTGCTTTTAAACTGCTTGCCCTAACACATTTTTGGGCCTGCTCCAAGGACATCAGTGAGATCGGCCACCTTCCTGTCCGTCCCTGGATCAGCTCCACCATTCTCTGACATCCAGCCGTCAGCTGAAGAGAACCACCAGACAAGGACAACGTCTGCTAAGAGAAGTCACCTGGCATTGGAGGTACTTTGGTGCTTGTGTTTGCCCTAGGACTGTGTGAATTAATTGTAATGTTTAGTTGCCCTAGGATTGTGTGAATTGCAGGTAGTGTTTAGTTGCCCTAGGATAGTGCAACTTACCTATAATGTTTAATTAGTGTGCATCAAATGCTAGTTGGGGTGCTCCAGCACACACCCAACACTTTTTGCATTAATTAACAATATTTGATGATTGTTGTGATTGAACATACACTTGCATTTAAAGACAGTCTGCCTCTGAGTAATTATTAATTACTTGTGCTGCTCCTGTTACTGCATAAGTCTTCTCCTCACGGTGCTGCAGCCTGAAACCTGTGAGCATAAATCATCCCATGACCTAAACCTCCTGATTTCTGACCTACGTGAAAATGGAAGTGGGGAAGATCTGAATGGAAGTTGGGACTCAAGAGTTGACCAATAGCCTCAGTACTTTTCCAAACCCTAATTAGCATAAGTTTGGACCAATAGAATTGGTACTTTTTTTGAACCCTAATTTAGCATAAATTTGGTCCAATAGCAATGACACAAGTGCTAGATTAACCCCTAGGTTAGACACAGATGGAGAAATTTTGCTATTGGGTTCCCTCTTGCAGTGCAAGAGTTCTGTTCCTGTTCCTAGTTTTCAATAAATCCTACTCTTAGACTCACTCATCTTGGTCTGTGGATTTCATTCTTTGAATTCACAATACAAGAACCTAGAAAGAAGGATAAATTGTAGGTGAGCTTTTGGAGTCTGCTGCAACACCAGAGGACATGGCCCACTATTAAGAGCTGTAACACTTTTTGGCTGCAGGGCCCTGCAACATTATGCAGACCCCACCCACCAGCAGAAGCGGAGCAAACTCCAATCCCAACTGCCAGCAGCATGAAATCAATTTTCATCTCAAAACTTCAGTTTCAATATCTGGGCAATTAAGTTATTTTTCCTGTCATAAAGCCACAATGTAACACTTTTTAATGTTATAATTTTGGTGATGGATGGGGTGGAGAGAGTGTTAGGTCAGTTCAGGGTTCAGGGTGTCCACTTAGGGGCGGCCAGCCAGACGCTGACCTCAGCAGTAGAGGCACCTCCTTGTCAATTAGTGGGCTTTTCCTGACTTATCCAGGAAGGACTCTGACCTTCTCTTCCTGTCTTAAGCCCTCCCCTTCCTGACCGGGCCTTTTAAAATTTTCTGTACCCTGGAACACTTGCACCATTCTCCCGGACACACTCTGATGGATGGGAGAGTTCAGTCCGAAAGCGTGTATTTCCAATAAAGCCTTGCCCAGCAGTTTTAATTCGCCTCCTTTTGGTCATCTGGCTTTACAGAGAGGACTAAAAAGATTAAAGTTATTGCTCCTGTACATTTTGAATTTTTTTCAAGCATAATATTTATGTTTTGAAAATAATCTCAAATTTTCAGACATCTCAAAGATATGTCTCAAAGAATTCTGGTTTAAATACCATATCTGCTGCAACAAAGCAAGAAGGGTATGGGGAAGCCCTTCATTGGGAGGTGATGAGGAAAAATAAAACCAACAAGAGTAAGGTTTGTTATGCAGATTTAAGTCAGTCTTCTCCACTAGTAAGGGTCTCTAGAGATTTAGAGTCATTCTTTTCTTCCTGCTACAGAGAGAGAAAAACACTTACAAATGGAGATTCCCTTTATAGACATGCATTTATTTTACGGAAAGGCAGCTTTTACTGTGTCTGTAGTTTCTCAAAATAATTAGCTCAAAATAGTTCTTATGACAAAGAAACATATTCTAGGATAGAATATTTTGGTCTGTTACACATACATAAACATATTACACACACATGAGTGGAGTTCAGGACATGCCACCCCCAAATAAGGCACGTGGCATTTGAGAAAATAGCAGAAACAGGAAGGTCACTTTTGCATCCCCTTCACCTTCTTTCTCTTAAAGCAGGATGTAGGTCATTCGAGAGGCACCCTGCTTATACTTAAAGGAAAGGAACATCCTAATGGCTAAAAACACAGGGACACGAAGGTCTTACTAAATTCCCTCTAGTTAACAGGAATGAGTTTTTTGAAGGGATAGGAAAAGGGAAAGAGGACACTCTCAAGGGAGAGAGTGGGTCCTCTCAGAGAGGAGAAGGACAATGTGCCTCTCCTGCACACCCATTTTATTAGGGATCCCAGAGAAGTTTCCAGAGAATCTCACCCAGGTCCACCTCTTAACTTTTGACTGACATCAATTTGATATCAGACTTTCAAGTCCTACTGTCATGGTAACTCTAGGTCACCTTGGCCCATGGTGACCAGTTCTAACTGAATTCTTTACCATATATTTTTACAAATTTTATTGTTAGGAGAAACTATCCTTATTTTCTAGTTTTAGGATCTGGTCACAAAAATATAAGGTCCATGGACATTATCTTGGATCTGCATTTCTCTCGCTGTTGACAGGTATTTTGCTGAGGAGGCCAGGCAGGGGTGCAGGTAAACTGCTTATTAGATAAGAAAGAATGTGGGGGTCAGCACAGTGGGCCTATTTTATAGAATTGTCCTCTCAGTCTCATGTTCCCATAATTCACATCTGTCTGTCCCCTAACAGTTTTACCATTTGCCAATAGTGCCACCCTGAGAAGCAAACATTTACCAGATAGACTTTTGGGGGACACTTAGTGCCCAAATTATAATACATCTTTCCCAACAGTGAGAAGCTTGCTTCCATTATGTGTAATATATTGACTTATTTCATCAAATTTTATATAATTCATCTCTCATTTTCACCACCACACCATTTCATTTCACATCCTTTCCCCCTCTGTGACTGTCCATTTTGGCATTCTTTTTATGGAACCCTGAACACTTTTTTCCTTTTCCCTACTGAAAGCCTTTTTTAAGTTTTTCTAAGTTGCCTCTGACCCCTCAAGTTGTCATGCTGCCCTGTATGGGTACTCCTCTCAGCAATCTGAGGTTCTGAAACCTGGTGCAGACAATCTTCCTACCCAATAGTCCTCCTTGTCCTTTCCAGGATCCTACATTCCCCTTGAGGCTGGTGTCTAGGTTGCTTTCCTGCTGGTACCCTCCAACTCTACACCCTACTCCAAGCCTCTCTGACTTTTTCTTTCTTTCTTCACCTGGTGTGAGTGTGGATTTCTACTCTGCTTGAGCCAGTTTAATGGCCTTTGACCTTAAGTTGTTCCTAAAGGGTAAGAAGAGGAGTGAAGGAAAAAGACATTTGCATTCTTTCTATTCCTTTTTACATGTGTTTGTTATACTTCTGAAGTGGAAACCCCAGAATATTTACAAAAACATCAAGCAGCAGAACCTTTTACTATGTAGCTGCAAATGAGTGCTTTTAACACAGACATCTGGAAAAGAACCAAAATTAAACAAAACATAATATCTCCCACTATGTCAGGCATCAACTTTTGCCCTGAAAATGATGTGTAAATATTGTGCAAATGATATCAAGTACAAACTTGAAATTTGACTTTAATCTTGTTTTTTATTATAAACAATTTCTAAGCTGTCCTAATGTCATGTCAAACATGTGAACAAATGTATTAATAGAGAAATTTTAGAAAAAATTATTTCCAAGTAATGGAAATGAATTGCACAATACCTTTAGCCCTTACAATTTTGTAGGACTGTAAGAGAATAGAATGTACAAGCCTCAGCCTAATGTTTTTAGAATTTGAGCTTGCATTTGCCCATGGAATTAAATATAAAATTAATATTAAAAGGAAATATTTTCTTTCAAGAAAGAATTGAGATATTGGTAAAAAAGCAACTAAAACAAAATCAACTGACAATAAAAACAACTCCTCACATCCACGAACAACATTTAACGAGTATTAAGTCAATCTCAATTAAAGATGTTATTGCTAGTCATTATTTTCTTTATAATTTTGAGGTTCATTTCTGCATTTATAAACATACATCCAGTATTTTGATCATGAAAATTGTGTTTCACATACCTGAAGTTTCAAATAAAATGAAGATCAGAGTCAACTTTATTGGTACTAGAACTGGAAGTTACCATAGCAACTTTTGCCATATGATAAATGTGACTGATCTTAAAAAGACCATTGGTGATTTTTTTCTGGGGTCCCCTATGTTTTTATATTCATCTTCTTGATGTCTAAAGGCATGTTCAGAAAAAAAATTTGTTCCTAGTTTTATGAAGATAAAAATATCAAGAGCATATTATCACTTTAAAATGGCATTGTATTCTTTAGTGAATTGTAAAATGTCATTTCTGTATTTCTTTCAATAATTATAATTTCTAGGATCAGTTCATTTTCAGCATATATTTGGTTGTTTTCTTATGATAAAAGATTATCTGCATTATATAATTGTAGATTTTGGTTGCTTTAGTAACAAAATGCCTGGTTTAAATTTAGAAACTCATTTATTTTCTGTCATTTTATTCTTTACTGCTAAGGAGACAAGCTGTTTTCTGTTAAATAAAAAAATAAAAAAATAATATTATAATGGGTGAATTGTCAGGATTTTGCTCTTTGTTTCAGTTTAAGCTAAGAGAAGGAACAGTCAATTCTGACAGAAATTAGAAGACTTTTATATACAGGTAGGTTCTGTGCTAGAGAAGCAATTGAAGTGAGGAACCAAATTCATGGTCATGGACTACATGGAATTGTGATCAGTGACCCCTATGGAACTTGTCTTAATAAGGTGGGGCTCTATCTATCTATCTATCTATCTATTTATATTGGGGATTTAACCCAGCGGCACTTAACCACTGAGCCACATCCCAGCCCTTTTAATTTTTTATTTTGAAACAGGGTCTCTATTGCTTAGTACCTCGATATGTTGCTGTGGCTGGCTTTGAACTTGCAATCCTCCTGCCCCAGATTCCAAGCCACTGGGATTACAGGAGTGCACCACTGTGTCTGTACAAGGTGAGGCACTAGAAATGTGAAGAACAGGTCTATAGAGGGGGCTTTGCTGTTGTTCCTTCAAAAAAGGGAGAATCCCACTTCTAAATGTTCAGTTTTTAAGCTATTAGAAACATAACCACATAGACATGGGTCAAGGTTTTATTTAAGTCATCAATGAGGTAACAAATAGAATGACAAGAATTGACTAGAAGAGTCTGTGAGGAATTGGGATTCATCTGGATGGTGAGGAAAGGAATGAAGGAATGATAAAATCAGTTTACATTCTACAGGACAATGCAACTGCAAACTTTGGGAAAATATCTTTACCAGACGGGTAGGGGGGTGGAATCACCCCTTATCAAAGTTCTGTACACTAACCTCTAATTTTACAAAGTTGTAAAGTAAAATGCCTTAGACCTGTATAACTTATAGATAATATGCCATTCAAAATTACATTTTCTAAAGAGAGTAAAAAGAAGTAATAGGATGAAGTTATTATATTAGAAAGCACTC
>CM053409.1:27492510-27507680 GCA_028644305.1 Xerus rutilus
ATGAAGAGTTGAAATCTTATTTAGGAAAGTAATTATGACTCATCTTATTGGCGATTGTTAAACATTGAAACAATCTTCCTTTTGACATTTATTCTTCCTCTGAGTTCTTAGGCTAACTTATCTTTACCACTTTTCTGCCCTGATTTGCTGCTTTAAGTCATTTAAATTTTTTTCCCTCTTTTTCTTGATTGTGATTTAGTCAGAAGCAGAAGTGGCATGCTTTCCAGTGGAAGAAATGCAATAAAGTGGAAAAATAAAGGGGATTGGGACATATATATGGCATTTAATCCTGCCTTGGCTAATTACCAGCTGCTCAAATTTGGACAAGATAGTTTTTCAAAGTGAGTGTCATCATTCAAACCCTGAAAGATTGCTATGAGATTAAACAATCAATAATAAAGAGGACCTCAAAACAACAATGGAGATAGCAGCTCTAAATCTCTAGCTCTTACACTGTGTGTATGTGTGTGTGTGTGTGTGTGTGTGTGTGTGTGAGAGAGAGAGAGAGAGAGAGAGAGAGAGAGAGAGAGAGAAAGGAATTTCTGTAGAGGTAGCAACCACTTTGAAATGGTGGGGAAGGGAAGGGTACTCCTCCTGTTGGGTTTGTCATGGTACCTGGCCCCTATGGAAAAGCAGTAGAGTAGTAAGTGGTGAAATTTCCAGAAAGGGAAAGATAGCTTTTCTACATGCCTAGACCTATGTTCAAGCAATTTAGCCAGGCCCTAGCAACTTAGTGAGATCTTGTCTCAAATAACAATAATAAATAAAAAAGATAAATAAATAAAAAGGGCTGGGGATATAGCTCAAGATAAAGCATACCTGGGTCCAATCCCTAGTACCCCTCTTTGCTTCTGTTCCTTTTCCCCCTATTTCACGTTGAATTGGCTTTCTCTACACATGTATCTGAGTGAGTTTGGGGTGCTGTACCAAAGTACTATAAACCAGATGGCTTACAAACAACAGAAATTTATTTCTTACAGTTGTGAAGACTGCAAGTCTGAGACCATTGTGCCTAAATTGTTGGGTATCTATAGGGGCTTGCTTCCAAATTGCAGACTAGTCATTCTAGTTGTCTTCTTATATGATGGAATGCAGACTTCTCTGAAGTCTCTTTTACAAAGATATAATTTTATTCATGCCCTAATCACCTGCCAAATATCTCACTTTCTAATACCATCACACTGAGGTTAGAATTTAAACATGAATTTTGGGGGACACAAGCATTATTTCATAACACATGAACAATATTGGTTTCTAACTAGGTCTTCATTGTACAACTTTTCCTATGATTTAGTTAAATAGTGCCAGCTATTAAATTCCATTAATAAAGGTAATGCATGCCTTTTTTCCTCACATGAGTTGTGTTCTTTTTTTTTTAAAAGTGCAAAGTTTTATACAAATGTCTATCAGAAGTTCCAACTGTGCTCAATTTTTATTGTTTTTACCCTTAGTAATAACTTTCATTTCTAGTTGGGTATATTTCCAAAGAGATAAACCCTATACATTTGCATTTTCATTCTAAGCAAGTTTCAGACATGTTACAAAGTTTTGGCTAGAGAGTTTTAAGTGGAAGTATTGTGTGGGACTTTTGCAAAGCTTCTTAAAGAAAAGATGCCGGTCATCTCAGACCTGTGATAATGATATGGCATCTAGAGTACAAGAACCACCTTTGATGGAGAGATGGGGGCACTGTCCAAGGGATGTAGGCGAGATACCTGGCAGAGATGGGAAAGTCCCTGATGAACTTATGAAGCTGCAATACCAGTTCATACTCAGAATCTAGAGGAATCTAGTTCCAATTTCCAGTTGGAAATTCTCATTACTAATCAAATTGACAACCTAATAAGCAGTAAAGAAATTATAGGATGGTCAGCATTGAGACTCTGAAGCTGGAGAATTTTTATCCAAAGTAGGAGCAGCTGGCACTATTACATTTGATGTGGATAGTGATGAGTGGTATATATAATGACAGTTTAAGAAAAGATTCTCTGGCACAGTCAAAAGAAATTCTCAAAATGTGAATCCTTTGTCACAAAAATAAAAACTTATAAACTCAATCTTTATGTCTAAGTGAAAAGGAGGTAATTAATCCTAGAGATGAACCTGAGCCTGTCATTAATCCTAGAGATGAACCATAAACTTAGGATTCACTGAGTACTGGATACTTTATTTTTAGAAATATTTATTTAGCATCATCACCATAATTTTTGAAGTAACATATAATTTAGGAAAAACTGAATGCATGTCTTTCTTATTCATTAAGGCTTGTATAATTTAAATATGTATTTTGCATAAAACACTTTGATGCCCTAGAAATACTTTTATTTTTAAAACCTTTGAAGGTTTATATCTTCAAAAAATAAAAGAAACTGATTTTTCTAAGGAAAAAAATGAATAAAAGTATTAACACTTTGAAACATTATATTTAAGTGCATTTTACATGTGGCAAAACATATTTTATCTTTAATTGAACTGACATATCCTTCAAGGGCTCACTTTAAAGTTTTTGCATCTCCACATCTTGAGGGGCTTTCTTTATATTTACACACATGTGAGGTAGCTATTAAATACATATTTAAGGACAGAAGAAAAGTTTGTACTTGTGAAAATATTTACATCATTTTCATAAGCTTCTCCACTCCAGAACACCATGATCAGACTATTTAGGAACATTTCAATGTTTCTTAATTAAAATAAAATTATTTGAGAGGAAGTGGCCCATGAGTACTGATACCCTTTTTGATATCCCCCACCCTTGGCAGTTTAACATGCTTGCAAAAATAACTGCAAAAATGCTACTTATTAGAAGTAATACAAATATTTTACTGACAGTGTTCTCGAAAACTATAGAAATATTGCTTTATTTTTATCATATATATTGCGGATATATATTCACATTATAAATTCAATAATGTGACACTGCTGCTTTGTCTCAAACAATATATAGTTCTAATTCTTTCTAAACAAACCTATTTAAAACTCAAGTTTCTTCAAATTTTCTAAGGTTCATTATGTAGTGAGAGTTACAAAATTAGCACTTTATTCCATTTTCACAACTAAATTCTTTCTGCTGGATCTCAGATACTCTAGGAATAAGCTACCATCACTTCCCACAGTATAAATTAGTGGAATCTTGACTCTTTTCACTAAATAATCTTGCTTTTCTATAAATTCTACAGCAGCAGTTATTCAATTTTGTGCAGTAATCTATCCCTAGCATGTACAATGTTGTCTAGTTTATTGTGAGCTCAATAAATATTTGTTAAATGAATTAATGAGCTGATCAGATATTTTTCATCAGAAATAAGAGAAATCCAATTCAAACTAAAAGGCAAAAGGGTATAACCAAAGAATCCAATGGAATAAACAGAAGGAAGACTGAAAGTGGGCCCCAGGCAAGGTTAATATTGCAAATAATTAACAACTTGAATGGCACAGATACTGACCAAGGAGTGTAGAGGCTGGCTTAATCAAATTAGAGCTTAACCATAAACATTTGGTAAGGCCATACTGAATATTAATTAGCCTGAGCTCCAGGAATGACTGCAAGTAAGGCCTGTGTCAATGCTTGGTCTTTTGGTTTGTTGTTTTAAACCTTTATTGGTCCCCTTATTTACACTGAAGAGTGGCTCAATCTCAATGGTGGCTGACAGCTTGAGAAGCTCACATATAAAAGCTACCATTGGACAGAGACTGACTATTTTTTACTGTTTTATTAAAACAGTAAAATATTTCCTCAAAAATTTTCAGGAAAAAAGAATATTATTGAACAGATCAAATGATAGGTGACCATTACAAGTAGGTGTGCCATTAAAATTTTGGAAATTGTTTCCCCAAAATAAAACAACTCTTAAAAGGGGACATCTAAGAATCCAGATATTTATTTTAAGAAGCCTATTTTGGTAAAGACAAAACATTTGTTTGTTCCCTTGCATTTATTTCCCAGCTTCCCTTGTACTCAGGCCAGGTCCATGTGACTGGTCTGGACCAGTGAATTATATTTCAATGTATTTGTGTGACTCTGGGATAAACAAAAAGTTTAATGAAACTTTTAACTTTCATCAAAAATTTATGCACCATCTTGCTTGTCTCCTACCACTGAAATGTTTGAATCCTTATGTTCTATATGGCATAACTTCTGTTTGAACCAAGGCCTCCTGTACTGCCTCTGACCAGTATTAGACTCTACAAAGGCAATAAACTTACTTAAGCCATTGGATTTTTTTTTCTATTGTGATGCCTATCATTAATTACCCAGATAACAAATCTATTTTAAATATGGTTTACTGAAAGAATGGAGACATAGTGAATTTACGGTAAAATTCGAACTCTGGGGAATGAATATGGCAGACAGGAGAAGGATGGACTTCCCAGCAGTTCCTCAGCTCAGGAATTTAAAAACAGGAAGATGACTGCTCCTCATAGAACTGGGTGACTAAAGGAATTCACTGAAACAACATTGGACACAATATAAACATAGACATAGAAAATTGGAAACTTTGAACATACTATAAGAAATAATATCTTAGAGACATAACAGCCCACTGCAGAGTGGAGGGGAAGCACAGGAAAGCCATCAGAAAAAATTGGCTTTGGAGAACCTGTGGAATAGAGATACTCAACTAACCCAGGGATGGTGGGGGAAATTGTTGAGTGAGGAGTGATTAAAATCAACTGGCTGAAGGCAGAAAGTACAATCAGAATCAGTGCTGCAGCAAGAGAAACCATTTTGGAGTATCTGCGTGATAGTAAGTAGAGGCTGGAGAATAGGAATTCATAGAAGAAGCTGCCATCTTGGCCCAGCAGTCACCATGGGACCTAGAGTATATCTAGATCAGCATTATTGAAACAAATGCAGAAAGGACTGAGCCTAGGGCTACACAGGCTGGGGATATGGAAAACAGGGAGCTCCCTTTGTTGCTGGCATCCCATATGAAGATCTAGGAAGATATCAGTAATGCATCAGACAGATGAATCTCTACTTCAGATCTGATTCTGGGTAATTCACAACCATGGAAATGGAATATGTGAAATCTGTCAAGGTTTGGACTCCTAACCCTAAAAGTGCAAATATTGAACCCTAAAAGGCCCTGAAACTCAGACGTCTAGCAGAAATCAGCATCTTCCCAGCAACAGGGAAATATTAAATACCAACTGACAGAGTTCTAAAGGTCAGTCAAGATCAAACTCTAGCTACTGGAACTTCTAATTTAGAATCCTGTACCAGTCCCATAGTGGGAAGACACAAGTTATCAACATTCCCCAGTCTCTCCCATCCTATACAGGGAGATGGGATACAAAGCTACCACAGTCAGCTTCAGCTTCTAGCCGCAATGGCTGGCAGCTGGGTGAGGAACACAAAGACACAGGACTCAACAACCTACAGCCCTTGACCCAAAGGTTACAGAACTCTCCAAAATAAATTATGAAGAATGGCACATTAGCATAAAAAATGACTATCCATCCTTGCCAACAATTTCAATCACCTTAATGGAAACAAGTCCTATTTTTCTCATTAAGAACTTTTGTCCTCCCTAACTTACTTCTAGAAGAAATTAGTAGTATCTTGTTCTTGGCCTGGGCTGGTGTGTCTCAGGACCTGTATCAGTGCCTGGCACACTTTCTCTGACTCTAGAGGGGCCCAGTGGCCCAGGGTTGGGCCTCAGTTTTTTTTTTCTTCCAAAATAAGGAGACTGGCTGTGCATCAGGTCCTTCTGGCATCTCCCAAATGAAAAATGAATTATTCAATAAACATGATTTTTAAATGTAAAAGAAAGAGAATTTTTTTTCCTAAGGAATTTTCCTAAAAGGTGAGGCATCTCTTCACCCTTCTCCTTTTTTTAATTTTTAATTTTTATTTTTTTCTAGTTTTAATTCTATTTTTCTTATTTTTACATTATTGCTTTAAAGGGAGCAGGAGCGCCGTAGGGGTCTTCTCAACGAGTTGGAGTCCAGAGAGATGGAGAAAGAAGGGGTCTCTGGGGAAGACGATATGAGGTCTCTCTGGATAGTGGTGATCTGCGGGGTCACTCACTCAGACCCCAGGATGTAGGTAAAAATCTGCTCTGCCCCAGTGAGATGCAGAAACACCTGGAGCGAGAAACAGGAACACCGGAGCTAGAAGCAGAAAACACCGTTTATTCCAGAAAGTATAGAAGTTTAAATACACTCCTGGACCAATCAGGTCCAAAGGTCACAAACAAAGGAGTGCTCTCTGTCAAGAGCACAGTCTATTAGCATAGAATGGGGAAAGGTGGAAAGGAGGGATTGAAGGTATTGGAGAGTGCTCCTACATTACATTATTATTATTTGTAGTAGATATTATAGGAAGGAGCAAATTAATGCAATTTACCACTTAAATATAATTAAGAACAAAAATCATATTATCATCTCAGTAGATGCAGAAAAGTTCTTTAATAAAGTCCGGCATTCATTCATGCTACATATTCTTGAGAAACTAGGAATGGAAGTAACTTATCTCAATATTATAAGGGCTATTTGTTCCAAACCCAAGTCAGCATCACACTGAATGGAGAAAAACTGAAGGCATTTCCTCTAAAATCAGGAACAAGACAAGGATGTGCACTCTCACCACTCCCATTCAATGAAGTTCTTGAAACTCTAGTCAGAGTAATTAGGCAAGAGAAGGAAATGAAACAGATACAAATATGAAGGTAAAAGTCAAATTATCTGTGTTTGCTGATGACATGATCCTACATCTAGAAGACTCAGGAAACTCCACCAAAAGACTTCTAGAGCTCATAAATAAGTTCAGCAAATTAGCAAGATACAAGATCAATACGACTTCCCTATACTCAAATAGAAATTCTGCTGAGAAAGAAATCAGAAAAGCTATTCTATTTACAATAACCTCAAACAACAATAGTAACAACAACCACAAAAAAAGAGAATAAATCTAACCAAGGGGGTGAAAAATCTCTATAATTAAAACTATAGAACTGAATAAAGAAATTAAAGAAAACCTTAAAATATGGAAAACCTCCCATGTTCTCGGATAGGCAGAATTAATATTGCCAAAATAGCCATACTACCAAAAGTGTTATACAGATTCAATGGAATTCCCATCAAAATAAAAATGACATTTTCAAAGAACTAGAAAAAGCAATTCTAAAACTTATTTGGAATATTAAGAGATCCAGAATAGCCAAAGCAATCCTGAGCAAGAAGAGCAAAACTAGAGGCATCATACCAGATCTCTAATTATACTACAGATATGTAGTAACAAAACAGCATGGTGCTACCAAAACAGGCATGAAGACCACTGGAATAGAATACAAAATATGGAGACAACTTATATAGATACAGTCATCTGATACTCAACAAAGGTGCCAAAAATATATTTTGAAGAAAATATTATCCTTTTAACAAATGTTGCTCTGTGAGAAATAGACATTTCTCAAAGAAGAAACACAAATGGTCAACAAATATATGAAAAAACATAGAACATCTCTAGTAATCAGGAAAATGCAAATAAAAACTACACTAAGATTTCATCACAGAATGAATGGCATTTATCCATAAATCAAATAATAATCAATTCTGATGAGAAAATGGGGAATAAGTTACACTCATACATTGTTAGTGGGACTACAAATTAGTACAATCACTTTGGGAAGCATTATGGAGATTCCTCAAAAAACTAGAAATGGAATTGCCATGATCCAGCTATCTCATTCCTTAGTATTTACACCCAAAGTCTAAAATCAGCATACAATAATGATATAGCCACATCAATGTTTATAGCAGCACAACTCATAATAGTCAAGATACAAAACCAGCCCAGGTGCCTGTCAATAGATAAATGAGTTAAGAAAATGTGGTACATGTACATAATGGAATTTTCCTTAGCTAAAATAAAGAATGAAATTATAACATTTGCAGGTGAATGGATGAGAATATCATGCTAAGTGAAATATGTCAGACTTGAAAATCAAGAGTCAAATGTTTTCATGAAAGCTAGAGCAAAGTAGGGGAAATAAAATGGGCTATGTTCACATATACTAAAGATAGAGGGAAGATTAGCCAAGTAAAAGGAGATTGAGGGACAAGGAGGAGGAAAGGGAAAAGGGAGAAAACGCAGAATGAATTTGACAAATTATGTACATGTACAAAAATACCACAAAGAATTCAAACTTTATGTATATCTACAAAGCACCAATTAAAATCATATAAATGATTGGAAGGAAGATCAGTAGAGTAGACAAAGGTAAATAGGAGAGGGAGGAAAGAAGGGAAAGTTGGGGGGACACTGGTGGCCAAAATGGAGTAAATTATATGATTATGTCAAAATGAACCCAACTATCATGTACAACTGTAATGTACCAGCAAAAGACAAAAAAAAAAGATTCCTGAGGTGTCCTAACAGAACTCAAGAGAGACTGTAAAACCTTTTACTGGCCAATCAATAATTGCAATGGACTGAAAAATACATGTATACAATTTAAATCCATAAGCTTAAACTACTAATGCAAAAACATCTTCCATGTCATCTTTGGAGGACAAAAAGGAAATCAACTTACTACATTAAAATCTGGTAAATAATGGCAAAGGATCAAACATTTTTCCTCTTTTTGTTTTTTAACTCATTGTTTTTGTTTGTTTTAACTGTGTTATGGTTTAGATACGAGATACCTCCCAAAAGCTATTTGTGAGACAATGGAAGAAAGTTCAGAGGTGAAACTATTGGTTTATGAAATATTTAACCTAATCAGCGCATGATTCCACTGATAAATATAGATAAACTGGGAGGTGACTGTGGGCAGACAGATTGTGGGCATGATTTGGGGGTTTATATTTTGTCCCTGGTAAGAGCAGAACTCTTTCGTAGTATCTTGGTTGCCATGTTCTAAGATGCTTTCCTTTACCATGCCTTCCATGATAATGTTCTGCCTCACCTTGGCCCAGGGCTATGGATTTGGCCAACCATGGACTGAATCTCTGAAACCATGACCCAAAATAAATTCTTCCTCCTCTTAAAAAAAAAAGGAAAAAGGAAAAAAGAGATGATATTTCTGCCTATTTCCTAAGGTTATTTTAAGCAATATATAAAATAATGTATACAAAGCACCTTGGTGTTTGGTATAATAACTAGCATTATTAGCATTTAAATGGAATAGATGTAGGGAGTTAAATTATTTTTACTAACTTATTTAATAATCAAAACAGTTCTTTCATGCATTTTCATTATCCTCATTTTAAGTGAAGCACAGTAAAGTTGAGTGATTTGTTCTCAGTGATAGAACTGAGATTTGAGTCTCATGCCAAAGTTGATATTTTAAATTACTGTCTCTTGAGAAGAATTTTAGAATTATGTAATTGAAATATTTTATTAAAATACACTGATACCAGATGAATTCTTTTTCCTTATACCAACCAATTATCCACACACCAACTAGTTGTCTTTAAAATTCTGATAATCACTTCCTAGAGTTAGCACAGATCCCACTGGTTAAGGACTCAGTCTTAAAAGACTGCCTCTTACTTCAAATACCAGCCTATTTAATGAAAGATTCCCATGACCCCCTCCTCATGATGGAATTTGCTAGACTAGTTCACAAAACTCAGGTAAATACTTTAGTTGTATTTCCTGGTTTATTACAAAGGGTAAAACTCAAGAACAACCAAATGTAAGAGTTCTTATATTTGGCAAGGATAAGCAAGACACCTCAATGTGTTCCTCAACTAGGAAATTCTGAGAACATTGTTATTTAGGGAATTTTATAGCTATTTCATTAAAGTGGCACAGTTGATTAAATTGTTGGTTATTGATGATTAGCTCAATCTTCAGCCCCCTCACTCCTCCCAGAGGTAAGGGAGTGAGGGTGAACATTCTAGCTCTTTTATAAATACGACTTGGTTTTTCTTGCCACCACCTTAAACTATATAGAGGTCCTCAGCTGTCAGTCACATCACTAGCACACCAAAAACTCTTGTAACTCCAGAGTCCATGCATTTTAGGAGCTATGTGCCAGAAAAAAGGGACAAAGACAAAATAGTTATATTTTATTTTATTATATTACTGTAATGTTATTTCTTTAAATTTGGGTAATAGTTGAGGTACAGCAAGGAAAGGGCTTTTGGAATAATAACTGCATTGAAAGTTTGCTTCTAGAATGTACTAACTAACTAGTGATTGAGAGTAACTACTCAAATTTTTAGTCCTTGGCTTCTTTTATAAATACTATCTTAGATGGCTATTTTAAGGATTCAGTGAGGTCCTTTATGTTATCTATATAAAGCACCATGAATAAGATATAATATTCCCTTCCTCTGATTGTTCTTTGATTAGAGTAGTAAGAATACAAATGCATTTTACCTCCCCCAAAAGAATTACTCACATTAAGAAAAAAATTAAGGTGTGGACCTTTACTCATTAAATGCACACATATTAAATCATGATGTTCTTACTCATTCCCATCAGAATTTTCTCTCCATTGATGTTGTTCTATGTCTAAACAGCCAATTATTTCCTTAAATAGTTGTCAAAGGTACAGAGAAATGCTTTTTAAACAAGTTTGAGATGATACAAAGGAGGCAGCCTGCCCTTATGAACAAGGAACTCTTAAAGAAAAGAGCCTTTCATTTTTCTTTTCTGTGTCCTTCTTCTTTACGCACAACATTTTTTTATAAGCTATGACAGTGTCGCTTCAATACAGATGAATTAGAGAGAATGAAACATTAGAACTAGAAGGAAAGTTCTAGATTATCAGCCCTAACATTGCTGTTTAACATATGAGAAAAGAGGGGCCTGGCAACTTGTGAGCTGCCCAAAGCCCCGCAGCAAATGCCCTGCAGCAAATGCCCTCATCTTCTTTAGTCCAGTGTCCTTGTTGAAACATATTTTCTCCTATATTGATAGCTATTTTTAGTGCTTCCAGTGGATGAGTACACATGGAAATAATGGTCCTTAGAGATTTTTAAAGCTCAGAAATTTGCCTATATTTCTTTGGTTCAAAGTTACCCATGTAGATTCCTCTTAGACATTCATAATGTTAACAAAAAGCATTCATTCCTCAAAGCACACTTTTACTCAATGTATACATTCAATATAAAGTCAGAAATGATTGTCTGTATCTTCTAGGAAGGCTGGGAAATTTTCTGTTTTGATCTGCAGTCCTATATATCTCTCTTTTGGTACTAAGTGCTTTGATAACACCCAGGGTCAATAGGTCTAGATGATTTTATTTCCTTCCAAACAGCTTTCCTTTGATCTGTACTGACTCCATTGTATCTGTCAATCATATCTTCATTGCTCTAGCTCCCTTGCTAGAAGCCTTGTGGCTGTCTTTCAGGTCTTTCTCCTTCAGCCATGTTTAATCAGCTGATTATGTTCTACTAATTTTCACAACCATTCCTAATTCTAATATTATGTTAACAATATACTTACTAGATTCATTAACCTCAGCAACATCTCCTTTCTTGCAAGCCATCTTAAAGCATTCTCTCAAATTTAATAACTATAAAACTCTCTAGCATTTTGATGCTTTAAAAGAAATTCTGACCTTCAGCATAAAAGTGGAAATCTTATAGAATAAAGCCAACTTGTCTTTCTTACTTTGCCACTGTTTTCTCTAGAAATTGATGTTTTACTTAAATAAAGTATTCTAATAATTAGTCCTTGAGAGTTACTGTGCATTCTACTCATCCCCATCTCTGGACCCTTGCTCATGTTTGTTATTCCGGGATGATTGTCCCTACCTTCTGTCTTCTCTTTGAGATTTAGCTTAAATTCTGCCTATTTTGAGAAATCTCCCCCAATGACTTCTGCACACACTGATCTTTCTTTCCTTTGAACTGCTTTGCTACTTTTAATGTGTTTTGTATGTTTAACATATATTCTTATTTTGATATTTTTAACTATCTCAATTATTCATCAGATTTCTAGCCTGTTAATTCTTCATGGGCAGGGTCTTTGAAATAGCTACTGTTCCAAACTTAATGATCCTGTTTAATCAGGTGCTACAAAATATGTATCGATCTTTTTAAAATACAAACAAACCCACAAAGCATAATTCATTAATTAAACTCAAAGAGTAAGAGCTCTGCATGAAAGCACAGAAGAGTTTGGAAAGCAAGGCAATTGTAACAGAAGGCACTATTTTTATTTCCACCTTTATTGACACCTGAAATTTACTTGCCACTGTGTTGAGTTCTGAGGATAAAGATATGAATTAGACATAGTCCTTGATGTAAAGGAGAAAAGAGAAAAGAGAAAGCTTCTAAACATGAAATCGAGTTTATCTCTACGTAAGGTAGAGAAGGGTGGCAGATCAAGGTCATGTGACAATGCTGGCAGAGGTAGGAGACATTTTCCTTTCAAAAGGTAGCCCAGGTTCTATTTGGTTTTAACATGGAGTAGAAAGCTGCTGTGTGAGGGTGTTGCATTCATCTTTATCAAGCTCTGAGCTATGCCTGCAGTTGATGGCAGCAAGCCTAGCTTTCTATTGTTTATAACAACAAATGATTTAAAATGAATAAAAATTCCCTAAGTTCTGTTGTATGACGATAATAATAAGAGGAATAAAAAACAAACAAAATTATCATTAGGTTCATTATACTTGCCCAACTGCAACAGTGGCTATATTTCAGCATTTTATTGCTTAATTTAGAAATAGGTAACCTCAGCTGCCAAAAACAATTGAGAATGTCAAGTGCTCAGGGACCAAGCAGCATATGGGCTGTAGCCATGCAACCTGGAGATGACCTGAGTTGCTGTGCTCCTTTTCACTGCCTGAAAAATTAAGGTTTCTGCAACTTATGACTGTGAATAATTTATCAGCAGTGAAAGAACATTTATTCATCTTATACATTTGTTGGCTTAAGAAAATTATAAAAATCATCCCAGTATAAAATTCCAAGAGCAAATTTATCATATTCATAGAGGCAAATATTTAATAGCAGTAGTGATTGATGAAGCAAATAATAACACTGATATTGTTGTCATACTGTTTTATGATACCTTTCACAATACATACAACCAAATTTATGTAATTTTTCTAATGCCTATGGGAAAATCATCATCTTTAAGCCTTAGTTTCCTTCCTATTTCAGTGGAAGATTCCTTTTCTTTGCTGACCTTCTCCCATGCTTGTCCTGACGGTTGTTCTATTCAGGACTTAGTCCTTAAGTTCTGTGCTTCTCTTGCTGGGTAATCACATTCAGTGTCTAGGCTTTAAATGTCTTTTATTTGCCAGTGATACCATAATTTATATTTCTACCTCTGGCTTTGTTACTGAACTTTAGCTCCAACTTCATTCTGGACATCTCCAGCAGAACCTATGATTTCTTTCATCCAGAAGTATTCTTCCCCCAGCTTAATTCACAGTGCCAACCGTATCTCATTTATCCACCCTCAAACAGTACCAGGTGCATTGTTAGAGCCAGTGTGATTCACTTAACTCATCAGGGCAAAGATGCTTAAGGTAAAGTACTCTCATAGGTTGAAGTGCATTTGAAGCCTTTAACATTCCTAAATCCCACCTCACCAGGAGCCAGTAAAACTGGGATCTTTCTACTAATGGCTCAAACTACGTGGGATATAGTCGGAATTCCTCTTTCACTAGGTCCGTCAGCATACTGATTGCACTCCATCTCTACTGCTTTAGTCCTAGTCAAGCCACCACTGTCTCTCATTTGGATCCTGCCATAGTCTCTCATCATCTCTTTCTGTTTTCTTCCTGGTCTGTCTACAGTTTTTCTTCACATAGCTGCCAAAGAAAGAATTTTTAAAAAATGCTTATTAAGGGGCTGGGGTGAAGCTCAGTAGCAGAGAGTTTGCCTAGCATGTGCAAAGCCCGGGTTTGATTCCTAGCACTGCAAAACCAGCAAATAAATCATATTATTCGCTTGCTTAGAGTTCTCAAGTGCTTCTGTCTACATTTAAAATATAAACTCCTTTTCATAGCCCAAAGTTCTTCTATGATTAGTCCTTGCCTCTTGCTCCCTGTCCAGCAAGCTCTGTTCCAGCACAATGTTATTCTTTCTGTTCTTGGAATGCATCAACTTTTATTTTGCTGTAAGTTCCATGTACTTGTTTAAGTTCTATGTCTTGGTTTTTTTTTTTTTTTTTTTTGGTATTAGCATCCATTAATCAGAGAGAACATTCCGCATTTGGTTTTTTGGGATTGGCTTACTTCACTTAGCATAATGTTCTCCAATTCCATCCATTTATCTGCAAATGCCATCATTTTATTCTCTTTTATTGCTGAATAATATTCCATTGTGTATATGTACCACAGTTTCTTTATCAATTCATCTATTGAAGGGCATCTAGGTTGCTTCCACAGTTTTGCAATTGTGAATTGTGCTGCTATAAACATTGAAGTGGCTGCTTTACTGTAGCATGCTGTTTTTAAGTCTTTAGGGTATAGGCCAAGGAGTGGAATAGCTGGATCAAATGGTGGTTCCATTCCAAGTTTTTTAAGGAATCTCCATACTGCTTTCCAGATTGGTTGCACCAGTTTGCAGTCCCACAAGCAATGTTTGAGTGTGCCTTTTTCACCACATCCTCGCCAGCACTTATTGTTGCTGGTATTTTGGATAGCGGCCATTCTGACTGGGGTGAGATGAAATCTGAGAGTAGTTTTGATTTGCATTTCTCTAATGGTTAGAGATGTCAAACACTTCTTCATACATTTGTTTGTTGATTGTATATCTTCTTCTGAGAGGTTTCTGTTCAGCTCTTTAGCCCATTTATTGATTGGGTTTGTTTGTTTTTTTGGTGTTAAGTTTTTTGACTTCTTTATATATCCTGGAGATTAGTGCTCTATCTCATGTGCATGTAGCAAAAATTTGCTCCCAGAATGTAGGCTCTCTGTTCACCTCATTGATAGTTTTTTTTGCTGAGAAGAAGCTTTTTAGTTTAAGTCCATCCCATTTATTGATTCTTGCTTTTATTTCTTGTGCTTTTGGAGTCTTGTTAAGGAATTCAGGGCCTAATCCAATGTGATGGAGATTTGGACCTACTTTATCCTCAATTAGATGCAAGGTCTCTGATCTAATTCCTAGGTCTTTGATCCACTTTGAGTTGAGTTTTGTGCATGGTAAGAGTTAGGAGTTTAGTTTCATTTTACTGCATATGGATTTCCAGTTTTCCCAGCACCATTTGTTGAAGAGGCTATCTTTTCTCCAATGAATGTTTTTGGCATCTT
>CM053409.1:27507780-27538723 GCA_028644305.1 Xerus rutilus
GGAACATGGGAGGTCTTTCCATCTTCTAAGATCTTCTTCAATTTCTTTCTTTAATGTCTTGTAGTTTGCATTGTAGAGGTCTTTCACCACTCTTGTTAGATTGATTCCCAAGTATTTTATTTTTTTGGAGGCTATTGTGAATGGAGTAGTTTTCCTAATTTCTCTCTCAGAGGACTCATTGCTGATGTATAGAAATGCATTTGATTTATGGATATTGATTTTATATCCTGTGACTTTGCTGAATTCATTTATCAGTTCTAGAAGTTTTCTGGTGGAATTTTTTAGATCCTCTATGTATAGAATCATGTCATCTGCGAATAATGATAGTTTGAGTTCTTCTTTTCCTATTCATATCCCTTTAATTTCTTTCATCTGTCTAATTGCTCTGGCTAGATTTTCAAGGACTATATTGAATAAGAGTGGTGAGAGAGGGCATCCCTGTCTTATGTCTTGCTTTAAGTTCTATATCTCTGCCTGAAATTCTCTGACCCTTGTCTATATCTTTTCTAGCTGGTTTCTAGGTATTCAGGAATCAGTATGAATACTACCTCATCCCAACAATTTTTCTGACCATCCAATCTCAAGTTGTCCCATTCTTCTCAATCACTTTCTTTCTCTTTACTTCATGTGATCTTTAAATGATTTAATATTTGAAGCCAATCTTTTTAGTAATGCATTTATTTGTTGTCTATCTTTTCTCATAAAAAACAATTATTTGCAAACTTTTCTGCATAATAGCACATCTGGGAAGTTGTAATAGTTTATTTTCATTATTTGTGGTCATCATGTTCTATAAAGTCACCATGAATGCTGAAGGTTAGCAAATGCTGACCCATTGCTTCAGCAGGAGATAGAGTTAGGCCCCTGCAAGCTCTGGTTCAACACTCTGATAGGTCCATCACTGTGTAACCTTATTTTATGTGTCTTTCTTTTTAAAGACATCTTAATATATGTTGGTGATTGATTAATACTAAACTTATAGTCAATTGCATTGTAACTCGAGCCTGAACCAAGCTTTTCTAACACACTTTGCTGTTGTTGTTGTTTTGTCTCTAAAGGCACATGACAGTCTTCTTGCAGTTAGGAATATTGGTACTTTGAACTTTGGTAAAGTGCTAGTCATATTAAACAACAAAATTACCAAGAAAAAGCACAAAAGTGTGAGAGAAATGGTATAAACCACAGCAAGGACACTTGTTTATAGTATGACAGTTGAACTAAGAAGGCAAACTGTCACATTTTTCAACCTCAACCTGGAGAGTGTGTGTCAGATAACTAAAAATAGTACTTTTTGTGCATGTCTTTGAACCATTGTAAAGATATTGTGAGTACTGATTTGGGGTTACTAATGATTTTTTTTTAATTTTTAATTTTCTGGCTGATACAAGAACATTTATGGAGTGCAATATGTGTTTTGATTCATGTATATATTAGGTAATAATCACATCAGAGTAATGTGCCCATCACCTTAAACTGTTGTCATTTTTTATGGTGAATATATTCATAATCCTCTCTTCTAGCTATTTTGCAATATACAATGCATTATTGTTAACTATATTCACTCAGTGGTGGAAGAGTAGACCAAATTATATTCCTTCTATCCAACTGTAACATGTATCAATTGACCACCCGCTCCTTATCCTCTCCTGCTCTCTCATGTTTCTTGGAACCACTATTCTACTCTCAACTTCTGTGGGATCAACTGTTTTAGATTCCAAATATGGTTTATTTCACTTAACATGAAATCTTACAGGTCCATCTGTGTTCTTTGAATGACAGGATTTCAACTTTTATGGCTGAGCAGTATTCTATTGTGTACATATAAGACGTTTAATTTATCCATTTAGTTGATGGGTTTAGTGTGATTCCCATATCCTGGTTATATATGGCTATAGTGGGCAAGGGAGGACAAATGTCTCTTTGACATACTGAATTCATTTCCTTTGAGTGTACACTCTGGTTTTAGTTCTTTTAAAGAACCTCCACATTATTTTCCATAATGACTATACTCATTTACATTCCCACTAGGAGTATGTAAGTTTCTCTTTCTCTATATCTTTGCCAGATTTTAAACTTTTTGTCTTTCTTATAATAGCCATTCTAATGGAGGTGAAGTGGTATCTTCTTGTGGTTTTGATTTGTATTTCTTTAGTGTTTAGTGATTTTGAGCAATTTTTTCATATACCTGTTGGCTATTTATGGCTATTTATATGTCTTCTTTTGAGGAATGTCTATTCAGGTTTTTAGCTCATTTTTAAACTGGATTATTTAGAATTTTGCTATTGAGTTGTTCGAGTTCCTTATAAATTGTGAATATTATCCCTTGTCAGATGTATATTTTGCAGAAACTTCCTCCATTCAGTAGGTTCTGTCTTTACTCTGTTAATTCTGTTAATTATTCCCTTTGCTGTACAGAAGCTTTTTATTTTCATGAAAACCTATTTGTTTACTTTTTTAATTTTGTTTTCTATGCTTATGAGGTCATATGCAAAAACAAATAAACAACTTTGCCCATTGCTTCCCCTTTGTATTATTCTTATGATTTTATAGTTTCAGGTATTACATTTTGAATTGATATTTGCAACTGGTGAGACAGAGGTATCTAATTTTATTCCTCTACATATAGACATCCAGTTTCCCTGTACCATTTATTAAAGAAACTATTTCCCTATTGTGTGTTCTTTGCTCCTTGGTCAAAAATCAATAGACAGTAAATGCATTATTTTTGGGCTCTCTATTCTGTTATACTGGTTTATATGTCTGTTTTTATACTAATACCATACTGTTTTAGTTACTTTAGCTTTGTAGTATTTTTAGAGTCAAGTGGTATGATGTCTCTAGCTTTGTTCTTTTGTTACAGATTACTTTGGTTGTTTGAAATCTCTTGTAGTGCCATACAAGTTTTAGGATTTTTCTTTCTGTGAAAAATAACACTGGAATTTTGATAGGGATTGCACTGAAATATGTAGATTTCTTTGGGTAGTATGGGTATTTTAGCAATATTAATTCTTCCAACCGATGAACATAATTTATCCTTCCATTTATTTGCATCTTCTTCAACTTTTTTTTTATCAATGTTTTATGTTTTTTATTGTAGACATCTTTAATCTCCTTGGTTAAAGGGTGAAAAATCAATTTTAATCAATAGGTGAATTTGTAAATATGGAATTAGTAAACAATGTAGACAGGTTGTATTTGTGTGGCACATAGGATTTGCCAGATTTTAAACTTTTTGTCTTTCTTATAATAGCCATTATAAGAAAGAACTCCATTATAAGAACTCCAACAACTCAATAGCAAAATAGGAGTTAATGGACTAGTAGCTTTTATGTCTAATAAATGTATAGATATCTGGTCTCCTATTTAATGAATATGACTGTAGAATTCAGTGCTTCAACATTGTCAGACCCACAGCAGCCACCTAAAGGGCCAAAGGGACTAATCTCTTTGTACAACTTTAGCTTATTGTTGTTGCCTAACCAGAAAGGAAAGATTTGCTCAAGAAAGTTATCCTTGGGAGAACTTGTCTATCTTCTTTGCTGTTGGAACCCTCAGAAGAAGCCTGGCACATGGCATTTATTTAGCATGTAAAATTGGTCTTAGTTTTCATTTTCTGATGTTAAAACAAAACAAAACAAAAAAGATAAAAAGAGAACATTTCTGTGCATATATCTATGGATTCATTTATATTTTACTGTACAAGAGGATTGAAACAGCTTATAATAAAAATATTGACATTATAAGTCAAGAAACTGTAATTCTAAGTGAAAGACAAAAGCCAGGTAGCAAAAGAGAAGGAATGTTTTATCTATCTAATTTACCTGTCATCTTTCCATCTATGTTTACAGCAGATTGGTGGAAGTTCATTCAGTTTATCTTGAATTAATCAACATCATCAATACTATCAATACTATCAATACCATCAATACCATCAATAATATTATGCTCTTTCAGAGCTCAAGGACAAGAAATGTTTCTTTTCTAATTTGTAAAGATTCTTTTTCTATTAAATTCGTACGTATATAATATGCTACTTTATATTACTTTAAAATGAGTAGATATGCTTAAATGAGTTTTTTAAAAAAACATTATTTTTAGCTCAAAGTATAGAAATTTAGCACAAACAATGCTGAAATTCCAGGTAGCTAAAGTAAAGAGGGGAAGGTACAATGGCAGTAGTGAATTTCCTATTCACAAGAAGAGTAAATTCTTTTTACTTGAATCTTTTCTCTAAGTGAAATTTGCTTTCAAGATCTTTCAATAAGGAAATGTCAGTAAGTTATCAAAAATTGAAAAAAAAATGCTGAAATGTATTTAACTTTACTAGTATCCCATAATTTGTTGTCACCTTTAATTTCTCTCATCCTTAATTTAATATTTACAATAAGTCTATAAAATATATACTAGTATCTCCCCAATGCATTGATGATGAATTGATAAAGAATTCCAGGTAGAGCTCACTGGACTTTCCTGAATATTAAAAAATAATGTTAAAATCATAAGTCTCAGATCTTTGCAGTCTGAGAAGCCAGAGTGGTATAGTCAAGGTACAAAGCTTACTAGGTTTTGTTAAACTATGGAGTTAAAGCTTTAAAATGATTTCTAGTATTTTCCATGGAAAACATTCTTCTATATGTCCATTCCAGGGAGCAGCAGAAATAGTTTCATCGGTGCTAAGCCTGCATTAAAGAGACTAATGGCATTGGAACTTATCTTCATAGGAAGGGTGAGACCTCACCATTCAGAATTGGTGTCAACTAGAGTGGGCGATTCTAAAATATCACTCCATTGAAAGCAGATGATTCATGGATGTGCTGAAAAGCATTTAGTAATCCTTTTCATCTAGCTCTCTTTTAAAGGCTGTTAAATTTTCCATCATTGATATGCTGCTGAACTGACCATGCTGAGGTGCTTGTGTCCTAGGGTAAAATTGAAATTGAAGTGGACGTGACATGAGAGACTTAGTAGTGATGTGCCAGGGAGCCTGCAAAAGAAAGGAATTGTTTTCTGTTATCAGAATGTCAAAGACACAGAGCCTGTGTGATTGAATGGATGTTCTGAGTAAAATAGAATTCTGTGGGTGTTTAGAACTCCTTCACTTCTTCATTTCCCTTCTGAGAGAATTTTCAGGAGCCAGATATGAAATCCAATGACAAGGACCCTTAGGAATCTTAAAATGAGATAAGATTTGCAGCTGTGATGAGTGCCTACCCTCTGCTTTGGAATGCAACGGCTGCATGATGCAGCCCCACAGACTGAACTCTGGGGCATTTGTAGTCCCAGGGATGATTCTTAAATTTGTCAGCTCTGGGAAAGTTATCTGAGCATTAGTTTTTTAATATATAATGTGGACATGTAACATCTACCTCAAGGATTCAGTCTGACAGAAAACCCAGACATTTTCCTGCTCTTACACTCCCTTTAAAAGAATACTTCTGATGTGCGTGAGTGTGTGTGTGTGTGTGTGTGTGTGTGTGTGTGTTGGGGTTCCTACATACCACACAGTTCTCCAGTGGACACAAACTGTGCTTTATATAATTCAATTCAATTCTGACTATATCTACCTGGAAATAGCATCAGGTCCCACAGGTGAAGAAGGGTTAAGTCCCACAAAATCACCTTCACTTCAGATGCCAATCACAAGCCTCAGGTTATGATCTGTACTTCTGACCAACTGGCTATAAATTGAGGGTTCCCCTGACCCCCTTCTAAGGTTTAATTTGCTAAAACTCTTTACAGAACTAAGGGAAACATTTTACTTATGTTTGTACTCTTATCATAAATAGTGTTACAAAGGGTGTAGATGAATGACCAGATGGGACAGACAGGCACAGAGGGCAAGGTGTGTGGGGAGGGGCACAGAGCTTCTATGCCCTCTTCAAGCACACCACCCTCAGGCTTCTCCACATGTTCTGTTATCAAGAAGCCCTTGAAATACTGTCCTTTTAGGTTTTTATAGAAGTTTCATTCTATAGGTGTGATTGACTAAATTACTGCCCACTGGTGATGAACTCAATCATTAGTTCTTCTCCCCTCCCTGGAGGTCAGGGAATGGTACAGAAAGTTCCAACCCTCTAAACACAAGGTTCACTCTCTTAGCAACTAGCCTCCACCCTGAAGCTATTTGGGAGCCCACTAATAGTCACCTCTTTAGAACAAAATATCTCCTATCACCCAGGAAATTCCAAGGGATTTAGGGGCTGTGTGCCAGAGGTTTCTACCACTCAGGAAATTATAAAAAGTCTTAAGAGCTCTGTGTCAGAAGCCAGGGTCTAAGATCAAATATTGGAACTAAAGATTCCCTTAATGCCCCTATCTACAAGGGTTTTACAGAGCTTTGTGTCCAGAACCAGGGACAGAGACCAAATATTTATTTCTTCTTATATTACAATATCATTGTGAGCATCCAACAAAACAATGCGTCATTAGACTATCACATCATAGGCATTCAGCTGATGCTGATGAAACATCACCTTCACAACTAAAAGATCTGGACTAACTACTTACCAATGGACAAAGCCTTCCTCTGAAAAGGATTGGTTTTTATATTAAATTGGCTGTTTAATTATATTCCAGAACACTGATTCTCAAAGGTAGGAACATGTTGGACTCCTTTGAGTAGTTTTAGAAACTAATGGTATCTGGAGTCTTCCTATTGGGAATCTGATCTAATTATTCTGAGAGATTTCCAATGGGGGTTTTAAAACCTCACTATATGATTCTAATATGCAGCCCAGGTTGATGTTCTGCTTATCAACTAATATAAATGCATTCTTATCCAGAATTTTGTGCATTAAAAGGATCATGGTATTTTCTTTCTTTCTCTCTTTGAGATATAACTTCTGCCAAAGTTTCCACTAAGATCCTCACAAATCAAAGGTTACAGGGTAAGGAAATTGGTCTGGTCTTTGTTGGGGGCAGGGGCGTGGATTTGGCCATGACCTGAGAGTTATACTCTGCTTAATGCTCAGGCAGGCAGTGTGCCATGGGGTGGGCAAAATAAAGGTTGTATAACCCTTTAGATACCAAGCAGATACAGCAAAAGGAGATGGTGAAGCAAAACTTGAATTTGGGGGAAATAAGGAAAATTAACCAAAAACAAAACAAATGAAATGAAAAGGGAGGGTTAAGAAACTAATAGAAATAAGTAAAAATTGATATTTCTCAAAGGAAATTATCAGGTAAGTAGGAAAAGAAGCTTGTACATTACACCACAGAAACACATGGAGAAAATACATGCGGAAATAGAATTACAGTGATCAAAAACAGTCACTGTTCTATAGGATACTAGGCATATTAACAAGTTTATATGCTTTCCCTAAGCACATTTTAAAGATAATGTATTTGTGAAGGAAAAGTTTCTATAACTCAGCAAGTCATTGACATATTTCCTAGTAAATAATTAACTCCACAGAGTGCCTTCTATAATGCAGGAGTGATATCACCCTCTGATTGATTGAAGGGGAGCTCAATCAAGAGTAGTTGCCTTTTCTCTCTGAATTTCTTTGACTTGTTGATATGGGCAACTGAGAGAAGGTAAGGTCAAGGTTCATAAAATACCTGAAGATGATAAGAAAACAAGAGAGGAACTTTCAAGATCAATGCTGTTGACCTACAAATGAATATCACAATGACAGCTAATTTCCTCCATATCCCTTTACAATATTTTCCCTAGAAACATCAGGAGATTTTGGTTAAAAGCAGACTTGTAAATTGAAAGGGGGTTGTGAAATTGAGGAAAGATATTTTCTCCTTTTCATTTAAATGTTCATTTTGGAAGCAGGTTCAGTGTATCTACTTTTTTTTTTTTTTGGTGGTATTGGGTGCTGGGGATTAAACCCTGGGCTTCAAACATGATTGGCATGTGCTTTACCACTGAGCTGTAATCCCCAACCATATATATATAGGGATTACATATATATATATATATATTTTATAGAGTAGGTATATAGAGATGTAGAAAACACAAAGACAGACTGACAGACACACAAAGAAAAGTTTTTGAAACCTTCATATACTCTTGCTTCTAATAGCTATGGGATTCCTTAGCTTATGAGAGCAGCTTACTGACAAGATCCTCAAAGAGAGGGAATTAAATGAACATTTGGGGACAATTTCTTTGTGCCTGGGTTGATGCTAACAGTGAGGTTGATCGAAGCAATCATGCAGGTAGAATTTCTTCTCTAGCCCTCCTCACCAGAGATCTTCTCAGGCTCTTGCCAAGCTTGAGTAGTCTCCCACAATTTCTTAAAGAAACTCATTTCATTCTAAGTAAAACTACTAGATAATCATTCCTCTTTTCGTTATAGCAGTAAAAAATAGGAAGCAAACAAAATGATCATTAGTTAGAGAATATTTAAATAAATTATGGTATATTCATTTACTGGTAGGATAGTACTCATCTGCTTAACAAAATGAAGTAGCTATGTGTTCATATGTTAATAATAAATGCTGTCCTAGATATATAGTTAGATAAAAACAGCAACATGCAGAACCAGGAATGTCATCCATAACAAAGACATTCACATTTCTGGAGAGAGATACAAAAAGTTTGTTCACTACTTATCTCTTAGAAGTGAGGCTGTGGATTTGGCAAGGGTGCTACTATTTCATTTCATACCTTTTTGATTCTTTTAAAACACACACATAAATTATTTTTAAAGAAAATTAAGTAAAAAAAAATCAGGACTTTATTTATTTTTATTTTTTGGAAGTTAAAATAGTTACTCTGTGGGCCCAAGCTTTCACAGCCAAGTGCGTAAAGAGGTTTGATTCTTAAATACAATCTCTAGATGAATTGAGAAGTTAAGTCCACAAGGGCAGACATTGGTTTTTGGTTCACTAAAAATAAAGCACAATGTTTTGATCTCATAGACTTTAGTAAATGCTGTTTTATTTTCTCAAAATTGTCACTGTACCAGCAAGTGTTATTTCTTCAAATATTTGCCCAATGACCCAAGATTTAAGAATTTATCTAGTCTGATCCAGGGTGATAATCTAGCCCTGAGTATTTGTATATGAAAAATAAGGTGTTTCAAAAGTTCATTTATTAATATTGAGTTTATTTTTGTGTATTTTGGCAAGTATCTGATTATAGTGCTGATATAACTCTAACCATCATGAATGTAAAAGAAAATGTCAATTGACTTGCATTCCAACAAGCTATTTGCAGTCCTGAAGTTGGAGTCAATCGCATAATTACTCTGAAGATAAGTCTGCCTTTAAAGTGGTCTAATCAGGCAATCAATAAACTTAATTTTAAAACCTCTGATTTTCCTATAGTGTACAATGAAAAGTTTATTAAATGACGAATGTATACCCACAAGGTGGAAGGTAGACTATGTTTCAGAATATTTGACCTCTTTTTCAGAAGAAATAGGAACATCTGTTTGTCATGGCATGCTGCCATTGGCAAGTGATCTTTCCAGGTTAATTATTGGATGATGTACATCTCTTCAGTGATTTGACAGATCTTCGTTATGAGAGCTTCGAGTAGGCAGATGTTTCCCTGAAGGAATCGGAAAAGAGCAGTGACAACTTCATTGTAGACTGACAGGAACTCAGAACTCTTCTTGTGATAGAATTGCTGCATGTGCTAAGACGTGTTAATGGTTCGATTCTGGAGTGTAATATTGGCAATCGATCATTTGATGGACATAGGAAGGAATAATATTAGAGATGGTCACTAATCTGTATGTTAATTAGAATAGAAAGCATTACCACCTCAGAAATTTTATGCCTAGGAACATTCCAGAGGTAACACATTTAAAAGAAAACTTGAGAGAGATGAAAAATAAAATATACAGCATTTTTTAAAGTATACCTTTAGAAAATACACAAGATTTCTTCAGCAATAGATTTTCACAGTATTCCCACTCAGTAATATTATTATTACCATTAGCAGTTTGCCAGCAGCTACTGGCATGATTTTCTTTTTTACTGCTCTTTGGACCCAGGCCTACTCAATTTAGTGTAGTTGGCTATGGCACTTCTCACTTTCTTAAAACACAGGGCTTTCCAATTTCCAAGAATGTTTATGGTATCAGAGTAATTTGAAACAGGTGTTTAAGCCTTGCAACTATGCTGTGCAACAGAAGGTTTATATATTTTTCATTATATATTGAGACAGACCACAGCACTTAAAATGACCATCTGTCACCAAATGCATGCTGTGTGCAGAATGTAAGAGAAAAAGGATTTTACTTCAAACTCCTCTGAAATAATGGGATGTACTCCCCTGCCTTCTGCTTCCTTACTCGTCATTGATTTGGATAAAACCAAAAGAATTATTTTGCTTATTTGCTTGAAGAATATCACCAATGAGAGAACATGAGAATACTGCATAGCATTTCTGCTTGGTTTTATTTACAGGATTGTAAGCCTTGAATTTGAGAGAGAATTCAGCCCATGGATTTCCCCCAGAGAGGTAATTTTTTAGTCTATATATTTTCTTCTTCATTTTATAGCACTAAGAAGTCTGAGTCTTAAGTACTAGTCCTCTTTGCAAAAATCTGGACTCTCAAGTCATAGTTGCCAACTCATGTGTTCACAGGACGTACAAGCTAATGTGAATTAGTGAATCTGGCAGGATAGTAATTGTGGCAACCTGGAGAGAGAATCATCCATCAGGAGGGAGCAGCTAATAGATCTATGAATGACTGTTGTGCAGAAATGCAGACCCAATACTGCTAGATCTTTCAAAATCAATGGAAATCTGAATTTTTACATGCTTTCTTCTACTATTCAGATATTAGCATTGCATTTCAAAAAATGACAAAAACAGTATGGGCCAAATAATATATATGCTGTCTGAGGTATGCCTGATACAGATAGATCTTCTTTCATAGTTAATAAAATATTTTTACAATGGAGCAGACACACATCATTTGTTACAGTAAGAATTTTCCAACTAGATTCTATTTTATCAATAACTTGCTAATAATGGTGTGAAGATGCTGATAATGTCAGTCTTTCTCTTATTGCTTGGCTGAGGTCAAGTTTATATTATCTCATAGATTTCCACATTGAATCATCAATTGGATTTGAAAGAAAAATAAAAGATGAGATGGAAGTAATCCTGGAACTGCAGGGTAAAGATCTTGCTCAGGAATTTGGAAAACTGCTGAACAATCTATTATTTTTAAGGTAAAAATTCATTCACTTTTTCCACCAAATAGTTATAAGTGCCTACCTAATATTCATTAGACATTGTTCCATCAGTTTGTCCAGTGACTATTTACTGAGTGCCTACTGGGTACCAAACATTATTCAAGGAACAAAGGATATAGCACTATAGTGCAAGAAAAAAAAAGTTAGTTGTTATCCTAATGGGAATGTTGGTTACAAATATTTGGCAAAATCAAGAAGTACATTGTATATTATTGTGTTAGTCAACTTTTCATTGTTGTGACTAACTGCCTGAGAAAATCAACTTAAAGGAGGAAAAATTCATTTTGACTCAGTTTGAGAGGTTTTAATCCATAGTTGGCTTGCCTCATTGCTACAGGCTTGTAGTGAGGCAGAGCATCATGGCAAAGAGAGGGTTTGGTGTAGCAGAGCTTTCCACCCCATAGCAATAAGGAAGGGAGGAGGGAAAGAGAGAGAGAATATGCATGAGAAAGAGACAAGGAAAAAGGTATAACCTTCTAAGGCATAACCCCAAATTACCCACTTCCTCCAGCTAGGCTCCACCTCCTAAAGTTTTTATCACTCCCAATAATGCCATAAAATTATGAATCCATCAATGGCTTAATCCACTTATGAGTGTAGAGCTTTCATTGTCCAAACATTTCCCAAAAGTCCCTTTTCTGAACATTGCTCCATTAGGGACCAAGCCTTCAACACATGCACCTTTGGGGGACATTCCAGATCCAGACCACAGCAGTTATGTATGACAAGGACTATGGAGCAAATATAGCAGAGAAGGATATAGGCAGTAAGCACAGGAAGAATGATATCATGTTTGAACTTGAATGACAGGATTGCTGAATTGTCATTGCTGAGATGGAGAAAGATTGCAGGAAAAATATTTAGATAGGAAGACCAAGAGCTCAATTTTGAATGTGTTCTGTGCTGGATGACTATTAGACATTCAGTGAAAATGTCTAGTTGGCAGTAGGATTTCAAAGGAAATAAATATCCAAGCTGGAGTCACTTGAGAGTGACTAGATGGTACTTAAAGCCATGAGACTGCAGGAATTCCAAGGACTGAAATATATGATATTTACAATGATTTAGTGGTCAGTAGATGAGAAAGAACTAGCAAACAATATTGGGACAGAAGGAACAGTTGAAGTAGTAGAAAAATCTGGAGAGTCTGGAATCTGGAAGGTGTAAAATTGCCTTGGGGACACTCATAGAAGTTAGACTCGGACATTCTACCCAGAACACGTTCCTTTTCTTTCTTGCACACACATACACATGCATGCACCCACACATAGTTTGACTCAGCTGGCCCAGCAGTCAAGTGATTCTAATACAGACTTTCATCAACCATACGTCATCAAACTTTGAGTAGTAGAATGATTGTGGGGGTTTGATGGCCTGTTCAGATGATTCAGTGTCAGAAAACACAGCATAGGAAGTTGAAGAATAAAGCAGGGAAGTAAAGCCAGGAGAATGAAATTTACCAGGCAATAGATTATGAGAACCAGAGCAAGCAAGAACATGACTGATTGGAAGGAACTGATTTGGTTAAACCTTTTATTTAGACTAAGTATGGCACAATGGAGCATATGTGACTAAGAGTCATGCAGACCATGCTACTAAATTTGTGTGCCAAACCAATATAAACCAGACTCAAAACAATGGAACAACAGTCAAACTCTATTTGCTTGGCAATCTGCTTCAACTGGTTCATAAATATACTGAATTGTATGAAGGAGACAACCTAACCTTTTGCACCTGTGCTGCCTGGCTCTTAGCACAGTGCCTGACACTTAACAGGCTCAGAGTCAGCTTTTGGCAAGAACCTGATGGTGGACTCAGCCAAACAGAAATGGACATATGATGCATTTATGGAATTAGTTCACTCAAATACTCCAGTGCTAATATTTTGTGTGTATTTCATAAATCTTTTGATTTTTTTTATAATGAGTTATGTGGTTGAACTGGATATCCTTGAGGAACACCACTATTTGATATTTAGCTATGATTTTTAAAGTTATCAATAACTCTACAAAGATGGTTAGTTATTGAGACAATGACAACTTCAGTAGTCAATCCCTATAATTATAACAATGTTCTCTATCTATATCAGTGTCACTCTGGGATAGGTAGGAGCCAGCTTAGCTTGAGGCAGGGGTAACGTGTAGAAAGAAAAACCACTGTTAATGAGCTTGCTGTTCATTTGGACACCAGGAACCATGTTCCCAGTTGCCCCTCCCACACAATTTGCACAAATTGGATATTTTGTAGTTCTAAAATAGAAGCATTTTCTCTTAGCTTCAGGCCTTGTGCATGTTTTGAATTTTGAGCATTTTCTGTGCATCTTGTGGAATAATGACACAGTTTTAACTCTACTGCTTAGAGGGTCTAGTTTAGTGTGTAGAATAGCTCTGTGTGATACCTCCTTTTCATAAAGGGTGAAAGGTTATCTCCTGGGCCCTCTCCTCTCCTTATCAAAGTCTTCCTTCTATTCAGAATGTTTCTGTATAGATTTGACAAATCATTTTCCTAATTACTAAATGAATAATTTTGTCCAATATATTGGGTAATATATCCCAAAATATATCTTTCTTTAAAATGGTAGGCTGTCTTGACTATAATTTTAATTTTGCCCGTCTACCAAAAAAGAACTCCTTGTTTTTTGTTTTTTGTTTTTATACTAGGGATTGAACCCAGAGGCACTTAAACACCAAGCCACATCCACAGCCCTTTTTTTGTAGTTTACTTAGAGATAGGGTCTCACTGAGTTTCTTAGGACCTTGCTAATTTGCTGAGGTTGACTTTGAATTCAAGATCCTCCTGCCTCAGCCTCCCAAGCCACTGGGATCACACATGTGAACCACTGCACCTGGCACAAGGGCTCCTTTTAACCACATTTTTATTTCTGTGTTTTTGAAGTAACAATTTATATAGAAGCAGTAGTTTTGATAAGCAGAAATTGTTTAGGAATGAAATAATGATTTATAAAAAGTAGTCCTTACTCAAATGTCTCTCTTTGCTCAATGCTAGCATCTCTGTACCATTATTCCAACATTTTTGAGAATCAATTTCTTGTAACAATTTAGGATAATAAACAACATAGTGGAAGAAAATGATTATGAAGTAAAATCACATTTTTTACAAGATTCATAGGACAGAGCACACAGAAGTAGTATTGCCAAGTTACTTAAATACAAGTAAAGTCACTGGCAAGTAAGGATGTAGAAGATGAACCTGATAGCAATAAAGAAGATAAAGATAAACAAAGATGAAGAAAAAGATAATTAGTTTAAAGGAGAATGAGTTGACTTTGAAAGATTATAAAAGATCCTTGGAAAAATTATTGGAGCCCTTGGCTACATCTGAGAAGCTGACCCTTATTTGTGATAATGCTATGACATTTAAATGTGAATGAAATTTTGTTGTACAATCAATATTTTAAAAATCGGCCCTGCTCTGTTGGTACATTCTTAATTCATTTTCAGAATACTGGATAGTTTTAATTATAATATAAATCTTATTAAACATTGGATTAAAATTGACTATTTTTAGCTATATTTTGTTTGATATCAAATTTAAAAATAGTTATTATGAGGTGTTGGCTTTTTATGTTGTATGGATTCACTTTAAATGTTCTTTCTTAGTTCTAATTACCCTTAGGAACAAAGGCTTACTGTCCATGTCAATCTTATTTCACCATTTTGCTGCTCATTAGGGTTTATTACTCTTCTTCCCTACCCTTTCGCTAACCCTGTCACACAGATGAAGTCAATTTTAATAATATGTTTCATTTAATCCAAAATATTAAAATACTATAACTTGAACACATAATCAATGTGAAAATTATTAATCAAGTATTGCTTTTTGAAATATGGAGTATGTATTTTATACTTGATGCACATGTCAATTTGTACTAGCCACATTTTAAGTCTTCAATAGCCACATGTAGCTAGCATTCACAGTAACAATAGTAGAAATTTAGAAAGATAACTCAGGAATCCATATGGATAAAAGGGTTGTTTTGTAAAAAAAAGCAGTAAAGGCAGATAAGAATGATTATAATTGTTGCAAGAATCCAGTCAAGAGAAGATGAACAGTTGAACTGAAATGAAAGCCAGGGAAGTAGGGGTAGAAAGAAAATAGAATGGATGGATGTTTTAGGGTGCAATGGAGAAGTGCCTGGAGTCTAGAGCCATGTGTACTACTTAGAATCTAGGTTCTCTCCCTTTAACCATATTTCTTTGCAAGTTGCTTAATCCATGCATCCCTCTTTGGGTTAAATAAAAAATGATATTAATAAGAGTGGTATGCCTGAATGGCAAGAAGGTTGTGATGATTAAATGAGTTAATAAATAAATATAATATGTTTAGACTAATTGTCACATTTTAAGTATTCAATAAATGTCAAATACTATGATTTAAATTCATAGGATTTAGTAAACAATGGATGTGGCCAGTGGTACTGAAGTAGGAGTCCAGAGATATTCCAAATCTCCTGTTTTTCTTATAATATTAAAGGAATGGCTTTATGATATCCTTTACAGAAGTTCTAACACAAGGCTCCATGTCATTGCTTAGAAGGGATATCCTGATGCCAATGCATGAGTCTCTTTTTACTTCCAGGACATTTGTCCCTGATGGTCCCTCTGCTGAATATGCATTTCCCCCAGCATTTACCATTGTTGGCTCATGGCCTATTCTCAAGTCTAAGTTCAAAGTCTCAAGTCTTCACAGAAGCTTCCCTAGATCTCTTTCTCAACCACTTCCAAAGCTCTTACCATACTGCATATCTACCTCACCTTGTTATTTATTATCAGTTTTTCTCTCTAGTTAAAAGATCTATAATATTTATTAATGGCCCATTTGTATTATCACTGCATCCCCAACTGCCTAGATATAGTTTTGGCACAAAACTAATGATCATAGTGTGTTCAATGGATGAATAAATGTTTATTTTTTCTATGGTTTTGGAGTGTAAGGAATAGAATGACTACTAGAACTATAAAGGCAATGCGTGGAGGTTGAGGGTGGGGTAAGGTCTTATTTTTCCTTACTATTTGTACATGTTGTTTCATATTTTATTGAAGTACAGGGGCTGAGGAGAAAACACTTAACCATGTGATTAAGGTGTAGATTATCTCGTCTCTATTCACTCTTATTACATAAGATCATAAAGGAATAGATCTTGAATACTAGAAATCCACATAGTCCAAAGTTCATGCAGTAGAGCTACCTCTCTTACCTCTCTTTTCTACTTTTGAAACTAAGTTGCATGTGTGTGTGTGTGTGTTGCTGGTGGTTGAACCCAAGGCCTCATAAACTTGGACAAGTGCTATATCATTAAGCTAACTCTAGAGAGGTAGAGAGATCATCATAAGACATAGAGTGAGTTAGAATCAGATATGGTGAATTTAAAATGTGCACTTTGAATATGTTATTCATATCATATTACAGTAACATTAAAGTATGTGTGTGTGGTGCATGTATTTCAAACACATGTAATATGAGCTAATTCTGAACTTCTTTTTATCTTTCATATAACTTAAGTGATTGTTTTTTATCCCTATGGCCCTATGAGCTATTTATTTATATATGTATATACTCGGATATATATAATAATGGTATATGTGGGTATGGACTCATTATTATATTTATATTTACTGAGAATTTTGTTAGTTAAATATATGTCAATTATTTTTGATAAAATATATATTATCCTACAGTAATAAATGTGGAAGCTTTTTAAAATATTCTTATACAAACAGGAATTTTTCCATTTGAGTACTTCATTATAAAGAGGGCATGTATTTGAATTACTTAAGCAGTATTTTTACAATACATTCATTTTTGTAGTAATAGTGTTTGTTAAATATATTTGACAATTATTATTTTGTTGGAAAAATCTAATGAATTCAGGTAACTTTACCATATTTGCTCCAGGAAAAGTCCAAGTAATTGGAAGCTGTTTCTAATCTAAATTGTATTTTAGCAATCATGATAAGAGAGTAAATAATTTGTGGCTCAAATTCTGAACTTCTTTTTATCTTCCATCTAACTTAAGTGATTGTTTTTTATCAGAGTCCTTTGGGGGAATCAATTGCCTAGTCCTCTTAAATGGTTTTATCTCTGTGTAGGTAGAGTTAGATTCACCAGGCTTATTCCAGGTCAAATGGCTTTGAAATGCATTAGTGACCTGAAGACTGGTTAAGCAATTTGCTGTTTCTGGCCTGAACCTGCTTCTCCACCTGTAACCACTATAGGCTTTGCATCATTCCTGAACTACGCTTTCTGAAAACTCTATTTCCTTTAGTGATGCCCTACAGTTGAAAGAGTAAAACTAGAAATGTAAATCTCAAGAAGTTAGAAATGGTTGTAAAAGCCAGTAGATCCATTAGTCTTACTTGAAATACTTGGATTAGAAAATTCACGTTTTTTTTCTTTTCCTTATCGCAGTATCAATTTTGAGATACTTTTTCCTCTGTCACTAATTCTTAGTGTTAAGCTCATACTTTAATCTGTGCTAGCACAAGGTGTCACCTTTTTCTAGCTTTTAAAACTAAGTTTTGAGTTTGAAGTGTAATTTAAATTCATTGTCTAAATCAACAAAAAAATTCCTAAGTGAAAAATATTAATGCTAGGTATTTGGCAGATGTGATATATGAATAAGGTTCTTATTCATATCATTGCAAATAGTGAGTATACCTTAAGAGTTTTGTATTCATCTATTGCTATTAAAATTTGGTAGGAGAGATGGACAATGAAGGAGGTAATAATGACAAATTTTATGGGACCAATAGCTGTGTTGGATCTTGAAAGGTTAGTAGAATCTTTCCTGGCCATGGATATTGTACTAGGAAGGGCATCAGTATGTGGATAAAAAGTATGAATATAGAAGACTTGAGAATAGACAATGGTCTAGGTCAAAACTCATCTGGCCTCTAGGTGAAGTGTCAACTCTAGTCTTTCCTGCAAGTTAATCAACCCTGTTTGATGAGATTTTTAGGGAGAGAGCTCATGACAATTGCATTCCTCCTGGAAGAACTTCCTTTAGTTAGATAAGGGAACCTCAGAGAAAGTCCTCCTTGTGCTTCAGGAGAAACAGAAGGGAGAGAAGAAGGGCAACATCCTGTTAAATTAAATTGATGGAAATTGTCCTATTAGTTGTTAAAACTAGAAGATAAGTACCTATGTGAGCTAAGTCTGGAAAGAGGCGTTGGCAGTCGGTAGAGAGATACTTGAATACCATTTCTTTAGACATTATTTAGTGGACCATTAAAAGCCAGTATACTCTGGGCTGATCCACTGTTATTTATTGTGTCTCTCCAGTTGCCTGACATGTCCTTATGATTCCATCTTGCTCACAGGATCTCAGAAGTATAAATAACTCTTAATAATGATTGGGAAAAAGATGAAAAGGAAAGATAGAGGTTATATCTATCTTGTAAGGGAATTTACATCTAACCTTGTCACCAATTTGGTTATTTGGTTTATATATAGAATGGACATTTGGGTTTGACCAAGAAGATAAATTTGACAGGAATAAATGTACAGTCCTGTATTTAGTTCATAAAAGTCAGTAGCATACTGCTGGATAGATTTGACAGTAGACTATGGAAAAGGAGAATTTATTTGACCATAAACTAGATAAGGAGTAATACGACGGCTGAAAAACAACAATAGCAACAATAAATACAGTTTAAACTGCAGAGAAGGGGTTAGTTAACTGAAATGATTACTATATTCTTCAGTTATGTGATGAAAGAAAGCTCAAAATTCATTTTAAAAACTTTGTATACACATATAACTCTGTTGATATTTGTAGTTCAGTTTAGAACTCCTTAATGACCAATTTATAGTGAACTGATCTGTTTGATTTAGTAATACCTGCTGGAGAAGAGAGGTATGTAGTTTATAGGAAAAAATAGTATTTAGATGTGAAACATTCTAAGCTCTGAATTTGGACTGATTTGAGTGTGTGATTTTCAACAATGCCTGCATCTATTTCCTCTAGGGATGCCCTACAGTTCAGAAGAGTTGATTAGCTTTTGTTGTGTTGTTATTCGTGATCACAGACACTAGAAATATAAATCTTAATGAGGTAGAAATTGTTAGGGAAGCCCATTTGTAAAATATCTTTCCTATGTTGCTTTAAGGATTGTTGAAAGAAACAAAAATATTTTGTACACTGTGAGGATTGAAAAATATACTTGATTTTCTAATAAATAGGGAGCCATTTCTGGTTCTCCTGTCTCCCCCTTAGCTTTGGGCAGTTGGAAAGACTGTCAAGGTCAGATGTCTGCATATTCCTTCAGCCTTTGTGAAAGTCTCTCCCTTCCTCATCGGTGTTGCTTAAAAATAAACAAAAAATATTTTGTGGTTCCCAAGATGGAGTCAAGGGAGTACTCACATAAGAACTTTAAGAATGGTTGTAAAACCACTGGGTATTTATTCATTTTCAAAACTCATTTTAAATGGTCTTCACTGTAAAAGCAGAAAGACCTAAAGCTTTATACAAACATTGAAATTGAAGTTAAGTACTTTGGGCTCATTTCTGGATTCCTTTAAATAAAGTTTCCTCAAAGTTTGAATTAATTCTTCCACTTTAAGAATATTCAAGATGAGATTTCCAGCTTGTTGCTGCTGCTTTCCACAGGTTGAAAAAGTTTATTAGTTTGTACTGGATAAGAGATTAATCTGATTTTAAGAAAAGTCAAACTTACAGAATATTTTTAAAAATATAATTCAGTTTTACTATGTTCAAGGGCATAGAAATATTTTGTTGAGGGAATTCAGGAAAGAAGAGATGAACTATCTGTCTTTAAGAACTATTTTTCTGCATAGATGGCAATCACTTGTAATTAGCAGTTCATTGTTTGAATGCAAACACTGCTGCTAAAGTGGTGATTGAAACAGTAGTTGTCCTTTACTCTTGAGTAGAAGCAGCATTTTCTTTCTTTGCACTATTGATTTTCTAACAAATCTATTTTATATTATAATGGTATAAGGGTAAAATCTGCCAGGCACTTCTAAAATATAATAAATTCTCAGAGTCCTTAAAAATGAAACACAACACCCATATTTATTCATTTTTCTTTCATTAAGCAAAAGGATCAGTATAATATAACAATCACCTTTGCTACATGTTTAAACCTGAATTCAAATTTAACTTCATGAGGTGTCTCCGGCAGATGTTCCCTCTCATAATGATTTCTATGGTGACTTTCACTTCTGAAAAGGCTTGAATCTCTAATGAAAATTTTTCAAAGTAATAAGACAGAAAAGAAGCATTAAAATATGCTTAGAGATAGAAATTGAAATCATTTTGGCTAAATGTATCAAGTTAGAAGTTGCCCTAGTTACTGATTGCTGCTATTAGATATTCCCCTTGTGCAAGAAAAGCCAGCTATTGATTGTTAGATTTGAATTTCTTTTGAAATAACTGATTATCTCTATTGTGGCTCTTTATCTCAGCTTATGAAAACTGAAAATAATAGGAATCGCCTACTATTTTAATATCTGCCTAGTGTTTTGCTTAATTTGCTTATCCTGTTAACCTGGAAACTATTAAAATATCCTGTTTGCGGAATGTATAAAATTAATGACTCCTATTGCGTATCCATAAAGTGACAATATATTTCATAATGATGGATTGATTTGCCTTAAACAATTCATTTCAAAATTTTGGTTGCAGGTATCTTGGCTCTATTTATGTATCCATACATTATACGCATGACACTACTCAAAGAAATAGATATATGCATAGATCACTGGTTTAAAAGCAAATGGGGCAAATGTTTAGCAGTACAAAAAAATATATGTATGCATTGGACTCCTATTTGTGTTTTTATTAACGTGTTAGTTTAAGAGCTACCCTATGCATTAATTGTGAGGCATACCAATTTAATGAAGAGACTGGGCCTTGGATACGGATGGCAAACAAGTAAAATGTCCATGCTTAAGGAAATTCAATTAAATTTATTAATTCTTTAATCTAGAGTACTCTGTTTTAATCCCAACTGGGGTAATGTAATTCAAAGCAACTCTGATGTTAACCTTTCAGAGCCAATTTCAGACTCCCCATATTGAAGGGCATAGCCTCCAATGGGACTGCCCTTACTTCAGACACTAGCTACAATTCTGGAGGGTCTACAGGCAACCTACATTTCTAACCAACTGGCCACCAATTAGGGAGTTCTCTCAACCTCCTACAGGTTTGAAAATTAACTAGAACTATTTGACGCACAGAACTCAGGGCAGTACTATAATTATGATTACAATTTTATTGTATAGCCTACAGATAATGAAGGGTTTGGGGTAGTCTTTTGTTCTGGGCTTTCCCCCCATGGAGTAGAGGTGATTTACCCTTCTGGCACATTGTGTGCTCATCAACCAGAAAGTTCCACTGAACTTCAGTGTCTAAAGTTTTTATTGTGGGTTCATTACATAGGCATGATTGATGAAATCATTAGTTATATGATTGAACTCAATTGTCAGCCTCTCATCCCTCCCCAGAGGTTGAGGGGACAGAAAGTCCCAACCCTCTAATTATATGCTTGGTCTTTCTGATGAATACCTTCACCATGAAGCTACCTAGGGGCTCAGACAGGTCACCTCATTCTTACAACAAAGATACTTGGATCAATCAGGAAATTCCAAGGAATTTTGGAATTCTTTGTCAGACACCCAAGGAAAAGAATTAGACAAATTCTTTATCATAAAATAAATAAGTTTAAAATACATAAATAAATTTAGCAAATATTTATCCAGTGCCTATTATAGTTAGATACTATTTTAGTAATAAGCAAATGAAACAAAACTATTTCAAGAGTTTAATATCTAGTGGAAGGTTTGAGGTGGGTAGAAATCATTGACAATAATTAAAGAAATAAATAATGAGTAGAGAGCATTTTAGAACAGAGAGCTATGGAGAAACAATGATAGGGGAGACTAGAGAGTATCAAGGCTGTATGGCTGGAATTTTAAATAAAGTGGTTTATTTGAGAAGTCTCCTTCTGTGGCTGAGGATAGCCAGTGAATGAGCTATGGGGACAGCTGAGTGCTGTGGAGCCATCTGTTGAAAACTCTTTCAAGCAGAGGGAGAGGACTGTACCTAGACCTTGCAGCAAGAGTCCCAAGTAAATTTTTAAAATGTTGACAGAATTTGTATACAGGTTACAGCAAATACTTAGGATAAAATCAATATGACATAAAAATCCTACGGAAATACCAATGCTAACAGTAGGAGAAAACCTTTTATTTCTGAGTGTAAAGTCACTTAGAGTTTATAAGTGACAACAAAAGGATAACAATGTTAAAAGTTTATCTTGGAGGCCATTGGCTTGAGAAAATTTTCAAGCAGGCTTTGTGTTATCCATCTTTGCTTTGCCATGGCAGTGACTCTTGAACATAGTTTTATATATTCAACTGTCAAGATTTAAAAGCTTTGAGAAAAAGAGACTATAAAATAAGTTATTCTCATTGCTACAAATCTAGTCTAATTTTTGTGAATCACTTTCTTAAAGTCTGTGCTAGAGATTGACAAAACCAAGGTTAGCTCAGAATTTATGATCATATATTCATAAAGCCTGCATGAAAATCTAGCTCAACATTTTGAAAGCTCAAGATATTTCTAAAATATTAAAATATGACTCTTTTGGGAGCTTATTCCTTAGACAACAACCATTCTACTGGCTATTTCCTTGACTTTTTTTTAGTTGATGGAATATGCACATAAATGTTTTCAGGTTTTATCTAGCTTCGCATGTCACATGTGACTATACAATGTGTGTGGAATTAGTAAAGTATTGAGGAAACTAATCATATTAGGGAATTTGCTTTTCATATATAACTTTCTGCAGAGACTTTAAATCTGTTTATTTTGTTCCAGTGTTTTATGTGATTTTTTTTCTCCATTGTTGTAAATAAGCATTTGACACAGCAACCTCCTGCAATGTATACATAACTGTTCCATGACTCATGATCATTATTTTCACTAATATTTCAACATGATGAAACCAATTTACATGTTAGATGAGTGTTTAAAGCTATTATCTTTTTAATTAGCATGTATTAGTTGTACATATTAATGGGATTCTATGTAACATTTGTATTGATGTGCAGAGCATGCACTAATCAAATCCAACCACCTCTTTAGACAATCTCCTCCTCATCCTTCCCAGTCTTTAGTATTTACTGTTCTTTTAGGTCAACTTTTTTTGGTTTCCACATATGAGATCATGCAGTACGTGTCTTTCTGTGTCTGGCTTATTTCACTTAACATGATGTCTTCCAGTTTCTTACATCTTCCAGCATCTTACAAGTAGTCATCTTTGGAGACTCCTATTTTAACCAGCAGAATCAAAGTTTTCAGAAGTTTGCATTTTAAATGGTCTTTCCTCACTGTAACAAATACACACTCTTTTGATGACATGTCCAAAGGGCATGTTTTCATTACTAGAGGCTAAATTTCCTTTCAAAATTGTCAGAAAAAAAAATCAGGACAAATGCATTTAAAATGAAGCAGAGAATGATATAAATAAATGCTATTTGGTAAAAAAAAGGACATGAATATATGATATATGAATGATAGTTATGTGGTATTAATGTTGGCTCAGAATTGGTTGCCAAGATAGGTAGAACTTGGTCTTCTCATGATGAATTTAAGTCTTCTATAGTTTAATTATATTAAAATTATCAGACAGACATTGCTTTATTTTCAGAATTAGGTCTATCAACATAACACTAAATTATATTTCACAAAAATATTTACAAGATTAATTTTGATAAGTTTATGTAAAAGGTAGTTATTTTTTCTGGGGGACAATATATTAATTAAAAGAGGTTTAGTAATGATAGTGAATTCTTTGATAAAAATTCTGATCTTTAAAAAGCATGCATATTGTGGGAAGCCAGGTTAGGAAAGCTGTTGAGCCTGGCTCCAGCAGTGGCAACGGCCTGGCTGACTGGGCTTCACTTCTCTTTTCCCATCCCTCTGCAGATGATAGCAGAAGTTGTGGAGTTCTGGGCATGTTGCCAATATAGAGGATGCAGCTCTGTGCATGTACCCTGGCAGGGTGGTCAGCAGGGCTGGATGTTCCTGTTTTCTGTAAATAGTCAAATGGGCAGAATTCTGTGAAGCTTGTGCAATCAAGGAGGATGTCTGTGTTTTGCAGAAGCTGGACTGTCTCTGAGAAATTATTGTTATGATCTATAAAATATTTCTGGCTGAGGATGTGGTATGGCTGGCTGTCTAGTTTTTCAGATGGGTTGATTGCACTTTTGACCCGGCTATGTAATGCATCCTATATAAATATGGGCAGTAAGGTGAATAAAGTGTCTCATTTGCCACCAGCACTTGAGTCCTGCTCATATTTTCATCCGCCTATCCCGCTCCCTGCACATATAATTACATACTTAGCAGAAATGTTTAATATTTTTGAAGATGTTTAACTTCAATCAATTGATTTGTTAATCATGAGTTTGAAGGGTGACACCTTTTACATTATTTTTCTTAAAGGTATGTGTGAATATATATTTTTCCACAACACGTTTGGGTTATTAAGCCTCAAAAGTAAAAAAGGTTTGTTTCTAGCTTCCATATACTTTTGAGTTAGGCATAGACTTGTTTTTTGCCTGTTCTGTGCCAGTGTACGATGTAGTGCATGGGAGAGAAAATGACCAAGATGCATTGAGTGCATTGAGAAGCTTCCATTAAATTTGGGAAATTAGACAAAGACACACTTGTCTATACAGTGGTGTCAATAAGTATCATTCTCTACACAAATATTCTGCTACAGAAATTAAAAAAAGGAGAGAGAAAATCTATTGGAAATATTGGGAAAGGCTTGATATCAGTCTTAAGAAATGAAGTATGTTTTTATGAACTTTAAAAGTTAAGGGTACATCATAAGTGAATAGGTGAGTTGGGAGAGGTATTTGGAGAATTGTGATTAGGTCTAAAGACAACAATGTAAGACTTTAGGGATATTGTAAGAGGTTAAGACTGGTAAAATAGCTTGGGCTGGTGTTGTGGAGGCCCCCATTTATCAAACATGGTAATGATTAGGCATTGTAGAAATTGAAATTTTGATTGCATTATAGCTGTGAATTGAAGAGATAAATAAGAGAACAGGATATATTAGAACAAGGAGAGACCAAAAGCAAAAAAAAAAAAAAAAAAGATATAGAAAGATAATTGAAGTTAATGCACTTCTGGAAAAAGATGGAGGCTATCACAATGAAATGTTTTAAAATTAGATTATTTAGTGTGTGAGTCAGCTTTCTGTCACTATGACAAAATACCTTAGATAATCAACTTAAAGGTGGAAAGATTTATTTTGATTCATGGTTTCAGAGGTTTCAGGTCATGGTTACTTGGCTTTGTTGTTTTGGGGCCTGTGGCAAGGAAGAATATCATGATGGGGAATATGTGACAGAGGAAGCTGCTCACCTCATGATGGCTAAGTAACAGAGACAGAATAAGTGGACAGAGGTCCACTATCCCCTTCCAAAGCATGCCCCCAGTAACCTCACTTTCTTTCCATAGGCCCCACCTCCTAAAGGTTCTACTACCTCTTAACAATACACAGGTTAGAAACTCATCCTCTGATGCATGGCTTTTGAGGGGCATTTAAGATCCAAACCATAACAATCAATGTCAAGTTGGGCATAAAAGACAATAAGTAACACATACAGAAGTAGAAGGAAGGTGGTGAATAGAGTATTATAAAATATTTTTATTACTGTTGAGACATGGCTTGCATATTTATTGCTTATGAAAAAGGCTTGAGAGGGATTTCTTGTTTCTATTCAGTCATGTAAGGAGCTGTAAAATTACCACTCCATTCTAACAGGGAAAAGGTGAACAAACCAAAAAAAATCAACCACTCTTCTTAGATCTATCAGAGGAGGTCATAGGATAAATCAAAATATAGCAGAGCAAAAACTCATGAGCAGAAATCTCTGTAGGCACCAGTGCTGGAGTGAAAAACCTTGAACTGTAATTGATAAATTGCTGGAAGCTCAGAGTGAACAAATCTGATAGTTAAAAACTCCAAGGCATAGCAATGCAGAGACCCCCACTGTTTCAACAGTTTTACCTCCAGGAGCTCTACCATGTTTAATGCTTCTGGCAAGAGGTTGCAAAAACGAACCGTTTTGAATACACCAGAGCTTCCTACTTTTCTTACGAAGGTCTGCCATCAGAAGAAACTGTTTTAACAGAGGTTAACCTATCTGGGATTAGGAAAATTGCCAACTCCATTCCCTTCAGCCTAAGTAGGGGTGGGGAGAGAGCTAAGGAGTGCTAAGGAAATTCACAGGCTAGGGGCAGAAGCTCATCTAAAACCTGAGAATTAGTCATAGGAGGAAGAATGCTTCCCCTTCCCCAGCACCTTACCAACACAGTGTTCAAAGTCTCTTTTACTATGGTTTCTCTTACCTTATAGGGTAGAAAAAACCTGAACTGTAATTTTATGGCTCTTAGGAGTTCATGTCCGCCTTTTGGATAAAGATTTCAAGGCATATGGGAAGCCCAAAAAAGAGTTCAAAGAAGCTGAACAAGCATCAGAACTAGAGTAAGGTATGGCAGTAATGTCAGAATTATCAGACCAATTATTAAAAATAAACATAACATGCTAAGAACATTAACAGAAAAGTGAACATGTAAAAACAAGTGGATAGTGTAAGCATGGAAATTCTAAAAAATAATTGAACAGATATTCTAGGGATTGAAAACCCAGTAAAAGTGAGTTCCTTAGTAGACTAGACACATAAGAGGAAATAATCTATGGGTTTGAGGATATGATAATAGAAACTTGCAAAACTAGAAAACAAAGGGAAAAATGACTGAAAACAAAACCCCAAAGGTGGGCATTTTGAAGGTAATTAAGTCAAGAGGAAGAACCTCCTAAGTGAGATTAGTTTGCTTATACAAGGGACCCCATATGGCACTCAAGCCCTTTTTCCATATGAGGATACAATAAGACTGTAGTTTGCCACCCAAAAGAGGGCCCTTTTAAGAACCTGATCATGCTGCTACTCTGATCTCAGACTTCGAGCCTTCAGAATGCTAAGAAATAAATTTCTACTTTTTATAAGCCACACAGTCTATGGTACTTCATTATATTAGCCCAAACTAAGACAGAAATTGCTACCAAGACCCAGGAGTGCTGCTATTATAAATATGGGCATATCTCTGAGATATTGTGAATTTAGTTCCAGGCAACCATGATAGATAACATAATAAAGTCAGTCACATGAATTAGATTTTTCCCAATGCATATAAAAGATATGTGTACATTGCACTGTAGTCTATTAAGTGTGCAATAGCATATGTATAAAAATCTGCAACCTTCATTAAAATACTTTATTGCTATAAAACACTAACAATCATCTGAGCTATTTGAAAAGTGTTGATACATTTGCTTGACATAGGACTGCCACAAACCTTCAATTTGTTAAAACTTCAGTATCTGTGAAGTGCAATAGAGCAAAGCACAATACAATGAGGAATACCTTTACCTAACAGTATACACAAGGCTTATGAATTGGGTAATGAGTAAAGGCTGAAAGAGTTTTGAGCTTCATGCTAATGAAAGCTTAGATTTCTATGAATTGATTTTTTTTTTTTGGTACCAGGGATTGAACTCAGGGGTACTCGGCCACTGAGTCACATCCCCAGCCCTATTTTGTGTTTTATTTAGAGACAGGGTCTCACTGAGTTGCTTAGCGCCTCACCCTTGCTGAGGCTGGCTTTGAACTCATGATTCTCCTGTCTCGGCCTCCCAAAGTGCTGAGATTACAGGCATGCACCACAGCACCCAGCTTCTGTGAATTGATTTTTAAAGGCTATTGTGATCAGAAAGAGGAGAGCTGTAGAGAAAGCTTCTGTCTTCTTAGAGAATACCCACTAATCATGAAGAGATAAAATGGATGGTATAACTATGGATGGTAAGGGACAGTCTGATGAAGAATTCGATGAAAAATGAGGACCATGTTATCAAACAATAAAGAAAAGGCAATATTTGTTATATGATGGAAAAACATTTGATTGGCTTATGTTTATGTTCTAGGAGTTTGTAGGACATGTACTTGGGAGCAATGAAATTGAATATGTAGCTGAGGAGATTTCTGAGCTAAGTTTTGAGGAAGCTGCTTGGTTTCTCCTGAATCCTTATAGTAAAATGTGAGAAGAGAGAAGTGAATTAAACATGGAATTATTAGGCAAAAATGATTTAGAATTAAGAGAACTGGAAAGATTTTAGCTTGTCCATATTGCAAAAATGAAAAATCATGTTTGGAAGACAAGAGTAAAGATGTGGCCCAGTGACTGATGAGGATGTTTGTATGAATGTGAACTATGAATTTAATCAACTATTTCAGTGAAACCCAGGAATAGAAGTGGGATTAAAGGAAATAGAGCAAACAAGACAAAATGAAAGAAGACTGTTGGAATTTTTAGTCTACATAAAAATTAGGACCATAGACCTATTTATCTGTGAAAACAAGGGAAGAAGGACATGAGAGGTGATACAGAGATCAGCAGGGTTTCCATTCCTGCCTTAGGTCCAGAATGCTCAGGCCTGGGTGTATACTCTGGAGGGTGGGACCAATTCCCTGCTGAACCAAAGGGTTTTGGCTGACTGGCAGAGTCCTCGGTATAACTTCTGCTCCAAAAGAAAACCATAGTATGGGTTGGTTCTCTGCAGAGAGCCACCAAGTAGGCAGTGCCCTGCTAAACTGTTAAGGTTCAGTGTGTCTGAAAGTTAGGACCTCTAACCAAGTGGGGTTAGAAGGTGGAACGTCTGTCCTAAAAGTCGTAGAGGCAGAGTATGGAGCCGAGGAGGCCATTCTCAAGCTCTCAACCTTATACAGTCACCTTGCTAAGTTCTGGACTTGCTTTGGACCCATCAAACCTTCTTTCTTATTTTTCCCTTTTGGAATAGAAATGCCTATTTCTAACCCTGTCCAACATGTATTTTTTTAATTGAGACATAATATTTGTCTGCATAAAATTACTACATTATGAGGTACATAATATAATTCAATACGTGGATCCAATTTGTAATAAATCAAAGTAATATACATTACCATCTCTTTAACCATTAATCATTTTCATGTTAGAGATTTCATTTTCTTCTTTTCTAGTCATTTTGAAATATATCAGACTGTTTAAACCAATAATTACCCTGGTATGCTAAAGAGGAACCAAAACATTTCTGTACTCTAACAATATTTTAGTGTTCTTTATTGAACTTCTTTCCATTTCTCCTGTCTTCTCAGTCTCTAGTGTCCACCATTCAATTCCATTCTTCTACAAGTTTGGCTTACCAGTTTCCATAAATGAGAGAAGGAGATATTTATCTCTCTGTGTCTAGCTTATTTCACTTAACTTGACTTCCAGCTCTATTTCATTGCAAATGAGAGAGTTTCATTCTTTTAATAGCGGAGTAGTATTTTGTTATATAAATATACCACATTTTCTTTATCCATTCATCTGCTAAAGAGCATATGGGTAGATCCCATATTTTGGCTATTGTAAATAGTGCTGAAATAACATGGGAATATAAGAATATCTTTGGTATAATGATTTCATTTCCTTTGCATGTATACCCAGGAGTGGAATTGCTAGAACATGGGGTAGTTTTATTAGTAACCACCATACTGTTTCCCACAATGAGGGTACTAATTTATAGTCCCACCAAGAGTGCAATTATTCCTTTTCTCTGCATCCAGGCCAATATTTGTTATTATTTTTCTTCTGATGATGTCTCTTTGTAGGTTTAATTTGCACCCTCAATGTGATGGTGCTAGGTGTAGGATCTTTTGGGAGTAATTAAGTCATGAGGAGGGAGCATTCATGATTGGAATTGTAAGAAACTTCAGAGAGCTCTCTAGTCCTCTTTCACTATGTGAGGACTCATAAGAAGTCTATAGTCTGCATCCAGAAGAGAATCATTATCAAAACTCCATCATGAGGCACTGATCTCAGCTTCCAAAATTGTTATAATAAATAGCTGTTGTTTATGTGTGACTCAGTCTGTGGTACTTTATTATAACAGTCTGAAATAAGACACTATGTTAACACTAATTAAAAGAAGGCAGAAATAGCTATATTAATGCCAGACAGGGAAGACAACAGAACAAAGGAAATGATCAGTGGTAAATAAGGAAATTACATTAAGATAAAAGGGCCCATATTAAAAAAAATAACATTATTTAATATTTATGTTCCTAACAAGTGTCCAAACACATGAGTTAAAAACTGGCAGAACTACTTGGGGAAATAGGTAAATCCACCATTGTACTTGAAGATTTAAAAACCCTTTTATCAGAAATGGACAGATCTAGAAGACAGAAAAACAATAAGGACACAGTTAAACTAAATAGCATAATTAATTAACTGAAGATTATTAACATACACAGATTACTTAATCCATTAAGAATGGATTGCACATTCTTCTCAAGCTCAGATGGAACATTCACCAAGACAAACTACATACCATAAAAGACACTCTAACCAAAATTTCCTTCACTAGATGAGTGGATTAAATAAATGTGAATCACTCAGAGAAAATGTTCTTCAGCACTAAAAGAAAATCAGTTATCCAGCCATGAAAAGACATGAGGAAATATTAAATGCGTATTACTGAGTGAAAAACAATCTGAGAAAGCCATTGCTGTATGATTTCACCTAAATGACATCTGGAAAAGTTAAAACTACAGACAATAAAAAATGGTGGTATATAGGAGTAAGTGGGGAGTACGGGATCAATAGGCAGAACACAGTGGATTTTTC
>CM053409.1:27539223-27563568 GCA_028644305.1 Xerus rutilus
CTTGTAAAATGATAAGGTACAGTGATAAGGAAGGGTCTTCTCAATCTGAAGGAGATTGGGGGATATACTCTATTGGTTGGAGACCACAGTCCATTTGCACCTTTCTGGGAAATCCTTAGTAACAGAGAAGGCCAGAGCTTAAGTGAACATTGTTCTGAGAAAGGTATGCATACCACTTATGCAAACTGAATAAATCAGACCAAACAGATCAAATCTCCTTCCACTTTCACACCAGTTATCATATCTCTGGAACCCCTGCTTCAACTTATAGTACCCAACACAGGAACTTAGACTTTGAAATAAGAAGGAAAGTCCAGACTCAACCTACAGCAATCCAAACAGACAAGCCCACAACTGTAACTTGTACTGAGTGAGAGGAAGGGTATTTAAATTGGTGTAAGTTTAAATTTTTAATTGGAAAGAATTAAATTTTAAAAACTAAAACTGATCAGGTTGCTAAAGAACCTATCTAGGATGCAAAAGGATGGGAAAGCAGATACATATGAAATAAGGTGCACATTGAGGCAATCAAGAATCTATTAGTTTTCTGCTGCTAGGTTACAAATTACCACACATTTAGCCACTTAAAATGACATATGTTTATGATCTTAAAGTTTCTGCAGCCAGGAATCTGGGAGTGACTTAGCTGAGTCCTCTGCCTAGGATTTCACAAGGCTACAATTAAGTGTCAGCCAGGCTGCCTTGTGGCATGGGACCTACTTAGGGTCCTATTCCAAGCAAAGTCATGTCACTGCCTGAGTTCTGTTCCTTACAGTTGAGGAACTTTGACTTCAGCTCCTGGAGATTCCACAGGCAGTTCACAACATCACTGTTTCTTTAAGGCAGCAGGATTGTACCTCTGCTGATTCAGGAAGAACCAAAACCCTCTTTTAAAGAACATAGCTGATTAGGTAAGGCCTACCTAGGTTAAAGTCCTCTAGAGTAACTCAAAGTCAATTGATGAGGAAAGAGTTACATTAGCAAAAGTCCTGACACCTTTGCAATCTATTGCAACTTAATCATGGGAGTGACATCATCTTATTCACAGGTCCCAACCATACTGAAGAGGAAAGTGTTATACAGGTGGATGCCCTAATGAAAGAGAAGCTGGGGGCCCATCTTAGGATTCTGCCGACTACAGAAAGTATGGCACCTGTGGACAGAAAAATGGTGTATGCCTCACCTAAATTCAAATTCAAATTCATTATAAATACTACAGGCAAAACAAAATACTGCTTAGGTCTATAGGCTACTAGTTTGTAACTCCTAGGGCCCATATTGGAAAAAATAAATCATTTCATGTTTACAAACTATTGGATTTCTTCTCTTCAATAAACCTGTTATGCCTAAGTGATAATTGATGGATTATTGATCAAAATGAATTAGTTGTTTGTGCATATTGAAATAGTCTACACAAATAAGAGTGATTTTGAAAAATTTATCAGGTCAAAGCTCTTCCAATTTCCAGAAATTATAACTTTCTTATTAGTTATTTTGGAGCCCTTAGGTCTTATTTAATATTCACAAGGTAGTTAGTTCTGCTGAGTTAATGTCTTGCAAAAACTTTAGCTCTCTGCTTGAATAGTAATGAAGAGGTCTTATTAATTATAATTCTTACATTATCTGTCAATGCTTTATTACTCAATAGATATCAATTATTTTTAACAAATGTATTTTAGTATGTTAACAAAAGAGTTAGAAACTTATTTCAGGAGCAACAAAATAAAACCTGAGTCTGGGAATGGAAATTGTGTGTTCAATGAACTTACTCTCTCCTGAAACAAAGATTTAAATTTACTTTTGCATTTTCTTTCTGGAAGGTAAAGGGTTAGCCACAGTTACTTATCATAACTGATTTCTGCTAAGCTCTTTCTCAATTAAAATAATGTGTCTGTGACTACTGACAGTTATTAAAAGCACATAAGTATCTTTCCATATTTTATTGCTCCCTTTTATTGTTTAGACAGAGCACCAGAATATTGCCATATAATTTATTCCCTGATAATTTACTTAATAAGAGAATAAGCTTCACAGAGTGCTTTTAAAAGAGATTATGACTAAAAAGTGTTAGAAGAAGCTATAGACCTAAACAGCTTCTCATTTCTGAGGATTTTATGTTTTTAATAATAGATTGAATAGTTAGTTACCTGCTTGACAAGTTTATTGTCCATATCTAGGTGCCAAGCAAGAAACATTTCTAAACTGACAGCAGGTATTAAAAAACACCTACAAGTGATTCAAGCCATTAAGAACTCATAAAACTTGAGATGGGGTTTTCACAGTGCTGAGCTTCAGTGGATGGCTTTTCCTCAGAGTGCTGGTCACCCTCAGCTGCTGCAAGTTGAGATGGCAGATGTCTCAAGGTGAAAGTACCAAATTTTAACTGAAACTCAGGCTTCTCTCCAAACATAATAGAACAGTTTCCCTTACATTTAAATATTTGAAGCAGATTCATCAACCAATCTGGATTAAGAACAAAGGGAATCTGTGTTCCTCTGAAAATGTTCAAACTTCTCATAAAGAACAGTTGGGTTGTGACTTAGTGAGTCTATATTTTTCTTTTATATGTGGTTAGCATCTGTAAAAGGAAGGCGTCATTTGAGATCTCTTTGTAATGTAGATGTCTAGTGATTTTTCTAACATTGTTGAATGCTGTGTTTATTTGAAAATCTCTGGCTTTAGTTTCCTGATAATTCCTTATAGGGTTGTACAACCAAATTACCTATAGGATCCAGGAAGAGAACAATAATATATAAATCAAGGAGGGGGGGATTTGAGACAATCAAGAGTGATCCTTTGGGAGTAGGACAGTACGCACCTCATCTATATGCATCTTTGTGAACAAGGTAGTACATATCTCATCAATTTTATTTTAAACACAGAAGCCAAACAAAATTCTGCAGGGTCCATGGGCCACACATTTGAAACTATTGATCTTTTGTTTGTTTGGCTTTAAGGAATACTGGCATCAAGACAAATATCCCAGGTAGAGGATTAGCAGTATTCAGAAATTGAATCCTCTCAAAGAAAAGATGTATAAATAGGGATATTTAGTTGTTCCTGACTTAACATGTATCAATGAATGAAGTTCTAATGGTTTCTGATATATTAATTTTTAAAATATTTATATATATATTTGTAATTACTAACATTTCAAATAAACAGAGAAGCAGAAAAAAATAACATATACTCATGAGTATACTACCAAATTTAAAAAATGTAGACATGTGTCATATTAGCATCAAAATCTCCTTTTTAAAAACTAAATAATAATGCTTAAGTAGCATCCCAGTCCCTTCATTCTCAATTCCTGTCTTTCATTCCAGGAGCAACTATTTTCCTGAAGTTGTCCTGTATCATTCCCTTACAAGTTTATGCATTTTTACTATACATAAATATATGTGTCTCTACATAAATAATATATATTTAATATGTTTAATTTTCAATTTTTTATTTGTTCTTTTTAGTTATACATGACAGTAAAATGTACATTGACATATCATACATACATGAGTATAACTTCCCATTTTTGTGGTTGTATATGATGTGGAGTTACACTGGTCATGTATTCATATATAAACATAGCAAAGCCATGTCCGATTCATTCGACTGTCTTTCCTATTCCTATGCTCCCTCCCTTTCTCCCACTCTGCCCTGTCAATCCAGTGAACTTCCCCTCCCCCAGCCTATTATCAGTCAGTATCTGCATATCAGAAAGAACATTCAGCCTTTGGTTTCTTGGGATTGGTTTATTTCACTTAGCAAGATAGTCTCCAGTTCCAGCCATTTACCAGCAAGTGCAAAATTTCATTTTTCTTTATGGCCAAGTAATAGTCTATTGCGTATATGTACCACATTTTCTTTATCCATTTAAGGGCACCTAGTAACATGTTTAATTTTTTTGGGGTGGGTACCAGGAATTGAACTCAGGGGTACTCCACCACTGAGCCACATCTGCAGCCCTATTTTGCATATTTTTTAGTTAGAGACAGGATCTCGCTGAGTTGCTTAGTACCTTGCTTTTGCTGAGGCTCTTTGAACTCACAATTCTCCTGTCTCAGCCTCTGGAGTGTGTGTCACCGCTCCCGGCCTAAGTTTTACAATAAGTTATATTATACATGTTTCTGGATCAGGAGATTAACTCCAACTAAACATAACTGATATTTTTATACATGCATTTTTGAATTTGGTTCTATATTCATGGATACAATCCCATCCTTATCTATCTGTAACATCATATTAAACACAAAAAATTATTTTTCTTTTCTCTGCATTATTCTAGAAAATACTAGTTTTAAACCTTAAAATCTTAATTCTTAAATCTTTTGCATTACTTTCTATATAAACCATTTGGGTCTAGAGTATTGTGCATATATGTTTATGTCATATAGAATTTTAACTCTATATTTAATTTTTGTAACAATTGGAAGTTTATTAAAACATATTTCTCATTTAGTCAGTTTTGGTGATGTATGCTTTCTTGAATAGTATTTATTTTTTCCAATGTTTCAAATTTTTGTAAAACATGCATAAACTTTTGATAAAAATCTATATTTTATATATACATGTCATTTGTGCCTTATCACTTTTTTCTTTGATCTATTTTTGTCAGTTTTGTTGATTAGTCTGTGTTCTATTTCACTCATTTCTCTTAACTTTATCATTTTTTTTACTTTATTTGACAAACTTTTTAAACTTTTGAGCCTTATTGATTTCATAATAGGGACACTCAAGTTTATAAATTTCCCTTGTGTGTTACTTCACTTGCAACCCACAAGATTTGAGATTTATGTTTATTGTAATATTATTTTGAATCTTACCTAATTTCATTTTGACTTCTGATATAATTCTCTCAGTCTGTTAGTTTTCTGTTAATAAAGCTAATGCATTTATTTATTGCATCATATTTTATATATGAATAAGAAAACTTGGAATAAAAAGTAAGCAAAATAAATTTTAAACAACAGATATTTGATCTAAATTAAAAGTTGTATTTTATACAGTGACATGTAAATGAACTCTTTTTAGCTATTTATATTAAATCATTGCCTTTAGGGATATTCTTCTTAATATCACTTATTAGCTTTTGAAGTAGATACTGAAATTTCTCCAGCAGATTATGTTTTCTGATTTATAGTCAGTGGTATCTCTATTACATCTATAGTAGATGGTAAAAGCTGACACTTAAGTCAAGTTTTACATTTATTGTTAACTTAAATGAAAATTTGGCACTTACGTTTTCATTAAATATACACTTATTTTGCCTCCCAAATGGTTTACAGAAATAGAATGTAGTGAAGAGAGGGGGACTCAGAATAGGAAATACAGAAGAATGAATTGGACATAACTTGCCTATGCCCACATATGAATACATGAGCAGTGTAACTCCACATCATGTACAACCACAAGAATGGGATCCCAACTGGAATGAGCTACACTCTGTGTATGTATAAGAGTCAAAATATATCCTACTGTCATGTATATCTAAAAACAACAAATAAAAAATAATAAAATAAAATAAAAATGAAATAGATATTTATAAATTAACAATAAATAATAACTAGAATGCTTGGACACACTGGTCAGCCTCTATATCATGCACATATTCACATATTTCAAACATTTACCTATAATTTTCCCCATTCTTCATTCATCTGACTGAATTTTATACATCTCACAAGCTTTGGGACCTGCCATAGCACAACTGCCCCAGTATCAAGTGAGTAGTGGGGCAAAAGCAGATAATCCCTCTCCCATCACTGTTTCAGATCAGATGGAAATTAACATCTCTACCTTCTTGCCTTTCAGAGCACTTACTTTACCAGCCAGCACCTTTCATGCTACACTGAAAGGAAGGGTTAGTTTCTATGCTTGTAAAGGGTCCATAAAAAAGAGATGGCTTTCGTATTTCACCATTCAGATCTAACTGTGCAACAGCAACTCTGTACACTGAACATAAATCTTATACCCACTACAGATGAAATCATGCTAAAAGCTGAGATCCATCAATTATTTCAAATCTCATTATCAAACTAGCAAGGTTTTAAAATACTAATAAATTTACCTTCACATTCTAGAGTAAAATCATCTCGAATATTATAACAGTTAGTGGTAATGGATGCTCAACCAGACCACCTATTTTTGTTCTCATTGACAATGACAGATTTTCTATTAAGAAGGTATGTAAAAGTTATCTTAAATAGAAATCTATGTGTTTTTAGATTCTTGTATTTCATAACCTCCCAGAATCTTGTTTTCTTTTCATAAATTATATTGTTTAGTAGTTCTTCCCAAGTGGTTATGAGGTAGTAATGTTCCTAAACTTTGTGTTTGGAGAGGATAATTATTTTGAATTCTTTGACAATATTTTGACTGAGTAAAATAATTTAGTCTATTTCTATGTCTTCTTAATTTTTTAAAAGCTTTGTATATCTTTACCATTCTGGTCTCTCTTCTTTGAAATTCCACTGGTTTTATTTCCTAATCATTAGTTTGCCATCTGTTTTTGTTAATTCTACTATTTGGCTTATCTCTTGTTACTTTTAAAATGTAAATGAGTACTTTTTTTTTCTTTCTGAAGTCTCTTATTGGGCCTTTAATTTGACTCTATTTATTTGACCTTATTTACTTAAAAATGATCTATTCACATCTTACACTTTCTGCTTTATTTATGAATGCTTACATGTTTACGAATGATTTTCAAAGGTATATGCTTAAAAGTTCTTTGAAGATATCTTAGCATATATTTTCTTAAATGGAAAACTTTCTTGTTTCACTTTTTTTTGTACCAAGGATTGAACCTGGGGTGCTTAACAACCGGGCTACATCCCCAGCCCTTTTTTATATTTATTTAGAGACAAGGTCTCGCTAAGTTGCTTAGGGACCAGCTAAGATGCTAAGGCCGCCTTTAAACTTGTGATCTTCCTGAGCCCCTGGGATTACAGGCATGCCCTGCTGGGGAAACTTTCTTATCATTAGATTCTGTGTGATGATTTTGGTGGTGCAGACATTTTCCATACACTTTATTACTATGTTTTATAAACTTAGCTTCCAAATATTTCTCCTTCAAGCACCTTGGATGAAAAACAATTTATATGTTATGCAGTGTTATCGTTTGTTTTCCTTTCTTCTCTTTTCCTCTCTCAAATTCTCACTTGTCTTTCTGTTCTTTTCTCCCCTACCATTCATATTCTCTGTCTTTTAAAGGGGCATAATGTTTTTAACAGAAATTTTCTTTTATTATTTTCAAGTCCAACTAGGTGTTTAAAAATATTTAAAGATATTTTCATCAGTTATCATTTCTGTGATGATACAGGAAGAGGGAGCTATCAACATATATCATCTTGACCCAAATAACAAACTACTTTACTGTCATATTAAAACTAGCTACATTGATACAAATGATAAGAAAATAAGATGCAGATATTTGGAAAGTCTTACTCTGTGGAATGTTCTTCAACCAGAAGTTGCCATTTATATTTCCTGGAGTTTGGGGTGCATCAGAAAACTAATGGCTTTATATAACAGCCTGAGAGATACATAGGAGGCAATTGGTGGCATAAGTGATGTAACTTCTGCAGAGAGTAGTGTGAGAAAAACAAATAAAATGTTGTCTATTTTTCTCCTTGGCAAGGTGCAAGCCGCTGGATTTTGCCTTTTAAAAACTCTTTAAAGAACAAAAAAAGTGTTTTGTGTGGGATTTGGGGGCTGACCACATACTTCTTGATTCCAAGCAGGGAAAAATGTTTATTATGTATCATAGTGTGATGAGCAACAGGATCAGAGGGGATCACTTTCTTTCTTCTAAAAGCAGATATGACAATATCACATGCAAAAATAGAATAAATATTCTCAATGGTTTTAACAATTTGAAGGTTTCCAGAAGGTGTAATTCTAACCTTTTAAATGGACTTGGATTACTAATCAAACTCCAGCAAACTTTGTATAAAATGTTAGACAAAGATGAAATACAAGACAAAACTAGCAAATATTTTTGAGAATTCATGAGGTCTGTGTTCAGTCTAATACACTTATAAAATACTTTTTCAAATAATTATGTAAAGAAATGGAAAAAAACATTTTGTGTAATAAAAATATTTTCTATTATATATCACTGAACCCACTTTAAAAATATTAGCCATGCATATTTACTAAATAAATGGCCCAGCTTAGCTGCCTACTTTAACTCTGAAGCATCATTCACCATTAGAATTGAAGTATAAGCCGGGCACGGTGGCGCAAGCCAGCAATCCCAGCACTTAGGGAGGCTGAGATAGGAGAATCATGACTTCAAAGCCAGCCTCAGCAAGGGCGAGGCGCTAAGCAACTCAGTGAGATCCTGTCTCTACATAAAAACACAAAAAATAGGACTGGGGATATGGCTCAGTGGTCGAGTGCCCCTGGGTTCAATCTCCAGTACCAAAAAAAAAAAAAAAAAAGAATTGAAGTATAACTGTTCTATGCAACTTACAAAGTATACCTATCCTTAGAATATTCTAGGGAGTGGAGGTCAGAACTGTATTTTAAAAATATCTCAACAGCATTTGCTATTTGAAGAGTCACAAAAATGTAATATGTATTACTTCTGTGGCTTAAAACTCTCTGTCTTGGCTGGACATCTCGTCTTTTTTAGCATATTTTGACATTGTCAGTGGAAGCTCATGTAAGCAGAGATTTTGACTTATATTGAAAAATTTCAGATTTTCCTCAATAAACACTATCTATCATAATTTCAACTGTGTTTCTTTGGAAACTGATAAAGTGAATCTGAACATACTTCTACAGTGTTATTCCTAGCTTTGGAGTGTTATACTATACTGCCAAATGGACCAGTAACAATAGCTAAAGATTTGAGTATGAAAGAAAAAGATTCTTGTAATGGTCATTTTTTAGGAGGACCCTAGTTCTTATTTTACTGATACTTCTACTTTTTCTGGTTCTATCATAACATTCTCTCTCTCTCTCTCTCATTCTTGCTTGTGCGCGCGCGTGCGCGCACACACACATGCATACACATACATTAACTGTCCAATTTCTTAGCTTATTATCTGTAGGAGCACTCTCCATACCTTCCAACCCCTTCCTTCCATCCTTCCCCATTCTATGCTAATAGACTGTGCTCTTGCCAAAGAGCACCCCTTTGTTTGTGACCTTTGGACCTGATTGGTCCAAGAGTATAAGCTTCTATAGTTTCTGGAATAAATGGTGTTTTCTGCTTCTTGCTCCAGTGTCCCTGTTTCTGGCTCCGGGTGTCTCTGCGTCTCTCTGGGGCAGAGCAGATACCTACACCCCGGGGCCTGGGGAATTTGGCTCCACGGATCGCCACCATCCAGAAAGACTCCATATCGTCTTCCCCGGGGACTCCTTCTCTCCATCTCTCTGGACCCCAACTCGTCGAGAAGCCACGTGGTCCTTCCACCCCCCTTTTATTTAAGTGATAATTATCAGAAATATGACTACCTATATGACCAGGCATATTTATTACCTATAAACCAATCTTACTGCAAACAAAATATAATTAAAAGTTGATGGGTAGGCATAGCATTATGCAAGAGTAATGATTTGGATATACTTCATAACTAGCGCTATCATCTGATCTGGTCTGATGAATTTAACCCTCTTATAAGTTAAACCTGACATAGTGACAAAATATTCATGTTCATACATCAGGGCACCTCCTTCCCTTAAGAGAGACTGAAGATTGTAAATCTGTTTATTCATCTGTTTATTTTGTTTTTAAAGATCCCTAGATTTTTTTTCCTATGCTAGGGATCAAACTTGTGATAGGCAAGTACTTTGCCACTAAAGTACATCTCCAACCCTAGATCCCCATATTTCTTAAAGCTGTGTATAGGGAGCAGATTGTATATTATAGCTTTGTTCCTTAGTAAAATTATTTTCATACCTAATTGAATTTGTAACAATTAGCTGATTACTAAAATAAGTATAACTTGTTTCTTATTTTGTATAACACATATTTAGGTAAAAAAGTAAAAGAATTCTGTATTAGAAAGTGTATGACATTGCACCATTTTTATCAAATACAGTATGTCCTTAGGTGCAACTTACAAAAGAATTGCAAAAAGCCAATGTCCAATTAGTTTAGAACAAGGTTAGAGCAACCTCAACTAGATTAATGTAATAGTATACTCCATGTTCATAACCCAACTCTTCTTTCTTTGAATTTACTCCATAAAATTTAGATATTATAAAAGTTATTAAGAAATTTTTTTTCTGAATTAAATTAGTTTCTAAGTTCCCACACAGAAGTGTTGGTAGAACATTCTATATTACTTAGTATTGGCTCATTCTAAAATTACATTGGCTTATAAGAGTAACTCAGAGCTTATGTGCCTCCAAAAGTCAACAGCAACATTAATTATTTTATCATCCTTTGTTAGGTAGAAGTTCAGGGACACCAAGATGTCAGAGGCAGGGTATAAGAAGGATGTTGCTGGAGAACAAGACAGGAAGATAAGTCATGTCCCTATTTATGATAAGTCCCATTACCATGACAACTCCTACCACTGAGGACTTATCACTATGACAACTCTCACCATAGGTTTGGTATTTTAAAATGACCCAAGTGGGATAAGTGGGCAGTACTCTAACTAGGTTTTCTAAAATAACCAAGGGGGGAAAATTGGACAATATTCCAATCAGGTATCATAAGTTAACCAATGAGAGTAAATAGGATAAGTTCTTCAATTAAGTTCATATTGGGAAGAGAACAATGCACAACAACACAGCTCCGCATATAAGACACTAATTTCCAGACATCAGGGCCTTGAGCTCTTCTCTCTTGCTTGGCCCACTCCACTCAACCTAATGGAGTGCTACTATAAATCTATACTTTGCCTATTACTTGTGTGTGTCTTGCTCAAATCTTTGTTCAGATACTAAGGAACTGGACCCCAACTTGACACTCTGATGATAATATCTTGTCACAGTTGAACATCAGCATTCTGGAATTTATGTGACATTGATATGTTCATATTTGGCCAAAGACGTTGAGCCAATTTGGGTGTACAGCTATATCACCCTGAACATGCCCAATCTTATGTGATCTCAGAAGCTAAGTAGGGTCAGGTCTTTTTAATACTTGGATGAAAGACATAGAGCAGATTTGGGGAGTTGGAACTAACAACAGGCTTCATCACACGGAAAAACTACTATTGACCTGGCTCATATTGTTCAACTTCTAAGGCATCCAGTAAACCTCTCCACCTTGGCTATAGCATGTATCCCCCCAAATTTGTGGCTTTTGTAGAACATGCCTCCATTTCCCATGTCTTTGGGAATCCCAGTCTCTCAAGGTCATTTCATTCCTCTTTAGCTATTTAAGCACTAGACCTTCCCAGTCTCTTTCTTGGAAGGTCTAACTTAATTTCTTTATGTGCCTAACCTTATGATCAAAATATACATTGAGATTTTTTTCATCGTATCTAGGAATCTTAAGGTAACTTAAAAGTTCCCCAAAGGGATGTAAAATAAGGAGCTTAGGTCTTGAACATAAGACTTGACTGTGTTCCTAAGACAAAAGTAAAAGAGAAAATTTGGTATTCTTTCTTTCCAACACCAGCAAGACCAAGGAAGATCTCTCCAAAGATCCCCAGTGAAGTCTGATTGCCATTTAAAATATCAGATTCTCTTCTATTTACCAATAGAATCACCTTTTAAAAATATGAATTTGACCTTTCAAGAAATGGATATTATTGAGTACTTTCTGTGATCCTAGAACTAACTGCAATGATATAATTTATTTTCACAATTAACCCTGTCTTATAAGTGATATTATTATTTACAGATAAGAATCTAAAATAAGAACTTATCTACAATCTACTCCTAAATCTTCAAGAGTTCTTCTATAATTATATAAAGACAGCATTCTGTTCTCACATTCTGTACCCCTAGCTATAGTAGCATTTGGCTGTTTTCCTTGCTCTCTCATGTTTTTAGTATATTTTACTCTCTGAACAAAGAATGTGCTGTACTCTTATCCGCAAACTAAGATTTTGAAAATTAGTTTGAAAATGATTGAAATATTTAAATATCACAATTTTCTCCTTTTATGCAGTTCTGGGGATCAAACTCAGCACATTGCACATGCTAGGCAAACACTCTACCCCTGAGCTACACTCCCAGGACTAAATACCAGAATTTTCATTTTTTCCTAAAAAAAAATTATTTTTAAGCTTTGATAGGTAATGTATTAAATGAAAGGAAAAGAAAAATTCTTAAAATTTTAAGAGTTCTTAAATTTTAGTATTTTTTCCTGAAGTATTCTTTTGGTATATTTGATTAAAGCAAGTCTATATAATGTTGTTTGATCTATTAAAATTCATGTTGTTATTAATAAAAAAATAGGTTTATATCTTCCTTCCTTCCTTCCTTCCTTCCTTCCTTCCTTCCTTCCTTCCTTCCTTCCTTCCTTCAATTCATTCTTTTGTTCCTTTGGTCTTTTGTTCATCTTTAGAAGTAGGAATTGAGCCAACGGCCTTGCCCATGCTAGGCAAATATTCTAACCCTGAGTCACACTCCAGGCAGGTTCCATATTTCTCCAATGATAGTGATGAATGTTACTATCTGCCAACCAAACTTTCCTGGGTTATGTTTTCACACAGTGTTGGGGAAAAATTAAATTGGTGTAGACCACCCTAAAGGTGAATCTAAGCTGGGCGCCGTGGCACACACCTGTGCTCTCAGCAGCACAGGAGGCTGAGACAGGAGGATCGCAAGTTCAAAACCAGTCTCTGCAACTTAGAGAGGCATTCAGCAACTTACTCAGACCTTGTCTCAGAAACAAATAAACAAACAAATAAAGGGCTGAGGATGTGGCTCAGTGGTTAAGTGTCCCTGGGTTCAATTCCCAGTGTCAAAAATAAAAAATTAAAATTAAAGTGAATTTAAGAACACGAGGCCTAATTTCTCTTCAGGAGGACTATATTCATGAGTGTTTATTCATTTTCCCACTTAATCATATTTAGCTGATGTAAGAATAGAAACACCATATGAAAAATATGCAGTATGTGTCACCTAGTAGCTTTCATGATTCCTGTTTCCTATTATTTCTCTGGATCCTCTTTCATAATCATCTTTGCTGAAATCTCCTCTACCCCAAATCTCTGTGCTGGCTTTCCCCAGGCTTGTTTTTAGTCCTCTTTTTAGTTATATCCCAGCCCCCATCCTTACTCTCATCTATTGACATGAGTTCAGTTTCTGTCTGTGGCTCCCAAGTGCCTGTCTCTAGCTTCCACCTTTGTGCTGAATAAAAAATCTTATTTATCTACATATATGACACCTGTATTTGATGACCTTCAAGTACCTCAAACTCAACATCCTTGTATCTGAACTAATGACCTTTTAAAGCATTTTCTTAGTTAGCATATTGTAATACCATCCATTCAATTACTTAGGCCCAAATGCCTGAAATCCAATCCTAGCACTTTTCTTACCCCATATATCCACGAAACCACCAAATACAGTGAATTCAAATTTAAAATTAAAATTTTCAGTTCTGTTTTCTATCTATCCTCACTGGCATATTTCTAGTTGGAGCCAATGACACCTTTCTCTGGCACTCTAAGATTGTCCCCTAAATGTTTCCCATAAGACCACATTTCTACCTCTCTCTAATTAATTATTCATGCAGCCAGAATGATCTTTCAAAAACTGTTTCTCTTTTATTAGAACTCTACAATGTCTTTCTGTTGCTCTTACAAGAAAGTCCAAGATCTTCACATTGGCCCACAAGACCATGCATAATATGGTATATACTCACATCCTTAATGAAAATGTCATTTTGTTTCATTCCTTATTCTTCCGCTATGGTGCATTTCCCCACTCTTATATCCTTAAATGCATGAAGCTTTTAATATGGGGAGAAGAAGACACCAAGAAGCAATGCTATGTAGGTGATTTTAAAGAAATTGTTTATCATTTTTGTGTGTACTTTTTAAATAAAAAGCAAATGCCATACACTTTAATTCATATATTTACTTGTGTTATTTACAGAGATGACAAATTAGGTTGTGACTAAATTTAATAATGTGTGACCTTTACTTTTTTCTCATAATGAGTATATTTATAAGTTCCACTAATGTATATAATTCTGTCAGTTTTATCCACAGCTGCATTACATTATGGAAATTGCTCCTTCTACCCTTTGATTTGTGATCGCTAGTGGGATTTTTCATTTTCTAGAACTCCTTGTCAGCACAATCTGTCTTCAAACTTTCTTCAGGATGACTTCTATCTTTTCTTCCTCCTTGAGCTTTGCTTTTTCACTTTGATACGTTATCAATGTTCTGGATGAAAATTACCTTGTACTTTATTCTATCAGCTTAGAGCACAACAACTTCCTAGAGGCTGAAGTGGGGGTGGAGGGTACAAGGGAGAAGAGTGGTGATGGAAATGGAAATTTTTCCCCCCAATTCAAACTGAAACTAATTTTCCAAGATCAATTGGAAATTGATTGGATTGCCTCCTTCTCAGGTGTTACTCCTGGTTTTTTGTGACAGACATTGCCTGAAGGTAAGACAGATACACTTAGGCAGTTGGTCAATTCTTGTAAGTGGAAGAGAGTGAATTAAAAATTCATGCTAAGCTAAATAAGCCAGTCCCAAATAACTAAAGACAAATGTTTTCTCTGATATGAGAATGCTAATTCACAATGGTTGTGGGGGAGCTAGGGAAGAATAGAGGTATTTTGGATTCGACAGAGGAGAGTGAAGAAAGGGGAGGGGGTTTGGAGGTAGGAATAAGAGTACAAGGAATTGGACATTATTACCCTATGCATATATGTGATTACATGACCTGTGTAAATCTACATTGTATACAACCATAAGAATGAGAAGTTATACTCCATTTATGTATGATGTGCCAAAATGCACTCTACTATCATGTATAACTAATTAGAACAAATAAAAAGATTGAAAAACCATAAGAATGACTATCTTCCCCTGTCTCTGTCCCATTACCAGGATTAGTCTCTATGAGATGTTAATTGATTTGATAAAAAATGAGAGTGTATCATGTAACAGTTAAGTTACTAAAGGAATCTAGTTTCCTCATTTGTAATAGGGGAACATTGACACTGCAGGATACTCTGATAGCAGAAAAAGAGACCAAATATATTGTGTTCGGCACACAAAGTGCACTCAAAAGATTAGGTCTCTTCTCCTCCCCTCCCAAAATCATTATCTAGAAATGCCTTTTCAGAAGCTATTCTTTGCTCAAGTCTTGGAGAGCAGTGGCTTTTTTTAAAGTTTTTAAAAAATTTATTTATTTTTTACTTGGGAATCAATTTAACAAAAGAGGTGAAAGACCTTTACAATGCAAACAACAAGACACTAAAGAAAGAAATTGAAGAACACCATAGAAGATGGAAAAATCTCTCATGCTCCTGGATAGGCAGAATTAATATTGTTAAAATGGCCATACTACCCAAAGCACTATAGATAGATTCAATGTGGTTCCAGTTAAAATCCCAGCATCATTCCTTATAGAAATAGCAAAGGCAATCATGAAATTCATTTGGAAGAATAAGAGACCCAGAATAGCCAAAGCAATCCTTAGCAAGAAGAGTAAAGCAGAAGCCATCACAATACTAGACCTTAAATTATACTACAAAGCCATAGTAACAAAAACAGCATGGTATAGGCACCAAAATAGACATGTAGATCAATGGTACAGAATAGAAGACACAGGGACAAATACACTTAAGTACAGTTATCTTATACTAGACAAAAGAGTCAAACACGTACACTGGAGAAAAAATAGCCTTTTCAACAAATGGCGCTGGGAAAACTGGAAATCCATATGCAGCAAAATGAAACTAAACCCCATCTCTCACCATGCACAAAATTCGACCCGAAGTGGATCAAGGACCTGGGAATTGGACCAGAGACCCTACACCTAATAGAAGAAAAAATAGGCCCAAATCTTCATCATGTCGAATTAGGACCTTACTTCCTTAACAAGAGTCCTATAACGTAAGAAGTAAAATCAAGAATCAATAAATGGGATAGATTCAAACTAAAAAGCTTTTTCTCAGCAAAAGAAACAAGCAATGAAGTGACAGAGAACCCACATTCTGGGAACAAATCTTTGCCACACGCACATCTGATAGAGCACTAATCTCCAGTATATAAAAAGAACTCAAAAAACAACACCAAAAAACCCCAAACAACTCAATCAATAAATGGGCCAAGGAGCTGAACAGAAAGTTCTCAGAAGATATACAATCAATCAACAGACATATGAAAAAATGTTCAAGATCTCTAGCCACTAGAGAAATGCAAATCAAAACTACCTTAAGATTTCATCTCACGCCAGTCAGAATGGCAATTATCAAGAATACTAACAACAATAAGTGTTGGCAAGGTTGTGGAGGAAAAGGCACACTCATACATTGCTAGTGGGACTGCAAATTGGTAGAATCAATCTGGAAAGCAGTATGGAAATTCCTTAGAAATCTTGGAATGGAACCACCATTTGACCCAGCTATCCCACTCCTTGGTCTATACCAAGACTTAAAAACAGCATACTACAGTGATGCAGCCACTTCAATGTTTATAGTAGCTCAATTTACAATAGCTAAACTGTGGAACCAACCTAGATGCCCTTTGATAGATGAATGGATAAAGAAACTGTGGTATATATACACAATGGAATATTACTCAGCAATAAAAGAGAATAAAATTATGGCATTTGCAGGAAAATGGATGAAGTTGGAGTATATCATGCTAAGTGAAGTAAGCCAATCCCCAAAAAACCAAATGCTGAATATTCTCTCTGGTAAGTGGATGCTGATCCATAATGTGGAAGAGGATGTGGGAAGAATGGAGAAACTTTGGTCACAGGGGTGGGAGTGGGGAGGGGGCATGGGGACAGTAAAAATGGTGGAATATGATGGTCATCATAGCCCTAGCTTTATGTATGACTGCATGTATGTTGTGATTCTACATCACATACAACCAGGGAAATGAAATGTTGTGCTCCATCTGTGTATAATGAATCAAAATACATTCTGCTATCATATATACCTAAGTAGAAGAAATAAATAAATAAATAAAATGTTTTTAAAATTATTTATTTTTATTTTTTAAAACAAAAGAATGCATTTCAAGTCATAGTACACATATAGAGCACAATTGTCCATTTCTCTGGTTGTAGGAGCACTCTCCATAACTTTAACCCCTCCCTTCCATCTTTCCCCATTCTATGCTATTAGACTGTGCTCTTCACAGAGAGCACCCCTTTGTTTGTGACCTTTGGACCTGATTGGTCCAGGAGTGTATTTAAGCTTCTGTACTTTCTGGAATAAATTGTGTTTTCTGCTTCTCCCTCTGGTGTACCTGCTTCTCACTCTGGGTGTTTCTGCATCTCACTCCAGCAGAGCAGATTTTTGCCTACACCCCCGGGTCTGGGTGAGTGACTCCACGGATTGCCACCATCCAGAGAGACCCCATATCATCTTCCCCGCAGACCCCTTCTCTGGACCCCAACTTGTGGAGTGTACCCACATGGTCCCCTTGCCTTTAAGGAAATATCTGATTGTAAACAAGATAGAGTCACCCCCATTCATGTCTTCATACATGTATCTTGGGTAGTAATATTCATCTCATTCCACCATCTTTGCTAACCCTAAGTCCCCTCCCTTCCCATACCTCCATTTTTCTCTATCCAAAGTTCCTTCATTTCTTCCATGCTCCCCACCCCCACTTCCATTATGTATAAGCATCCACTAATCAGAGAAAACATTTGGCCATTGATTCTTTGGGATTGGCTTACTTCACTTAGCATGATGTTCTCCAACTCCATCCACTTATCTTCAAATGCCATAATTTTATTGTCTTTTATTGCTGAGTAATATTCCATTGTGTATGTATATCACAGCTTCTTTATCCATTCATCAATTGAAGGGCATCTAGGTTGCTTCCACAGTTTAGCTATTGTGAATTGTGCTGCTATAAACATTGAAGTGGCTGCATTACTGTAGTATTCTGTTTTTAAGTCTTTAGGGTATAGATAAAGGAGTGGGATAGCTGAGTCAAATGGTGGTTCCATTCCAAGGTTTCTAAGGAATCTCCATACTGCTTTTCAGATTGTTTGCACTGATTTTCAGTCCCTCCAGCAGTGTTTGAATGTGTTTTTCTCCACATCCTCACCAGCCCTTATTGTTGTTTGTATTATTTTTTAAAAATATCTTTATTTTATTTATTTTTATGTGGTCCTGAGGATTGAACCCAGTCCTCACTCATGCAAGTCAAGCGCTGTACCACTGAGCCACAATCTCAGCCCATGTTTGTATTCTTAACAGCCATTCTGACTAAAGTAATATGAAATCTTAGTTTTGATTTGCATTTCTCTAATTACTAGAGATGTTGAACATTTATTCATATATTTGTAGATCAATTGTATATCTTTTGAGAAGTTTCTGTTCAGGTGCTTAGCCCACTTATTGATTGGGTTGTTTGTTTTTTTGGTGTTAATTTTTTGAGTTCTTTATATATCCTGGAGATTGGTGCTCTATCTCATGTGCATGTGGCAAAAATTTGTTCCCAGAATGTAGGCTCTTTGTTCACCTCATTAATTATTTCTTTTGCTGTGAAGAAGCTTTTTACTTTGAATCCATTCCATTTATTGATTCTCACTTTTATTTCTTGCACTTTAGCAGTCTTATTAAGGAAATTGGGACCTAATCTGACATGATGAAGATTTTGGCCTACTTTTTCCTCTATTAGGTGCAATGTCTCTGATCTAATTCTTAGGTCCTTGATACTCTTTAAGTTGAGCTTTTTGCATGGTGAGAGATGGGGTTGTTTCATTTTGCTCTGTATGGATTTCCAGTTTTCCCAACACCACTTGTTGAAGAGGCTATCTTTTCTCCAATGTACGTTTTTGGTGCCTTTGTGTAGTATGAGATAATTGTATTTATGTGAGTTTGTCTCTGTGTCTTCAATTCTGTATCATTGGTCTACATGTCTATTTTGGAGCCATTACCATGCCACTTTTGTTACTATAGCTTTGTAGTATAATTTAAGGTCTGGTATTGTGATGACTCCTGCTTCACTCTTCTTGCTAAGGATTGCTTTGGCTATTCTGGGTCTCTTATTCTTCCAAATGAATTTCATGATTACCCTTGCTATTTCTATAAGGAATGACATTGGGATTTTAATTGGAATTGCATCAAATCTGTACAGTGCTTTGGGTAGTATGGCCATTTTGACAATATTAATTCTGCCTATTCAGGAACATGGGAGATATTTCCAACTTCTAAGGTCTTTTCCAATTTATTTCTTTAGTTTCCTTTAGTTTTCATTGTAGAGTTCTTTCCCATCTCTTATTAGATTGATTCCCATGTATTTTAATTTAGTTGAGGCCATTGTGAATGGAGTAGATTTCCTGATTTCTCTTTCAGAGGATTCATCACTGATGTACAGCAATGCATTTGATTTATGGGTGTTGATTTTATATCCTGCAACTTTGATCAATTCATTTATTACTTCTAAAAGTTTTCTGGTAGAATTTTTTGATCCTCTAAATATAGTATTATGTTGTTGGCAAATAATGACAGTTTGAGTTTTCTTTTTGTATTCATATCCCTTTAATTTCTTTCCTATCTCTCATGGCTCTGCCTAGAGTTTCAAGGACTATGTTGAATAGAAGTGGTGAAAGAGAGTATCCCTGTCTTATTCCAGTTTTTAGAGGGAATGCTTCCAATTTTTCTCCATTTAGGATGATATTGGCCTTGGGTTGCCTTTACAATATTGAGGTGTATTCTTACTATCCCTTGTTTTTCTAGTGTTTTTAACATGAAAGAGTGCTGTATTTTGTCAAATGCTTTCTTTGTATCAATTGTTAAAATTATAAGACTCTTTAAGTCTATTGATGTGATGAGTTACATTTATTGATTTGAATATGTTGAACAAACCTTGCATCCCCTGGAATGAACCCAACTTGATCATGGTGCACTATTTTTTAAGTATGTTTAAGTATGTGATTTGCCATAATTTTATTGAGAATTTTTGCCTATTCATCAGGAATATTGGTCTGAAATGTTTCTTATTTGATGAGTCTCTGTCTGGTTTTGGTATCAGGGTAATACTAGCCTCATAGAAAGAGTTTGGAAGAGTTCCTTCCTTTTCTACTTTGTGAAATAGTTTGAGGAATATTGGCATTAATTCTTCTTTGCCGGTCTTGTAGAACTCAGCTGAGAATCCATCTGGTCCTGGGCTTTTCTTTGTTGGTAGGCTTTTGATGGTGTCTTCTAATATCTTACTTAAATTTGATCTGTTTAAATTGTGTATGTCCTTCTGGTTCAGTTTGAGTAGGTCATATGATACTAGAAATTTGTTGGTGTCTTCAGGGTTTTGTATTTTACTGGAATATAATTTTTCAAAATAGTTTCTAATTATCCTCTATACTTCAGTAAAGCCTGTTGTGACATTTCCTTTTTCATCACAGATTTTAGTAATTTGGGTTTTCTCTCTTATTATTTTCATTAGGGTGTCTAAGGGTTTGTCAACTTTATTTTTTCAAAGAACCCACTTTCTGTTTTGTCAATAATTTTGAATTGTTTGCATTGTTTTCAATTTCTTTGATGTCAATCTGATTTTATTTTCTGTATTCTACTTCTTTTGATGTTGGTGTGTTCCTCTTTTTCTAGGGCTTTGAGATGTAGTGTCAAGTCATTTATTTATTGACTTTTTCTTCTTTTAATGAATGGGCTTAATGCAATGAACTTTTGTCTTAGCACTGCCTTCATAGTATCCCAGTGATTTTGATATGTTGTACCAAAATTCTCATTTTCTTCTAAGAATTTTTTTATCTCTTCCTTGATGTCTTCTGTTATCCATGCATCATTCAGTAGCATATTATTGCATCTCCATGTTTTGCAATAGCTTTTATTTTTTAATCTTTTATTAATTTTTAATTTTACTCCATTATGGTCAGATAGAATGCAGGATAATATCTCTATTATTTTGTATTTGCTAAGACTAGCTTTGTGGCATAGCATATGATCTGTTTTGGACAAGGATCCATGTGCTGCTGAGAAAAAAGTGAATTCACTTGTTGAAAGATGGAATATTCTATATATGTCTGTTAAGTCTAGATTATTGATTATTTTATTGAGTTCTGTAGTTTATTTGTTTAGTTTTATTTGCAAGATCTATTCAGTGGTGGGAGGGTCATGTTAAAGTCACCCAGTATTATTCTGTTGTGGTTTATTTGATTATTGAGGTTGAGAAGGGTTTGTTTGACATACATAGATGCCCCTTTGTTTGGGGCATAGATATTTAAGATTGTTATGTCTTGCTGATGTATAATTCCCTCAAGCAGTATGAAATCACCTTCTTTATCCCTTTTCACTAACTTTGGCTTGCAGTCCACTTTATCTGATATGAGGATGGAAACTCTTATTTGCTTACAGTCCATGTGAGTGATACATTTTTATTTCCCCATTCTTTCACCTTCAGTTTGTGGATGTCTTTTCCTATGAGATGAGTCTCTTGAAGGCAGCATATTGTTGGGTCTTTTTTAAAATCCAATATGCCAGTCTATGTCTTTTAATTGATGAGTTTAGGCCATTCACATTCAGGGTTATTATTGAGACATGGTTTGTATTCCCAGACATTTTGGTTTATTTCTAGTTTTTTTGTTGTTGTTGTTTGTTTGGGGTTTTTTTGGGTACTGGAGATTGAACTCAGAAGCACTCAACCACTGAGCCAGATCCCCAGCCCTATTTTGTGATTTATGTAGAGACAGGGTCTCACTGAGTTGCTTAGCACCTCACCCTTGCTGAGGCTGGCTTTGAACTTGCAATTCTCCTGTCTCAGCCTCCCAAAGTGCTGGGATTACAAGCTTGAGCCACCATGCCCAGTTATTTCTAGTTTTTAACTAGATTAGTTTTCTCCTTTGATTAACCTTTCCTTTAGTGTAGTTCCTCTCTACAGATTTTTGTTGTTATTTTTTATTTCTTCCTCATGGAATATTTGCCAAGAATGTTCTGTAGTGCAGGCTTTCTTACTGTAAATATTTTTTTAAAAAATACCTTTTTAGTTGTAGATGGACACAATATATTTATTTCTTTATTTTATGTGGTGCTCAGCATTGAACCCAGTGCCTCACACATGTGAGGCAAGTGCTCTACCACTAAGCCATAACCCCAGCCCTGTAAATTCTCTTAACTTTTGTTTATCTTAGAAGGTTTTTATTTCATCATCAGATCTAAAATGTAATTTTGTTGGATATGATTCTTAGTTGGTATCCATTGTCTTTCAGAGCTTGGTATATGTTGTTCCAAGCTCTTCTAGCTTTGAGGGTCTGGGTTGAGAAGTCTGCAGAGATCCAATTATTTTCCCCTATATGTAATCTGATTCGTTTCTCTAAGATTCTCTCCTTATTGTGAATGCTAGGCATTTTCATTATGATGTGCCTTGGTGTAGATATGTTGTAATTTTGTACATTTGGTGTCCTGTAAGCCTCTTATATTTGATTATACAATTTGTTCTTCATGTTTGGAAATTTTTCTGATATTATTTCATCGAATAGATTGTTTATTCTTTTGGTTTGAAAGTCTATGCCTTCCTCTATCCAAATAATTCTTAAATTTGGTCTTTTCATGTTATCCCATAATTCTTGAATGTTCTGTTCATGGTTTCTTACCATATTCACTGTGTAGTCAACTCTATTTTGAAGATTGAATACTTTATTTCATTGTCTGAAGTTCTGTCTTCCAAGTGATCTAATCTGTTGATGGTGCTTTATATTGAATTTTTAATTTGGTTTATTGTTTTCTTCATTTTGAGGATTTCTATTTGATTCTGTTTCAGAGTCTCTATCTCCTTGTTTAAGTAATATTTTACTTCCTGTATTTGCCTATGTAGCTCTTTATCAAAATGATCTTTTGCTGCCTGTATTTGTTCTTTTATATCATCCTTTAATTCACAGAACATTTTAATTATGTACATCTTGAACTCCTTCTCTGACATTTCTTCATGGATTCTAATAATGTGGTAACTTGGTTTGTTTGGGGCACTTTCTTCCCTTGTTTTTTTTTTATGTTGTGTGTCTTCCCTTCTAGCACTGCGGATCTGAGGTGTTACAGTCTTTATCCTATAGGCTTGTAGATCCCTGTAGGATTCCAATACCTCCCCCTTAAGGGGGAGACCAATATTTTCAGATCCCAATACAAACAATATATAGCTTTAAACCAAGTAGCTCCTAATAGGACATTTATGTCTTTGTCACAATATACAGAAATTAGGAGTTCAATTAGCATCTACAATATAAGCAATAGGTTTGCAAAGAGGTCTACAGTTTCTGCTGATAGACTAGAGAGAACTGGGTGTAGGGCATAGAATAAGATGTTAGAAAGATAGGAAGTGAGTATATAGACTTATTAGATCTTAGAAAGCATGAAAGAGGAATCCAAAAGAAGTTGGATAGTAGTAGAAAAGAGAGAAAGAGATTTGGGGAAGACAAGTAAGTAAGAAGAAAATAGAGTACAACAAACAAGGAAACAAAAATTAAGAAAAATAATATAAAAATAGAAGATATGAGACTATATAATACAAATATAATATACTAATCAGATATCCTGGTCCTCAGCAGCCTAATGCAGGAAAAATACTTGTTTTCACAAGTGTTGGGGATATGAGGGTGGAAAAAAGAAGAAAAAGAAAAGAGCAAGGGAGAGAAAAGAAGAAAAAGAAAAAAAAAGATAATAGGAAAAAAATCTCAATCTCAAGGTAAATGAAAAGGATTGCTTTCCTTCTCATCCAGTAAGTGGGGTTGTCTTGTTGTTTACTTATAGCTCTCCCCTCAAGATGGTGCAGATTATTAGCATACGTGTATTGGTCTTAAGGGCAGAACTTCTGGAAGTGGGGTTTAGCGCTTGCCAATCACTGTGGGAAGACTCCACTCCAAGGATCTCTATGGTTTGGGTGCCTGGACTTATCTCCTTATATCTCCTGTAGACCTCACAGTTCCTGATCTCTTATTTAGTCTCTAAATTGTGTCTCTCTCACCCATTCCTTTTCTACTTCACAATAAGGAACCTCTCTCTCTGGAGGTTGTGAAGAGATGTTTTGTGCCAGGCAGGTCATGACCAGGCTTTGCGAGCTATGGACCAACCACATAGCTGCAAGCACTGTGCCAGTTAATGGCTGCAGGGGAGAGAGGGAAACTGGGGAACTATGAGTACCTTAGTACTGCTTCTGGGCCCCAGCTGGTGTCCCAAGCTGGGAGTTCCCCAACTGAAGGTGCCAACTGCCACAACGAGGATGCTCCAAGATGGCAACAAATGCGTCCCACATTGGAGGTGTCTGCTTTCAGAGA
>CM053409.1:27564068-27586690 GCA_028644305.1 Xerus rutilus
TTTTTTTTTTTTGGTACTGTGATTGAACTCAGGGGCACTCGACCACTGAGCCACATCCCCAGCCCTATTTTGTGTTTTATGTAGAGACAGGGTCTCACTGAGTTGCTTAGTGCCTCACCCTTGCTGAGGCTGGCTTTGAACTCGCAATTTCCCTGTCTCAGCCTCTCAAAGTGCTGGGATTACAGGCTTGCGCCGCCGCGCCCAGCTGGCTATCCCTAACTTTTTAATGGCAATTTATTTGAAGAGATGTTCTGGGTCCTAGAAGAGACAGCATATTCTCTTTCCATTATCTCTTACAATCTCCTTGTTTTGAAATGTTAGTTTATAATCTCAATATTTTTCTAATTCAGAATGGGTTGTGATTTTGTCCAAATTAGGAAGGTTTTTTGTTTTTTTACATTATTGACTTTCTATGTTATAATAATGCACTGGCTTATGTAGTAGAAAATGAGAATTTTTTAAGCTACTGCTATATACACAGTGTTTTGAGATGTCTGATGTTCATGTTACTCTAACTGAAAATGTCCAAAACTTTCTGTGATGTCACACTTAAGGGCTCAGAGTCACAGTCATGTAGGACTTTCACTTCTTTTCCTCAAACAGATGATGCCATTAATTATTGTATGAAAATAGGTCAATAATATTTTAGCACATACAAAAGAGAAATGTCAAAATACTATCCCAATTTCTTATAAGCATGTGCCTATTCCTTGCTCTTGGTTACTGATCAACGTGATTTTTTAACTGAGGCTTAAAGGAAAAACTTACGTTGATATTTGTGTTTGGTGTCTTCCATCATGGCTTTGCAATAACCAAAAATTTCCTAAATATTCTCGCCAACACATTCTTTATAAGTTGACGGTTTCTCTCTGGATCTTCCCTGATCTCACAACCTACCTCTGTGTTCACACACCTGCTTTTACCTAATAGTATGTATCCATAAAATTTCACGACAAACTCATAATTGTCTGCCACTGTGATACAAAATAAAGAGGTTGAACATAAGGATCTTCAAGTCAGAATCACTTAATGAAGAATGTATTATATCTGAAATGTTTAGGGAATTTTAAAAAAACCATTAGCTGTTCTTTAAAGGCTATTTCCTTCAGAGATGGGGAAACTTAAGCAATGCTGATAAGGCACAAATTACTCATTAGGAATCCATGGTAAGTGACAGTGTTCTTATCTAGAATTACTGATTTGCTGGATTTCAAAACCTAGACTTTGGATTATTAAGAGTGTAGTTTTAAATTTTATTTATTTTTTATTTTGCATTACTGGGGATTGAACCTACGGGTGCTCTACCACTGAGCAGCACACTTTACCATTTATATTTTTTATTTTGAGATAGCCTCTTGCTAAGTTGTCCAAGCTGGCCTTGAACTTGTGATTCTTCTGCCTGAACCTCTCGAGTCACTTTGATTACAGCCATGCACCACCACATTTGCTATTATTTTATTATTATTTTGTAGTTTTGTTACAGGGGCCTGGAACTAAGTGTGGGGGACTTTGCCACCTTAATAACATAGAGAATCTGTTTTGAACTCCCCTTCCCAAAATATAGTCAGGTGATACAGAGGTTATATGTGGTACAAGGAACTGGAATGTGTACGTATATGCATACATATACACACACAGTTAATGCAAAGTAGATTGAAAACTAAAAGATTTGTTGAAGAGAGAAAAATATTAATTGATGAGTTGTATTAGGAAAACAAAACAATATAAAGGGAAACTAACATGAGGTACATATTAGTTATTACTGGTAAATTAGATAAAAGTTACGATGTTTACTTATAAAATTGGATGAAATTATAGTTGAGAACTGATTATTTGATTATCATGCATTTGGATCACTATTCATCAATAGAGAAAGGCATTATATTCATTTTCTGAATAATCAAAGAGAATTTTCAAAATTATATTGATCACTCCAATTTCAGGCAATGCAAATGATGCATGTGTATAATCACCTAAATCAGATCTATAAATGCTGAAATTTGCTTACTTTTTGAAAATTTAGTTTCGGTTACCTTTATAAGGAAGGCTGAATTTACTGAACAAATTAAATGTAATCATAGGAGCATTGAAGAAGATTAAGCAAATAGAAGATTGCTTTTTCTCAACAGAAGAATGGAAAAAGTCAAACATTATGAGCTAAAAAGCTATTCTTTCTTTTTTGTGGCTTAGGTCAGGCTGACAATTTTTTTTTTGTCATAAATGGTCAATGCTCCCACTCACAGTTATCAGCATACCTTATCAGAAAATGAGTATAATTCAGATTGCTTGAGTTATTTATTCTATTTTTGTGAATGAAGGAGGTGAAGATAAAAAGATAAAAGCAACATGGTAACATATCCTGAGGTAGCACATGGTAATGGAATAAATGCTCCAACTAAAATGCTGTCTTTTATCATGGATAATTTTGAAAGGCTTAATTTAACTCTTCAAACATGGCAATTAATAATAATAAAGCTTTTAATATTTTCTTTTCTCAACTGACTAACTATCCTGCTTTGTAGTTCTGGCACTAATTGCCTGTAGGTACTGCAGACATTAAGGGCACAGTCCTTAACATGATTCAGCTCTCTTCTTACACCAGCCACAAGCTCCAGAGGTCCCCAGCTCATCTGCACTTCGGACCAGCCAACTGCAAATTTAAGGGTTCCCATTACCCCTTGGATTTGATAATTAATTAGAATAATTTTCAGAACTTAAGAAAATATTATTCGATAATATTATGTACATATTATGTACATAATAAAAGTACAGTTTTATTATGAGGGATACAAATGAGGATCAACTAAATGAAGAGACAGATAGGGTGATGTCCTAGAGGGTCCCAAATGTGAAGAATCAATCTACATCCCAAACTTTCAAACATTTGCTTCCAGGAACCCAGGACAAAGACCAAGTAAACATTATGCAATATTCCTTAACATTTCATTTTCTTAATATACATTTTAAAAAAGAAATAATGTGCTATTCTAAAATGAAAATTTATTTTCCTAGGGACACAAGCTGCATATATCTTCCACATTTTTTATAAAATTTTTCTTCTAATTACTGTGATCCACAAGAACAAAAAGAATTCAAAGCAGTAAATCTTATCTCAAATAGTTTTATCTGTATTCTCATTCAAACCTTGTTTTGCCTTTTTCTTTTTAACTAGTTTTTTATTTTTTGGTCATTTTGTATTCTTTTTTTTTGCTGAGAAAACTGAGCTCAGCCCTTTAGCTGGTGTGCTACAGGCAGGGAATAGGTTCGCTCAGCCTCCTGGGAAACTGTGGTAAAGGTACACTGTGGAGGAATCAAGAGAGAAGTAGCTCAGACACCTATTGGCTGGAGCTGGTCTTTTATTAAAGTTATTGACTAAATGTTGGTGATTTTAGGATCTTAGACTATGATTGATTCTTGGAGCAAGAAAATAACTAGAGGGAGCTTCTTTTATTTTCATGATTTTTTGAAAATATTTTTTGAAGAAAATTACATTTATGGTTTATGGAAGGAAATGTCTTTTCACAAAGTAAATTTGATATCAAAAGCATTATTCAAGGCCCAAGAGTTAGCTTCCCACAGCATTAAATCTAAACTTTTGAATCTGATTTTGAAGACCTATATCATGGTTTTTTCATCTTTGTATTGTGATTACAGTATTTGATAATAACTTTTAGTTGAAGTGCACATTCACACACACACACTACATTACTTATTAAACACCTACTATGAACATAAATTGTGCTAAGTACTGCTGGGAGAAAAGAAGATAAAAATATTCCTAAATTGGGATATGGGAGAGTAAAACTAACATAATATATGGAAAGGAATAAAGAAGCAAAAGAAAAAAAAATAAGTACTGATTGTATATGAGATTAGTGGCCTTAGGATTTCAAATAAAAGCTCTGAAGTTTTGTGTCCATTTCCAGTTTATCAATATGGTCACTCGTGGAAAGTTTGCCTTGGTGGTGGTCTGGAGAACAGACTGGATGGAGAAAGAATGGCATACATGATAGGAGAATGTTTTACCTTGCACAACGTCCTGTTTGAGTGCCCAGGGGCAGTGATTTATGCCAAAGGATGTGTTTGATCTTCTCTTCAGTAGATATTACAGCAGCATTAGCCTTAGATTTTAATTAGACTGTCCACAAAATATATGTGGCTAAGAAATGTATTGTTCTTAGAAGTAGTATTTTTTAAGAATGAGTATCATATTTAAAAGAAGCTAAGTAAACATACTTTGCCTTTTTAAAAATATTATGTCAATATTTTTTTCAAGGATAGTAGTGCATTTTAGGCTTCTTCCCTTTGGACAGCATGATTTCACCTATTGCTCTTATAGCAGTCCCATGTGAAAGTATGAACTTTCTAGTGGAATACTGAAATAAAATCCTCAACTGAAGGGAAGTGGTAATTTGGCCTCATTTAAATATATTTTATTTATTTACATTTATGATAAATGAGTGAGAAATGAAGTGAGCTGAGGCAGATGTATTTCTTTTTATATCTGAGAATATATATAGAGAATTTATATAGAGAGAGAATGTATTCATTTTATTAATATGATCTATAATAAAATTCATGATGATTTTCTTGAAATACAACTTTCCCTCTAACTTATTCCCCAGCACCCTTTCGTATGGTTAAAAGGGCAATAGATATTGTCTTATTATAGATGAATAAATGTGTTATATCACTCCAGCTACTCAAATTATCCCAAGAGTTAGTTACTTGTTTAAAGAGAGAAGATATACATTTTAAATGAAGATTTGCCTACCTGAACCCTCATTGATGACTCCTTGTCCTTTCTTTATTTTTATGTTTTCTTTCTTTATTGAACTCCTGCTTTATGGGTGATGCAGTTTTATTCACTTTGAATGATATTAAAAAATGTAAAATTCTGATCCCTGTCCAAAATGATTTTATTCCCATCCCCTTGGAATGTTCCTTCACTGTATGTATATGTGTATCGTTTTCTTCCTTTGATTTACAACCCTTTTCTTACTAAAAGACATTATTCACTGATTTCAATCCAGATTCACTACTATTTTTAACATTCCCCACTTTTTAAATTCCTTTTCTGTTTACACTTTACCAAGGTTCACCTACATGCCAATAATTTCCAATTTTAAATCTATAGGTCAAACTTCTCCTTTGAACTCTAAAATCCACAGTAAATCGCTTACTTGACACATTCACTTTCACCTCAAATTTAATGTGTCAAATACAACCTCTCTAACAATCCTGGAGTGATCCTTGTCTTAGCAAACAGTTCAATGATCCTCAGCTGCTCCTTATCCTTATTGAATCCATATCAAGCTGTAGATAACTTACTCTAAATATATCCCAGTTTTTCCATCGATCCCTCTTAACAAGCACTATTCTAGTCCTTACTCTGATTGTGAAGTAAATACTGTACATGCAGATTGTTGTGCCTATTAATAAACATTCTCCCATCTCTAGTTTTTCTGTCCTCTAATATATTTTTCATTGTGGAGTCATTATATCCTCAAATGACTTACACACTTCCAATTCTTTCAATTGCTGTTTCTCTAAAGGCCAAAATATATTCTAGAAGGTTTGTATAGTAGTCACTTACCTCTTCTACCCCATCGAATGCCACTCTTGCCCTTGGTCCCATTAATAGTGACACACTGAACTTTCAATTCCTAATTTAGTACAGATTTTCCTCATCCTCACAGCCTATTCAAGATCTGCTAAGGAGATTGCCCTGACTTCTTTACCTAATTAAGGTCTAGCCATCCTTTAGATCACAGGAGAAATGTTCCTGTCGCATCTTCCCGAGACTGGTAACTAGGCATGGTTTCCTTTTACATGCCCTTGTAACCCCTAATAATCTGCCTTTAGAACATTTATCCAGCTTGCCATTGTAAATTATCTGTGTGGTGTGTGTTTTAGTTTCTCTTTGGTATCAGATACAAGAGTTCACAAGCACAAGGACTCTGATTAATTATATCACCTGGTCTATAGTTATTTTATGAGTACTTAATAAATGTAGGAAAAATACCTTCTCTTCCTTATAATTCAGAGTTCATCTTTCTTGTTCCATCATAGACTTTTCCCCAAAAGTTTCAGTGTAGTAAAGATTTGGGGGCTATTGCTATCCTTCCTTTCCTCTTACCCTTCTAATGATATTTTCACCCAGCATACTATTTCAACAGACTTTACAGAAGTCTGTCTTTGTAAAGGTATTTGTAATGAGTAATCTAATTACCAGGTATTTAATGTACCACAATACAACCATTTAGTATTCATGCCACCTACAAAGCATCTTGAAGTCATCAAAAAACAATACCGTATTGATGGCATGACATCATCTTTACTGCACTGTTAATCAACTCAGAATTTGTGGTCCTTTGAAATAAATCTTACATGATTGGCACATTGTTCTGTGTTTCCCGTTCTAGCAAAGAAAATGAAACTAACACAGGTGAGAAGAATGATGAGGAAGTAGCCAATAAACAGATGGAGGTGCATCTGTGGCTGTCTGTGTGACTGCATGGATACCTGTGAGGAAATACTGAAAAGAACGGGTGAGGTGGAGGCCTTGGGAACCATCCACTATTCTACAAGAGTTCTAGACAAAACAAGCCTGATAAGTAGATAGCTGCAGTATAGACTGGCTAGAAAGGTATTTTGTTACCAAGAACCTTTACACATACAGATAAAACAGAATCTGAAATTTCAAAATTATTTAGTTAACAACATTGAAAATACTTTTGGGAGAGATGATGCATTACATACATCCTCTTAAGGTATACGTGCCCCTGTTTCCCCACTTACAGGAGTGATTTGATTAAAAAAAAAATCTGGGAGAGAGGGAGGAAGGAAGGGAGGGCTGCAGAAAGGGAGGGAAGAAAGATAAAGGGGAATAGGAAGGAGAAGGAGAATGGAGAGGAGAGGAAAGAGTAGGATAGAATGCTGGAATGCCAAAGGCAAATGGAAATCCCTAAAGGCAGATTTTTTCCCTTTTTCTTCTCCACATCCAAGGTTTGTGTAGCCCAAGGGAAAGATACAAATGCTCAGAGGAAAATAAGGCAAGGATATCCTAATGTAGGAGTTTCTATTGACCTGTACTTCAGCACAGTTCAGTGCCCCCCCAACAGTTACATATTCAAAGACAAATTGAAAAACATTAGATATCTGTTAGCAAAAATGTAACCAAAGAAATTCACACACACAAACACACACACATAAACACTAAAAAAACCCAGACAAAAGAAAAAAAAAGAAAAAAACCACCAACCAACCAAACAAAAATAAAAACAAGGGAAATGAGGAAGGAATGGAGAAGGGAAGGGAGAGAAAGAGGCAGATAGAGACAGAGAATGGAATCACCTACTTTGGCATTACAATCAGTTTGTGAGTATTTAAATAATTCTATCTTTTAGCTTAAGGTTTTCCAGCTCCTCGTTATTGCTTTTGGGGACTAGAAGACAGATCTCGGAGCAATTCAATCCAATTAGTAGGGAAAAGAGAGATTTTCTCTGGCAATTGCTATGCAAATGTGTGTGTCAGGAAATAGAAAAGGTGATACTATGCAGCACATTTGGTTGTTGACAACAGAATTTCCTCTTTATTTCCCATTTTCCAAAGCATTTTAAAAGAAACCTTAACCTGATAGAAAGATGTCCTAGGTAGTCCTGCCAAGGTCAGTGCCAGTTCTCATCAGCCCCTGCAGAAGTGCAAGCTGGGCCAAGTAAAACCACCTGGGGGCAGCTTCCCCATCAACATTATATTCAATTGTCATATTCATGTTTTCAGTAATAGGAATTGCTGGTGTGTGACACTTTTTGAAACTCTTGGTATTGTGAGCTTATAAAACATTTCAATGGGTAATAGTGTCAGACAGTGGTAATTAATCTTGGAAAAGTCTGTTTCTGAATTGGAGCATTGCTTAAAGGTATGACAATTTAGTGTCTACTCATTAAAAGTTGTGCTGGAGCTTCTACTTCTTACCTATAGTTTTAAAAATAATTATGTTAGAAAGGATTAAACTACTAGATTTTCAGTGTTATGAAACATGTGCTCTGAGTGGCTCCATCTAAACTTTTTCTTAGCTCCTTGCATAGCATGAAGAATGGTAAGGGTAATAGGAAGATGAGAAAAGCAGAGGTTGAAGATGGGTAGGAGAGGCCCTGGAGATCATTGAATCTGGAGCAGAACTGTTGCTTCTTTGAGGACAAGATGAACAGCGAGGTTAGAGACTTTTCCAAAATCAGCTAATTATTTGCAGACAGGAATCCAAGGTCATATATTTTAATCCTGCTTAGCCCCAGGGCAAATTTATTATTTCAGTTCTGGTTTCTCCTTCGAAAGCAGTCTCAGACGCAAGCAACAGAAATCCAACACATACATGGATAAAATGGAACGGTACAAGCACAGCAGAGCTGCTGTTTCTTTGAGCACTAGAAATGGAGTAAGGCCAAGATATAACTAAATGTAAAGAGAAATATGGATGGCTTACTATATAACACAGACAAAAGCATGAGGCTCAGTCTAGTAGGAGATAGAGATATGGACATATAAAAAATATACTGAGATAAATTAGAATACTGCAAGGTGAACAATATTCTGCAGACTTTGTCTGTTTGAAGAATATTCACTAGAATCAAGTATTAAAAGTAATCATGAATTTAAAAAAAGAACAAATATGCTTTTTTCAATGCACAATCAGTTTGATGGGGCTTTATAATGTTCTAGTCATTCTAATACTTTCAGTGTTAGAGGGAAAACACAGGTGTAGCTACTTTAATATCCTTTCTCTCTCTTCCTTCTAGAAAATGTGGTTATGAAATCTCAATGCCAGTGCTTCTGTGACCTATTTGGTGGAACTACATGCATAAGTTATTTCCCTGAGCCTCATTTCTCTTCAACCTTGTATGCACATTTAGCAAAATATATTTATAGATTATACTGTATAGCTTTTTGGTTTATCAAACAGAAACATTTTCTATTCTGCAAATATGTTTAGAATGTGAGCACAAAATTGATTGATTCAGTCACCTTTTTCTGCTTCTCTTTCTTATCCTGTGAAATTTGTGTTAGTGCAACACTCTTCCTGACTGAGACTTCAAACCCTTCAAGTTAAATAAATGTGGAAGGAAGGAAAATTTTACAGAACTCTGTAGCTGACAATCCTGTTGCAGCTGAATCAATCCTGGGATTCGAGCCCAACATTTCTTTACAGCAGAGCCAGGATACATAAGCAGTTCAATTGAGCAGTGAGCAGAGATGAAAAATGCCGGTGGTTGGAGCTTGTTTTTACCAAATGAAGGTGATTTCAGTCAGTCCTTCTTAGTCAGCATCTAGTGTTTAAATACTAGCAAAAAAAAAATGGGTATATAATGAGTCTACTTTGATGGATATGGTTATTGCCAAGTCTACATATGATGTAATTCAGCTCTTGAATAAAGAACAACTGACAAAAGTTTAAAAAATTGGCTGGTTGGTATATATTTATATTTATATGTATATATACAACTATACTATCTTGTTATTGAAACCTTTTATTAATAAGCCACAGCTTTTATATAGGATGATCCACAAAGAAAAACATTGGCATTTGAAAATAATTTAAAATTATTTCTAAGTCCAAAAGGAATATCTGTTGAAAAACTCAACATTATTTGTTGTCTGCTTTTCTGTACTTCAGCTAAAAGTAAATAAATATCTCTAAGCATTTTTTAAAGTTTATGTAAATATTATTATTATACCACACATTTATTTATATGTTTAGATAGATTTTTAAATTGAAAAGTAATATAAGCATGCATTGGTGTGAATGACTTTAGCTCTGGTTAACAAAATTAATATCTGACCAGAACTTAAGCAACTAGGGGGTCATTTTTTTTTTCTGGTACAGTGGTGAGTATCATACTTCAATGTATATGCATCCCCTGGAGATCTTGTCAATATGCTGATTTGAATTCAGCATAAAGTGATGTTGTTGCTTGTAGTAATATACTTGAGATCTTAGATAAGAAGAGGTCAAGGTTCTTGCTTTGATTTACTGGCTTCACAATGTCAGGATCAAAGACTGTGTGATTCTTTTGCTCTTTCCCAATGGTTGTAGAATGTTCGCTCCAGCTCAAGCCATCGTCTGTATTTATAGAGGAACAAGGTAGGGAAGGGCAGTGCCATATAATCTATCTCTGGATGACTTTTTATTTTTTAGATGTGAATTACATGTTCCCCCTAGTTCCAAGGCAGGCTAGGAAATCAGGAGATAGAATTTTCATACCTAGTATAGATCATCTGATATTCTTTTTTTTTTTATTCCAACAACTGAGTCTAGATTTAATTGTTGAATGGGTGTAGTTAGGTTAATATGATTTACAAAATTAAGGCTGTTAAAGCAAATAGCAATCATCAGCATGAACTTAGAGGAAAAAAAGTTTTATTCTGCAACAAGCATTCTGTACTGATAAGTATTTACAGAGTATGTCTTTGAATATACCATTCTGATAAAAGCACAATGGCATGGCTGTTTTCATGCAAATATCTTCTTGAGAGGACATTGTACTAGTCAGCTTCTCATCACTGTGATCAAAATACCTGACAAACAACTCAGAGGAGGAAAAATTTATTTGGGTCTTAGTGTTTCATAGCTCTCAGTCCATGGTCACCCAACTCCATTGCTTGGACCTGGTGGAAGAGTGTGGCAGAGAATAACTGCTTAGTTCATGGCAGCCAGTAAAGTGGGGCGGCGAGGAAGGGGTCAGGAACAGATAAAGTCCAAGACCATACCTCCAGTGACCTGCTTCCTCCAACTAGACACCACTGCCTACAGTTAACAATAAATAGGCCATTCAGCTATTAGTGGATTAATCTATTCTCTGGAGACACACACACATTTTCTGGATTAATTCACTGATGAAATTAATTCTCTAATGATAGCCTAAAACCCCAGCAACCTGAGCTTGCTGCATTGGAAACCATGCTTTCCACACATGAGCTTTGGGGAACATTCTAGGTTCAAACCATAACAGACATAAAATGTCATTTCTATGGAACTTCCAAAATATGTAATTGTAAAGCAACATGTAAAACATTCTCAATTCATCCATGAATATCATATACATCACTAATCCTCATGACCACATGTTAGTAATGAATAGAACCCAGAAGCAGGATATATTAGACATGGATTATAGATCTGAAAAGAAGGATCAAGCATTTCCATTGAAAATTATTACTTTGATAGGAAAGACTGGGAATTTTGCATTTTATTCCTCCAATATAGACTCTATCACTCTGCCTATATCAAATTGACCTATTGAAAGCATATTAGATACCCACCATGATGGTATAACTGGGATTTGATTTAACTTCTCACTTTTTATCTCTAGAAAACTATATAAAATATATGAAACAACTTTATTCAGACAGGGAGGAATGGCTAACAAGCAGGAAAAACCTACAAAAGAGGCAGTCTCCTCAGTTAAGATATATTTCCAGGGTGTACTGATGTCCACAACCAAATCAGGGCTCTCTTAGAAGGAAGGAGTGAATGGCTTTGAGGCAGCAATTAATAGTGACCACCACAGTACATGTGGTAAGGGAAAAGACAAAGTTTAAACAACATGAAAGATACATAGGGAAAACATTTTTCTTATCTTCAATGCTTGTCATCTTTTTTTTTTCCCCCAGAAGAAACCACTTGCCATTTTCTGGTGTGTTCCTGTAAAATTTGTATATATTAATGTATGTATGTATTTATATACATATGTTGCTTTAAAACTCCCCATATTTTGCATATTTCAAAATATTTTAAAAATTATGTAAGGTATGATTTTTTCCTTTAATAAACAGCTTTGCTCTTTTAAACAGGGTATCTGCTCATATTTTGGAGAACTCAACACAATCTTCATGCAAAAACTCATTTCCTTCCCCTTCCCATGTTTTACCCTGTAGCTGATGCCCTTTATCCTTCCCAGAAGGAGTGTGGTCAGTTTTGCATTCTCCCAGTTCAACTCCTCCCCAACCTGGTAGCTGTGATTTTGTTTCTTGACAAAATGTTAGAAGATGGAGAAAGAGTATGAGAGGGAGAAAGGACAGGGCAGTTATTCGCTGAGTGCCTCTGAGCTTTGAATTTAGCAGATGTTAAGTTTCTTGGACATTTAAATGAGTTCCCAGTATCATATTGGTTTCCTGTAATTCTCTTGAATTGGGCAAATGCACCTCATTCTAGATAGCTTATTTTCACATCTTTTTCTGGAATCTGACTTACACTTCCATGTACTTGTTGCTACAGAGTCTCACCATCCCTCTTGGTTGCTCTGTTGGATAATACCCATGACCACCCATATTTGTCCTTTCTTACCAATACTAACCACAGGAAATATCCAAATATCACTTGCTCTTGGAAACATGGAAAGTATGACAAAATATACATTCACTCTATTCTTCAGCTATAAGCAACTTAAAATTTTTCAGGTGAGAATCACTGATAAGTCTTTCCAAGTCCATCAGGGATAAGACTTTAACTATGAACTCTTGAAGTATTCCCAGAAATCTCTGTATTTCCAGGCTTGAAGTAAAGCAGAAATTGCTACATCTTTCAAATCAAAAGAGCAGTGGAAACCCTGGTATGGTAAACACTTCCTCCCCCGAAATTTTCAAATCTTTCCTCTTACATTTCTGGTCTCTTTCCATATCTTATCTGGCTGAGGGTGCAAGAATCATGCAACTAGTTCTTGAGCATTTCTAATATAAATATTGTACATGGGAAATTGTTTCATTATTATCTATTATTATACTTGTGTCTCAATTTCAGCTTCCTTTTACATGATCCAAAGGGCTTATCCTATTTCTGGAGATCTTCTTTCCTGTGTGTAGATCCATGTTTCAATTGGATGTCATTTTCTTTCAGTCTAAAGGATTTCTTTTAACTTAGTTGCAATGAAGAACTGCTGGTGGTCGATTTGTCCAATACTTTTGTGTCTAAAATTGCTATTATTTCTCCTTAGTTTTAGAAAAATAATTTGAGTATAGAATTCTAAGATAATAGTTCTTTTTTTTTCTTTCTGTACTTTATAGATATTGCTCCACTTTATTTTGGATTGCATGATTTCAGATGAGAAATATACTACTAGTCTTTATCTGTATGAAATGTATGACTTTAAAATTTTCTTTTTATCACTTTGTTTTTGTGGGTGTCGTGTTAGGGATTGTGCATGTCAGGCAAGAACTCTACCAAATGAGCTATTCCTCATCCTCTCTTTATCATCTTTTAAGAAATTTGGTTTTATTATTCTGATTTCAAGTACTGGAAAGTTTGTGAGGTTAGGACCAGTGGGTTTATAGCTTTCATAAAATTAGGAAAAAAATTGGCCGTTTTTTCTTCAGGATTTTTTTTCCCCTAGCTCGCTCTCTCTCTCCTTTGAGGACTCCACTTATGTGTATAGTAGGCTACCTGAAGTTATCTCACAGATCATCGTTGCTCTATTCCTTTTATTTTCTATCATCTTGTTTTTCTATATGTATGTCATTTAGAATGCTGTTATTATGTTTTTAGGTTAACTAATCTCTTCTTCAGTGTCTAATCTGCTGCTAATCCCACTTTTTATTTCAGATACAGTTTTCATTACTAGCAATTTGATTTGGATACATAGCTCTACAGGCTCAAATTTCCTTCTGCCTTTTAGAACATGTGTTGCATAGTTATGATAATTGTTTAACGATTGGTTGAATGTCTATGAACTTTACCATATGTGCAATTCCTGGATCTGTTTGTATTAATTGCTTAACGACTGGTTGAATGTCTATGAACTTTACCACATGTGCAATTCCTGAGTCTGTTTCTATTAATTTTTTTCCTTGTTATGGGTTGTATTTTCTTGTTTCTTTTCATGTCTATTAATATTGGATTGGATACTCTTAGGTAACAACCAAGTTGAATTTTTCCTTGTTTGTTACTATTTCTATAAATATTCTTGGGCTTTGTTCTGGGGTAGATAGATTAAGTTCTGAGTCCTTTTGAGTCTTCCTTTTCAAATGTGTTAGATAGGATCAGATGAGTGGTTAGTCTCTTCTAGAATTTTCCCCAGTAATGAGTGCTCTATAGCTCACTCTTAGTACTCTTCCTGAGTCTTCTAAATCACCAGATTGTCACTGTGAGCACAAACTATACCTAGCCCTCTGTAATCCCTGGAGATTGTTCCTTCTGATCTGTTTAGGTGATTCTTTCCCCAGCCTTTGGTAGTTTCCTCACATGCATGAGTTGATTAAAACTGGGTTAAAACTAAATTTGGGGGCCCTGCAGGTCCTCAGAATTTCTTCTTTGTGCAGCTTTCTGTTTCTCAGGTCTCTTCCCTTCACACTTGGGCTTCCTTGTCCCCCTTGGACTCCCACCTCTGTCTCCTCATTTAAGGGGATATCCATGCCTTTTCTGGTCCCCCTCTTGGTGCTGCAGTTTGGAAGCTTCTAAGGTAGTAAACTGAGGCAATTGCTCATAGGGCTGACTTTGTTTTCCTCTCACAGAAATCACAGTTCTGCACTAATTTTCAATGTCACAAAACTATTTTAAATATTTAATCTGGATTTTTAGTTGTTTCAATTAAGAAGGTAAATAAATTCTTCTTACTCTATTTTGGCAAAAAAGGAAGTCTACATTATGAACTTTGAAAATATAACAATTTGCTACCTCTTCTAGAATCATCTGACATGAAATTTTGTTTCAATTCAGCCCTATTGTCAAAGATACTATCTCTTTTGGATATAATGAGCTTATGAATTTCAACTTTTTGGAAAAAGACAACTGTATAAGCAGATACCTAAAAATATGCAGTACATAACACAAGTACATTTCTTTCCTAAAAGTACACAGATTTTGGAATTTTTTTTTTTCACGCTTTGGGCAAAAATCCCATTCCACATTATCAGTAATTCTTAGTGTTAAAGGTAGGTGTTCACTTTAAATTGAAAAAACTATTTATATCTACTTTGAAGGTGCAATGGAATTGACCCCATTGATAGGTTCAACTCAACAAATTCAAAGGCTACCTGACAAAAGTTCCCTCTGATTTAAGAAATCTCTTTTTCAGTCTCTTTTTCTGTGTTAAAAATAAGTTTATCTCTGTATTAGACCAAAAAGCTCTATGAACTAGACTCTGGAAATCATTGTCTTTTGTCTTCTCGCTGAGCAAGTAGAGTGCTTGCAACTGGCACTTAATAACTATTGGCATCTAATTGTTTAATGAAATAAATTAATAAATTGTTCTCCATAGTTTAATCAGGTTGTTTTTTTTTCAATTATGTTCTTTTTTTAATATTGTTTTAGCAAATAATGAGGCCTTTTAATCTTCCATGTTAATATATTTCCTATGTTGTATTTAATTGTCATACAAGTTTAAATAGATTCAATCAAGTTGATTTTGATATGGACCATATAGTCCTAGAATTCATTAATTTTTATTTTTGGTATGTTAAGGCTCATATCTTGAGAAACATTATTTTTTTTAGATAAAACTTTATTTTGGTATTTTTTCTTGATATTGTATTTTGTTTATAACTATAATAAATTCAGTTTCCAGTTTTTCCTAAATATTAAATTCTTCAGAAATAACTTTGAACAACCTAAAGTAACTACTTTTTTGGTAGTCCAACTTCTTTCTTTTATTGTCCATATTTCAGTATTTCCCTGAATCTGTGCTTTATAAATCTAGTTTGTAATAATTATATTGTAGAATATGTCAAGGGGTCACTTACTTAGAAGGAAAACTTTTAGTATTGTTTTCTTCCTAAGTCAACAATTGCCATATTCACCATACTCCTTTGGTATTCCTTTTCCTAATAAAAGAGAAAAAAAATGTCTATGTTCTTGTTGATGTACTGCAAATGTATTAGAAATACTCCTTTTAAAATCAGCAATAGATTTCTGCTGAGTTAGAAAAGTTTTATGCACTTCAAAGGATTCAAGCCCAGGCTGCAGCAGGAATAATACCTGGATCTATAATAGCATCTTGTGGGGCTCTTTTGCTGAAACACCTTAGTGTCAGAACAGATTTTCTATCCATGTCAATAAGAATCAGATTAAAGATTGGCAGCACCTGGCATTGTGTATTAGTAACTAATAATATGAAAATATAGCTTTCCTTATGACTGTAATGTGAAGCTATTGTCCCTACATAAAACTAGTTTAAGTAGAAAATGTAGAGGTTGGGGAATTTATCCAATTTAGAGAATACCACATTTGCAGTAGGTGGTTGTGATTGCTTATCTGGATGAGAAAGGTGAATGCCATTAAATTAAGTTTTAATTATCATGGAGAATAAAAGAATAAATCTCCAGTGTATGCTGATATTTCTACAGTGGGGCATGTCATGTTGTGAGAAACAGAATAAGAAACAAAGCAGACCGAGCAATACAATGACGCTATATTCCAAACAGTGGATGCTGCAAATAGCTACATGTGAGAACAACAAAAATCAGACCCTATATTTTGTTTCTCTGTTTAGGAAGAGCATGAAACCCATTTTTTTTTTCCAGTGGAAAGTTATTTGAGGGAAAAAGAGGCAAAGAAATAGACACCTAAGGGATGAGTTAGCCAAGAAAATGTAGGAAGAGACTGGGTGTGGAAGAGTAAGTAAAAAGAAATTAATCGAAGCAAAGGCCAGAACCTAGAGACAGTTAACAAGCAGAGACAGGAAAACTAAAATTGTGGAGTGAAACATATGAAATTGACATTTTTAGTAGTCTAAAACTTTAAATATTGGTTATGCATGTAGCTCAATCTAATAGATTACAACTGTGCACAGAAATAATGAAAGCAAGTGTAGAGAGTTGAGACACAGAGGTTAGAAAGCGCTAAATACAGAGCCATGTAAACAATGTGGAATAAATGAATGCTAGCTGTCTTTCTGAATAACTTAAATTCAAGTGTCAAGAAGGAATGTTCTCTTTCCTATATATATATGTATGTATGTATATATACCATAATGAATCTCACATCATGTATATCCACAAGAAATTAATTAAAAAATAAATAACTCTGGGTAAATGGCAGTAAGATCAATAGATGAAACAGAACAGGGAGTGAGGAGAGGGAAGGGAAGGAGGTACTGGGGACTGAATTAGAATGAGACCTATTCCATGCTTGTATTATTATGTCAAAAGGGAGTCTACTCTCATGTATAATTAAAAAGAACCAGTTAAGAAAAAGAAAGAATATTCTAATAATGTAGAAAACTAACATCAAATATGTTGTTACAGGGAATGCTATTTTTTTACTTTATTAATTCTTAATTCATGTTTGCTTCCATTTAATTGTGTTTACTCTGTACAGAGAAATTTGCCCAGTGAGAAGGTTGTGTCAGCATTTTATCCAATGCTTCTACATTGGACACGCGGCTAGGGATGTGTGTGTGTGTATGTGTGTAGAGTGTATGTTTTTTAAGACAAAGGATGAGTGTGGCATGACAAGTAGTTATTTTGCTTTACACATTTTGAGCAGAGATGGTAATTTAGTTCTCTTAATCCATAATCTAGAGTTTTATCTTAGACCATGGGTCACCGCGATACACCAAGCCCTACTACTGACTTTGTATCAATGTGATCCTACTGTCATAGCTCAGTTGCTTCATCTACAAATGAATGATATTTCTGTCTGTCTGTCTATCTGTCTATCTATCTATCATCATCATCATCATCATCATCTCACCACCTTAATACAGGAATACTTCAATATATGTTATATTATTGAATTAAAATCACTTCCTTTTCTCTTTTAGCCTTTATTCCCTTTAGTCCACAATAATTTCCAGACAAGAGGCAAGATTTAAAAGATGAGAAAAATTGATCCTTAGTAAATTAAGGGATCTCCAGATGGCTCAGAGAAAATCAGTACCACAATTAGAAGAGAATCCTAGGGACTGAAATCCAACACTTGGTGATATTGAGAAGAGTTGAAAGGTTATTGTCAGCTCAATTTTCAATGACATTTTAATAAGCATTGTTAACTTTGTGCTTAAAGTTAGCAAACAATAAACTAGGAGGATAGATACCTTGAGTTTGGTTTTTATTGTTTATTAGCTTTTCTGGGCCTAATTGAGATCTAATTTCATTTTATTTAGAAACTTTCATAAATGTATATTTGGTAATTGAGTACATCAAAGTAAATAAAAAACATTTAAGATGTATTATTCTTTTAAAGTTTTGTCTGATGGTTATGCATCACTTCAGTATGTAGCAGCATCCTGTGACACATGTCAACCCTATATGACAAGCAGCATGAAAAATAGATTTGAAATCTGGAAGAAATAAATGCAGGAATCAATGACTTCTGATGGTTGCAGTGAACTGTGTAGTCCTCCACGCTTGACAATTTCATGTTTTATGCAGAAGAAAAACACTTGGGGAACATGTTGGAAAATCTATACTCAAAGTCATTTGCAATCAGTGAAACAAAATATATAATCATGTGAGAAATAATACATGGATTTTTTTCCCAGGGACTTTGGGAGTTGTGTATATCAGTATACCAAAAGGGAGACCCTTCTTTTTTCCCCTGGGGATTTTATAGGTTTCTATAACCCAAGAGTATATAAATTTCTGGAAAACACACTATAACAAAATAAAATGGAAAAATTATATAGACCAGGCTGGCTTTTGATAAAACTAGAAATAAGAGAAGTCTAATTTTATCCCTTCTTTCCTTTTGGGTCTGTCTGCCAGCTATGATGTCATTCCTTGTTTTTATTCTGGCACAAAAATAGAATACAATGAATTCTTCCTGAAGCATAAGAATGAAGACATCCTTTCCTGATAGGAACATGAGGTACAATCCTCTCAAGTTTGTGGACTTTGGTACAGTGGATTACTGAAGATAGAAAGGTTTTCATTACTGTGAAATCCAAGGAAGAATAGAATGGCATGAAGCTCTCATTGAACTGGATTTCCTTTCCAATTCTTACATTTTAAAATTGCCTATCATTTGTTAACTTTGTGTGGTCTCTTTGAGCCTCAGCTTTCTTATCTGTAAAAATGGAATCATCATCCTTTCAGGGCTGATATGAGGATTAAGTGGAATCTCTTGTAAAAACTCCTGGCGGTGTTCAAAAACGTGACCTTCCTTTCTTTATAAGGTGAAAAGTGCCATGCATTATTACATGGCACTTTTTTATGGCAGCATTAATCATTTGACACAGAAAAAAACCCCACCTGGAACCCATTCAAGTTATATGGTGTGGTCCAAAGGTCCCTAAATACCAGCCATGTTTCAGCACAGTACCTAGATTATGCCAAGTGCTTAAGGACTGAATGACTGACTGGCCTTGACTCTCTTGAAGCATGTGTCAGGATCAGATGGGCACGGCTCATAACTAACTCTACATGACCATTTCCCAGATCTCATAATCCACAGGAGAGCCACATTACCTATTTTAATGTGGAAACACCAGAAAAAAAATCAGTTCTGTCTTGTTCAATTGATTAGGTTTGTGAAAAACTTGTGTGGAAGCTAATTTAAAAAGTAAATTCCAGCACCTTCAGGGTTTGGGGAAGAGACTCTAATATTTTAAGAAGAACTATTAAGGTTAATACTCATTTTGGATTTGGGCAATAATTTGATGTTTATCACCAATTACCATTATGATAATCTTTAATCTTTAAAAATTTTCAAGCTCATTTTTTTCTGTAATAGTGTCAATGGTGATAATTTGCCACCCTCACATCTCTACATCTATTGTTTTTCTGAAAATTGAGAAAAATTGATGATTTTTTTTTACATGTAGGACTGTACTCAGACTTAATTTACTGCTCTGGGTCATGGTTCTATTTTAGAATGATATTTCCTTAAGTAGCTTTTCTCATTTGTAACTTCTCCTTCACTTCATATTCAAGAGCAATCAAGACTAGCATCCTAAATCATAATGAGAAACAGCCCATTGAAAGTGTGGAAGATATCCAAAGAAAGGTGGAAATTAGGCTTGGGTACTATTATTTGACACATAGTTTGGCTAGTTTAGGGAGGATATTGAAATAAACTGGGAAATTTAAGAATAATTATTGATAAAATATTAGTAATTTACTAATAAATGTATAGACAGGTAATCATGCTAATGCAATACTATGCTAAAGTTATATCAAATGATTACTGATATTGAATTCTTCCACTTCAAATTTTAATACTCATAAATGCAGGAAATGCTATCCCTTTGCTTGTGCAAAGAATCTACAAATACTCTAGTGCTCAATTAACATGAGAAGAAATAGGACAACCATTTCTTCACTTTTTATATAATTAAAAAAATGAAATCAATGTTAGTTTGTAACAAACATATAGAACTTATTGAAGTAAAGTAACAATGAGGACAAATATGCACAATGATCCACCTCTGGAGAATTGGATAGTTAGGGTTAAGAAAAAGCTGATGAAAAACTGACTTTAAGACAGCTTTAAAACTCTTGCTGTCACTGACTCCCTGGAATGATGGATGGCACTACTACCATTGACAATGAGAGTTTGAGAAGAGGTGAATTACTTTCAAACTCAGACCATCTACGAGATGAACTTGTGTTGTTTCTTCTTAATTTTATATATTAAAAATTCAATTCCAAGAATATAAATTATTTGTATCAGCATTGAATTTCTGCTTCCATTCTGTTAACAGAGGCATGATAAATGCTTTGTTACCTAGTCATATCAATGATCTGAAATCCTTAAACTACAGGAGAGCGCACATACCAGCAGTTTCCAGCTTGCTTTTAAAAACATCAGCCTTCTTAAAATCAATCTGTAACTTTTTTCTTTCAAAATAGTTATTCATTCAGGAAAATAAGCAGCTAGATTTTGAAGTTGATGACTTACGATCCCAAAACTTTGTTCCCACTATCAATAACAACAATATATTAACATGAATATATTCTTTGACAATTTCTATTTTGCTCTGGCATGTAATTTCAGAGGAATGGGGGATATTTTCTGGTTTTCATCTTCACCTCACTTTCCCACCATGATCTGCCTAGGAGAACAGACAGAAATGAGAAGACAGAACTTTCCAGTTCTGTGTTGCCATTTCCTGTATGAGCAGACAGAGCAACAGTATTTTGGCCTATGGGCCTTTCCCAAGAAGCTGAGAAGCATCTTGGAAAGGATGCAACTATATTGCATTCTGTTCTGTGTATGTGCCACCTAGGAAAGTTCCTACAATATCAAATTGTTTGCTGAATAAGTGAATGAGTGAAATTCCTATTAGAACCTACATGGCAGAGGCAATCTAGCAACTGCCTTTTATTTCTTAGACCTTTGTAAATAAGGATCTTCATTTGTTATTTTTTGCCAAGCACAGCCTTCTCTCCATCTTCTAAGGATTTGAATCATGTCAACAATAGAGCAGTAGGTCAACATACCCTTCACAAATTAATGGAAATAAATTTCAGAGCCTCTATTTCATCAAAAGAATTTTACCTAAGGAAATAAGAGCTTGATCTTCAATATTCCTAAGTATGGTTGAGCATCATTATTCACAAACTCTATTTACAAATATATCTACTTGTGAAAATTTATGTGCAACCCTAGAATTAGTATGCTTGGCACCTTCAAAATTCTTTACAGACAGCACAACACAAACAGAGAAGTGAAACCAAGTTGATCCATGCACATGTTCCCAACAGAGGCTGAATGAAGCTGTGTCCTGCCTTCTGATTAGGCACTCATACTGAAATAAACGTCCATTCTGTGTTTCATTTAGTGAGACATTTTTGCATATTTGTGCTTTTGGTTTATAATTTGCTATTTTAAAATGGCTCCTAACTGTAATGCAGAAGTGCTGCATAGTTGAGAGCAAATGGATATGATGTACCTTACTGAGAAAACAAAACAAAACAAACAAAAACATGGTTTGGTTAAGCTTCATTTAAACATAAGTTCTAGTGTTGTTGGCCACAAATTCAATGGTAACAAATTACCACTATAGTTTAAGTAAAGTGTCTTTGAACAGAAGCACACCTAAGAAAGATTACATATTCATTGGTTGATGAAGATGTTGTAGCCAGAGGCTCACAAAGCTGACCCTGTGTTTCCCATGGCTTAGTATTTGCTGATTCAGCATCCATAGTGACTTTATAGAACACATCTACATGAGTAATGAGAATTGAATGTAGTTGGTACTGTTATCTTAATTTTACACAAGAGGAAATGGAATCAAATTAGATAAGCAGTGGCTGGCAAAGAGATCATACCACTAGAGAAGGCATAATTAAATTTCCAAACTATGCTCTTTTAATGACCGCAGATTCCTTTGTGTTAGTGGTGTGTGTGTGTGTGTGTGTGTGTGTGTGTATGTGTGTGTGCGTGCATGTGTGTGTGTGTGTGTGTGTAACGATATTCATTATACAGCATGTTTTAAAAACCATTTTTAAAGATGAGCAACAGGAAATACCAAATCCTATTAAAAATAAAGAATAGTTACTTTAATAGGTTAGTATTACTTAAGTAAAGCTAAGTCAGTATTTGTTATGAGCTTTTATGCTTTTTTGTAAACAATTGTTCATACCTCTTTGCCACTCAGTCCTTGGACACCAGACATGCCTTAGACACATAGTCAGGAGGTTAGGCTCTGGAAATACCATCACTTTGGCCTTTTCCTTTAGAAAAAAGAAAC
>CM053409.1:27587190-27605980 GCA_028644305.1 Xerus rutilus
TTGCCCAAGTTGATTCTGGATAGTGCCAAAGAAAGATCAATAAAATAATTGAGACAGTGAGAGTTATAGTAGTGAGTGGCAGTGGTGGGTAAACACATTTATACTGATCAGAAAAATAATGATTTGGCACTAATGTTTGGTTTGTGTTTCCTTGAACTAACCTTTTGGTTAGTTCCTAACCTCAGAGGAGAGATACAGAATGAGTTAAAAATCAGAATTAAGTATTAAAAATAGCTATTTTTAATACTATTAAGTATTAAACTATTAAGTATTAAAAATAGCTAACACAAATTTGGAGAAAGAGGTTTCAGGAAATAAAGATCCACTTTGAGTTTAAAAGCAAATATATTCTGTCTATAATTCAAGTCATACTTAAATACTTAGGTTTTAATTTCCTATCATCCTAAGGATATATGCATTTCTATTTCATTTATAGGTATTTGGAAAATATGATGAAAATAGTTTAAGTGGGAGATACTATGACAGAATCAGATGGAATAGTCAAAAAGCATATTAAAAGGTTAATGAAGAGAGATCACAACTTTTTTAGCCATTTAAATTTGTAAAATAAATGTTTTATGTGTTTCTGCTTTAAAACTAATAAATATTTTGAAATTTTAAATTTAAACCCACATTAAGACATTTATTATATATTATATTTAATATTTTATATGCAATGTTAATGGTTGAAGAAAAATCTAGCTGTATGCATCTGTGAGAAAATTGCCAAAAGGTAAGGTGGGATCAAAAAGATGGTTCATAAGGGGCTGGCCATGGTAGCGCATGCCTGTAATCCGAGCAGATCGGGAGGCTGAGACAGGAGGATCATGAGTTCAAAGCAAGGTACTAAGCAACTCAGTGAGACTCTGTCTCTAAATAAAATACAAAATAAGGCTGAGGATGTGGCTCAGTGGTTGAGTGCCCCTGAGTTCATTGCCTAGTACAAAAAAAAAAAAGATGGTTCATAAGGCCTATTTATATGCAAAATAATAACTAATTTACTAATATAAATGACACACATGATATTTCAAATCCCAGTGTTTTGGATTTCAATGGAGCAATAAAATTAGTTTTAATATATTCTGAATCAGATTGTCTGAAATTTATCTGAAAAAAAAGTGTGCTTCAAAATTAGGGTTTTATATAGATGTTTGTATGCTTTGTATAGGAGACAGATTACTTTTGTCATTTAAGACCCAAAGAGGGAGAATATCTGGTTACAATAATGGTTAAGATGTCATGTTTTCAAAGGAACAAATCACTCATGTATTAGTTAAAGGAGCTTTGAAAATTCCCTGTATGAATTAAATTAAATTCGATAAACATTTATCACATGCCTATTATTTGCCGGAAAGCATGCTAAGCTCTGGAAATAAAAGATGAATATGATTTGGACATCTTTAAAGGGTTCTTAGTCAAATAAAGAAGACAGATAAGAAACCGAAAAAACTGCAGTGTAGTGTGGTAAATCCTCTAACAATGACATTCACAAGACAGAGAGATCATTCAAGAGGAGCAAATTGAGATGAGCAGGAAGGAAGATGTGAATAGTGAGGCAGGTTCTTTATGTGAACTTTTGCCATTCCTTACACTGATGGGAACTGTGTGCACTAGCAAAAATATCTACATTTTTATCTATGAGCAACTTATACATTGTAGTGAGAATTTTCACTTTATCTTTATTCTGAGTTGTATAAATTTGTACTTATTTAATTGTGGCATCAATTATTAAACAATGACTTCATACAAGCAATAGATTTTTTTGAAGCTATCATTTTATCTAAGCTATGTGAAAAAATATATAGTCTAAAAATAGAAATATTAACCATAATACAACCAATAATATTTATCATGAACTTATTTTATTTGGGGTCCCCTGTAAATTGTTTTACATATATTACCTTATTTCATCTCTGTAAGAATTCTAAAGTAGCTAAAACAATTAGTCCCCTTTTCCAGATGATGAAACAAAAGTAGAATAGTTATTTTATTTATGTAAAGCCTCACATTTAGAAAGTGATGTAGTTGGAATTGAAATTCAGATTTACCAGATAAAAAATCTTGTCTCCTTAGCTATTTTACCAGATTTAATGTAAACAAATTCTGAAGCAGACAAGAAAAAAAGCTAAAAGAAAAACTTTAATACAAAGTCTCTTATTTGGCAAGATTCATCCAGAATAAGATAAGATGTTTTTTAAAGCCAAAGACCATGGGTTTCCAAAAAAATATTCCCCATCCATAGAAGTTTCCTTGGATTTATAATGTGTTTTTATTTGTGTTCAGTATATAAAGCTTTATATAATTATCAGTAATTGTACTATTTCAATTATAAGAACATAAGATGTGCTATTTTGAGTGGTACACAGTACAAAGTAGAAATTACTTTTTAAGTTTTCCTAAAAGTTGGACAGATAAACCAAGACTGAAACCGAATATTAGAACAATAATTTTAAACAATATTACCTAACACATAATAATGACACATTGGCTTATAGAAAAATATTTATTCTTCATTCTGAAACATTCAAATAAGTGTGATAAGGTCAATATTTCTCTATAATAGTATTAATATCTATATGAATTTTATCTCATAAAAGTAAAAATTGAAATTTACAGGCAAGTTTATGAAAATATTATTATGTTTAACACCACTATAATAAAATACTTGAGGCAGTTAACTAATAAAGAGAAAGGTTTTTGGTTTAGTTCTAGAGCTTTCAGTCAACGATCAGGTGGCCCTATTGCTTTGGGCCTCTGGAAAAAGTGGTACCTCATGGCGGGAGCTTGTGGTAGAGCAAAACACTTGTATCACAAGCCAGAAAGCAAACACAAGAGGGACAAGGTAAGTTCCCATAATCACCTTCGAGGGTAAACTCCCAATGACTAGAGGACATCTTACCAGATCCTACCTCCTAAAGATTTCACCCACTACCCAATAGTGCCACCCTGAAGACCAGCCTCATGGGCTTTAGGGTGGCTTTCATCCAAATTTTAGCAATGTCCTTAGATTCATTTTGTCTTTTATACCTTTTTTCTTTACTCACATTAAAAATGCTCAGAGAATTTTCTGATTAAACCTTGTACACTGAGATAGTTTAGATGGTGTTCCTATTTTGCTGACAAACCCACTGAGGCCTTGGTGGTAAGAAATTTTGCCAGGGGTATATAACTTGCAAGTGGTACCATAGACATTTGATATCAATCTTCCTTTTCCAAAGTTCTACAGAGCCATTTCTCCACAGAAAACTAACTTAAAATGCAGAAATATGCTAGCTTTATGTAAGATGGTTATTATAAAGAAAACACATCTCTCTCCAGCACTATATACATTGTCTGTAACAATCAGTTTTAACTAGCATTACATTTGAAAATAATCATTAGCTCCATTTCTAGGAGAAATATCACACTGTTTTTGGTAAAACCTGGCATTTAGCACAGCTCACATGCAGTCATATGATGCATTATCATCATGCAGCTCAAACTCAACAGTGCATAAAGCAGATTCTTTTCCTGTGGGATCTGGCAAGGTCAGATTTTGTATGTAGGGTTCGTTTCTTCTATTCATGAGGCACAACACCTGCTGCTATATAAATTGTTTAATATAACCCTCTGAGTTGACTATAGAGGTAATTGTATGCTTGGCAGTCAAATATGATTTTTGAAAACAGCAGTCTTCAAATACAAAGTGGGCTCTGGAGGGATAAAACTTTGGTGGACTGGACCCAGGATGTCTACAGTGATGGAGCCAAGGACACATAGTGGACATCTGTAGATTTTGTCTTACTAACTTCCAATCCATTTTTGTCATAACAACAACTTAATTTTTCTCTGGGGAACTATTTTCCATACTAAATTACAAAGTTTTGTCTCAAATCAAAGTCAAACCTTCCAAACATTTTCAATGGAGGCATTATCCCTGGAGATTTTTCTGTAACTGTTAGAAAATGGTAGAACTCATTTTGGTGGTGTGTGGGATCTCAGGAGATGAAAGTGTGACTATAATTCCACCATATAGGGAAAATGTTCCTTAAAAAAAAAAAGCCTACACAGATGCAAGCTGAAACAAGAGACTGAAAGAGACAGATTCATGGTATCATTTGGGTACTTTGATTCATCTATGCCTAAAGCTAGTTTATGTCCTGCTCTAATAAATTGACTAGTGCTTTTGTCAGTTTAAGTTGAATTTTTCTACTTGTTAATCAAATAATTATAAATATTTCATGTCATTTTACATGGGTGGCTATGCTGATTCTTTGACAACTCAGTTATTAAGGGCAAGGAGCTCTGAATTATAAGTAATAATAGAAACATCAAGATCCATCAGCTTGATTCTAGAAAAAATTCTGTCTTTCCAATGATGGAATTTTACTAGAGTTGGTTTGGACACAGCATCAGACTTCTGGGTACGTAACGCAGATGCCCATTTCTGTGGCAGGGGAGAATTCTCTATGTCTCCAAACTATCTCCTCTATTCACTAGTCTTTGATCTCTTAAAATACATGAACATTCAAAATTACAGAAAATTTTCAATGTACAGAGGCAGTATACTAATTTAAACCTGTGCAGGCATACGCATGACTACTATCATGTGATACTTTACTGTTTGCAATCCTCTTTCATATGTATCATCTATCCAAAGCCTCATAATAACCTGATGTGGTAGATCTTTCCTAGTTTTCATAGCTTAAGAATCTAAGAAGCAAAGTAATTTCTTCAAGGTCTCATGGAGAATAAAATCTTTGATTTTGCACTATTTTTTAGGAGTTTGTCCTCCATTATGAAAAATCTGATACCAGAATGGGTCATGGGATTAGAAAAGTTTGAAGCAATGGATTCTTTTTGATTTCATAGGAAATTGGTGCTATGAAATGAGAAAAATTCTTAGAAAATGAGACTGAGTATTACAAAGATAGCATTAACAATTTCCTAACTGACCCAGGGCGAGCCATGACCCTAATCTCTAAAGGTGACAATGTAGCATAAATGGGGTTAGAATTTCTGCATTTATCTCTTTTAAATCAAACAGTGCCATTCTTCGAGTGTCAAGGTTTCTTATGGTCACATGAGATTTTTCTGTTTGCATTTCTAAACTCTGGAGGTTTTTTCTATTATCTATGGAATTAGGAAAAATTATTCAATAAATAAAAAATAAATAATTTCTGTTTGTTGAAGTTTGTTGAACTTCCTGGAGAATATATTCTGCAATATGGTCACCAATTCCAAAATGAGGATCTGTTGTGACAGATAGACAACATTATGGCAGCAATGTTGTACTTTTATGTAGGATTATAATAATAATTTATGCCAGTCAACAAAGAAAGCTCTCTTAGGGAAGAAGCTATTGGAGATTCTGCTCTCCAATAACTTGGAGCAACACATTTAGATCTATACAAAATAATGTCTGGTTAAATGCAGACATATTTCACACCAATTACAGTATGGTAGCTACTGTCAATCAATCCTCAACATACTCTCATGTAGTTTTCCTTATCAGGTAAAATTGGAAGACAAGAGGAAAGGCAGTAGAAATGTGTCTTCCACTTTCTCTCTAATGTAGCATTTAATTACTTTTTAATACTACCTTGATCATTACATATTATAATTTCTGGAAGATTTGAAAATGATCTATTTGTACTTCATAATAAATTTGGATGAAATTTTACCATCCTTCACTTTTTTCTAATAAAATAAAGCTTAAAATATTCGTGGAAATATTAGAACAAAGTTAAAAATATTCTTGGAAATATGAGGATAGCTTGGGAAGCAGAAACCAAGTTTTTGTTTACATAGAAATAAATTTATGATAAGACTTGGAGTTTGGATCAGGGCAGTGGACAGGTGTGGTATCATTTTGTACCATCTAGTCTGATATTAATTTACATTCTAAGTGTTTGTTCCAGATGGCTTCTAACATAATAGAGTTTACTGAGAACTGTAGTTTTTCAAATAAGAAAAAAAGAGCTCAAATAAAAATATGGGAAAACCAGAATTTGAGACCTATTATATCATTCATTAGTTGGGCAAACTGGTTCAGTCTCTGGTGTTTAGGGACTGGTCTTATCTACAAATGGAGAAGGTACAAATAGGTCACCTTTAAACTATCTTACAACATAACTACTTGTTGTTCTATGGCTTAAAAAAAAGAAGTCTACTTGAAAATCAGTTTGCAAAGTACTCATAGAAATAAATTTCAAGACCGTAGGAATGGGTCTTGATTTTTTTTTCTTTTGTTGATACTGAGTAAGAATTGAGAGACTTTAATTCCCAAATTGTGTTTTTAATAAATGACCTGGGTGCATGTTTTTTATTTATAAAAAGGTATAAGGATGTTTTGAACCACTAATAGGAAAAGCAGATTTAAAGATTAATAATAAGTGCTGGGTATAGTGGCGCACGCCTATAATCCCAGCAGCTTGGGAAGCTAAAGCTTGAGGATGGCGACTTCAAAGCCAGCCTCAGCAACTTAGCAAGGCCCTAAGTAACTCAGCAAGACTCTGTCTCTAAATAAAATATTTTAAAAAGGGTTGAGGATGTAGCTCGATGGTTAAGCACCCCTGGGTTCTATCCTTGGAACCAAAAAATAAAGATTAATAATAATTATGTAACTTTAGTTACTGCATAATGTATGCTTGACCTGTGCTAGGCACTTTTATCCATTATCACTTTCAATTCATAGCAAAACTATAAGGTATAATGACTGTGAGGTATAATGAGACATAATGTCCTATACTTGGACAAAATTATTAAGAAAATTTCTCTTGACTCTCCCTGGTCTTGCAAAAAGAGAAGATTCTTTTGTTGATTTGTTTCATTCTGTTTAGACATCATCTAGCTCAATATGGACACAAAACTCAAAATAAGAAAGATGGTAGAATAATCTATATCAAAAGGTCATTTCTTTTAGACAAGATGGCTTCATTAGTTCATGTTTCAATGCAACCTGGAGTGGGCATTCCATGTCCACAGCAATGACAGATGAAAATAAAAAGATAAAAATTAACTGAGCACTAAATCAAAATAAACATCTCATGAACAAGAAATAGAATAGAATTATGAAGTTCTGAGTAAACAGAAGCAGATGACTTGTCAGATATTAACACAGTATAAGGTGAATGAGCCTGGAAACCAACTTTTCTAAGGTAAAGAACACTGAAAAGAATTCTTGGTGAGACTACAAAATAGAACTAGGCTCCCTGATAAAAGTTAGGAGTTGGATAGGAACCTGAGGAAATAGTGACTGAAAAAAATTGTCAGCTTTTGACCTTGGCTGCAGCTCTGTAGGAAGATGTGGACTGAAGCATGTGGAGGGAGAAGATAGACTTGCATCTAGGCAAATTGCAACTCCCTTCCCATCACCCTTGGTAACTGGATCTGAGATGCTCCAAATAATTTTGTACAAAAGGATGAATGCTGTTATAAGATAAAACTATAAAACTCACCTGTATGCTCATATGAGTAGAAAGAAAAAGAAATGACTAAACTAACCAAAAATGTAAAAGACAAATGGAAGTACATCAAATTAAAAATAAAGCTACAATTCCAAGTTCCAAAATGCATACATATATCTAACATAATAGTTACCAAAATAATGGGCAACCAGCATTTGAAGTCACATTGGATGAAGATAATTTTATAGAGAAAATTTTATAGAGAAAAATTTTATAGAGAAAATTTTATAGAGAAAATTTAAAAAAATAAAAATGTTTAGAACACTTACAAATGTAAATTAAATGCTTATTTCATTAGAAAAGTAAAGTTTCAAAATGGCAAAAATCAATTGAGAATATGAATACAGAATGCTTATATGCAAATATACATACACCAATATATTCATATAAATACATATTCATCTATATGTAATATATATTTATGTATATGTCCATAAATCTTTGGAATAAAATTAATACTACTTGGAATATCAAGAAATGAACAAATGAAAAATAATCTCTAGACTCAACACCAGTAAAGAAAGGATTCATAAACTAGAACCTAGTTCTGAGAAATTCAGCAAGAATCCAAGAGAAGGAAGAATCATATGAAATATATAGAAGAGCATTTAAGGCACATGACAATAGATGGAAAGAATTCAAATAGGTACAATTGAGAAACAAGTGTAGAAAACAGAGTTAATATCTGAGAGGATGATAAACAGGAGAATTGTTCACAACTGAAAAAAATAAGAAACTCATATAAAAAATTAAATGCCAAATAAAGAAAAATAACCCCACAACTTAACAAATTATTTTCAAATTGATAGTTGTGACAGAATAACTGCAGTCACAATTTGCTAGAGAGAGATGTTACTTACAAAGGGATAGTATTTATACTGATACCAGGCATTTCTTCAACTATAGAAACTAGAAAAAACACAAATGAGATATTTTCAAAATGCTGAAGAAAAATAATTGCCAATTTAGAATTTTATTCCTTTAACCATAATTTTAAAGCACATTCAAAAGGAAACAAAAGATATATGATAGTTTAAAGCTTACAAAGCCTAAGATTTGAAACAACAATCACTAAACAATTATTAATATATGGAAGTCATTGTATTTTTGTTTAAATTAAAAAGCTTAACCTAAAATCCTAATGTATATAGGTATGATATATATAATATATGATAATATAATATGATAATATAATTTGGCCATTATCACTGCCTAGCACTTCTCCCTCCTTCTGTACCTCCCACCCCATGATATTTTTCCTCTTTTCATCTCTCTCTGATTTCCATGAGATATGCCCTCACCTTTCTTTTCTTTTTTCCTATCTTCCACATGTGGAAGAAAACATATTTTCCCTGAGCTTCTGAGTTTGACTTATTTTGCTTAACATAATAATTTCTAGTTCCATCTATTTTCCTATAAATGATATAATTTAATTTTCTTTATGGCTAAGTAAAACTCCATTGTTTATATATACCACATTTTCTTTACCTATTTATCTGTTGATGTATACCAAGCCTGGTTCCATAGTTTGGATATTGTGAATTGTGCTGCTATAAACACAGATATGCATGTATCACTATAGTTTGATAACTTTAACTGTTCAAGATAAGTAATATGGGGTTGTATAGTGAGCCATATTGTGGTTCATGCTTAGTCTTTTGAGGAGCCTCCACTGATTTCCACAGTGTTTGTAGTAATTTACAATCCCACCAACAGTGTGAAAAGTTCTTTTTCTCTATATCCTCTCCAGCATTTATTATTATTTGTATTCTTTTTTAAATAGTTGTAGATGAACAAAATACCTTTATTTTGTTCATTTTTATGTGGTGCTGAGAATTGAACTCTGCCTCACATGTGCTAGGCAAGTGCTCTACTGAGCCACAACCCCATTTATTATTATTATTTGCATTCTTGATGACTGTCATTCCAACTGGTATGAGATGAAATCTCAGTGTAGTTATGATTTGTATTTCTCTAATTGCTAACATGTTGAACATTCTTTCATTTGTTGACCATTTATATTTCTTCTTTTGAGAAGTGCCTGATTAATGCATGTGCCCATTTATTAATTGGGTTATTCAATTTTTTAGTGTAAAGTTTTTTGAGTTCTTTATACTTTTAAGATATTAATCTTCTGTCAGGAAAGTAGCTAGCATGTATTTTCTCCCATTCTGTGGGCTCACTCTTCACATTCCCAATTGTTTCTTTTTCTGTGTAGAATGTTTTTAATTTGATGCTATCTTATTTATTTACTCTTTGCATTATTTCCTGAGCTCTAGAGGTCCTATTGAAAACGCCATTGCTTATGTCGCTGTGCTGGGGTGTTGACCCTCTGTTTTCTTCTGGGAGTTGCATAGTTTTTGATATAACTGCTAGGTCTTTGATCCATTTTGATTTGATTTTTGTGCAGGGTGAGAGCAAGGTCCATGTTCATTCTTCTATATATAAATGACCAGTTTTCCCAGCACACTATTAACACTTTGGAGCTATGTACCCAATACTTTTTAATTTTTACTTTGAGATAGGGTCTTGCTAAGTTGCTCAGGCTGGTCTCAAGCTTGCAATCCTTCTGCCTCAGCCTCCTTAGTAGCTAGGATTATTGCATGTTAAGCAGACTTTTCTCTAGTGTATGTTTTTGGCAACTTTGTTAAGGATCAGATGCCTATAGATGTGTGGATTTGTTTCTGTGTTTTCTAATCTGTACCATTTCTGTGTTTTCTAATCTGTACTGTTTTTATGCCAGTACCATGCAGTTTTTGTTACTATACCTCTGCAATATAATTTGAAGTCAGGTATTGTGATGCCTCCAGAATTGCTTTTTTTTTAAATTGTTTTGACTATTCTGGGCTTTTATTCTTTCAAATAAATTTTAGGACTGTTTTTTCCTAATTCTGTGAAGAATGTTATTTTTATGGGAATTGCATTAAATCTGTATATTGCTTTTGGTAGCATGGCCATTTTAAAAATATTAATTCTGCCTATCCATAAACATGGAAGATCTTAAAAATATATTTTAAATTTTAAATGTAAACAGAGAATACTAACTTGTTAAAAGGGATGATCATATTAACTCTTAAGAATGTACTTATGTACTATTTTTAAAGGATGCCTATACGGTGGTGTGGTGGAACATGCGATAATCCTAGCTACTAAAGAGGCTGAGGCAGAAGGATTGCAAGCTTGAGACCAGCCTGAGCAACTTAGCAAGACCCTATCTCAAAGTAAAAATTAAAAAGTGTTGGGTACATAGCTCCAAAGTTGAGTGTTTGTTTAGCATGTACAAGGCCCTGGGTTCATCCCCAGTACTGGAGGGAAAAGAGAAAGAGAACACACATTAAAGCTAAACTACATCAAGATATTGAAGGATGGATCAATTAAATAAATCATGTAAATTCTTACCAGCAGTCAGCTCTTATAATGAACTTAACAGTCATAATTGAATCCAGTGTCATCAGGATATACCCATATAATAATTTAAAAAATAGCAGGATACAAAATTAATACTCAAAAATCAATTATGTTCCTATATTCCAACAAAACAGATGAAAGAGAAATTAGGAAAACTATCTCATTCACAATTGCCTCAAAAAAATAAAATACTTGGGAATAAATCTTTTTAAAAAGTTGAGGACCTCTACAGAACACTAAAAAAAATTGAGGAAGAACTTTGAAGATGGAAAGACCTCCAATGTTCTTAGATAGGCAGAATTAATACTGTCAAAATGGCCATATGACCAAAAGCACTATACAAATTCAATGCAATTTACCTCAAAATTCCAATGATGTTCTACATTAAAAAATAGATAAAGCAGTCATGAAATTCATTTAGAAAAACAAGAGGTCCAGAATAGCCAAAGCAATTCTTAGTTAAAAAATGGAAGCAGGAGGCATCACAATAACAGACCTTAAATTGTACTAGAGGGAATGGTATGGCACCAAAACAGGCAAGAAGACCAATGGAACAGAATCGAAGACACAGAGCCAAATCTACATAAATACAGTTACCTCATATTAGACAAAGGCATTGTAAATATAAATATACATTGGAGAAAAGACAGCCTGTGCAACAAATGGTGCTAGAAAATCTGGAAATTCATATGTAGTAGAATAAAATGTAACCCTTATCTCTCACCTTGCACAAAACTCAACTCAAAGTGGATCAAGGACCTAGCAATTAGACCAGAAAAACCACACTTCCTAGAAGAAAATATGGGCCCAACACTCCAAATATTGGTTCAGGAACTGACAAGACACCTAAAGCACAAGAAGCAAAATCAATAATTAAAAAATGGATGGCATCAAATTTAAAAGCTTCTTCACAGCAAAGAAAACAATCAAGAGCATAACAAGAGAGCCTACAGAACGGGAGAAAATCTTTGCTAACTGCAGCTCAGATAGCATTTTAATCTTCAGGATATATAAAGAACTAAAAAACTTAACACCAAAAAAATAAATAATTAATAAATGTGTAAAGGAACTGAACAGTACTTCGTAGAAGAAAAAATATGGATGGTCAACAAATATAAAAAAATATTTAGCATCACTAGCAATTAGAGAAATGCAAATTAAAACTACACTGATACTTCACCTCACTCTAGTCAGAATGTCAATTATCAAGAATATATGTAAAAATACATGTTGGCAAGGATATGGGGGAAAAGGTACACTCATATATTGCTGTTGGGACTGCAAATTGGTGCAGCCACTCTGGAGAGCAATAAGGGAATTCCTTGAAAAACTTGGAATGGATCTACTATTTGGTCTAGTTATCACATTCTTTGGTATATACCCAAAGGACTTAAAATTAGCATATTGTAGTGACACAGCCACATCAATGTTTATAGCAGCACAATTCACAACAGCTAAGCTATGCAACCAACTAGGTGCCTTCGACAGATTTATAAATTAAGAACATGTGGTATATATGTACAATGAAATATTACTGAGCCATAAAGAAGAATGAAATTATAACACTTGCCAGTAAATGGATAGAACTGGAGACTATCATGTTAAGTGAAATAAGCCAGTCCCCAAAAACCAAAGGTCAAATGTTCTCTCTGATTTGCAGATGCTAACACACAATGGCAGGGTGGGTGGAGGGGAGAAGTTCATTGGCTTAGACAAATGAGAATGAAGGAAAGGGAGGGGTGATGGGAATAGGAAAGACAGTAGAATGAATCAGACATAACTTTTATATGTCAATTTATGAAGATACAACCAGTGTCACTCCACATAATGTACAATCTCAAGAATGGGAAGTTATACTTCATGTATGTATAATATGTCAAAATACATTCTATTGTCATGTATATCTGAAAAAAACAAATAAAAAAATTTTAAAAATAAAGATTTTTTTAAAAAATGTGTCTCAAAACACAGGGAAAGAATAATAAACAACCTCATTAAGTAATTCTGAGTGGAGGAGTAAGTTTTACAAACAAATTCAAGAAAAACAATAAGAAAAACATTTATCAGGAAAAGATATCTGTAGTAAGCTGAGAAATCATACTATTTCCAATAAAGTTATAACTTCTAAAAATAAAAAGACAAACGCTTCAATATAAAATGAATACATATATATTTAGAAATTTCACAAGTGAGGGAATGTAAGTGTTCAGTAAATATTAGCAGTGTTCAGTGTTACGGGGTCCAGGGAAATCTGAAGTAAAACAACAACCAATGGTATAGAAACAACAAAAAATGCTATTGACCATACCATTTAAATTATATTCCATCAAAAATTTTCAGACCTGACAATATCAGTTACGGTCAAGGATATGGAGAACTGGGAATTCTCAAACATTGCAATTGGCCATGTTAATAGTTACACTTATTTTGTAGAGCACTCTTTAGGAGACTTGAAAATCTGCATTTACTAAATACCTGCAACTCTACTTTCTATAAAAACAATTACACTTTTTTCAAGTATATGTAGGAACTGTGGTAGCTTTAGCCTCAACCATAATAGTAACACCTAAAGTAAAGAGAGAGGGTCAATGAGTACTTTTCAAAATTTAACGCACATGTGAACAAGAGGGCCTTTGGTTTCAGATTCTGATATAGTAAGTAGGTCCAGGCTGAATCTGATGATTCTGAATTTCTAACAAGGTCCTTAATTATGCCAGTGCTGCTTGTGTGTTGATCATAAGACATATTAGAAGGGCTTCATTGTGTGTAGAAGTGTTCTAAAGCTTTTAACCTTAGCAATAGTGCTCATTGTAGCATATTTTATAATAGAGAAAAGATGTCTATTTGTAAGAGAACAAAATGAGAATCATTTTAGTATCTGAATACAGTGGAATGTGATCCATTGTTTAAGACAGATTGTTGAGGAACAGGAACAAGTGGCAGAATAGAATGAATGACTACAGTTGCAAAGTATGTAAGCAGTGTATTATTTAGCCATGCCTACATAGACAACAATAGTTCATACAATTTCCTTGAAATCATAACCCCCATCTTTCTGACCATGGTTACTGCTACAGAGAGTGGAAATAAGTAAGAGGAGAAGACAGGAGCAGGGGGACAGAGAGATGGCATTGAGTGTATCTGTAGTGACTTATTATTTTTAAATGTCAAGCAAGTAAATCAATTCTTAAAATTTTCTGAATATTTATTTTTAATGATAATGGGCGGGGATCAAACATGCCGGGCATAGTGGTGCCCCCCTGTAATTCCAGCAATTTGGGAGGTGGTGACAGGTGGATGGAAAGTTCAAGGTCAGCCTCACCAACTTAACTTAGTGAGACCTGTCACAAAATAAAAAATAAAAAGGATTTGGAATGTATCTCAGTAGTAAAGCACCTTGAAATCAATACATCACACACACACACACACACACACACACACACACACACACACACAAAAGGAGAGATAGAGATTAAATGTGAGAAAAAAGAGGCTTCTGAGGAAAGAAGACCAAGGCTTTTTACCAGGGAAATGGAAAATTTTAAGTAAATAACTTCTGGGATGAGCAAGAGTTTTGAGAAAATAGGAAGAAAAATAATTTTTAAATGTTTTCTGCTGTTATACAATGCTACATCTTACTTCAACAAGTAGAGCTGAGACACTCCTGTGGATAATATGATTTTGTCTGTCAAAAATAATCAGACCTAAAATACCTAAAGATTAAGTCTATAAAATCATTTTCTATAGAGTGAATAAAATATTTTATACAGATGATATAGATGCTTTAGTAAACTTAAGGCAAATTTTTTAAAGTGATAGTTTTACATACTTAATGGAAAAGTTGAGATGATCTCAAGAGGCTATAGAAACTAGAAACTTATAAAGAGTACTTCAGAGAGTTTAATGTTTTAATATTTAGGTCATAGTTAATACTGATACAGAGTTGGGGCCCTCTGGGAAACTGAGGTAGCATGAAGACCCCAATTCTTGTGATCAAGTCAGAAAGATTTCAGACATGTTGCTCAGAATAACAAGTTATTAAAAGAATAGGAAAAGGGAAAGGGGACACTTTCAAGGGAGAGAGTGGGTCCTCTCAGAAAGGAGAGAAACAATATGCCTTTCATGCACTCCATTTTTATTGGGGATCCCAGAGAGTCTTGCTCAGGTCCACCTCTTGACTTAACTGACAGCAGAGTAACATCAAATGTTAAAGTACCCACTGCCATGGCAACTGTATGCCACTTTGGCCTATGTTGACTGGTTCTAATTGAATGTGTAACCATGCATTCTTACAGATTTTATGGTTAGGAGTATCTATCCTTATCTTCAGAGTTTCTGGATCTGGACACAAAAGTCTCCCTCTTCAGGATAACTTGAGTTCCTCTTATCAACATTATTTTGGTACTTTTTTCCCTGCAGTGAACAGATAGTTTCTTGAGGAATGTGACATATTCTGTCTACTTAGATCAGGCAGGGCTACAGGTAAACTGCTTCTTGGGAAAGAGAGCCTGTGTGGGTAAGCACAGTGGGCCTGTTTTATAGAATTAATGTCTTAACCTCATGTTTCCACCATCCTCATCTGTCTGTCCCCTAACAATACCAGGACAATTAGCATGATTTCTTAACAACCTTCTCTCAGTGATGCATGATTCTTCATTCTTAAGAGTATGTTTCAAATATTACAAATTATTCTTTGTGAAGATTTGCTTCACCAAAATTATTTATGGCTTCATAAGATATTTTTAATTTTTTCTATTGATATCTTTTAAAAATATTTTCAAAGGTATTTGGTTAAAATTATATTGGTTACTTTTAGAAAGATGCTGAAATGACTCTCCTGTTTGCACATTTTCCCTCTCACTGATGTGCTCTTCACAACATAGCATGTCCAGTGGGCTATCTACTTGTCTCTTGATGCCCTTGATGCCCAAAGCTGATGACAGCAATGGGATTCCCACATTTGGAAATGTTGGTAATTATTGTGAAGTAGCTTTTAAGTCACTTGCATCAATGACATTAAAATAAAGCAAATTTATTTTATTTTATTTCTAAAGCAAGTAGAATCTTATAAGCAGAAATCAAAAAGAATCACCTTCTCTTCACTATATTAACTGCAATATGCTAATTTTATAATTTGTGAAGCTCAAATATTAAACATCTTCATTTAATCTACGTCTTAATTAAAGCATTTTATAGCCACTAACTACAATTTTAGGGTAGACTTTCTCTTTCTGAAAGACTTCATAGTGGTTGGTGTGAATTTTGAAGATTTAGACAACTAATGATTACATCTTTGTGAGTTAACAAATTATGAAATATAATATTGAACACTGACTGTGATGTGTCAGAAAGTACAGAAATAAGCAAGTCACAAATAACTTGCAAACTTTCAAGCTGTGTAATATTCCAAGTTTTTTTCTTTGTATATATATTTAAATCACATTGAATGTTGTAAAATCAGTATGATCTTATCTAGTCTTTGAACTTACACTTTTGAAAATCTGGGAATAAAAAGAAAAATGACAATATGATAAGCAAAGACTTTGGAAAAGAGAAGCCACCAGTGAGAACATTAATTGCTACTTAAAAAGAAAAAGAAAAAATATCGTTTTGTGGGATTAGGGATAGAAAAAGATTTGAAGAATACAAAGATTGTCTTGATTACCTATTTAGCCTATAACTGTGGTTGTTGTTCTTAATCTGTTCCAAGACCTATTCCAGGCAACCAAGGATCCCAAATCATTTCTGACACCTCCTAACTCACTCCCACTCTTCACCTCACCATGGGGATTATCTGACCCAGGTTTATTCTCTTAATTTATGAGCCATATTGTTGAATTTTCCTATGTCTTATAACCAATAAGATATCCTGTCATTTTTTATTGCTTCAGAGCCTGCCTAGGTAACTGATTAAATTATTATAATCACAAGCAAATCAATGGGCCAGGAAGGTAAGGAAAGATTTTATGTTAAATAGCATTCACTAGCAAAGTGGGCCATTTTACTTTATAACTCAGAATTAACTTGCCTCATAATTATAACAGTAATATCTAATGCTATTGAGTAATAATATGAACATGTAGTTGACAAGAACTTTATATTTGATTCTTAGTTATTACCTACATTGTAAGGTGAGGAAACTGATGCTAAGAAAATTCAGTGTAATTTGTCCAAGTCCACAGATCTTGCATATGGCAGAGCTGTCTGAAAGAAACCCTGGGCACTTGACCTTCACATTGTACTATATTTTCTCTACGCTACAAGGCATATGGACTAGAATGGTTCCTGATATGTCTCCATGGATCAGTATGACTAAAGGAAATTGAAAAAGACTCTCTTGGAATAATGTTAGGAAACATGAATTTAAATAAAATAAAGGTATTCTCTTTACTATGATAGTGTATACTTACCATAAGAAAAGATAAAAACCACTATATGTGATATTCCTCAAACACATTTTACCATTGTATCTTCTTTCTCAAATAGTTTGTAGGGCTTGTCTCTCCGGGAAGACACTTTGTGAATCTCTGCACTAGGAGACTTCTACAGTTTGTTCTAACCTTCCAACTCTTACAGGCTATGATTTTTAAGGTGTTAATGGGCCAAAGAAGCTTACTCTGTCACACTTTCTGGCTAGCAATTGCATTTTAGTAAGCATGTAAAAAACGGATAATTATGTCAGTCAGCAAAGCAGAGCCGGAATATTTTGGGGAGGATAGGATTTCTGATATTCTTAAAATCACGCTAACTCAATTCATGTAGAGTTTATGGATAATTTACTTTGTAAGAAATGTTAAGCTAGTCATAGTTGTAGGATATGGAAAGAGTATAAACATGATCTCTGTACTCAAAAAGATGCACCTGAAATTTCAAAGTGTGTGCACCTGAAATATTAGTCCACTTACTTGAAAGCAACATATAATATAACTGGTAATGGGAGAGATGAGTGGTACTGTGCCTACAAATAATTACTCCTTTATTTCACTTCATTTTTTTTGCTTAAAGAAAAATTATTAGCATTATATTTAATTTTTTTCCATCATCTTGTACAATCATTGAGTACTTTGGGTAGCTTTTTCTCTTGTTTGGTTATTATTCTATCAAAAACTTTACATTTAGAGATGATTGCTAATAACTAGTTGCAAAAGTTCTATACTTAAATTTTCTTCCATCAGCTCATTCATGTATGTGATACTTGTGTAATTCACACATTTTAAGAGGTAATGTAAGAGAGTAAAACAGATTTTAAGCAATGAATTTATTTTATGTGAACTTGTTTCTCCTCTCAATTTCATTTATTATACAGTTGATTTGAAAATTTTCAGAAATTTTCCCTTTCTTTCTTTTTTAATAGTTTATTTAATTGCATTTCAAGTCATAGCACATATATAGAGCTCAGTTTTTCCATTTCTCTGGTTGCAAACCAGATAAAGTCACATCAATTGTGTCTTCATACATGCACCAAGGGTAGTGATGACGATCTCAATCAACCATCTTTACTACGCCCATTCCCCTTTCCTGCCCCCCACTTCCCCCATGCAGCGTCCAGTGTTCCTCCATTTCTCTTATGTTTCCCATTCCCACCTCCCTTATTTATCAGCATCCACTAATCAGAGAGAACATTCGGCATTTGGTTTTTTGGGATTGGCTTACTTCACTTAGCATAATGCTTTCCAATTCCATCCATTTGCCTGCAAATGCCATAATTTTATTCTCTTTTATTGCTGAATAATACTCCATTGTGTATATGTACCACAGTTTCTTTATCCATTCATCTATTGAAGGGCATCTGGGTTGCTTCCACAGTTTTGCAATTGTGAATTGTGCTGCTATAAACATTGAAGTGGCTGCTTTACTGTAGTGTGCTGTTTTTAAGTCTTTAGGGTATAGGCCAAGGAGTGGGATAGCTGGGTCAAATGGTGGTTCCATTCCAA
>CM053409.1:27606480-27654035 GCA_028644305.1 Xerus rutilus
CCTGTTCCATCTTAAAATTAACTTCCCATAATTCATCTTCACATACCCTGTTTCAGCTGCATGTAGTCACTTGCTCTTCCTCATACAATCTATTCAATCAGTTGGAATGCTCTTCACCTGTTCCCTAAATGGATTTTTATTACATTTCTAACAGTTTGATCATTCTCAGTTGAAAATGTTCACTGTCCCCTAAATTGAAACCCTCAATATGTTAAAAAATAAATGTCCATCATACACTTATTGTCGCAAGGAACACAATTAATAATTACTCCAAGGCGGATTGTCTTTAAATGCAAGTGTATGTTCAATCACAACAATCACCAAATAAAATTAATTAATGCAAAAAGTGTTGGGTGTGCTGGAGCACCCCAACTAACATTCAGTGAGCACTAACTAAACACTACCAGTAATTCACACAATCCTAGGGCAACTAAAAATTACAAGTAATTCACATAATCCAAGGGCAACCATGAGCCGCAAAATACTTCTGATACCACATGACTTCTCTTAGCCAAACAGTAGATGTTGTCCTTGTCTTGTGGTTCTCTTCAGGCGACGGCTGGACGTCAGGGAACGGTGGAGTTGATTCAGGGATGGACGGCAAGGTGGCAGTCTCACCTATGTCCTTGGAGCAAAGCCCCAATGTGGCAGGACAAGTAATTTAAATGCAGTCCCAAGTTGGTGTTATGAGCTGGTGATTGGTTATACCCAGTAAAAGTCAATGTCCATTGGTTATGTCCAATGAGATAGTATAATTGAAACTGGGCATTTCTTTGCTCATGTGATGGAGCTGTGCTCCCTATCAGTTATAACCAGTCATTGCTAAGTAGGCCTATGGTTAGGTGTCCCTTACAGCCCCTTATCGATTGCAAGCAGGCATAACTAAGCAAGTCAATGGCTGCTGTTCCTTTTGGCCAACAACTTAGTGAGTCCCTGACATGTCCAGGCATGTCAATGGCATACGCTCCTTACACTTATTTAGTATAGCTGTCATATATTCTAAGTTCATTAAAGGCAGAGCCCTTGTTTACCTTTGCAAATTCTATAGCACCTAATTCAACTATTATGAATGTAATAAATGCTATATATAAATATTTTTTAAACATATAGCATAAAATGAAAAATCAATAAGTTTTCTTTGTCTTTGTTAGAAGTAGCAATTTATTGGTACCATCAAGACACAAAGGATTAGAAGATGTTTATTTTTCATTTGTTAGTATTGTTAAATGACTCTAATAAAACCAGCAATCTTTTAAAATTATTTCAATGGCTTTTCTTCACCAGATATTAGATATAGAAATCACATTACATGAAAATATTCACAATGAGGTTAGGAGGTATTCATAACATACAAACAAACATTTTAATGGGTTCATTCACTGGAGTCTATGTTATTAGTGGATCTTTGATATCTTTTTTACTTGGTACACTTTTTGGTTTGTCTATTAGCAATTTCATACCTACTCTAAGTTATATGTACTTGAGCTTTCCAAAGCTAGATTTTAATTAAACAGAATGGCAAAAAAGAGATTTCGTTGTTGCAGTACTTTAATATTTCATGAAGAGAATCGTTTCTCTAATATATGAAATTCATTTCTTAAAGAATATTCTCCCAAAGAGAAAAATAAAATGTAAGCTTGCATTGTTTGAACGCTTGCCAGGTAACATTCAGCCTACAATATATGCCTTCCAGAACTAATTAAGGAGCCACATTATTATCTATACAAACAGAATAAAACCTTTGTGCAAGCATACACTCAATGTGGGGAAATTCTGTCTGGACCAGCTGTCAATTTCTGGGCTCCCTTTTTTCCTTTGAAGACTATTCATAAAATGGAGATAAACACATTCCCTGCCTGCAATATAGGTATACCTGAAAATGTTTAATGCATCAGGGCATTTGGAAGATTATTTTAATGGATTTTTACCAAATCATGTTTTGACAGTCAATTTAAATACATTTAAGTTACTACTTTGGTCTATGCTAAAATCCAAAGGGAAATAGGAAAGTTCTCTTGTGAAATGATGGAGGAAGCTGATGATAAAAGGCTATGTTCAAAATTTAAAAAAAAACCCTCAATAAAAAGAAACACGAGTTAATCAAATTGCCATGGTTGAGAAAATATTCTTTCTTTACAAGTGCTTGAGCCCAAGTCATGTAGATAGAGGGGGCTGCTCATATTCAGCTCATATTTAATTCTCTTGCAAACCAGTGAACTCTGGAACCAGTATACTACAATTGTGCATAACAGTAGATAGAAAATAAGTTTTTCTTTATCAATATTTTGACAAAGTTTCTTCTTAGCTTCAGAAATAATATTCCTGATTTGTCTATTTATCCACTAAAGTTGTAAGACCTTTTAAAGCTTCATTCATTATAGCATCGTCTGCTTCATAACAAGGTTTAAGTAGATGTTCATTTGTGTTTGTATTTTAAAAATGAATAATTGTTAGGATGGGGGTGCTGACACTTTAAAGACTAAAACATCTATTATAAAATGCTAGTTTCTTGACAATCTGACTCTGAAAAAGCAACAATAACAACAACAACAACAACAAAGCAGAGAACAAAGTAAAATACCATGAAAAACTATAGAAGTGAAAACAATTGTCTCCTTAGCATATAAAGATTTTTAAAATATTTCAGAATGTCTTAGAGATGTTAACCAATGTTTCTTCACCTTTGCATAAAGTAGCATTATAAACATTTTAATTAATTAGATGAAGAAGTTAAGGAGTTGTTGAAATCATTGTGCCTGGGAGAATATACAGGCTTCTGGCTCAGTTATAAATCAAGGCTTGATCTCATCCTGCTTCTTATTGCCAGCTTTGGAAATGCATGTGTGTGAGTGTGTGGCTATGTGCATATATTGATTTTTTTCTTAATGACCAATATAAATAGGAAAATGGATAATCACAATGTATAATAAAATGATTTCCAGCTCAAATTTCTAACAGTCCTCTCCTTTATTAATAAATATCAACATGCAAAACTTGTTCAAACTTGTTTAAAATATAAATATGAAGTTCACAATATGTACTATCTTCTATGCTAAATGTTTTAGGTACATTATTTCATTTAATTTATTTAATAATTTAGGTGTTTGACATAATTAATTTCATTTTACCGAAGAGAAATATAGGTCTAACATTTGTCCAAGGTGACATTTTAGTGAGTAGCAGGAATGAGAATCAGCCTTGGGATTGCCTGACTCAAGAACCTTTGTATTTCACCATTTAAAACTTGTATGCAATTGACTGAAATGAGCTACTGTTTTGTTTTCTTTTAGAGATTATAATACTTTTTTGGGGAAAAATGCATTTTTTTTTCTGTCATATTTATACTACTCAGCATTATTTCTGTAATAGTACAATAGAAAGAAAAAAGATCAATTTTATTCTTACTCTGTTTATATATACAGTTTTCACATTTCTCCTCTGCTCATTGACTTTAGAAGAATTTATAACCATCAAGATTAAATAGCACTGCACATGAGTACCTTTGTTCCATTCCAAATGTGGGCTAAGAGTGGATTTTCAGTAACCAAACTTGTCTTTTGTGTCTAGGACCTTCTTACACATGAAGATTCTTTTGGAACCTCTCCCTGGTAAGCCTCACTAACAGCTATTCCTGTTTAAATTATTTGTCTTTCCTCCCAGATGTTATTCAGGCTATTTTGTTCAGAAAATTTCTTTGAATGCCCATGATTGTATTCTCTCAGGTACTGTGTGGTGGTTGATGGTTTCTTCTCTTCCTGTTGTGGTCTCCTTTCATGGTTCCACCTTCGAGGCCTCTGCTGCCTATGAAAGGAAGCAGCTGTACCCGGTCCCAAACGTTCTTTGCATACAAGGCTCTTCCTTGAGCAGTTTGGTGCCTCACCCTGCAGTGGTACAACTGAGCTCTGGCTGCTGCCATTTTGTTATTTTACAGCTCACAGTGTGTTACAATTGTGCATTCAGCCTTGTTGCAAAGGAAAGAATGCCTTCCTTCTAAGAAGATACACTCTATTATGTAAATTTTCTTATTTCCCAAAGTCATGAGAGAAATTTTAGAGAAATGATCATGTATCTTTTCATCCTCAGTATACCCTTTCTCTAAGAGTTTAGGTGTGACTTCATGAGGAACTGGAAAGAGGAGGAAAAACCTGCAATTTGGTCATAACTGCTGTTAGAAACATTTTAGTTCTTAGCTCTATTCCAATATTTCTTTTCAGAATGTTGCACAGTTTAATGCAAAGAAACTCTTGGTGGGCAGACACCACATGTTTACTACTCACATTCAAATACATTGGCATTTCCCCCAAGAGTGATCAGGCTGAGACTCCTGTGATATTTACAATTGAAAAGATATCACACATTGTAAATAATGTAACATTTCTAAATTCTTAACTTTTTTTTTGCTGCAGAATTCACTGTTGTATGCGATTTATCTGTAGACAAAACAGCATTTAGCAAATATATTTTGGGGCTAGAATACCTTTATCATTTTACTCTCCATGGAAGATTGTATTTTTCTTATTTCTGAGTTCATAAATGAAGACTTTATTGTAAATTTCTTTAGAGGGATGAAAAAGAGAACTACATCAGGTAAAATAAAGTATTGTTAATTTGTAGGGACAAAAGAGTACTTTGGTGTTAATGAAATGGGAGCAATTGCTTGATTGAATTCCCCAGTCAGCATGCAGTGTGTGCAGGGGCTTCCGCTTACTGCTTGCTGATGTAATTAATTACTTTTTCTAGAATCATTAGTCTTCTATAAGGGACTCACGTTTGAGTTGTTTTTTGTTAGTTCATTTTGACTCACTGACTTCATTTATATTTTATACTCTCATGACATGACAGAATGACATGTGTGGATGATGTATGACATGTGAGAATACCCTAGAACAGTGCAAAAGAGAGGCCAGCAGTTAAGCTTTTGCTATTTGCCAGGTATTTTTCACAGGAGATCAATATTGTCATAGCAAGCCTGAGAATTAGGTTGGATACCTTAAGAGAGTTGACAAGAACAAATGAATGATGAGCACCTGCCTCTTCCTCGCCTCTTAGAATTTTCTCCACCTTCCTTCTCTTCTTATGTGTCATCTTTCCAAGGGGGTCTCTGCCTGATGTAGTTCCTTTTTGATATTCTGTTTTGGTATCTCAGTAGTGAGAATGAGGGGAACTGGTAAACTCTGAGGCCAGATAGATTTTCTGTGGAAAAAGCAGAGAGATATTGTAGGCAGTGGGAAAAACAGATACTTATAAAAGAGAAAGCAGGTGAAAGATAGGGGACAGAGAGTAGAGGGGAGGCAGAGAGAGAGAAGGAAAGAGAAGCAGAGGCATAATTTTATAATGTGAATGTGGTTTAACGGTAATGCTAAGATGCCATTTTTCAAATCATCATAGAAAAGATAACTCATTATATAAAAATACAAAAATACTTGTATCCTCAAGAACCCATCACCCAGCAATCACTATGCACCTGCTACCTCTCCTCTCTTTATATTGACCAACTCTCAGATGTATTTTAACTCTATATATTTCAGTATGTACATCACAAGATTAATTATGTGAGATAATAATATGGTGAATACATTTTTAAAATGTACAACAAACACGATATTACACAGACAATTCTCTTTTTCTTTATATATATTTATGTATATTTTATATATACACATATGTAAAATGACTCACATTTTTTAGTGAGATGAGACGTATTATTAATAAAGTGTCTCCTATAGTCAGTAACTTCTTGCTTCCCAAACTATGAATAAAGTTTTCGGAAGCTTCTCCCATTTATCCATTCTTTTCTTTGTTTAATATATTACCTTTATGTATGTGTTAAATCAAAGCCATTTTGTTATTATCTTAACTAGTCAATATTTATTTCCATTTACTCCTGTATTTTCCCTGTCTAGTAATCTTTATTTCATTGTTTTATCTAAAATAATCCCCCTTCACATAAATGACTTCTCAAAAGAGCATACAGAAGGGGAGAAAATCTTTACCACATGCACCTCAGATAAAGCATTAATCTCCAGGATATAGAAAGAACTCAACAAACTTAATACCAAAAAACCAAATAATCCAATCAATAAATGGGCTAAGGAACTGAACAGACACTTCACAGAAGAAGAAATACAATTGATCAACAAATAAATGAGAAAATGCTCAACATTTCTAGCAATTAGAGAAATGCAAATCAAAACTACACTGAGATTTCATCTCACCCCAGTCAAAATGGCAATTATCAAGAATACAAGTAACAATAAATGTTGACGAGCATGTGGGGGAAAAGGTACACTCATACATGGCTGGTGGGACTGCAAATTGGTACAATCACTCTGGAAAGCAGTATAGAGATTCGTCAGAAAACTTGGACTGGAACCACCATGTAACCCAGCTATCCCACTCCTCAGTTTATACCCAAAGGACTTAGAATCAGCATACTATCGTGATGCAACCACATCAATGTTTATAGCAGCTCAATTCAAAAGAGCTTAACTATGGAAACAACCTAGGTGCCCATCAACAGATGAATGGATAGAGAAAAGTGGTATGTAAACACAATGGAATATTACTTCGCCATGAAGAAGAATGAAATCATGGCATTTGCTGGTAAATGGATAAAATTGGAGAATATCATGTTGAGAAAAATAAGCCAGTCCCAAAGAACCAAAGACTGAATGTTCTCTCTTACATGCTAATGCTAATTCACAGTAAGTGAAGTGCGGCTAGGGAAGAATAGAGGTACTTTGGATTAGACAGGAGTGAAGGGACTGTAGAGGGCATGGGGGTAAGAATGATAATAGAATAAATTGGACATTATTACTGTATGTGCATAAATGATTACATGACTGTGTAACTCTACATCACGTACAACCATAAGAATGAGAAGTTATACTCCACTTATGTATGATGTGTCAAAATGCATTCTACTGTCATGTAGAACAAATTAAAAATTAATTAGAACATATTAAAAAATGACTTCTCACTAAGGTTTTTTTTCAGGCCTGTTGGTAACAAATTCTTTATTTTCTGGAAATATTTCAATCTTTAAGATCATTTTTTTTTAAGTTTAATCATCTTGGGTATAGAATTCTAAACTTGCAATTTTTCTTTTTTTCTTTACAGATGTCATTGCACTGACTTCTAGCTTCCATACTTCTTTTGAGAAATCAACAGTTGGTTTCCTTTTGGCTTTTTAACATAGTTTTTTTCCTTTGGCTGTGGTACATGCTAATTTTCTTCATATTCTTTCTGCTTATGGTTTGCTGACTTTTTTAAAATTGAGGCTCTATCTTTCATGTGACTTTAACATTCTCAGTATTTATTTCTTCAATTAGAGTTTTTCTCTAATCCTTTCTCTTCTTGGACTCTGATTAGACATATGTTAGACCTTGGGAGCATGCCCTATACATTTCTTATTCTCTGCTTTTTTTTTTCATCTGAATGTCAGGTGAGATATTGTTGGGGTTGGGCTCAGAGCCAGGGAAACAGAGTCAGGATCCCAGCAGGTAGAAGATGTGAGGCATAGTTAGGATAGTAGACATGATTTATTTGGAGGCATCTGTAACCTCCTAGCCAGAACCATCCCCTTTACCCAGCCATTTCCATAGATCTTTTATATATGCAGGCCAGCTTTATATATGCACATTGTCAATATGTTACATAAGTGAGTGCATGCTCACAAGCAAATGTTTATGACCTTGAGTACATACACTGAATCAGGGTAGTTATGACCTTGGCTACATATTAAAAATATAGTCTCCTGGAAGCCTTGGCGAGGCAGTCTATTACAATCTTAGGTCTACTCAACAGATATTTTATTCTCACATTTAATAATACCCTTTCTTTCATGTCCATTTGCTGTTAAACCCATCAGTTGAGCACTTAATTTCATATTATTTCATGTTATTTTTCTAGGATATTCATTTATTTTCTAGTGTTTCCTCTACTTTTGACACAACTGTAAAATTCTGAAGTTGCAATATACTGCTTACTCCAATATCTGGATTAATTCTTGTCCTTTTTCTAATGTCTATTTTATTTATTAATAAAATTAATTTTTTTTAATTAATTTTTTTTCCAAATTTTTATATATCTAGTAATTTTGTATGTGTATTAGACATTTTGACTAATCTATAGTAAAGGATCCTCTGAAGATCTTCTGATATATAGTAAACATCCTCTGTAGAGTGTTAAGATTTTTTTAGCAGATAGGTACATTATTAGTGGATGTCCTTGATATGAATGAGTCACGCTTTTAGGTTTTGTTAAGGTAAGCTAATCCTTGAAAGGCAGTACTTTATTCCTAATGACTGGCCTTCGCACTTTCTCCGTGGTTCTTATTTGTATGTGTGTTACTCCTGTTATGTCTGTGGTATAAACTAAAAGCTAAAGGTGTTAATCAATGTCTTTCACTCTGTAATTCTCCAGTGTTTTGTAGCCGTTCTAATCTGTGTTCTTTAGCATCCTGTTGGCTTTTGTTCATTAGGACTCCCCAACTTTCACTTTGTATTTAGGAGTCCAAAGTGAAAGCATTTACATTACTACTTTGAATATGAGAGATTAAGTTTTAAAATTATTTTAGGTGGATTAATATTGTTTAATCTATAATAGTTTTTTTGAATTGTGCTTTTACAAAGTTAGACTTCATACAGAAGATTATGAAACCAAGGTTCATAAAACTTAATCGTCTAGGACAACAGAGTTTGTAAATTGTAAAGGTGAGAGTCAGATATATATACTCATTTCTTTAGAGCATCCTTTGCTGTTCTGTCTCAACTACTGTTAGTTACAAATGTATCTTGAGTAGAGCAGCTGAAAATTGAGATCAAAAGAGGGGCAAGTCAATTTGCAGATGATAAAGTTGAGTTTAATGATTTAACATTTTAAAAGGAGTATTAAATTTTCTAACTTTTTATAATGTTTTCTATCTTTTTATACTTTTTTACATTAATATGAATAGATTCTTGACATGGGGACTTACTGATGACATCAAAACCATTTCTCTCTTTTTTTTTTTTTTTGAAGGATGAAAGGCATCATCTCCCTGTCTTGATGAGTCTGTGTGCTTGAGTTCTAGTTAACAGAGTATGAGCAAAAATGTTGTCCCTCCTATAAGAACATCCAGTGAGATTGTTCACCTTTGATCCTCTAGGCTCTTTTCTCTTCTGCAATCTTAATGCAGATAAGTTATCAAGTTTTAATTATCCAGAACTCAGGTGATCTTTGAATTTTGACTTGGGGAGTCACTTGTAGAAGCTGATTTTAAGTAAATGGAAATGAACTCATTTACTTTTTATTTGAACCATCATACATTTTGTAGTTTATTACAGCAGGGTTATTACCTTAAAAACCTAGCTGCCTCAGTTTTCTTACAATAATGTGGGATAGGATGACAATAATATACTAATTTTATAAGATTTTTTTGACTAACATGCACCTAATAAGTCCTCCATAAATCTTAAACACTAATATTAACTTCATGCATTAATTTGTACCAGTATTTGTCATTGGTGGGTGGTGGGATAATGGGCAGATCTATTGAAAAAGTAGCTCCCTAGTGATGAAAGTGGCTGTTTACAAAAGCTTGTTTTTTAAGGAATTCACAAAAAACAAAGGAGTTTTTTGTGAATTCTTCTAAAACAAAGGAGTCAATTTCAAAAAAAGAAAAGATAGTATCATTATAATGTGCATACAATTCTTTTATACTTTGCTGAGTTTCTCTGTTTTAATGAATAATTTACTCTTTAAAAATAACTAAATTTTTTTACTGTACTTCTAATTTATACAATATATATTTTTGGATTTCCAAAATTATATTTTAATATCACTTTTGTAGGAATTTTTTAGTAAAATTTATTTTAATGAGACTTGTTCTTATAAGCGTGCAGATAAAATAAGTGAGCAATGAATTTGTTTTCCTCATCAGATTCAAATGCATAATTTATTATTACATTACATGTCAAAAATAAATGCATCATAAGTGAGTTTGTGGAAGCAATCTATGAATCCATTCAAAATATGAACTGAGAAACTATGCATTTGCATATTTTCATCCTTGTGTTAAAACTTCTGGAGCTATTGGCATACACTAATCTTTGAGATTGGTCCTATAGAGACAAATTTGGGGCTTCTTTTTTCTTGTCTAGTAGGTTATTAAGTATTAAATTAATGTGATGAAAGATTTCCTTACTAGAATGATTTGTGGAAACTTATCCAAGAAAGTATATTTTAATATCTGTAGGCTGGCATGCTTTTAATATCCTTTATGGCTAGGTAAAAATATATATATTCTTGATTGGAATGCCATGTGTAGCATAGCTAAATTAATTTTGGGAAAATCCTGTTTCTAAATATAGTTAAATAAGAAATTTTAAAAAGTAGACTGAACTATAAAGATTTAAGAATGGAATAAAAGAAATAGGTCCATTCCGTGTTAATCTTGGAGCAACAGGCTTGTTGGAGTGTGATTTATTCATACTAAAATCTTTGACAGTCTTAGTATTATAATTTACCAGAGAAAATGGTTGTGTAGAGGTGAAATTTGAACGTTACTAGGAATAACGCCTCTCTCTCACAAACACAATAATCTCTAAAGCTTTATACACAATAATGTCTAAAGCTTCATCCAGAGAAGGGCTATGCTTTAGGTCTCCAGTATATTCATAAAAAGAATAGCGCAGTAGAATGTCTGCTAGACAGGCGTGTGAATTTCAGCTCTTCCATTTACTACATATAACCTTAGATAAATTACCTAACCTTTCTGAGACACAATTTCTTTATCTATAATACTTGATTAATAATACCTAACTTCTCCCTAATTTTTATGGAGATTAAAAACTATAGTTAACATAAAGTACTAAATATCATTCTTGAAAATTAATTTTCTCTCAACAAATTGAAAAAATTATTTAAGACTTCATTTGAATAACTCTTCCAGCTAACTAGTGGAAGGAGCAGTGTCTTCCCTGATCTTGATGTGGGAGAATGAGGATAAAAGTTAGTGGGGTGATATGTTTAGAAGAAAAAAAATCTATAAAGGCAAATTTGTTTATTTTATAATAAAATTTTTCATAAGCTTTTATATAATAATTCTCCTGGGGAGAATTATTACTCTGTCTTGAGTAATAATTATAAACATGAACTATATACGATATCCCTTGCATAAATTTTACAGTAATGTTAACAATGAAAGTTAAAAAATATGTTTAAGAACAAGAAAATGTATAAATACAACACAATAAAGCAAGTGGATAGAGTATTATGCAAATTTTGAAAATGACTTATAAAATGGAAAACACACACACATATATTTTCGTGGTTAGAAATAGAATTTGGGGAGAAAATGGAACAAAATACTCATAAAAAACATATTTATGGATGACATTTTTTCTTTCTTTTCTCTTGTTTTTGAAAAGAGCTTTTATTGCTTTTACAGGAACCAGACAATATAAAGTAATGGATGAAGGGTGAGCTTTTAAGAGCAAATGACCATAGCAGTCTGTAGTCCTTTGTGATGTCAGAATAGCCTCTGGGCTGCCTGACCTGACAATAGCTTGACAGTATTAGTCCTTAAGCTGCAAGAACAATGATTCACTAAGTATACACTGGTCAACATAACATATCTGTGGCATTTGCTTTATATAAATTTTATGCAGTTAGTAGACATCATAATGCAACAGAATTTAATATGCTCATGGCTAATTATCATTGATTATCTTGAAACAAACAGCTCACTAGATTTGAAACAAAATTGAAAAAGTTTGAATTATGGGTCAGGATATCACTCTTTTCTGAACACTGTCCCTTGACCACATGCTGGCTTAATTGAACTTTATTTTGGACTTCTCTTGCTTTCTTTCACATGACACGTTGAGGCTACAGGAGCCACCAGTCAGCACCTAGAGTTGCGTCCACTCAATGGTACTGTTGATGCCACAGCCAAACTTTTCGACATAGGCTTGGAGAAAGCTGTTTGACACAATAATGTGAATGTTCTTTATTATCAGCAAAAATTGACAGGTCTAAATGTAAAGCATTATATTTGAACCATGAGCTCCTTTATCTTGAGAATGCATACATCAAAATACCCAGTTATAAAGAAAAGGAATAATGGATGGTTAACATACACCATGTTAGCTTTTTGTAAAGTATATACCATAAAAGACTGGATTATTTTAGAAGTGGTTGTGTGATTCTCTTGCTTTTTGTGTTTTAATCAGTGTACTTCTCTTTTAGTTTATTAGCAGTTAACAGAAAATAAATTTCAAAAGCAAACCTTATAACTCAACATGCTCTGGATATATATAAAAGTCAGTTGGAAAAGTTGAGCATATTTGCTTGATTTGTTTTTATTATCAACTCAAAGTCACTAATAAATCTCAAGATTTAATATGTTTCCCTCATTATCATGTCAAGGAAGCCATTGGGAGACAATTTTCTGAAAATTTCTCATGGTTCCAAATATCTTTGTGAGCAGAGGTGCTGGCTGTGTTTAGACTGTTTTCTAGGGTTTTTATATAGCAAGAAGTTTTGGCACATTGAATGCCTCCTTTCAAGCAGAGAGCAGGTTATTTTTCTTTCATATAATAAAGATAATATTTTTCTCTGGGATAAAAGTTGAGGGGTTTTTCTGGTGGCTTTAGTAATATCTTGGAATTCTCTTATCTTGACAATTTCCTTATCTATGAGCAAACCTACTGCATACAACCTACTCAAAACACCTGAGTCATTATGTGTTGGCCCTGTGAGAATACAGACTACTTTGAAGCTCATGCTGCTTGTGTTGTGAGGATCTTCTACCAGTGTCCACATAACTGGCAGACCAGTCTATGAGCTTTCATGTGGGGCAAATGACCCTTCAGACCCTTCACATTTCTTGGCAGAAGTATAGACCTAGATTTGTTCATCATCATTAACATAGCATAGCACTAATTATTTATATCTCTCTGTCAATTCTTACATGAACATTTTAAATCTCATTTTCTATTTCTTCAGGCTAAATCAGGAATGTCAATAATATTTATTACTCTGTGTTACAAAGTAATACCATGTATGTATTAGGTTTGTATAGATTAATAAAATTAAAAAATGAGATTTGGCTTATGTTATGGTTTAGATATATGCTATCTCCCCAAAAGCTCATGTGTTAGACAATGCAAGAAAGTTTAGAAGTGAAAGATTGGGTTCTGAGAGACTTAACCTAATCAGTGAATTAATCCAGTTGAATGGATTAACAGGGTAGTAACCCTGGGCAGGTAGATTGCACCTGGAAGAGGTAGAACATTGGAGGCATGCCTTTGGGGTTTATATCTTATCTCTGTTGAGCAAAGTTCTCTCTGCTTCCTGGTACCATATCCTGAGCTGCTTTCCTCCATCATACCCTTCCACCATGATGTTCTACCCCACCTTGAGCCCAGAGCAACAGAGTCAGCCATCTATGGAATAAAACCTCTGAAACAGTGAATCTCCAAATAAATTTTTCCTCATCTAATTGCTCTTGTCAGGTCTTTTGGTAATAGCAGCAAAATTATATATATATATATACATATAACTAAAACAGATTAAAATATATTAACATTAATTTTGGGGGGTTCTTTTTAGTTAGTGTGTGAACAAACCTAATATTTAGGGAAAGGGAGAAGCAATAGGAGAAGCTAAATGTTGGGCATAAGTTTCCTTTTATTTCTCTAACTTTCTCTATGCCTCTGATATCTTTGTATTTTTAAGTGGCCTCATTTCCTTTTTTGATAATTCTAAGGATAATCATTGTGATAAGGACTGTGTACACATAAGGGAAAATGAGTAAAAGAATGACAGAAAGAGAGAAAGGAAAAATCACATGCATAAGAGAAAGCAAGAGAGAAGAAATTGCATTCTCTACCTTCTGTCTTCTTATGGTTCTTTATTTTGCTTTCAGTACTCTGAATTGCAACTTAAAGGTTAATTTTTGCTAAGTTGTCATTTAGAGCAAAAGTTTAAGTGGATTTTTCTAATCAATAGCTTTCTACATATGATAATGTTAATATACTTACATATGCAGATTATTTTTGGTTTTACCTAGTATGTTGGGGTTCTCTAGAATAGACCAATAGAATGAATACACACACACACACACACACACACACACACACACATGATTATAAAGGGGGATTTATTAGATTAGCTTACACATTCAACATTCAGAGGCTAGATTGTCCCACAATGGCATCTGCAGGAGGGAGAGCTGGAGGAACCAGTAACAGCTCATTCAAAGAAGGTGGAATTCTCAGAACAATAAGGACCAATGATGCAGCTCCAGTTTGAGCCTGAAGGCCTGGAAGCTCCCTGGACAGTTACTGGTGAGAATCCATGCTGAAAGACTTGCTGTCCACTAGTGATGGCAACAGCAATAGAAGCACCTGTTCAGTAAGAATGGAGCTTGCACATGTTGGTGGCCTTCCTCCTATTTTCACTTCTGTTCCATCTAGACTGCTGGCCTATTGGATGGTAATACTGTCATTAAGAATGGTTTTCCTCCTTCAGTTTACTGTCCAGCATTGCCAATTGTCTCTGGAAGCATTTCCACAGACCTATACAAATATGTGCTTGACTAATTCCCCAGGTTTCTCTCAATCCAAGATTAAAAATCACATATAGGATTCTTAGGTTACCTAGATTTGAAATTTTGTTTGCTAACTTAAAAGAAGCAAGTTTGTGACTATAGATTTGAATCTACATTTGGATTATTTTGTTGGACGTAGGCAGTGAGAAAGCCTTTTCAAGGATAAGAAATATGGGAAATAAAACTTGGGAATTAGTAAGAAAAAATTATCAGTTTATAAGAGAAAGTGGATGATATGACAAGGTCAAAAATAAAAGATTTAACGTTGGAATAAACATAATACCTGGAAAATCACAGTTTGTTGAATTGATTTGTATAAAATGTACAAACAATAGGTGGTGGCATGCAAGAGAATATGTTTCTATTCAAAACATTAAAGAGAAGCTGTAGGAAGGTCAGACATTAAAGAGAGTATTGCAAATTATGATTAATAAGCATGTATATTAAGAACGTAGGAAATCTGAGGAAAGAGAATGCGCTTTCTCTTACATGGTTCTTTACAGTGTAGAAATTGCCCCAGAGTTGTGATTATTCATGTTTCACTTATATTAGTTTCCTGTGACTACTGTGACATACTACCACAAACTTAGTGGCTTTAAACAATATAAATTGTATTAGCAAGATTGTACTCCCTCAGAAGGCTCAAGGAGCAAATTTATTACTTGACTATTCTAGATTCTGGTGACTGCTGGTCTTTCTTATCTTGAAGCTAAATAAATCTCTGTATTCTTTGCTCCTGTCTTCCCATAGTCCTATCATCTATGTGTATCTGTTTTTCCTCTGTCTTCCTCTTATAAAGATACATTTGATGCCATTTAGAGCCAACTCAGATAATCTAAAATGATCTCTTCATCTACAAACCTTAAATAAACTACATCTGCCCTAAATTTTTCACATAAGGTAACATTTCCAGGTTCTAGGGATAATGATGTGATATTTTTGAAGCCCATCTTGAATCAACTACACTGCTCAAGGGTGACCATCCAGGGGACAGTTGAAGATTAAGACCCCAGTGGTTTCTCCATCTGACAAATGGAGCCACCCAGAGAGCAATGCAAACTTTTGCACAATAGGCATTATTAGAACAGAGGATATTTGGGGGAATATTAGAAAAATTGTTAGAAATATCAGAATTTTATAAGGTAAAGTTTCATCTGGAAGGCAATCCCAAAGAAATCATTGGACAATGATTCCAAAAAAATCCTAACCAATTGATTATAATTAATAGTAATTAGGAAGGAAAAAAGTCTTTGAAAAAGAGGAATTTCTTTGTTTTTAAACATTTTAGTACAGTAAAATATTTCCTTTTGAAATGTTAATGTCACCATCTTTGTATTCCACAAATGGCAAGTTTACTTCATTGATGTTTAAAGAAACTTCTTTGAGTGAAAATATTTTTTTAGGGTAATTTGCAGCAATTTTTTGCAGCAATTTTTCATATCCTTTATTAATACAAAATTTCTCCCTGTAAAGAACCATGGTGATGAGCAGAAATATGCTTTCCATGTTTTTAAGAGCTGTTCATGGCTTAATCTAGAAAGGGCTAGATTTAGTGTTATAGAGAAACTCCTTAATTGGCTATTCCACTTGCTGTAATTTTTGTGCCAGTCACAAAACTTCTTTGAGTGCCAGTTTTCTCTTTGTGATAGGAATTATCCTTTCTACATTACAGAGACACCATGTATGAAATAAGATCATACAATGGAAACACTAAACATGGTATCTAAAATGATAAGTTCATACTCTATTCTTTTTTTTCAGGGAGCAATACCATATGTAACAAAAAGCAGAAAAACACCCAGAATGAGTAGTCAGGAAGTAATTCCACAAGTATCAATCTAATCTAGCTTTCTCTTGTCATTTTCTAAAATTTTAATAAATACCAATTATTCCAAAATATATTAGTGGATATTAATGTTTTATCTCTTATTTGCATAGCAGAAGCATGTTAACTCTACATTATATCCTTTTTCTTTTGGTCACATGGTGCATGAATTATCTTGTCTTGACTATGATCAAATAATCACAATACTGAATTATGGCTAAGAGAATAGAGGTTTGTAAGTGATAAATGGCTTCTAGATCTGACTCCTGAAATCTTGCATGAAATATTTCATGGAATATTTATTTTCTTTTCTGGTAAATTTTACAAGTATCAACAGAAGTTACTGAGGCTCTGAGAAGAGGTTGGAAAACTATAGCGCATGGACCAAATTCAGTTTCCATCTTATTTTGTAATGTTTTATTGTAATTAAATTCTGGATGTTATTGAAGATGTATTTTGTAGTGTTTTATTGGATTGGACTTATGCTCATTTATTAATGCTGGTTTCTTGATACCATATCTAAATTTTATAGTTTGACTTGGACTGTCTGGCCCACAAAGACCAAAATATTTACTATCTGAGCTTTTGCAGAAAATTTGTTGACTTCTTCTCTAGCAGTTAATATACCTTCAAAATAGAAGAAGCCTAGGTCTCTAAATGATTGAGTGCAACAAAACTGCCTCTTTCTATCCCTTCTTGAAGCCCTCTGCTGATTTATGTTGAATTGCAATGTGAGTGAAAAATATAATGAGAAAAGGATTATGGGGTTTCAAATTCATGCATCTAGCATTTACTTTAATGCAGAAACTGGTATAGGCAATGGACTGATGTTCTAATAATACCTAAATTTGTGCCACATTTAGTGCTAGTGTGGTAAGTTGCACAGGAACTGATGTTATAGCCTAGCAAAACATCTGCTTTGTATTGTGGCAAGATATTTGATTAAAAAAAATTTTCTAATAATAACTTTGAAGTCAGATCACATGCTTCCTTGAAGTTACAGTTTTATGAGAAGTAAGTAAATTAATCAAAACATAAATGTTTGTTAGCTGCTATTGGATGCCATTAACAAGTTATTACAAAACACAAGCAAACTCAGCCATGATCATGACAATTTCTAAGCAGACATGAAAGGAGATAGAGACTAGAAATTTAATCTTTCAGGATCTTAAGAGTTTCTAGATCATATATAATCAGCATTGTTATTTTCAAAGTTTGATCAGTGAAGATCCAAGGAAATTACTCTGAAGCAATATTAAATTGAGAGTGTTACTTTCCCATCCTAGGTATTTTAGTTTCATGGCCATTACTATTACATTAAGGGAGATGGGCATTTGAGTGGAGTAATGAGCAAAGAAATAAAGCTGATCTTAGAATAATATCCAGGAAAGAAGTTTGAATGTTATTGCTAATTCATAGAGCAGATTGAAGGCAAACAGATCAGTAGCCTACTAAGATTTGAACTGTATTTCCTAGGGAATGTGTGAGCATACTAAAACCACAAAGAATAGATTATAGAGTTTAAAACAGTCCCATGTGGGGAGAAAAGGCTGAGAAAACTATGCAGCCCTCTAGGAAGGACATAATTCCATAAGTTTTCTTGAGGTGTGACCATGAAGATTTCAGGTAAATAGGATCCTCCTAGAGATAGAGCAATGGGTCACAGAGAGCAGGGTCTTGAGTACTCTAAGAAAGCAGAATCGTCAGGAACCTCTCATTTCACAGATATATATTAGGAAGACTTAGCAATGGCAGCCAGGGTTTCTGACTGATGCATTTTTTCCATTCGTTGAAGGTATTCTGTCCTTGCTCCACTGTTGAATAACTGTTGGATGAGAAAAGGGTTGGAGTACAGGAAAGATTTTGTTTTAATTAATAAGGCACTAAATCAGGAGAAATCAAAGATGAAACTTGGCATTTTCAAGAGGAGGAACAATAGACATATTAAATGACCATAACAGTGGTCCAAGTCAGAGATAATGTTAGTATCACCAAATATCATTTCCCATTTCTCTGGGGCCCTCAGCTGTGGTTGATTTCCTAGTATCACTTATGATGAAATAGGGCCACGTGACAAAAGTTTGACCAATGGAATGTGGGTGGAAGCAATGTATGCCTCTTCTAGGATGTCCCTAAATTCTCAGCACTTCTTCCATCTGCTTACTCTATTTTCCTCCCATCAACCACTGAAGAAGTGTGGATATCATCAGGATGGTGACAGATGAGGAAGAGAATGGGTTTCTGAAAGTCTGAATAGGACACGGTTCCCCACAATTTCACTGGAATGTGACATGAACAAGAAATTAACATACTGAGTTTATTAAATTTCTAAAATATTCAGATTTATGTTATTCCAGTATATGTTTACACTTACAAATAAAAAATTACAAGTAATCATCTTGATTTTATATTTGGATTTTTACTGGTCTTTGTTTTCTCTTTGATTGTATAAGGATATAATAGCTTTCCCCATTTTGATGAATGATTCACAAATGTTTAGGCACCTCATTCTTAGATCCTTTACTTTTTTTGTTTCCTGTATTTTACATTTGGTCTATTTCTAAATGTATCATCCAGGGAACAAAATGAAATAATATATCACATGAAGAATTGTGCTCCCTTGTACATAGATTTTAAAAGTCCCATTTAAAAATATTTGTTCTATTTTCTTTGTTAGCTTGGCTAAGGGTTTATAAATATTGTTTAATTTTTTCAAAGAACCAACTTTTTGTTTCATTGATATTTTGAATTTTTTTGTTTCAGTTTCATAAATTTTGGCTGATTTTAATTATTTTCTGCCTTTTATTGCTTTTGGTGTTGGTTTGTTCTTCATTTTCTGGGGCTTTGAGATGTAGAGTTAGGTTATTTATTTGATGATTTTTTTGTTCTTTTAATGAATGAGCTCAATGTAATGAACTTTCCTCTTAGAACTGCCTTCATAGTGTCCCAGAGATTTTGATATGTTTTCTTACTTTTCTCATTTATCTCTTATGTATGTTTTTTTAATTTCATCCCCAATTTCTTCACTATCCTGTAAGGAATTCAAAAGGAGAGGAGACAGAAACAAGGTGCAGTGGCAAAGAGAAAGCTGCTCATCTGAGCTGTCAGGTTTATTTATATCAATAGGTTACCTTAGGTCATTGGGATCATCAGTGCATTGTTGTTCATTGTATTATTAGGCAGGTTACAGAATCAGCAGAGCTTGGTGAAACACCATAGTTATCTAGCAAGTGAGTGCCTTCATTGCCAGTAGCTATGTGCCTGTGACCAAGGTCGAGGCTGATAACACAGAGCCTCCACATGGAGGCCATTGCTATAGCAGCTAAGCATCTTAGCATATATTAATTATCTTATTAGTTTCTGAGAGAGAATGCAGGAATTTCCAATTGCGGAAAACAAGATACCTATTATTCTCTGAGAGTTTTCTCAACCAGAAGAAATTTGCTGTCTTGTACATTTCCACAGCTAGAACCCTTACACTATCCATTGGTCATTCAATAGTGTTGTATTTACTCTCCAGGTGTTACAGTAGCTTCTATTTTTAATTTTATCATTAATTTCTAATTTCATTCCATTATGATTTGATAGAATGCAGGGTATTATCTCTGTGTTTCTGTATTTACTAAGAGTTGCTTTGTGGACTAAGATGCAGTGTATTTTAGATGATGGCACAAAACCAAACATGAAGACCAAAGGTACAGAATAGAAGACACAAAAACACACCCACAAAAATATAGATATCTCACCCTAGACAAAGATGCCATAAACTATGGTGGAGAAAAGATAGCTTCTTCAGCAAGTGGTGCTGGGAAAACTGGAAATCCATATGTAGTAGATTGAAAATGAACCCCTATCTCTCACCCTGCACAAAAATCAACTCCAAGTGGATCAAGGGCCTAGGCATTAGACCAGAGACTCTGCACTTACTAGAAGAAAAAGTAGTCCCAACTCTTCATAATGTAGGCTTAGGAATTGACTTCCTCAGTAAGATTCCTAAAGTGCAAGAAGTAAAATCAAGAATCAATAAATGAAATGGAATTAAACTGAAAAGCTTCATAGCAAAGGAAACAATCAAGAATGTGTACAGAGATCCTGCAGAATGGGAGAAAATCTTTGCCATCTGCACCTCAGATACAGCATTAATCTCTAGGTTACACAAAGAACTCAAAAAACTTAACATCAAAAAACCCCCCAAAAACAAATAACTCAATCAATAGGTGGGCAAAGGAATTGAACAAAAACTTCACAGAAGAAGAAAAAGAATGGTCAAGAAGTATATAAAACAAACATTCAACATCTCTAGCAATTAGAGAAATGCAAATCAAAACTACACTGAGATTCCATCTCATTCTAGTCAGAATGGCAATTATCAAGAATACGAGTAACAATAAATGTTGGCAAGAATGTGGGAAAAATGTACTCTTATACATTGTTGGTGGGAATGCAAATTGGTGCAACCACTCTGGAAAGCAGTATGGAGATTCTTTAGGTTACTTGCAATTGTAACCACCATTTTACCTAGTCATCCTGCTCCTCAGTTTATACCCAAAGACTTAAAATCAGTATACAACAGTGACTCAGCCGCATCAATGTTTACAGCAGCTCAATTCACAAGAGCTAAACTATGGATCCAACCTAAGTGCCCTTTAACAGGTGAATGGATAAATAAAATGTGGTAGTTATACACAATGGAATACTATTCACCTATAAAGAGAAATGAAATATGGCATTTGCTGGCAAATAGATAGAAGTGGAGAATATCATGCTAAGTGAAATAAGCCAACGCCCCAAAACCAAAGGTCAAATGTTCTTTCAGATATGTGGATGCTAACTCACAATAAGGTGAGGGCAATAGGGAAGAATACGTCCATTTGATTAGAGAAAGAGAAATAAAAGGAAGGGAGGAGGATTGAAAATAGGAAAGATAGTAATATGAATTGTACATTACTATACATGACCAGTGTAATTCCACATCATGTACAACATGAACTATGGGAAGTTTTACACAATGTATGTATAATATGTCAAAATACATTCTACTGCCATGTGTAACTAATAAAAACAAATTTTTAAAAAGGCTGATGATGTGGCTCAGCAGTTAAGCACTCCTGGATTCAACCCTAGCACTGAAAAAAAAAAAAAGAATATTATGTTTTCTTTGCTGTTTTCCTTCTTACTTGTCTATGAGATTCAACCATCCATGTTATTATATATAGTGTTAATTCATTCTATTTACTTATTTAAAAATTGTGGTAAAAACCACACAACATGAGATCTACCCTCAAATGTTTAAACACATTATGATATTTTTAACTGTATGTACATTATTGTACAGAGGATGCTTGGAACATTTTCATCGGTAATAACTGAAACTCTATACTCATTGATATATCTACCTGTTTCCCCCTCCTTCCATCTCCCAATACTCAGGATTCTGCTATCTACTTCTGTGAGTTTGACTACTTTAGATAATCTCCTAAATCAAATCATGTGATATTTGTTTTTCTGTGACAAATTATACAGCATTTTTATTTCATCTACCATGATGTCCTCAAGGTTCATCTACTTTTTTAGCATATGGCAGAATTGCTTTCCTTTCTAAGGCCAAATCACATTATATATATATATATATATATATACACACACACACACACAAATATATATATGTGTATATATATATATGATGTTTTAATCTTACACTTATAAAAATTTATTTTAGGCTTATAACAACTTCAGTCACATGCAAAACTACTCTTTCCCATCTCTCCTGCCACATGTGTTTTGATTTGTTAATAAAAGATATTTTAGTCAGGTGCTTCACAATGACATTTTTGTCAATGATGACTACATATATGATGGTTGTTTCATAAGATTATAATAGACTTGAAAATTTCTTTCTGTATAGTGATTATCATAGCCATTGCAATATTATAGTGCAAAGCATTACTCACATGTTTCCTGAGTTCATTAATCATCTTTATGATGGCTATTTTGAATTATTTATTAGTAAATTCATTAATCACCATTTCTTTAGGATTGGAAATATATTTTGTTGCTTTGTTAGGCTGTGTTTTCCTGTTTCTTCATGAGCCTAAAACTTTCACTTGCGATCTGTGTATTTGGGAAAAAAAAAGAAAAAAAAAGCCATCTCTCCTTTACAGACTTGCTTTCTGCAAGGAAAGACATTTCACTAGTCAGCTTCGACAGGGAGCCTGGAGCCTCTCAGATCTTCTCTGTGGATGTATCTTCTTTGCACTTGCACATGTAATTTCCCAACTGAAGGTATTTGCCAGTTTATTTTTTTCAGGAGATCATATTCTCTTTTTCCCTTTGGTGTCTGTCTGTGGTAGTACATGTTCTCTGGAGCTGTCACACATTATCTAGCTCTCTTTTGTTCTGAATGGATTCAGGCTTTGAGAAGATTCTGGATTCTGTCAGCAATCTGAATTGGGCAAGAGGAAAATCAGTCCCTTGGGTAGCTTTCCAAAAAAGCAGGATATGAACTACTTCCCTTACCAGTAGAAGCTGTCAATTAGAGGTTTCCTCCAGCCAATTCAGCACTGAGTCAGGGAGACTGACATTTTTAAAGATTTTTTTTGTGTGTGTAAATTATAATTATACATAATAGTGGGCTTTGTTGGCACATACCCATAACATGCATGTTGTATGTGTACATAATTTGGTAAATTTGAAAGGGGATGTATTGGGGACTGAAATTGAGATGAGCTTTAACATGATTGATCACATGCTTTCTTGGTGTACATGATCTTCTCAACTGGTTCTTGGGTTTCATACCAAGGGAATTGGTTCATATATGGTTGAATTGATGAATTTATTATTTATTTATAAAGCCATTCATATAATTAGGAAATTAGTTCTTTATGGTAAGTTATTTTTCTTACCTTTTGAAATTCTTTTGACTTTCTTTTGTATAGATCTTTTCCCACCAATTTAAAAATCTATGTAATTTAATCAATTTTTCTTTATGGCTTTTGGGGTCTATATTACATTTAGAAAACACACTTAACTACAATGATAAAATTTACAAAATAAAAACTATATATTAGTTTAGAACTTTTGTGGTTTCATTCTTTTCATTTGAATTTTGATCCATGTAGAATTTGAATCTTGATCTATCTAGAATTTTTCTGGGTTTAAGGAATGAGATAGGTTTCTATTTTTTTCAAATGGTTATTGCTTTGTCCAGACATCACTTATGAATGAACACATCTTTTCTAATTGATTTGACATCCCAGCTTTGTCATAAGTAAACATATTGGAGTTTACATCAGAACAGTATATTTTCTTTCATTTGATGATTATTGCTTGGTATTCTACAACTTTAGTGCATTAGTGATTATAGCTTAATATGTTCTCTTAACATCTGGTTGGGTTAGCTCTCCCTCATTACTCCTCCAGAATTTTTCTGACTAATCTTGCTTGTTTACTTTTCACATAAACTTTAGTCAGTTTGTCTGGGCAAAATAAAAAATCTCAATGACATTTTAATTGCAATCCCATTAAAATGTTAGATTCACAAATTGACAAAAAAATCAACACATTTACAATGATGAGCTTCTATATCAAAAGACATGGTATACTTTTCTTTTAAAGTCTTCTATTTAGTACTATTTAGTAGCATTTTAAAAATTTTCTTAGATAGGGTTTATTTCCTACTAGATTTATTTCTAAAAGTATTTTCTTTTATTATATTCTGTAACTGGTTGATATTTAAATTGAGGAAGGCTATTAGTTTCCTACTAAATTAGTCTTGCATTTGGACATTGTACTAAATTCTCCTAATATTTATAATAATAATCTTGCAGAAATTGTTTATTTTACTTTATGGTAGTTTTTATACAAAATTTTAGATTTTCAAGTTATGTACTTAATTTGATTGTTAGCATAATTCATATTTCATGCAAATGATAGTTACACTTCCTTTCTAATTATTATGCCAATCATTTCTTTTTCTCATTTAATTATCTTGCTTGGCATTCTGATTGAAAAGGTATCATACTCTATAAAAAAGTACAAGCCCTCAAAGATGATTCTTGGATCCAAGAGAAATTTTAAAGTCTCTACTTTGGAATAGTTAGAATAAAAACACAATCATGAAACATTGCCAGACCCTCAGAAGTATAGCCAAACTAGTAACTAAGGAAGGAAAAAATATGATACAGAATATTCATATTTTTAGAGAAGAATAAACTAAAATTAAATTAGATAAACAATGAACATTAAAAATCATAGAAATATAAACAAGAGAAAGTACAGTGAAGACATTAAAAATGTGGAAAAGAAAAAAATTCTTAAATATGGAAGTCATGTTTTTAAAATTAGTAGTTATTATAATTAATATAGTAAATAAAAATAGGTCTGAAATGTTGGTAGAAGCAAACACTCAGAAAGTATAGACAGTTACCTGTATTTTGACATTTTTTAACTCATTAAGCCCTCACAAAAACCAGTACAGGTAGACACTCGGTAATCCTCCTTTTACAATTGAGGAAACTGAAGATCAGAGAGGTTGAGTAATTTGTTCAGTATTGAACCATCAATAAGAGGCAGATTTTGATTTTAAACCAAAGCAATATGACTCTAAATCTCGGTGCTTGTTACCACTTTGATGTATTGAGATTAAAACTTTCATATCTTGTTTTTCCTAAAAGAGAAAAAAAGTTATGATAATTTACACCTTATTTTGATAGAAGAAAATAAAGGAGCACTTAGGGAGGCTGAGACAGGAGAATCACAAGTTCAAAGTCAACCTCAGCAACGGTAAGGTGCTAAGCAACTCAGTGAGACCCTGTCTCTACATAAAACACAAAATAGGGCTGGGGATGTGGCTCAGTGGTTGAGTGCCCCCGAGTTCAATCTCCAGTACCAAAAAAAAAAAAGAAAATAAAGGGAAATTTTTAAATAATAAAATATTTCACTGTGAATGCTTATATAATTGATCTTATGATGGACTGCATTTTTTCCTGATAGAAAAATATATAATCCTCCTCATAAACAATGTGAATTGAGAGGCCTCGATGAAAGTGTTGGGGTCTAATTATAACACAATTCTGATAGTTGGGCATCACTGGTCTTATTTTCTATATTACTGGGTGTAGCTGAAGACATACTTCATTGTTACTTCATCGAAGAGTTCACCTTCAGAAGAAGAATTCTGCTGAGATACTGGATCTCTGTTTTGGATTTATCAGCCCTGTCCTCACACTAAGGAGCATTTAGCAAGGAAAATATGAAGTTGTCCTAATGTGAAGTTTCCAGTAAGGGAGTGGAGATCCGCACTGTTGACGTAAAAGCCTTTTTCTATGGAATTCTATAGCCTTTTGGCACTGCTATTGTGTCTTTAAATACAAATTTCATGGTGACCTTTTAAAGACAAAAATAGTTCTCTGTCATCCTTTCCTCCTTCTTTATTCTTTGTCACACTTTCATGTTCAACCATTTCTGTGCATCTTTTAAATCTCCAAAGAAATCACCTCTGCACCATAGCCTACAGCAAATACTTTTGGAGGAGGCTGAGGTGGATGTAAAAGAATGGTACGTTTTCCCCAAAGACTGTGAATGTGTACAGCTTAAGCAGCTACAAAATTGGCTACATGCAGCATCAGGAGAATTGAAAAGAATACGAGATGACTTTGGTCTAAAAATAAAAATAATTTAAAATTCCCTGAGCATTTTGAGAACAAAATGAACAAAACCTATATTGTAAGTACACACCTAAAGAGTAAGTGCTTTTTATTATTGAGTCATATTCATTTGAGATTTTTATGGCTTACTATAAAAAGTATTATATTTTAACATCCGTTTTTCTCACCATCTTCTTTTTCTGTTTCCAGTTTATGTCTTATACTTTTAAATTTCATATCCTTAGAATATAGAAATGTATTAAAAGATTGATATTGCTGAGATATTGTGTATTGGGGCAGTATGAAAATTTGAGCATTTTGACAATCAAACTTTTTCTAAAGAGGAAGTTCAATTTCATATGAAAACACTTTTCATTTAAAATGGTACCATAATAAAATCAATATATAATTCTAACTGTATTTCATATTGCAGAAATTTAGGAAGATAGATTTTATATCTTGAAGCATTTTCATTTTAGTAAATACATCTGATCAAAATGTTTAAATTATAAAGATGAAAGAGGAGAATTGTTTTAGAGAATTTGTATACATATATAATTAGGACTTGAAAGTTTTGGGGCTACTGATTAGCATCAGTATTATTTTAATTTTTTGTTTGTACTGAGGATTAACCACTGAGCCACATCCCCACCCCTTTTTGGTATTTGATTTAGAGATAGGGTCTCACTGAGTTGCTTGGTACCTTGCTAAGTTGTTGAGGCTGGCTTTGAACTGGGGATCCTCCTGCCTCTGCCTTCTGAGCTGCTGGGATTACAGGTGTGTGTAACTGCACCTGGCAGTAATATTTTAAAATAATTTTTGTATCTAGTCTATGTCTAGTAGGGACTTGAAAAACACCTTCTTCAACCCGCAAAGGTAGAGAACAAACATATTATTGTAAATACATAAATAAATTAAGACAGCATACACTCATTTTAAATAAATGACAATTTTGTTAGGTGAATACAAAGGTTGGGAGGATATTCACTTATGTGTTTATAATATTTATTTCTGAGTAGTAGAATTCATGGTGATTTTCTTTTTTTGTTTTTTAGGTTTTCCATACTTTTTAATTTTTTTTCCTACAGAGAGATTCTATTGCTTTTTTCCAAGGATACACATAAACACACATAACCTCCCAACCTTGTCATATAGAATACCATTGCTGTATTTGAATCTCAAAAAGAGAAATTATTTCATTGAATAAATATTTACTCAGTACCTTTTATGTGGAAGGCACTCTTCTAAGTTACAGATATCTTAAAGTGAACAAAGCAACATCCTTGGTTTCATCAATGCATCATTCAGCCTGTTGATAAGCTGGAAATCATTAATGTATTTGATGACAGTAAGTAAGAAAACAAAGCAGGATGAGAAAAGACAAGCCAGAGTAGGAGAAAGAGTGGATAGTGGGTCTGAGAGGATGCTCTCTAGGTGTGTTGGTCAAGTAGGGCTCTGGGCTGAGATTTGAGTGAATTTTGGGAGACAACTAGTCCTTCATGTGTGAGTGTATGTATATGCAGGAGGATAGTGTAGCTAGATTAAATTGACAAATTAAAGAGTACAGGAAAAGATGACTCAGAGATGTATCCAGGGTCCAGATTCTGTAGGGATATGGGCAATTTTATGTTTTGAGAGATAAGTGAAAAGAATGTGGAAAAGAGCCAGTCTTGGTGCAGGAGTGGATACAAATGATGTTAGCAAGCTGTTGTGATAGCAAGGTATGATGGGTGGTAGCTCATGCAGGTAGCAATGGCAAAGTTAGTGAGAAGTGGTGAGATCTGAAGACTTTGTTTGAGAGTATTTGTGGTTTGAGGATCCATGAGAACTATCTTAGTTTAAAATAGTTAAAATTTAGATCGTTCTTCTGATTTTCGGAGGCTTATTTGTCTCTCTAGGATGTCATTTATGGATCAAATGGAAAAATTTAATCTAGCTGATGTGCACATATAGATACAGTTGAAACCATTCTTATTTGGCTTATGTGGAGATGTTTTGAATACATATACAAACGCACATGTGTGTGTCCACTTGTGTATACACTTCTTTCTGTTCCATGATTCTAGATCATTGTCCTCACAGAGGATATTCTGCGATAAGTACAAATGCCAAGGGGGGAGCTGTGTGGAACTTAACTTTGGTGGCATGATGTTATTATAATGGCTTGTCTTTCAGGAAATGATTGATGAAGTGTAATTATCTATTTTTTTTTTGGTTTGTTTTTATATTTCTTTTGGTACTAGGGATTAAACTCAGGGGCACTCGACCATTGAGCCACATCTTCAGCCCTATTTTGTATTTTATTTAGAGACAAGATCTCACTGAGCAAGTTGCTCAGTGCTTCACTTTTGCTGAGGTTGGCTTTGAACTTGAGATCCTCCTGCTTCAGTCTCCCAAGCTGCTGGGATTACAGGCATGCACCACCATGCCCAGCCAATAATTATCTATTCTTATGAAAAGATATTTACTTGTATTTTTATTGAATCATTTTAATGAAATGGATTCTCAAAATAAGTTCAAAAATTTCAAAAACGTAAAGTTTTTAGTGGAAAATTTTAGAGAATGGCAGCTAATTTTTGTCTCCATTTGTCTTGAATGATAGTTTTAGTAAATACATGTTAATCATAAAGAAGACTAAATTAATTTTGAAGGTCAGCTATAGCATCATCTCTCTCATATAAGTATAAAACATTTGTCATTTTCCTCCCCACTGATATTTTTAAGTTTATTCCTATTTTGGGTATGCATTATGATGATGAATGACACCACTCTTCTTTACTTCCATTTTAGAAGAAAGAACTGTACTTGAGTGACTATTTACAAAGCAGACATTAAGGTGACTCACATGCTTGTTTGCATTTTCCTCAAGAGAAAAATTAGTAAGAGCTTGGCTGGCTTTTTTTAGTGTCTGCTTTTTGCTCCCATGATGATTATCATAGGAAATGGTGTATGTAATCTGCATTCAAATTGTTTGTATGTATGGTTCAGAATTTGAGACTGATAATCTGGAATGCAAATCAAAATAAATGATTTGGCATCTGAAAAAATTTCTTGCATGAAAGTAAAAGGAATATCAATTCTGTAGAGTGGTTCCATTTTTTGATTATAAAATGGCATGGTTACACATTTCAGAATTTCTTGTATTTTTATTTATCCTAATAATTTGTGCAAATAAAGCAGAGGTTGTTTTTGTTTTTTATTAACTGATGCCCACAACTGAATAATTTAGAGAAATAAAGTTTTGTCACAATATAGTAGACCTTTAGCCGGAAAGAATAGGAAGAAAGGCAAAGTATTTTTCAGGAAATAATCATCAAGGTGAGTAAGAAGACATTCTTTCTTGAACAACAGGATTTTACTGTCACCACCTTCACTCCCCTTTCCTTTAGCTTTCTGTCTACAGCAGCCCATGATTAATGGCTGCAGTAATGCTTTATTGTCCCAGTCCTATTCACTTGGGGTGACACAAAGCTCCTATGATTCAGTCTGATTGGTTCAGTTAGCATTTTTTTCCCCAATCAGTCTGCATTGAATATACATTTAGTCAAATAAGAATTAGGAAAACTCCCAGTAATAAAAGCTGTTCAGTGGTTTGTTGTCAGGTGGCACCAGTAATTTTATGCTTGTTTCCTTGCTTTAAAGACATTTTCTTCATTAATTTCCAATATTTACAGATTTTTTAACCATCATTGAGTGCTATTTGATATCAGGCAAAAATAACTTTACTTTGCCATCATAATTGTTGAGATTTCCTGGATTGTCTAAACTTAGTTGTGAGACTTACTATTGCAATGACAACATCTATGATAATTTTTGTACCTCTGTTTCCCTATATTTATGGAGAACTTACCATGTGCTCAGTGTTAGCCTAGTAAAGCCAATTCATGAGGAATATTCTTATGTCTACATTTCTTATAAATTTTATGTCCTCCCTCTCTCATTCCCTGTTAGCTGAATGCCTTTCAGATCTAAATTTTAGATTTTTTAAATTCTTCCCATATAGTTATTTTTTTGCTTTGTTCTCTAGAGTAACTTGGAAGCTTCTGATAGTGGTTAACTTCTAGTTGATATTCACTTAGCTTAACTAAAGAGAAAACACAGAACATGTGTCTTTTCAAGTGCACAAGAATGAGCCTCATAAGAAGACTTTGGGTAGCCTAATAGCCCCCAAAGACCACATTCCAACCACTGCTTCTGGAAATAGAAAATTATTTTATATCACTAACAAAAGCATTTATTTGGTATGTTAGATATCTTTTTATTAGCAGTCCTACATAGATACGCAGAGGTTTTTCTATCTCAGCATTCTTTAGATAGTAATAACAAATAAAATAGTCACTCAGGAATGTCACAAAAGAAATATCCAAATAATGTGAAGATACCTTCAATATCAGCTATCAAGGAAAATATAGCATACATTGCAGAAATACAAAGAGAATATTTTTTTTTAAAATGAAGACTGCTAGATGAGTTTATTAATTAATTCATTATTTGTTTGTAGTATTTTTAAGCCACTCCAAGTAGTCTTCAGTATTTTATATCAATTTACATTGTAATTGTAGTTAATAACTAAATTCAAAATCTGAGATGTTGTCAGATAACATAAGATGACAAAACAGCATTAAAAAACAGAAAATTATGGAAAAACAATTTTTTTAGTATTCTAAGTGATATTTATGAAATCTGGGTTCTATATCTCCAGATGGTGTGCATAGATTAAATGCTCGGTATGACATTTTCCATTTTCCTTTCCATTGTGTTGAAAATACACTAGAGAATATTGAACAATTTCTAATATTGATGTCCCAATACCTGGCATAGTCTGACATAAAATAAGCTCTTGATAAATAATATTTGCTTGAATAGAGAAGTAAATGTATTAAAGAAGAACTATCTTAATGTTACCAATTCACAGATTCCAGCCTGAGTATATAAATTCACCAATTGTGGTGCATCACATGCAAACTTGCTCCTTTTCCAGGGCATTTCTTTTATTCAATAAGCACAAGGTTGGTGTGAATTGTTCAAAGATGTGTTTCCTATTTTCCAGAAGGCATTATATTATATTGATGTATCAATAGAAGATCAACATTAGAAAACAATCTAGTTTCACAGTAGACATCATTGCTTGAGTCAATTCCAAGATTATTTACTCTGGCCATATATAGATGTAATTTAAAGAAAACTCCAAACATTGAATTTAAATTGCTTTTGAATTATCTACCACTTTGGTTTATCCACATTTTCATTTGGTATAGATAATTAAGAATTGGCATTTTATCTTCATTATTATGGTTTGAGTATGTAACAGATTATTTTAAATGCTGCCATTATTACTAGAAAAAGATTTAGAAGTTACACTTTTATCCACCATCATGAATAAATTTTAATTCTCTCATTGATTCACAAGCCATTGTGTACCTGCAGCATTTGTGCATTGTCAGAAAGTAATCTCAAAAACCATCTATGAAGAACAATGCACAAAATAAAAAGATTATGAGCTCATGGGTTTTAAAAAATATTTATTCAGTTGTCAACGGACCTTTATTTTATTTATTTATTTATATGTGGTACTGAGAATCTGTCCCAGTGCCACACAATACTAGGCAAGTGCTCTAGTACTGAGCTATGGCCCCAGTCCCTCATGGGGTTTTAATCTAGGCTTTTTGCATTATGTTATCTAAATTCCTTTCACTAATACTGTTTATATTTGAAAATACCTTCCATTATCTTATTTTTGAAAAGCAATATTTCTGATCAGTCAATAAAGTTATAAATAAAGTTATAAAGTCAATAAAGCTATAAATAATCAGCTAATTGATCAACTAAAAGATTTGGTTGAAATTATCCTGTAATTGATGGCTTAGATGTGGTTGATAAGTCACTATTTCCTAACACAAAATATCCATGCAACATTTATTACAATCCAAAATCTTGTTTATAACTTTTTAGACTTTTTCTATTCATTATAGAATGCAAGATAATATAGAAGAGGTTGTTTGCACATTAATGTTGATAAAAATAAGTTTTATTTTTGTGGTTTTGGTGCCCAAACCTTTTAGAAAATAAGAAAGAGAGAACAAAGGAGAGAGAGAGAGAGAGAGAGAGAGAGAGAAAGAGAGAAATAAATTAAGAAAGAAAGAAATTAAGAAAGAAAGAAAGAAAGAAAGAGAAAGGAAGAAAGAAAGAAAAAAGAAAGAGAAAGAAAGGAAGGAAGGAAGGAAGGAAGGAAGGAAGGAAGGAAGGAAGGAAGGAAGGAAGGAAGGAAGGAAGGAGCCTAGAAATGGAAGTTTTAACTTGTCTCAGTCTCTCCCAGTTCCTGGAATCATTTGTAAAATAAGGTTATTCAAATAGATTAATTTACTTATTTATTGCAATTTTCCTCAATAATAAGATATGTTTTATTTCACAAAAGGGTTAAAACTCTCTAGTCTTTTGCAATGCTTGGACCTCATGTTGTTTTGTTCCTTTTGCTTCTTCTCTTCCTTGCTTGCATATGGTGGGATGTTCTTTATACAGATTGACAGGAGTTGTATTAGTCCATTTTTCATTACTATTTTCAAAAACCCTAAAGTTAGCTAACTTATACAAAAAGAGGTTTATTTAGGTCACAGTACTAGAGGTTCAGGGGTGTGGTGATGGCATCAGATCAGCTCTAGTCAGAGTATCATGGCAGATAATACTACAATGGCAAGAGCCAGACAGGAAGTCATAGAATGGTTCATAGATAACATTCAGGCTTATATAAAGAACTGCTTTTGTGAGAATTAACTCAGGGATCCTGCAAGAACTACCTTAATCTTTTCCAAGGGCAGCTCTACCAAGGAACTCCAGACCTTCCACTATGTCCCACCTCTTAAAGGTTCCACCATCTCTTGAATCACCACACCAAGAACCAAGCCCCAACACATGAGCCCTTGGGGAACAAACTCAAACTACATCCAGGCCTTAACAGGAGCACATGTACTTTACTTCTTTTCTGTCTTAGTCCTACTATAGCAGTTACATAATTCCATATTCTCTCAATGCTCTTACTTGCCTGTTTATCTGCCAGATTAAAAGCTTACTGTGCTTGTTCTCTAGTACATTCAAAGAACTAAGAATTTTGTCTGGCAAATAAGTATTCTAAAATATTTGTTAAAGGACAGAAATATGTCCACATTTCTTGCATCCTTAATCATACTCATGGAATGCTTTTCTTTGCCAAGAGCGCAAATATCTGTTCAGCTGTGACGTTATCCTGGCTTATTAAAGGGAAAGAACTTTCATATTTTAATGCATTGCTAGAAGCTATGTAATTGCATCATTTGGAACTAAGCAATAGCAGCAGCAGCAATATCTAGGATGTTTGCATGATGCTTGTAAAAAGAGAAAATTCAAAGGAGAAAAATAGGCTTAAGGAAGCCAGCTCTCCTTAGAGAATTTTTTTTCTTGAAGTATCCATGCAAAAAACACTGAATGTTCTATAAAGACAGGGATTTTTTTCCCTCCAATTTTTCCCCCAACCCAAAACTATTCTGGAACCATACAATAGAATATTGCATATTCTTTGGTCTACTTTATTTACTATTACTATTAACATATGATTATTAAATTATTTGAAAAATATTTAACTTTTAAAATAAAAATATGTAGATAATAAATAAAAAACATAAATAATAACTATAAAATATTTAGTTTTTATCAACATATTTTTATTTATGCTGAGAAACATTAACAAAAACTCAGAAATCATTTATTTTTCACTTAACATATTGAAATTAAAAGCTCAGATAATTTATGTCTTCCCCACACTCACATAATTATCACATGGATTGGCCTCATGACTCCTTTTCCATCCTGTTAATTCCATGTTCTGTGACATAATCATAATTTTGTGTGCTTTCTGTGTTGTTACAAAGAATATCGTTTTACTGTCACAATGAAAGTCATAGGAAATGATTTTATTCATACAAAGACATTTATATACTACTTGCACAGACCGCCTCTCCATAAAGTAAAATACACTTGCATGCATTTTCCACCTCCAAATGGAGCATACTGTTAACTACTCTTTTAGGATATTTTATATATTTCTGCAAAGACTATTCAGGAAGACACTGATCTTATTTGGTTAAGTGGCTCTTTCAGCCACAGTTACACACTGCAAACATCCTCTGCTTCCCCTAACTAAACAGGTGAATTCATGGAACCAGATTGAACACCCAGTGTGACACTCTTGCGAGTTCGTTGTCTCTGGTGTGGACACAGGAATTTAGCTGAGAAGGAGTGAAAAGTCCTGCAAACCAGAGCGACTTTCTCCTTTGTAATTATCACTCCAGTGAACCTATTGATGTTTGGACATTTCACATGCTTCAATAAACTTCCCTTCCTTGCTTTTGTGTTATCCTTCTCACAATTTTGTTTGATTAGATAATTGACAATCATTATCAGACAATGGGATGATCATACTTGTTATAAATGTATTATTGTCATTTTCGAGTTAAAGTTATGTTAATGATGTTGAGGTAAGAAAATGAATTGACTTAATTTGAAGTAAATAATCATTAAAATTCATTAGATGGCATATTTCTTTAAATACTTTTTAAAGACATAATTTAAAATTATCTTAACTTGATGGTTAAGATAATTAACCTCACTTTTTGAAAAAACAGAAGCATAAATCATAATAATATTTAAAATTCAAATACTCAAAACCAATCAGAGGTGGCATGTTTTTATCACCATGAACTAGACTATTAAGATTATTTTTAGTCCTATAATATATATTATTCTTTTAATGTGCCAAGCACTGTTCTCGATTCTTATATATATATTTGCTTTTCATAAAGTCCTTGTAAATTAAAGTTATCATCACCATCTCACAGATGAGGGAACATCAGAAACATGGAGTAACTGTTTTAGTCAGATTTTGTTTTGTTCTTGTGAACAAAATACCCCACAAGAATAATTTTAGAGGAAGAAAAGTTTATTTTGGGCCTCATGATTTCAGAGGTCTCAATTCACAGATAGCTGCCTCAAGGTAAGGCAGAACATCACGACAGAAGAGTATAGTGGGGGACAGTGGCTTAGGCCACCATACTAGGAAGCAAAGAGAGAGAGAATACTTTCCTCATCAAGGACACAATGTAAACCTCAAAGGCATATGCCCCCAATGACCCACCTCCTCCAGCCATATCCTACCCACCTATAGTTATTACCCAGTTAATTCCTATTAGCAGATTATTAATACACTGATTAGGTTAAGACTCTTTTTTCTTTTAATACTTTTTAAAATTTTTTTTAGATAGATATAATACCTTTATTTTATTTTACTTTTTTTTTTTAATGTGGTGCTGAGGATCGAACCCAGTGCCTCACACATGCTAGCCAAGCACTCTACCACTGAGCTACAACCTCAGCCCCAGGTTAAGACTCTTATGACCCAATAATTTCACTCTAAATTTTCTTACATTGTCCCACACATGAACTTTTGGGGGACACCTAGTATATAAACTATAACTGCAGCTAAATACAGGATCTCCCAGCTATTAATGGAGGAACTGGCCTGAAACCCAAGCACTTAGCTTCAGAGTGCATATTTAGCCATTGGCTGTGGTTACTTATTTTTCTAAGCTTAGAGAGAACATTCAATCTAATATCAATAAGCATCTTTTTCTTTGTTTGGAAGGAATTAAAGCAATAAGATTTAAGGTCTTTCCCCCATCTCTTTATCCTATATGATACATCCTTAGGGGAAAAAAGAGTTGTTTAAAACACAGACTGCTATGGGAGCCCTACTAACAGATCAGGATTGCCATGGTGGGTGTTACAATTGTCTTTAACCATTCATACCATTTGGTTATTTGGTAACCAAAATACATAGACTATGTAACTCAACAAAAATGTATTCCTTACAGTCATGGAGAATGGCAAGTTCAAGAGTAAGATCTGTATCTGGTGGGGTCCTATTCCCTGGTTTGCAGATGTCAGTCTTTGGGTTGTATCCCCATATGGTGGACAGCAGAGCAAAAGAAAGCAAACTTTCTCCTTTATATTTATTAGAACATTGATCCCATTTTCTGAGGATTCTGTCTTCAAGACTTAATTCCTTCCCCAAAGCTCCACCTCATGATGCTATCACATTGTGGGATTTAAGATTTCAAAACATCAATTTTTTAGAAGACACACATTTTCAGTTGGTAGTGATGACCATCTGGTTATGATGTCTTTTGAAATCTAATTTCACTCCTCTGACTCATCCTGAGGAGGAAAGACAGGTCCAAATGTAGCTAAATACCTTTCACATAATGTACCTTGTTTCTTTTGTAAGGACTTCATGTTAAGATATCTGTGCTAGGTCAGAGGAACCATGCTGAAGCAGTACTGGAACTTTTCACCCAGTATAGTACATTAGTCATTCTATGTTTGTGTTTGTCCTCTAAGAAGTATTCCATCAATGAATTTATACAAAGGGGAGATTGACAGTTTAAATAACTATGACTTGATTGGAATTGATGAGGATAGTTTAGGTCAAGGCTTATCAAATTGGGGGAGTTTAGGAGTTACCTGGGAAGCTTGTTAGTACAGATTCTTGGGTCCCAGTAGTTCTCGATTTAGTAGATCTAGACTGAAGCTCCAGAATTTGCATTTCTAATTAGATTTTAGGCAATGACAACATTGCTTTCTATGGATATATTTTGAGTAGCACTGGCCTAGATAACTTCCACGGATTACTATGATGACTGCAGTCATTTTAAACAGGATTAGTAAACACTTATAACTCAGTATAGTTTATCTGATATGTCCCAAGGTCTTTCTTGCCTTATTGTTTTTCATAGGTATCTGTTCCTTTTGCTGTTTAGGGTTCTTCCATGGAAATAATGTTTTTTCAAACCTCTGTTCTTGCATTTCTTTAATCAGCTCTCAAATAGACTCTGGATTTTTACATAGAGGATTTGCTTCCTCACAGGCATACACTGTACTACAGAATAATTACTAAAATGCAGGCTGGTGATATTTACTTGAAGTAAGAAATTCTAAGGTTTTATGCCAAGAAGGCTTCTCTTCCTTGTCTGATATGTGAGCATACCACCTAGCATTATCCTTGGGACACAGTAGGTGTTTAAAAACTGTAATGTCAAGTAAGAGGTGGAATGACTGAACAAACAATTTTAAGCATTATGATTAAACTGCTTTTACATTTCCTACACTGATAGGGTAGATAAGAAAGCTCTTTCTCTTATATTAATACAATATTTTTGCACTTGCTTGACTAAGTGGTACTATATTATTTCTTTGGTGAAGGTGAATATGGCTTGGGGAGCCCCATCTGAGCATAGATATATTTACAACATATACTCAGGAGAAAATTATGTTTAGCAAAGTGTTAAAAATGCTTTTCCCTATTAGCCAAGTCCTGTCAAAGAGTTTGAAATAGACCATTTTTCACATTTAAAAATGCATTGTACTTTCACTGTATGTTTCTTTTGAACTTTCTGCAAATGCTTTATAAGCATTATCTTGTTTTTCCTTATAACACCATTCAGAGGTGTGTGACCAAGTAGTGTTATCCTCATTGTACAGGCACATAGAAGTTAATTGACTTTCTTCAGGTCATGGAGAAGCAGAAAGAGGCAGCAATAAAAGAAACATTAGCCTGCTTTTTTAGAGTTGAGCACAGTGGATGCCACCGAACTCTTAACCCTGTCCTTCTACCATGTAATATAAAAATATCCTCTATCCAGGAGATTACCTGTAGGAAATGGGGCCTCTTAAAAGAAGTTTGCATGATTACAATAAGTCCAGCATTGGGTCAAGTAATAGTATCCCCTTGCTTGATAATTTCATTAAAAAGTTATGAAACATTTTTTAGGGATAAGAAAAGATTTGAGTAATTCCTGAATCACAGAGAAGTTATTTAAAAATTTCTGATTTTGGTTTAAAAGTTTGTGCCATTTTAGCCAGTTAATTTGCTTGCCTTTACCATAAAAAAATTATCTAGTACTGGGTCATTTGTAAAGAAAAGAGTTGCATTAGCTCACAGCTTTGGAGGTTCTAAAGCACGGCATTAATATCTATTCTGCTCTGGTCAGAGTCCTCTGGCTATATCAGGGCATGTGAGATTATGTTGGCAGCAGACCCAAGAGGGAGAAATCACATGATTAGACAGAAAGTCAGAGAGATTCAGGGTTCAGTCTTACTCTTTCAGAACAATTCACTCTCATAGGAATTAACCAGGATCCCAGGAAAACTACCTTAACCCCTTCTGTGTGCAGTGCCTCCAGTGACCTAAGGACCTCTCACCAAGCCCCACCTCTTAAAGTTTCCATCACTTCTGTACTGCCACATTGAGGATCAAATCTCTAGCATATGAACCCAATGAACAAAACCCAATTTTGTTTATAATGTGCCCTGAGTATTGTTGGGAGGTAGTCTGCCATAGGTCTCTTATGCTTCTACCTGTCTTGCTAAGTATGTCAAAACTCTCAGATGCTAACCAGTTTTCACCCTGGCCTCTTATCTGGATTGTGTATGTGGTTGGCAATTCTGAAAATGAGGTAATGCTCGATAGGAGTGCATCTCATAGTCTTGCATATTATAAGTCTCTTTGGACAAAGAACAGGTGTGTTTGCTGCCTGTTCTAAAGGTGGCAGTTTTCTTAATGTTCTTCAGCTATAGTGAAAACTTTTGCTTGCACAGCTATCCCTCTGGGAATGTCAGCCCATGGACTTTGTGGCAAGAGGAACCATCAGAAATGTGCATTTGCTATGCTTAATGAAGTCCTCTGTCTATGATTCAGAAATCTCATGTCTATATTCTAGTGGGAATTCTATGTCTAGCTCTCTTCTACACTGTGAAACATATTTAAGTAGGGAAAAATCCCCACAGCTATACTGATTTTTTTCCAAGTAGATCCTTCCTAAACTTTAGATTATTTCCTGGAAAAGTTTCATTTCATCCACTTATGAATTAAACAAGGTATAAGAAGAAGAAGTTCAACATAAAAAGAGTATCAGAATTACAAGAGATTTAATCTAAGAACCAGGAATACAAACGTCTGCCTATTGTGACATTATTATTTGGTACCTTTTAGCAGCAATGCCAGGGTTTCTGTGTTTCAGGCAACTGCCACAAATGCAAATGTCTAACACTGTGCATAGTAGCAAAAGATAAACTCAGAGCTGGGTTGGGGTGATATGGACCAGACTAACAACTCATTTGCTACAGTAAGAGATGATTGTGAGGTATTGCTCTGTTGTTGTTAAGAACAGTCTGAGACTAAAAATTACATAGTATCATCCCTGTTCCTCTACAACACCAGTCACCATGCCTTCAATTCAGAGGTGTTTATTGAATGTCTGTCAAATACATGAAATCAAAAGCCTATTGCAAGAAGTGTAGTATAGTCTGGAGTAAATCTGCCTGTGTTCAAATCTTAACTCTGTCACTTACTAGCAGCATACTTTGTCAATTAATTTATAATAATCTTACCTATAAAGATAAGGTAAAAATCTCACAGTTATAAAACTTACTCAACAAATGCTCAATAGCCATCAGTTGTTTTTGACACAAGCATTAGAACCCCATAGAATCACATTTTTAAAATATTCAAGAAAGAAAACTACATTTGCTGATTTTTTCTAAATTATTTATAGTTAAGCATTGTTCCAAATCTGGATTTACACTATAATAAATTAGGACCAAAATTTAAGTCCTAAATCTTAAGTTCATTATAGACTTACCTTGTGATTAAATGTAGAGGTAGATACTCTTATACTCTGGATGAAATTTAAATATTAAGCTAGAATTTTGTCTTTCATAGTAGTTATTTCCTATTCTTTGGCAACATGAAAATCTTCTCACTCCTTTATGTAAACATTTTCCCACATTCAGCACCTTGCCCAACAGCATAGCTAATTCTGAGTCAAAATCAGCACAAGCTGTCAGCTTTGTATGCACAACATCTGGTTGCTTCCATATTTACCATTTGCGGAGGGGAAAGTGGCATATTTCATTTGAAAAATGTGTCTTTGGTTCCTGTCCATCCCCTACATTGTTCTTCTTATTGAGAAAGTTGTTTCCAAACTTCTCTTATTCCTCCTGAAATTTTGAGGTCTTCAAAAGAAAAATTCACTCCTAGGTTGAGACTGTCTCCTTACCCATCATGTAGCTGTTTCATTTACAACACTCTTAAAAAGCATAATATCTTGCTGTAATATCTACAATCAACACAGATAATGTTACATTACCGAAATTGCTGGAAATCCATTATGCCCTATATATGGAGTAAATGAGCAGCAAATCTACACAGCTGCTGCTAACTGCTCTTTTAGACTTCCCTGTAGTTAAGTAATGAATCTTTATCAACTTCCTGAATAATTTACTCCTAAATGCATTAAGCTGAGTGTAAAAGGAAGTTTTACAAAATGAAGACAAACCAGTTCTGGGAGCTGGTGATAATCTTAAAACTTCCATAATGTTCTTCTGTTTTAAAAAATTAAGCAGGATTTGGTCTCTCTCTCCTTCTCTGGGCTTTAAGTGAAATAGTAGCATTAGCTTAAGAATAAAGCTTCAGATAAAAACAGCAACAACGAATCTATAGTCCTTGGTATGTGTATAAAATTTAATTGAATGTACATAGGAAAGCAGAAGTTTCTGTACTTGAAGTGAAAATGAGTTAACTATACTAATTTTGCTTAATTAAATGTTTATTTTAGCCTGGTCTTTTAAAAAGACCATCTATTGTAAAAAATAGAGAATAAAACCAATTTTGTATGATTATTAAAAGTAATGAAGTAATCATCTTGAATGAGGGTCTGGATCTGGGCCAAACTTGTTTTAGAAATTCATCTTTGCAGCTATTCCCAGGTTCATTAGTCCATTATCAATAGCCCTTTGCTCTGCTGGTTCTTAATGATAATGTTGATGTTAATTCAAAACTCAAAGTCAGAAGGGGCCTTGAAAAATTTTTGATCATATTTCTCTAATTTAATAATTAAGAAAATGAGGCCAATTCAACTCAATTGACTTGTATTCCCTAAACCAGCTGGCTAGTTAGTGGCAGAACACAAGACTAAAATGGCATTTTCTAAATCCTAATTCAATTCCTTTTCTGAAAAATTAGTTTTCAACTAATAGACAAGAGCATTAAATGAATTACTCTCTAGGTAACACTAGCAGAAGTCTTGCCTTAGTGTCCAGATCAAATGTTTGTGCATCAACCTAATACCTTTGACTTCTGCCTTTCCCTCAACATCGTATTTTCCTATTTTTTCATTCCTAAGGTGATGAATAATAAGTAACAAAGAATGGGCCATAACTAAATCTGGCATGCCTCATACAGTTGATATTTATAAATTAGTAAGGATTTCTGGAGATACACATTTAATGAAAATAAATATGTTTCCACTGCCAATTCAGGTAAGTTGATCAATCCACACACAAAGAACATGTTTGAGAAGGCTAGGTACTCAAAAACTTTCAATTTATAACCATCAAGAAGACAACAATGGATGCCTCCGAGATAACTAATGAGGCTATGTGTTCAGTCAGCTTTACAAGGAAGGATTATAGCTGTGTTCCAATAAATAAGAAACATTCGTTCACACAGTGTAACTAAAACAGTATAGTTCATCTTTAATTACTGGAACTCTTATTCTTTGGTAAAGATTGATTTATTCTCTTTGTAAAAGTTAAGCATTTTTAAGATTCAAATACTGAGTTGTAAAAGACTCTAGTTTAAGAAATAACAAAGCAATATAATTAAATCCTACTCATTACAGAGAATAGAAATCACCGTTGCCATTGTTATCTACATCTTTGTTTATTTCAATTGTATTTCCATATCATCATTTGATTTATTAGAAAGTGATATTCCAAAACACCCTCATTTTTCCATTTATCAAACTACATTGAAATTGTCTATTTTGTTCACTGTTTCACCAACATTGCTCTTTGAGTTCTGCTACAAGGTTGATTATCACCAATGTCTACCTTAGCACCTAACTCACAGTAGAAGCTGCTATTCTGTTTAATCAATCTATTACAGTAATTTTGGAAAATAATAAAAAATATATCTTATATCTTAACAGGCTACTTTTCTTCTTTGGTAATGCTTTCTGATTTTATGTTGGCTTCTAATTTTTTTATAATACACATTTTGAAAGTGGCAAGTTTCTACTTACAATGAAAAATGCCCCATCCCTTACACCTCAGAATAATTTAGTGGTTAGCTTGTTTTTTACTTACTAAGAATAGACATGCCAATTTATCATATAGAGTGAGAACAATTATTCTGATTTAAGCCGGGCGTGGTGGCTCACGCTTGTAATCCCAGCACTTAGGGAAGCTGAGACAGGAGAATCGCGAGTTCAAAGCCAGCCTCAGCAATGGCGAGGCGCTAAGCAACTCAGTGAGACCCTGTCTCTACATAAAACACAAAAAAATAGGGCTGGGGATGTGGCTCAGAGGTCGAATCCCTGTGAGTTCAATCCCCGGTACCAAAAAAAAAAAAAAAAATTATTCTGATTTAGTAAATAGTACAAGATATAATCGTGTGATTGCTAAACTGTGGAAGCAACCTAGATGCTCTTCAATAGATGAATGGATAAAGAAATTGTGGTATATATACACAATGGAATATTACTCAGCAATAAAACAGAAAAAAATTATGGCATTTGCAGGTAAATGGATGAAATTGAAGATCATGCTAAGTGAAGTAAGCCAATCCCCCCAAACCATAGGCTGAATATTCTCTGATTAGTGGATGCTGATACATAAGGGGTTTGGGGTTGGGGAGCATGGGAGAAATGGAGGAACTTTGGATGGGACAGGGGGAAGATGGGGGAGGGGAGGGTAAATTGGAGTAGCAAAAATGATTGAATGAGATGGACATCACTACCCTAGGTGCATGTATGAAGACACAAATGGTGTGACTCTCTCTTGTTTGCAACTAGAGAGATGGAAAATTGAGCTCTATATATGTACTATGACTTGAAATGCATTTAAAAAATAAATAAAAAAGTTATAATTGTGTGTTCTTAAGAAAAAGAAGAAATTAATGAACACCAGGTTTTGTATTCTTCTTGTTCTTTGACCTTTCAAATCAAAACACCCTTTTTGGGTCCTTCAAATTGAAGGACCCTTTTCTGGTCCTTTAGATATCATACCAAAATGGATATGTCACATGCAAAAGAATGTCTATAAACAATGTAATATACCATAGAAATTCTATTGTCCTATGATGAAACAAAGGAACAATAACCTGTCTTTTACAAAAGAAATGTCCTGAGATTATATTCATGAAGAATTTTATTTTCTTAAAATATTGTAATTGGTAAAATTCTAACACACACACATACATTTTTTTCACCAAGCCTGTTCATTTACTTTTGGTTACCAGCAGCAGCTCAAAATTTAATCTTGACATTAAACTGTATTTATTTGTAAGGGGGAAAATAGTGATTGAGTTCAATTACAATGAAATTTTTGTTAAAAGAAAACCAATAATGTATTTAGTCCAAATTTGCTTGTTTAAAGGACAACTGGAAGATTCTGAAAGTCATCAACATTAAAAGGCAATTTTAAATACCTAATTAGAAATTTCTATTAAATTAATCAAACAATAAGAAATGGTATAGAGCACTAGAGAAAGAAATGGGTTGTGAGTCAGGAAATTTAATTCTAGATTCATCTCTGCTACTTGCCTTGGTTACTTAATTTTGTTGATTCATATCAAATACTATTTTTTTGGTAAATCTTTCTTAGTACTGTATGAATTTTTTGTTATCTATATTATTACATGTTGACAACTGCTTACACTGACATTAATACACTGTGTCTCTCTCTCATTTTGTACCACAAATTCCTTCCCTCCTCATCCCAATCCTTGGGTTTTTCACACCTCTGCCAGGATGATGTCTCTATAGAGAAAATCTTACTTGGCAATTTAAATCCTCTGAAGCTTGCTATTAGGATGCAGAACAAACCTTTACCTAGGCTGGCAAGTCCCTCCATGACCTGCACTCTGGCCATTCCTTAATTCTTCAGTCTGTCATTCAAGTTATCAGATCACCTGGAATCACTGGACTTACTTGCCATTCCTTTTATACTTTGTCACTTGCTGTTTTCCTCTCCGGATAATGCCTTTCTATAACGTACCCGGCTAAATTGTTTTTTTTTATCTCTGAAGTCTTACTCTAACAGCCACTTTTTCTGTGAAGTCTCCCTGACCCTGTTCATGAAAATCACGTAAGTGGTAAACTGAAGCTGATCTTACATTTCTGTTCTCATAGTTTTCTTTATAAACCGATCTTGTGGATGGTCATTTATTGTTATTCCTCATTAATACACCATCAATAATATTTGATCATATGTTGCCCATTATAGGCTATAAGATTTTTATCATTTTCTTCTGTGTTCATTCTATTGAATAATGAGTATGTGGTTCAATATGTTACCATAATCAATGGATGGAACTTTTGGTAACATGGGGTATTGCAAGGACATGATTGGTAGTCTGTGTTTCCTGAAGTTTCTAAATAATGTAAGATTTTGTATATATGTATCTGCATACCTACATGCTCAGAAAAATGACAAGTTTCATTAGATTTTCAAACAGATTTATCTAGTCCAAAGTTTATAACTACTTCCAATATTGAATGACTTTGAATTTATGAATTAGTCACAAAGTAAAAAATTAAAATTATCTCTGTCAGACCCTGCCTACCTAATAGTCAAGAATCCGTCAAAGCTATCACTAGCTCGACATTTTTCCATTAGACCTTTACCTTGCCACTTTGTGAACCTAGGTAGGCAAAAGCAGAAGCAGTATACACTTTGCAATCTTTTTGAGCCTTTGAAAAATACATTGTAACAAGACTTGTGTTGCAGAGAGATTTGAGCAGAGAGATGGACCAAGGAATTGATATGAGAATTTGTTGGTCAGTTTGCTTGAGAGTGTCTAACTTTGTGTGGAAACACAGTTTATCATTTAATAGCAGCCAGAAAATTCCTTTTTGCTGAAAAAGTGGCTTGAAATATGACAGTATTTTTGAAACATAAACATTAACTGTGTTATATTGAAAAATTACAATGTTCTTATTTATTAATTCCTTTCATCAACTATTAATCATCTATGCAGCTTCTCTCATGATATTAGGGCATTACAAAGAAGAATATGAAATTCGATGTAATTTGTTGTTTTGGAAATGCAGGTTAAGTTTACATATTGAAATCTTACTCTATACTAAACATTAAGCCTCCTTATTTTGTGAGCTGCTCCCAGAGATGTGGTCATTCCCTCAGTTAGTACAAGGGTTCCGTGTGTACATTATTTTTGGTCTTAGAGTGAGAGGCAAAATTAAACAAAAACAACTTGTAATACTATACTTTTTCACTTCATTCATAATTGCTTCTTAAACTAAAAATATTATTCAATATTGTTTACACATTTTTGTGTTAGTTTTTTTACTTGGAATAAATTTCATATAGAAATGATCTTGCACAACAGGTAACAGTGGTAGCTCTGGTTGAAGCATCTAATCAAAGCATCTAGATTAAGGCTTATGGCTATTTCTTCTCCACTATAAGTCCTTTGGGGTTGAGCTTGGGTTTAAGTATGTTAGGGCACAGTTTGAAAAACACTGGAAGAGATCATTGATAACTTCTGACTGGTACCAATTTTAATGGATTAGAAACATATAACGGATTTTAAGACCACTCAAAATTTCAGGTGTTAAAATTATACTTTAATTAATTAATTAATTGAATTAATTTTTCTTTTTCTACTTACTATAAGAACAACATTATGAATATACAAGAGTGGATTTCACCTTTATATATATCTATAAATGACCTATTTAAGAAAAAAGAAACTATAAATAGAAGGAAGATCAGTAAAGAAAGGGGAAGAAGGGAAGAAAGAGGGGAGGGAGAGTGGAAGTATTGGGAACTAAAGTGGAGCAAATTATATACCATGCATATATGATTATGTCAAAATGAACCCCACTATTATGTATAACTAGAATGCACAAAAAACATAAAAAACAAAAAAAATACAATCTTCCAGCACAATGAAGTTTTCCTTTGAAAATGCCAAGTAATCTTTTTTGCTTATTCAAATTTCTTTAGAGTCAAATAAATAAGTTTTACTATATAAAATAAAAGAATAACATTTTGTTATCTCTTACAACTAACACAGATGTTGAAAAATAGGAAACTAACCATCTCTGACTAGCATCCCAGGAAATTGTTTATATAATTTAGATTAATCCTTAGAGAGCATTGCTATCTACTCCAGTCTTCATTGATGAAGAGGAGAAGCCAAGCAAAATTACATCTATTTTTTAAAGTTCCCACAAGGATATTCTTTAACCTTATGATGTACTTTGTTATTGTTTTAATTATTCAATTATTCAGCAAACATTTATTGAGTGACTGTTATATACCCACTATCATTCTCAGTATTACAATATGACAATCAATAAAACAAAAATTCTTACCTTCATAGAACTTACACTTGAGCAGGAAGAGATTGCCAATAAATATAAATAAAAATTTTTCTACATATAATTATATATACATCTCAAAACTGTATATAACGTATCCACATGTAATTATGTATGTGTGTATGTATGTGCATATGACAGGTGTTATGGATAAAAATATAGATGAATGGGAAAGTTGTAGATATGAAGAGAATGTGACTTTTTGTTTCTTTTTTTAAAACTTTGTTATTTGTTCTTTTTAGATATACATGATAGTAGAGTGTATTTTGACATATTATACATAAATGGAGTCTAACTTATCCTAAATAGGATCCCATTCTTGTGGCTGTACATGATGTGAAGTTTCACTGGTCATATATTCATATACAAACATAGGAAAGTTATGTCCGATTCATTCTGCTGTCTTCCCTAATTCCATCCCTCCTCCCTTCCCTTCATTTCCCTTTGTTTAATCAATGAACTTTTATTCCTCTACTCCCCATTGTGTGATATATACACAATGGAATATTACTCAACCATAAAAAAGAATGAAATTATATAATTTGCTGGTAAATGGATGGCAGTAGAGAATATCATGCTAAGTGAAATAAGCCAGCTCCCCCTCCAAACAAACAAACAAATGGAATGTGACATTTTAGATAATGTAGTCTAGTAATACCTTACTCTAGTGACAATTAAGTATAGACTCTAAGAGGGTGAGAGTGACCTATACAGATGACTATGGTAAGAAAAAGCTAGACAGAAAACGTTGAGTACAGAGAGGCTAATATGAATAATACTTGGAATGTTCATATTCCATGGTCCAAGGAACATCTAGGAAGCCACCATGCTTGAGCAGAGTGTGTATGGGCTGGAGCTTAAGAGTGGTGGCTACTAAAGTGATAATTAGGAGCATAATATGCTGGGTCTTCTAGGCTACTTATAAGAACTTTGTTTTGGCTTTTTAAAAATATTTTGAGTGACATGAGAAACAGTTGAAGGATTTAAATGGACTAGTTACA
>CM053409.1:27654535-27768966 GCA_028644305.1 Xerus rutilus
AAAGTTTGAAAAATTATGATTGTAACAATTTTTTTTATTTGCCTCAACAAATGTTTTCAGTGAACAGTGTGTACCGCTTCTGAAAATTTGTTTTTTTCTGTTATGTTTGATAACATGTATTAAAATGCAACTTTTGAGAAAAATAAAAAAAATTTAAAAAAAAAAACAAAATAGCAAGATATAAAATAAACACCCACAAATCAGTTGTGTTCCCATATACCAATGACAAATCACCTGAAAAAGAAATAAGGAAAAAAACTATCTTATTCACAATAGACTCAACAAAAATATTTGGAAATAAATCTAACAAAGAGTTGAAAGACTTCTACCATAAAAACTAAAGAACAATTCAATTCCTATTAGGGTTCTGATGATATTCTTCACAGAAATAGAAAAAGCAGTCATAAAATTTATTTGGAAAAATAAGAGACCCAGAATAGCCAAAGCAATCCTCAGCGAGAAAAGTGAAGCAGGAGGTATTACAATACCAGAACTTAAACTATACTACAGAGCTATAATAACAAATACAGCATGGTATTGGCAAAAAAACAGAAATGGAGACTAATGAAACAGAATAGAAGACCCAGAGACATACTCACATAAATACAGTTATTGCATACTAGACAAAGACACCATGAAGACACATTGGAGAAAAGACAGCTTCGTTAAATGATACTGGGAAAACTGGAAAGACATATGTAATAGAATGAAAATGAACCCTCTATTTTACCCTGCACAAAAGTCAATTCCAAGTAGATCAAGGACATAGACATTAGACCAGTGACACTGCGCTTACTAGAAGAAAAAATAGGCCCAACTCTCCATCATGTTGGCTTAAGAACTGACTTCTTCAATAAGACTCCTAAAAGTGCAAGAAGTAAAATCAAGAATCAATAAATGAGATGGTGGCAAATGAAAACCTTCTTTATAGCAAAAGAAATAATCAAGAATGTGAACAGAGATCCTATAGAATGGGAGAAAATATTTGCCACCTACACCTAAGACATCATTAATCTCCAGAATATATAAAGAACATAAAAATTTTAATAATAAAAAACCAAATAACCCAATTAATAAATAGACAAAGGAATTGAACAAGCACTTCACAAAAGAAACAAAAATGGTAAAAAAATAAATTAAAAAGTTCAGTATCACTAGCAATAAGAGAAGTGCAAATCAAAACTACACTGACAATCCATCTCACTGCAGTCAGAATGGCAATTATCAAGAATACTAGTAGCAATAAATTTTGTTGAAGATGTGGGGGAAAATGTAACACTCATACATTGCTGGTGGGACTTCAAATTGGTGCAACCACTCTGGAAAGCAGTGTGGAGATTCCTTAGAAAACTTGGAATGGAACCACCATTTGACCAAATTATCCAATTCTTTGGTTTAAATCCAAAGGACTTAAAATCTGCACACTACAGTGATACAGCCACATTAATGTTTATAGAAGCTCAACTCATAACAGCCAAACTATGGAACCAATATAGGTGTCCTAAAACAGATGAATGGATAAAGAAAATGTGGTACATATACATGATGGAAAATTACTCAACCCTAAAGAAGAATAAAATGATGGTATTTGCCAGTAAATGGTTGGAACTGGAATATAATGCTAAGAGAATTAAGCCAGTCCCCCAAAACCAAAGGCTGAATGTTCTCTCTGATACTTGGATGCTAATAATAAGGGAGTGTAGGTAAGGGAAGATTAAAAATTTATTGAATTAGACAAAGGGGAATGAAAGGATGAGGGGATGGATGGAAATAAGAAGGACAGTAGATTGAATCAGACATAACTTTCCTATCCTTATATATGAATACATGACCAGTGTAACGTCACATCATGTACAACCACAAGAATGAAATCATAATTATAATAAGTTATGCTTCATGTATGTATAATATGTCAAATACATTCTACTGTCATATATATCTAAAAAGAACAAATTTAAAAAGAAAACAAACAAAATTCAGTAATCCTTAGGCTAAAAATATTAAGAATAATGTGGTAGGTGAATTTTTGTTAAGCAAAGTGAAGAACAGTTCAATAAATTTTAAAGGAAGAGATTAGGAGATTCTTTTTTTTTTTTTTTTTTTTTTTTGCTTTTTGGAACTTCTTTCAACATAAGAATGCCTGCAGAAATAGTCATATTGGTTAATAGAATGCAATTTAAGTTTAACTTATCCTGCATAATTTTAACAGAAAACATGGTGGATGGCTTAAGATTTTTAAAACAATTTGCAAATCTTGCTTATTTTTACCTATTAAAAATGTATATAAAAATCTATCAAATGCATCAAGAACCTTGAGAAACATACCTTTGGTTTGCCTCAGAAAAATAAAGAGTATTGCAATGTAAAAGCTTTCAAATTTTGTGTTATAAAAACAAAACACTTGTAATGTACAATGCCAATTTAGAAAGTTTAATAACTGACAGATGTGGAAGGGATAGGAGGTGCCTATGTACACATGTGGAGCTGTAGGAGCTATCTGATTTAATATTGCATGTAGATTCTAAATCTACACAAACCGAGAGACATGTAATTTCTTAAATCTGAATTAAAACTATGATTTCACTTCATCTGCTGAGGACAAAAAGGAAATTTGGAACACTTGTTTCATGTTTTTTGATTAATGCAAAGGAGTAATTTTCTACCCCAACTTTTCAGTACAGAAGTGACAGGCAATACTACAGGCAAGGTCTTCTTTATATTGTCAAAGTTTTAGTGAATGTTTTTGTTGTTTTAACCAAAAGATCTGACAAGAACAATTAAAAGAGCCAGGCACAGTGGCTCAAGCCTGTAATCTCAGCACTTAGGGAGGCTGAGACAGGAGAATTGCGAGTTCAAAGCCAGCCTCAGCAACGGCGAGGCACTAAGCAACTCAGTGAGACCCTGTCTCTACATAAAACACAAAATAGGGCTGGGGATGTGGTTCACTGGTTGAGTACCCCTGAGTAAAATCCCCAGTACCAAAAACAAAATTAAAAGAGGAAAAGTTTATTTGGGGGCTCACATTTTCAGAGGTCTCAGTCCATAGATGGCTGGCTCCATTCCTCAGAGTCTCAGGTAAAACAGAGCATCATAGTGGAAGTGTGTGGCAGAGGAAAGCAACTGGATTATGACACCAAGGAGAGAGGGGCTCTCTGCTTAAGAAGTACAAAATGTAGCCCCAAAGGCATGCCCCCAGAGATCCACCTCCTCCAGCCATACCCTACCTGCCTTATATAGTTACTACTTAGTTAATCCCAAGGGATTAATGCACTGATTAGGTCAAACTTATTCTAACCCAATTATTTCATCTTTAAACTTTCTTGCATTGTCTCACACATAAGATTTTGGGGCACAGCTAATATCTAAACCATAAGAGTTAGCATTCATGAGGTGAGAAGTAATGAAGTTAACTTGAGTTTTAATTTATATCAGCACTCATAGGCATAATGAACCCCAAAGTAAATAAGCACTGTTAGGTTGGGTCAGGGTCCAAGATGTCCAATTAGGGGGACCTGTCAGTGGCTGCGGAGTGGAGCTGCCAGCCAGACACTGAGGGCACCAGTAGACATGCCTCCTGTCAATCAGTGGGTTTTCTTGACCTCTCCAGGAAGGACTCTGGCCTTCTCTTCCTTCCCTCAAGCCCTCCCCTTCCTGACCGGGCTTTCTTGAAATTCTTTGTGCACCGGAGCGCCAGCGCCATTCTCCCAGACACACTCTGATGGACAGGTGGATTCGGCCTGAGAGCGTGTATTCCAATAAATTCTTGCCAAGCGGCTTAATTCATCTCCTCCTGGTCGTCTAGTCTTTACAAGCACATGCCTTAAAAGTGACTATAAAAAATGAAATGGCCCTTCTTGGAAAATTGGAACAAAAATCCAGCCACAGTTACAAGAAGCCTTATCACAACAAATAGCCTCTTATAAATGACATCTCAATAAAAACTGGTGGGAATAAAGGTTCAAAAATTTTTTGATTTTCTTTACTACCTAGGATTAGGCTTATAACATATTCCAGTATTTCAAGTTTATCACTAGTTACTAAATACCAGTTTACCAACAACTTGTTCATTTATTGGTCCTCTACCAAAATAGAAAGTCCTAGCTTCAGTTCTATAGGGATAGGGGCGAGGGGTACTTGAAAATACAAAAATTTAAAGATTTCCATGCAAATATCACAATTTTTAAATAGAAGAGCCCCCAACTGGACAAAACTTCAAATTACTATTACCTTTTCCACTGAAACAAATTTTTAAAAGTACAAATACATGGTATTGATGTTTAGCCCCTAATATATGCCTGATAATCAAGTCCTTCTTTTCTGGAAGAAAGGCTTCAAGTCCTAGTAAATTTCCAGCAACCATAGTTTTATATATCAACTTAATAAGGGATTTTAATTTTCTTCATATTTCTGTTTTAGCATTGTAGTCTTAAAATCAGGGCCTTGTGTATACTTAGCAAGCACTCTACCACTGAGCTACATGCCCAGCCCAAATGTTACTTCTTTATTCCCCAATAACATGAATCAATTTCTATTTTGTGCCTCCATTTTTCCTTAAGCAGAAATAGTAATCCTGTTATTTAATTGCTTACATGGTATTCCTTGGTCATATAATTTTTGATTTGTCTATTTCAGAACTGCTTCTTCCCTCATTTTCCCCAGGGATATCTGGGTTCACCTGGATTCACAACTTTGTGTAGACAATATCAAGTGCTCTGCAGTATCTGTACACATTGTTTCCTGCTGTGTTGTAATTCATCCTGTTTGGCTAGGCTGCTCACATCTTTGAATTGGCATCACTGAAGTTATGCCACATGAGATTTTGACATACCAATCAGAGAATGATGGAAGCATAAAAGCAGCATGCTTTTTTGCAAGGTCTTTTTGCTTTGCCTGCCATAATGCAGAAGTTCCTTGACTTTCTCTTTTTAGATACCCTCTAAGATTAGCTCAGAAGTTGTTTATTATTCACATCACTTACCAAGATGCCTCGCAGCTGTGAGACCACCTCTTGTGCACCTCATATTGAGCTTCTCCTGGTGTGACGCTATGTGAGGTGGCTACTCCCACTCTCCTTCAAATACACACAGCCAAGGATAAAGGTATAAATTCATATTTTAAGTCTACCAAATCACATATAATTCTTAATTTATATGTAAGAAGTACTACTACTACTGCTGCTGCTGCCAGGGATTGAACCTAGGGTGCTTTTCCACTGAATCTCATCCCCAAGCTTTTTTATTTTTACTTGGAGACAGTATTGCTAAGTTGCTAAGGCTGGCTTTGAACTTGCAATCCTGCTGCCTCAGCTTCCAGAGTCACTGAGATCACAGACATGCTTTCTTGTGTACAGAAATAAGTAACCATTATTGTACCCTGTTCTAAGTTGGATAATTGCATTGTTTTATTTAAGACAGGGGAGTATCTGGCTAGAAAACTATTATTTCTATTCTATTCTTCATGTCAAGACCTGGCTCTTCGATGTTGAAATCCCAGAATTAACATTTTCACATTCCTTTTGTTTTCTGAGGGAATTCTCTTTGCTTTAGGTAGGGAGGCTTTGGTTCACAGAAAGGTAACCAGGTATGCTGTGAATTTCCAACTCAGAAACCTACCTTATGACCTCATGTATCATTCTACTATATGCATTTCTTATTTTGATCAATATAACATAATAAATAGGCATCTGTGATTCTGGCTTTCAAAAATGCCACTGTGCTCACACTTGACAAGGAGAGTCAGGTGAGTAGTTTATTGTATAAGTTATGCAACTATAGTAGTTTGACACTGAAAAAATAAAATTTTTCAGGCCAAACTTGCAACCTAGTTTCCTTGACTGAAGTTTAGTTCCAAGAATTTAAATAGAGTTTGTCAGGGAAAGCAAAGTAGTCAAGAAATTATGTTATATAAAGGAATGACTTTAATTAGAAGTCTTAATTAAATGGACTTAATTATAAGTAAAAGTAATATTAAAAATATTTGACCTAAAATCATTTTTCTTTTTAGTGCCTCTGGCAAGAAAGTAATATTTATCCACAATGCTAGATTTGGAAGTACTAATTGGTATTAGCTTTAATTTACTGAAATCTAGTTTAACTGTAATTAAATTGAATATCAATAGTTAAAATAATCAAGAAAACTTGTTAATTTAGTAACAGATTTTATTCTATAACTCTGTATAATTAATATATGGAATTAATTATGTAAAAATTTTGCCTACCAGATGTTACTTTTATTCTAAAGAAAATTTACACAGTGATAGACATACTGTAATTATTTTAGTTTTATGAATATTTGAAACTATGGGATGCAAACTACATAACAATTTTGAAAATTTAAAAATGTTAATCATTCCATAGTGAGTGTTGCAAATGTGTGAGTGAGTGTATTTCTGTAAAGGAGAGGGTCTTTAAATCACACATCTTATAAAACTACTATGCTACTGCATGTCATGATTTTAAATAATATGAATATATTAAAATAGTAAATAAAACTATTATCTCAAAATACATTCAGTTAGAAGGCAGAAAATTTCACAATTCCTTGAGCAAGTAAAGGCATTTCAATAATAAAACTTCTTTGGAAATTTAAGAAGCTAGATGTAATTTCAAACAGTAGTTTCCAGGTTGGGTTGAGTAGGTGTGATAATTTTGATGTGAAAGTGTCCCCCAAAAGCTCATGTGTGAGACAATGCAAGAAAATTTAGTGGTAAGATGATTGGGTTATAAGAGTTTTAACCTTATCAGTGCATTAATATTCTGATGGGGATTAACTGGGTGGTAACTGTAGACAGACAGAGTGTGGCTGGAGGAGGTACGTCCCTGGAAGCATGACTGGGTTTGTATTTTGCCCCTGGTATGTGAAGTCTCTCTCTGTCTCTCTCTGCTTCCTAGTCACCATGTCCTGAGCTTCTTTCTTCTACCACATTCTTCTGCCATGATGTTCAACCTCACCTAAGGCCCCAAGGAATGGAGTTGGCCATCTATGAACTGAGACATCTGAAATCATAAGCTCCCAAATAAACTTTTCCTCTTATAAAATTGTTATTGTTGGGTCTTTTGGTCACAGTGGTGAAAGATCTGACTAAAACAGAAATTGGTATTAGAAGTGGGGTTCTTGCTGCAACTAAACTAATGATGTGGTTCAGAAGCTTTTCAGAATTTTCAAACTTTTGGGAATATTTGGGAAAGATTTTGTAAAGTTTAGTGATACAAATTTGAAAAGCTTTAGAAAGTTGTAAATGAACCTTAATGGACAATTCTGGTGGGAGTTTGGAGGACCAGAATGCTGATAGGACTTGGATAGTAAAGACTGGGCTCATGAGGTTTCAGAGAAGAATGAGGACTCTATTGGGAATTGGACTAGAAGCCAGATGTTTTTAACAATATACATGCTGAAAGTCTTTTAAAATCTTGGTTCTGTAGTTATGAGATTCAAAATTATTACATAACAATTTTGAAATGCTGGTTTAGTGTGGAGTTTTAGAGACTGCATTTGTACCAATATAGGTCATGCCAATGTTGCTGGTCTATTGGCTATAGTTTGAGTATCCAGGTTTTAAGTTGTAGTCATCCCTTGACTTCTGCTTAGTAAATGTCCTAAAGTAAAATGTTAGACTTTTATAAAAAGCAAATATTACTATTGACTTCCATAATGTTGGGCAGCTACAAAATTATAGAGAAGCATTCTCCTGTATTTTCTGCCAGTTTCTCTAGTCTTACCCACTTGATCTGATATTGTGGTATTAATGTAAAATATCATGGAAAGACATCAACATACTTTGTCAAAATATACTTTGATGTGGTAACAATTATTTGGTCTTGATATTTTAAGCTTTGTGGGTCATGTGGTTTTTATTATAATACTCAATTCTGTCATTGTAGTCTTCAAGAATCCAAACACCATATTCAAACAAATGAACATGTATGTATTCCAGTAAGACTTTTTTCCAAAACAGGAGACAGGCAGATTTGACTGAAAACTGGAATTTACCTCCTCCTTGCATTATAAGCAATTATTCAGAGCATTTGCATATATTTCTTTAATTTTTTTCCTTTCTCTAATTGCTCTGGCTAGAATTTCAAGAACTATGTTTTATAGGAGTGGTGACAGAGGGCATCTCTGTCTTGTTTCTTTTTTTAGAGGGAATGCTTCCAATTCTTCTCCATTCAGAATGATGTCAACCTTGGGTTTAGCATAGATAGCTTTGATAATGTTGAGGTATGTTCCTACTATACTTAGTTTTCAATTGTTTCTTTTGTTTCAATTTTATTAATTTCCAACCTAATTTCAATTAGTTCCTGTATTTTTCTACTACTTTTAGCTTTGGTTTGTTCTTCTTTTTTGGGAGCTTTGAGATGTAATGTCAGGTCATTTATTTGTTGACTTTTACTTATTTTGATGTATGAGCTTAATGCAATAAACTTTCCTCTTAGCACTGTCTACATATTGTCCCAGAGATTTTGATACATTGTATTGAAGTTCTCATTTACCTCTAAGAATTTTTTTATCTTCTCTCTGACATCTTCTATTATCCATTCATCATTTAATAGTGTATTGTTTAGTCTCCAGGTTTTGGAGTAGCTTCTATTCTTTATTTTTTTATTAATCTCTAATTTAATTCCATTATTATCAGGTAGAATACAGGGTAGTATCTTTATGTTTTTTGTATTTGCTAAGACTTGCTTAATGGCATAACATATGGTCTATTTTGGAGAAGGATCCATGTGCTGCAGTGAGAGAAGAGTATTTGCTTGTTGACGGATAGAATATTCTAGATATGTCTGTTAAGTTTAAATTATTGATTGTTTTATTGAGGTTTGTAGTTTCTTTGTTTAGTTTTTGTTTGGATGACCTATCCAGTGGTGAGAGAGGTGTGTTAAAGTCACTGAGTAATATTGGATTGTGGTCTATTTGATTCTTGAAGTTGAGTAATGTTTGATTGATATATGTAGATACTCCATAGTTTGGGACATAGATATTTACAATTGCTATGTTTTGTTGATGTACAATTCCCTTAAGCAGTATGAAATGCCCTTCTCTGTCCCTTTTCAGTAACTTTGTTTTGAAGTCCACTTTATCTGATATGAGGATGGAAATCCCTGCTTGTTTATGTGGTTCATGTGAATGATATATTTTTTCCCATCCTTTCATCTTCAGTCTATGAATGTCTTTCCCTGTGAGATGAGTCTCTTGAAGGCAGCATATTGTTCTGTCATTTTTTAAAAAAATCCAATTTGTCAATGTATGTCTTTTGATTGATGAGCTTAGGCCATTCACATTCAGGGTTATTATGGAAATATGATTTGTATTCTTGGTCATTTTGGTTTATTTTTGGTTTTTCACTTGGCTTTGTTTCTCCTTTGATTAGACTTTCTTTTAATGTAGTTCCTCCCTTTGCAGATTTTCATTGTTGTTATTAATTTATACCTCATGGAATATTTTGCCAAGAATATTCTGTAGTGCAGGCTTTCTCATTGTAAATTCTTTTAACTTTTGTTTATCATGGAAGGTTTTTATTTCATCATCACATCTGAAGCTTAATTTTGCTGGGTATAAGATTCTTGGTTGGCATCAATTTTCCTTCAGAGCTTAGTATATGTTGTTCCAAGATCTCCTGGTTTTAAGAGTCTAGGTTGAAAAATCTGCTGAGATTTGAATTGGTCTCCTCCTATATGTAATATGAAATTTTCTCTTATGGCTTTTATAATTCTATCCTTATTCTGTATGTGAGGCATTTTCATCATAATGTGCCCTGTTGTAATTTTGTACATTTGATATCCTGTAAGCCTCTTGTATTTGGTTTTCCAATTTATTCTTTATGTTTGGAAAATTTTCTGATATTATTTCATTGACAAGGTTGTGCATTCCTTTGGTTTGAAACTCTGTGACTTCCTCTATCCTGATAATTCTTAGATTTGATCTTTTGATGTTATCTCACAATTCTTGGATATTCTGTTCATGGTTTCTTACCATCTTCACTGTGTGGTCAACTTTATTTTTGAGATTGTATATTTTGTCTTCATTGCCTGAAGTTCTGTCTTCCAAGTGATCTATTCTGTTGGTGATGCTTTCTATGGTGTTTTTTATTTGGTTTATTGTTTCCTTCATTTCAACAATTTCTGGTTTGTTTGTTTGATTTTTTTTTGGAATCTTTATCTCTTTCTTGAAGTAATCTTTAGCTACCTGCATTTGCTCTCTTATATCTTTGTTGGAGTGGCCCATTTTTGCCTGTATTGTTCACTTAGGTCACTCTGTAATTCAGAGATCATTTTAATTATGTATGCTCTGAACTCCTCTGACATTTCATCTACTGTGCTATCAATGCATTCTATTATTGTAGTATCTTGGTTTGTTTGGGGCACTTTCCTCCCTTATTTTTCCATGTTGTCTATGTGTCTTCCTCTCTTGCAGTGCAGATCTAAGTTATTACAGTTTCTACCCTGTAATCTTGAAATGTCCCTGCAGGTTACTAATAACTCACCTCTAAGGGGGATATCAATGTTTACAGCACCCAATGTAACCAATATGTAGCCATAAATCAATTAGCTCCTATTTGGACATATACAGTTTTTACACTATAAACAGAACTGATCAGTTCAGTTATCTTTTGCCATATATCCAGTAGGTTTGCATAAGATTTTACAGTTTCTAATGATGGACAGAGAGAGAATGGGGAAGGGGTAGGATGTGATGTTTATGATATAAGGTTTGAGAGTATAGAGGTATTAGATTATAGTACATGTGAAAGGGGAATAAAAAGAAGTTGGCTGTTATCAGGAAAAAAAGAGGGAGAGAAAGGTGACCCCATGCAAGGCTCTTTGTTGCCGCTTCAACAGAATGGTGACTGTTAGCACACTTAGTAGGGATTCCTCCTGTGCAACCAGTCCCACACAGACCTTGGTGATGGTCTTCCAGGTCTTGGTTATTGTCTCTCGATTGAAGCAGCCACATCCCTAGTTGGTCTCGGTGGTAGCATCAAGCCTGTAGGTACCTTGATATTGGGCTTCCAGACCCCAGTCATTGTCCTTACATGGAAGCTGCTCCAACTAAAGATGGTGGATGTAACAGTGGAGGTAACCTCAAATGGCAGTGGAGGTGCCCAAGCTGGAGACAACTGCTTTCAGAGATGGGGCTGGAAGTATGGGCTATGTGCTGGCGTTGGGTGGCTGTCTCAGTGGTGGCATGCGGTGCTGCAACAGGCAGCCGTCCCTGTCCATTGTCCACAGTGTAGATTACCGTGTTGGGGGGACTATGTCAGTGTCTATAGAGTGGGACCTCACATTGGTGGACAGGAAGCCTCAGTACGGTGTGTGCAGGCATGGTGTTCCTGTCTGCATGGGTGTGGTGTTCCCAGTCAGGCCTCTGGCGTGCGGGCGCAGGTGTGTTCCGGGTCTCCCAACTTCTTTTTACTTAAAAATATTCCAGTTAATAAAATAGTGAGGATTCAAATTTAGGCATGTATAGCTTCAACCTAAATCACTTCCATTTTTTTTTCCTATTAAGAATACATTTATAAAGAAACATGAAAACCAGTAAAACATGCAAAAATTAAATGTTTTATATAAGACATGACTAGCTAGTTTGATTTTCCAAATCTGGAAAACTTTTTAGGATCATTAGTTTTGACATGATGTATTCTTTGTAAGAATATTGGATGTTTGTGGTCAATTATAGGGAAAAGTATTGTAGGAAGCAGTTTGAAGGAAATTACAGAAAGCAATTGATTTATTTGCTTAGAGAGTAATTACATGAATAAAGTCTTTCTTTAATTGTTAATGAAGGTATGATTTTAAACATTAACCATAAAATTAATAGTAGCATGCTCAGACAGAGTGGTCTGTGATTTGATTATTTCTTGTGTTGTTTCTTCAAATCACTTTTGTAATTTAGTTTTCATTAAAATGCTAATATTCACATTGGTTTTAGAATAGTAATAAAGTCTGCTTCAAAATTTTCAAAAGTTAAGTTTCCCAAATTCTAGTAAGAACATCCTTACAAACTTAGGATTACAAATAGAGAAAATATAATGAAGAATTAAGATATGAACATATAGAATTTATCTCAAGAAGGAATATTTTCTGAGTGCACCTAATATGAATAAATCCATACCAAGAAAGGCTTATAAGTAGTAGAGACTTCTAATAATAGTAAAAGAACAGTTTTATTCTTTTCAACTTTTTCCATTTAACTTATTTTTGCTTTCACTCACTGACTCCCTTTTCATCACAAATGGAAAACTTTCTTCTGTATTCCTCAAAAGTGGATCTAAAAGTTCAACTGAGCAGCAATGTGATTTCTAGTAATGCTCTGACTGTGTCTTAAAGTACTTACCTGGACTATTGGAAGGATGTGGAAGCACTTTACTTGAAAGCATGATATCAACTTACATTCTTATTAAAGCAAAAGAGAGCAAAACTCATAGACTATACTATTTCTAGGTACATTGGCACCACTATCATCTATAACTTCTGATGAAGAAGAGTGTAATTTTCACTGAAAAGAAAAAATATTAGTATTGGATGGAATTTGAGTAATCATAAAAAAGGGATTTAGAAGTATTCTTGAAAATTTAATTCAATACCCTTTCACCTCAGAAGTGAGGAAATTAATGCTCAAAGAAGTCAAACTTGCTCAAATTTATGTTGCTGGTTCGCTTTCACTTTTTGGGCAGAGCTAGGAGAATGACTTGTCTTAAAAGAAAGCATTTATTTTAAAATAGTGCTGAAAAATTCAAGGATATGAAGTATTGCCATCTTTTGAACAGCACTGTGGCTCTAAGGTGACCCTTTCTGTCTAGCATAAAGATGTGAGGGAGCATTTTCCACATGTTGTTTCTTACAAGAAATAGAAAAAAATTTTGAACTTATCACCAGTTCACACTGTGAAAGAAACTTCCAGAAGAAACTAGAAAACAAGGGTAATTAGTCTCTCTACCAATGGAAATTGATAATGATGTGACTTTGGTACACAGGCTAACAGCATTCAACATTTAGAGTATGTTTTTCAGTTAGCTACTTTTGAAAACAATTTAGGGGATAGTATTTTAGTGACACTTTAAACCAGATGTCTGTGATTTCATATGTTTAAATCTTTGTGGTTTGCAAAGACATTTAAAATACATATGTATGCTGGGGATGTAGCTCAGGGGTAGAGCAATCACCTAGTATAAACAAGGCCCTGGGTTCAATCCCAGCACCACACACACACATATACACACTCACACAAATCTGTGTATATCTATAAATGTATATGTATATGCATAACATATATTTATTAAAGGGTTCATAACAATAACACATGTACCAGATTAAAATGTAAAATGATAAATAATTTTTTACCCTTAAGTTCAACTCCTAAGGCTGTTAATTATTTTAGTACTACCTCCATATATGAATGGTTTACCAATTTTGCTTAAATATTTATTTAGTTAAATATTTCCTGTTATAAATGAGGATTTAATTTACTTAAGTAACTTCCTATCTCTTTTCCATTTCCCTATATTAATTGAATCATTTTTGATTTTATGTGTCCTCGTTATTATGATGTGTAAAATTAATCACTTGAAATACTCATGAAAATAATATTCTCTTATCTTTTCTTCTTTCCTTCTTTCTTTTGTCTTAAGTTTTAATCTTTCTTCTACTATCATAGACTTTCATAACACTTACTATCTACCAGCTGGGACTTTCAGCTTTTCAAGAATATTTGCTTAATTTATTCTCACAATGATCTTATAATGTAGGTGCTATTATTATCATCCCTATTTTATAGATGAGGAGACTGAAGCCAAAGGATGAGCCAATGATACAGGTCATGTAACTAAGGGGTAGTGTATGGATTCAAGCCACATAATTTCCTCAGCATGATGCTGAACATGGGGTTAGCATCTTGTTATTTTGTATTTTCCAAAAGTTCAATCATATGTGAAATTGTAAAATTCCTATAATTTATTTCCCAATAGGAAAAATTGGCCTCCAGAGTTTATTTTTTAATTTTATCATTTTATTTTAGTCAGCATTAGAAAATGAGAAAAGAAAATGATTATTAGACTGTGCCTCAAGTGACTTGGCAAGGGAGAATTACCATTGGGTGGACCTGTTCCTGCTCCAGGAATATCACCTGATCATGACCCAAATGATATCCGAGGAAAGAAAATGAGATAATGTAGATAATATCCTCAAAGGGGCCTCCCTTCACTGATCCAATCTTAACAGTTTTCTCAGTCAATACTAAGGTTCGTGGGTTTTGTTAATAACTGAGGTCTGAATTTAACCTTAGTAATTTTTAAAATTACCTTCCATTGGTTTATGGTTTCAATTTCCTATGTACTTTCTGGTTTCTAGCTGTGACATCGCTAGAAACCATTTGGTTAATTATTTCCATGTGATTTTCATTTCAGACCCCTCTTATCTTTCTTGCCCTCTCTATGGAATCTCAGCATCTCTTACCTACAAGAATGGGCAAAGAGGGCCACCTGCTGTCAGACAGCCCCTAACCTGAGGACTTCCTTGTCATTTCTCTTTAGGTGGTTGGTCATCCTAAGGAACTTGGATAGATGGACTTAATGTCAAACTCAGGTAATAAATATTCTGTTCTCAACTTCTGGCACATTTACTTTAGAAAACTCCAAGTGAAAATTACCTAGATCAAAACTGTATGTTAAATGACAGATTTGGTTTTATGATGTAGGAAGCTTGGGAGGCCCATTTTCCCTAATTTAAATTAATTTACTTCTGTCTGACCTAATAACTTATGGATGAATTGAACCTCTGGGTAAAAATTGTAGTGGTTATTACAGTACAAAATGTAATCTCACTGTATCTTACACATTCAACATTATTTCATATTAAATATTGATAAAAGCCTCTTCTTTTTGTCTTTGCCATACAACATATACCCTTTGCTTTGATTCCCATATACCCAAATTCTAGATGTTCTTGATTTTAGCCTCCTGGGAGGCTATTAAAATGCAATTCCTTCTCAGGAAGACTATAAAACAACCAGTAGTGAAAGGAACTAGAGTCCTTATGACTTATAAAAGTATTTTGAGTTTATGAAAAGAAAAGCCACAGGGGCTGGGATTGTAGCTCAGCGGTAGAGCGCTTGCCTCGCATGCGTGAGGCCCTGGGTTCGATCCTCAGCACCACATACAAACCAATAAAATAAAGACGTTGTGTCCATCTATTAAAAAAAAAAAAAGAAAAGAAAAGCCACAGGTATTAAGTAGGTGAATGAAAACTTCAGTCATGCTCTAGATAAGTATTGGGCTCTAGGAATCTCATCTAAAGGGTAATTTCAGATAAGGCAGAGGACAGTAATTTCCAGGGTATGCCATTCACCAAGGATGAAATCATCAAAAATTGGCCAGGCTTTTGGAAACAGGATTAAAAAACATGAGATAAGAAAACACTCCCTAGCCTTCACACCCACTAATTTGGCTAGAGACAATAGGTCTTTCTTACCCTATATTCAAAAAGGACTGGCTGTGGGGTGATAGAATTATCAAGTGATGTTACACAATGCAGGTATGAGGGAGAGACATCAGAACCCAGGCAACTGCAGAGAAAGAATCACGTAAGTGGCTTTAGTTTTCATGGTCTGGGTAGAGCAGTTATCATTTGATATTGTTATTAAAACTTTTAGCCTAGTCATTATTTTAAAAAACAATCACCAGAAATTTTTATTTTACAAAACTAAAACTCTGCATCTATTAAGCAACAGCTCCATATTCCGTTCTTTCCCTCAACCCTTGGCAATCACCATTCGACTCTGTCTATGAAGTTGACCACTCTAGATACCTTGTATAAATAGAATATAAAAAAAACCACTCTTGGTCTTTTTATGACTGATATTTCATGCAGCCTAATGTTCTCAAGATTCATCTGAGCTGTAGCATGTGTCAGTTGTAGCATGAATTTCCTTGTTTATTAAAACAGAACAGTATTCCTATGTGTGTGCATGTATATGTGTGTGTACATGTGTGTATGTGCATCACATTTTTCTTATCATTCATCTGTATATGGAAAGTGGGGGTGCATCCAATTTTTAGCTATTGTGAACATTTGTTTATAAGTTTCTATTTTATTTCCACTTTTATTTCTTTTGGTTATATATATCCAGAAGCATAATCATTGGATCATATGGTAATTCTATGTTTATTCTTTTGAAAAAATCACTATCCAGATTTTCACAGCAATGTGCACTTTCATTGGTAATGGACAAGGGTTTCAATTTTTCACACTCATTAACACTTGTTTCTTTTATTGATTGATTACTTGGTTGATTGATTTTAGCCATCCTGATGGTCATGGTGATGTGATATTTTATTGTGGTTTTTTGGTCTGCTGAGTTTTAAGGGATAAGTCTGTAAGGCAATTAAAGACCTCTGCATGCTATGACAATAGCAATCTAGTCCACTTTATTTCTGCTGTGACCAAAAGGTCTGATAGGAACATTTAGAGGAGGAAAAATTTATTTTGGAGGGGTCACCATTTCAGGGTCTTAGTCCACAGATGGCCAACTCCATTCCTTGGGACCCAAGGTGAGGCAGAAACAAAATTGGGCATTGTGGTTTATAAACTCCATTAGAATACATTTCTGATCTTTGCTTCTTCTATTATTTTGTCTCCTATTAAAGGTGCAAGTCCTGCTCTCTTCATTCCCCAAATTAATTCATCCCTCAATAAACTTTTAAATATAATATCATATACTTTGCATACCAGCCTCTAAAGCTACCATGATTATATCATTCCTAATTTTAAGATTTTGTATTTCTGTGTTTTCCATGTTTTATCCATCCTCAAAAGGAACTATTGTTGAATGTGCATGGACACTTTATCCTGCATAAGTATATTCTCCTTTATATTTTATCATATGTTTTCTTTTGGTATGCTTCAGTTTTGATTGTTTATTTGTACTAAATTCAGAATGTTCATTCTTTGTATTTTCAGAGTTAATATTCTCTTGATGTGTGTTTTACAATTTTTCAAAAATTCAATTTACCTTTTCCTGTTTATTATTTATTTGCTTTTTAAAAATTAAACCTTTCAAAAGGATCTCTTATTTAGAAGTATTAATTGTCTCTAAGCAAGGTGGATTAATTGCCATTGTTTCCATCTTAGGATTTCATTCTCAAACTTTAAGCTATTTTTTCTCTCTTTTTTCTTTCTTCTTTTTTGAAAGATTTGAGTAAATTTACAGGGTATAAATTGGCTACAGTTTTCCTGGTACTATATTCCATATTAAGAATGAAACTCAAGGTTTCACCTTCTAATACTCAAAAATACTGTAGGTTTATCTAGTTTCTAGTAGTGACTCAAATTCCTCACTCTACTTCTTGGTCATATTAATCAAAGAATGGCTGGGGAGACTCCTATGCTCAAGTTACTAATTTGAGAAAATTATATCTAGAGTCTTACTGTTGTGCCTAAAATATATCAAGTACTTAATAAAAGGTTGTTGTTATTTGTATTGATTTATTTTTACTAAGGTTCTTATTTAGTTTATTTGCTTGATTATATTCCAGTGCTAAATTAGACTGTTTTAAATTTCATTTATGACAACAGAAATTATAAGATTTTATGGGGGGCGGGTACCAGGGATTGAACTCAGAGGCACTCAACAACTGAGCCACATGGCCAGCCCTATTTTGTATTATTTAGAGGCAGGGTCCCACTGAGTTGCCTTGTGCTTCACCTTTTTTGAGGCTGCTTTGAACTCTTGATCCTCCTGACTCAGCCTCCTGAGCCTCTGGGATTGACTGTGCCTGGCTATAAGATCCTTTTTGCTGTTGTTTTTCCATCTTCATTTCTTTTTCTCTTTTATTTTCTGCTTTTACTAAGAATTATTTCTCACCACACTGGCTGTTGTATATTTTTGGATTTGGTTTCTATGACCATATTCATTCATTCATTCACACTTTATACTATGTCTCTTCCATTGATCATGGTTTCAGCTGGCTCAGATCAAGAAGCTTTAATTAGTCAAACCTTTGTTCACTTTGTTCTTCTTTTTATTCTTCTCAGTTTCCAGAATAATGCCAACAACTTGCATCTTATCTTAAACTAGAGACAAATAATTTGATCCTTTTTGATGCTTGTGTTATACACGGTATAGTATGGGTTGACAAGAACCCATTTTGTGTCTCTCCAGTAGTTTTGGTACCTTCAGAGGACATTAAACTGGAAGACATTAAAAAGCCCAAGCCCCACACCATCACTTTGAAAAATCATACTAGAGACTTTAAGGCTCGTTGGTACAAAGTGGCTTACAGGGAGATTATCTAGTTTGTGTACATTTTGGGGCATCTTTCTGATATATTTTAAGCATTTCCAAAGTCCAGTTTTCTTGCTACCATCCAAATCTTCATCCACAAGCCTGGGAAAGCTTGCCAGGTCTGTACATGAACATTTGGAAAGAAGGCCTTTCTGTACTAATTTAAATAACTTTCTTTTTAACAGTGTTGGTATTGTAAGTGGTGAGAAATCAGGGTGAATAGAATTACTCTAAAGAATTCAAGTTTGAATTACACAAAGACCAAGTTTCTTTTCTGGGCTTGAGAGGTGTTTATCTATCTTCTTTTACAGAATACAAAAAGAACATACAGGGGTGTATTTCATTAAAACACAGAAACATGTACTAATGATTTGTAAAATTGCTTAGATGACCAGAATTTAAGAAAATATAAAATATACAAAATACGTTTGGTAAAGTTCCCCTGGAAGTGTTATCTGGCAAACATTATACATACATATAGAAATTTCACACATACACCCCCTACATGTACACTTATACCACATGCTCACATATATAGGGCAAAAAGAAATCTTTCCAACAATGACAAAAATGTCTCATCATGGCTTAAGTTACTCTTTGTACTTATGTGATTTTAAATAAAACACACTTCATTATTCTCTGATCTTGTCTTTTCTCACCCCTTTCCAAAGATAACTACACATCAATTTAATCTTTCATTCATTAATATTACAATTTTAACTGGATGGATGATCTCATTCTAAATACTTCCAAAGTAAATGTTTTGATACAAAAATGATTGATATGTAGCAGTCATCACCTGACTCCTAACACTCCCGTTCCAATTATTCAAGGTCTTAATATGATTTTCTAACAGATATAATTTTAAGATTAAAAAAAATGTCACTCAGCACATTTGCATAGCAAGCACCTCTAAAGAAATTTATAAATGTTTCAATCTTTTCTTTTCTAACACCATTATAAATGACTTCATGACAAGTGCAAATTTTCTTCCTTGTTCTTTGGGAAGTACCAATCAGACATGGATTTGAGTGACGCCTCTTTTAAGAAAGAACAAAGGAGACTGGCAACTCAAATAATCTAAAATCCTGACTTGTTACTGTCACAATGATTGCCTGAATTTTAAAAAAGAAATGGGCCATTAATGGTACAATGTAAATAATTATGTAGGCTCTGAGATGATTAGTTAGCAAGGTGGCAGAATTATCTTGTCAAACATAAAGTATTTTTAAATATCTAAAAAGGAACTCTAAAATATCAATCCTGAGAATAAAAACCATTGCATCTAACACTACTATGCCCAGAATAATGATAATTAAAAATAGGATTCTGTATTTTTCTGACAAAGAATCTTTATAAAGAAAATGGCGAAGTAGCTCTCTGTGTCTCTTAATCTTCAATTTGCTACAAAATGTTATCCCACAGTTGAACTGTGACAAAACTGAAGTGGCGCATTTTGGGATTGTAAGTATTCCCACTAAAATAAATCTCAATTTTAATGGTCTACTTTCATTATTATTATTGTAATCATTGGTATAATAGTTTATATTTTAATCACTGATTCTATGCTAGTCATTTTTCTGATTTTTCTTTTCTTTTTTTTTTTTGTTTTACATTTTTTATGTCACTTCTTTCCACCCTGTGGAATAGTTACTATTGTTACATTGCTTATGTAGAGGTGGTGAATCAGTAAGGGTTGGAAAATATAAGAAACTTGGCTAAAATCACAGTATGAGAAAGAAGTAGGATTTTAATACAAGTGATTCTCCACGGCCTTCAAAAAGTCTTAAGGATAATTTATCCTATTTTATTATATAATGTTTGAAACAACAAATTTCAATGATTACATAGCATTTAGATATACATTTTCTTAATCATTCTGATGTTTTCCTCAGGAAATGTTGCTAGAAAAAGTATTACTGATTGAAATGAATTAACTTTAAAAAAAGATTTTGAAAAACAGTATGAAAATTTCTCAATAGATTAAAAGTTGAACTACAGTATGATCCAGTATTCCCATTACTGGGTATATATCTGAAGGGCATAAAATTAGTATGTGAGAGAGACATATGCACTCCCCTGTTTAATGCAACACTATAGCCAAGAAATGGAATCACCTAAGTGTTCATCAACTGATTAATGATTAAAGAAAATGTGGTACATATATATAATGAAAAACCATAAAAAAGGATGAAATCGTGTCATTTACAACAACACGGTGGGCCTGAGTACATCATGTCATGTGAAATAAGCCAGGAACAGAAAGACAAGAACTGCATAACCTCACTCATATGTGGTATCTAAAAAAGCTGATCTCATAGAAATTGAGTAGATTGATGGTTTACCATAGGCTGAGGAGAATAGAAGGTAGGTAGAATAGGGAAGTTTGAAAAATAAGTAGTATGTTATAGTTAGAGAGGAACAAGAAGTTCTGAGTTCAGGAGGGTGACTATAGGTAATAATAATGTGCTATTTATTTTCAAAGAACTAAAAGGAGAGGTTGAATGTTTTTACTATAAAGGAATGATAAATGTTTGAGATAGATATTTACTTGATTTTCACATTAAACAATGCATTTATGTAGTAAAACATCTTATGGAACCCCATAACTGCACAGTTATTTTATATCATCAGTTAAAAATGAAAAAAAATGTTTAAAATTTTTTTTTTGCTTTTCTTGTTACTTGACTCATTGGTTTTACTTCCCCAACCCACAATGAGTATTTTTTATTTATTTTATTGAATGGGCAAAAATTTCTTATTGGCTTTTCTTTGTTTGATAGACATAAAAAAAATCAAAACAAAACCCCTCATTCAGGTTAGATTATTGGCAGTTAAAAAAATTCTCAACACATTGTTATGTTATCAATATTTATTAGTTATTTTAGCATTTAATAAGTTAATTTTATTTTATCAGAATTCTGCAATGTTCTGACGTTCAAGACAAGTCAGGTTCAATTTGGTTCTTGAGGAACCTTGAGAAGAAGAAATGTGAAAATAATGATGAACTCACATGTTAAGTGTTAGAATCAATAGGGAAAAGGTGCAAGTGGGGCCTGAAGAGGACCTCATCCTGGTCTGGTTAATCCAGGAGAACTTCATGGAGGAGACAGTGTTTGTGCTCTGTCGCCAAGGATAAACAGAAATTTGAGTAGAGAAAGATATTTTAGGGAAGAAATGGAGCATAAACAAAGTAAGAAGCCATGAGAACAAAAGTCAAATTCAAGGAAAAGTAAGAAATTAACTTTTAAATTAAACGTCAAATAAGTATTCTGAAAACAACAAGGAATGGAGCATGAGGGATTGTAACAAAGTAATGAAGAACCTTTGTGCGTGTGAGAGAGACTGAAATGTCAGTAGACAAAATTACTATTTAATTGCAATACACTATTTTAGCCTTGATAAGTCATGTAAAAATCATGCTCATAATTAGAAATTCAAGATCTGGTTATTTCTTATAATGACTCCAATTTTGAAGCAAATTATTTTCAAATATCTTGATGATGATAATTTGTACCTACTATAGACTGATGTAAAATTTTCTGCCTAATAGCCACACTCAGCTCCAACAATTCACATCTCACAGCTTCTCAGAAGCATCCATCTATTGATCCAGACAGAATATCTTTTTATTGTCAATAACAAATATACTGGCTTTGATTTCAACCATTTTCATTAATTTTGTTCTCACAAGAAATATTTTTACTCTGGTCTCCTTGCCACTTTTTATATTTAACTCACCCATCAAAACAGCTTCAGTGCCCATTATTACATAAGTCATCTAGCTTTTATTGGAAGCATTTCCAAATGTCTATAGATCTAATATTCTCTCTATCCTGAATTTTACAAGTTATTTTATTTTATTTTTGGTACTGAGCATTGAACTCAGGGTCCTTTTTATATTTTATTTGGAGAGAGGATCTTGCTAAATTGCTGAGCCTGGCTTTGAACTTGTGATCTTCCTATCTCAGCCTCCCAAGTCCTGGGATTACAGGCGTGCTCCACTATGTCTGGCCTGAATTTTGCAGGTTTTACATTGTCATTTTTCTCTAATTTCATTGTTTAAAAAAGAACATTATTCACAAAGAAAATTAGACTAAGTATGTACCCAAAATTTATACCAATGATTATTTTTCACATTTACTCACTCATTCACTTTTCAGGTAGTTATTGTGTGCCTTGTATATGCAAGGCATGTCAAATTCTGTCAAATTCTGAAGATCTTCAAGGTATCAGGGTTCAGGTACTCTGGAAGTTCAAAGTTTAATAGTTTACTAAAACAGATCCTTAATTTTATCTCTTACCTTTTATTTCTAGGCATTTGAATAAATTTACCAGATATTTAAATTAAGTGTTGAGTTCTTTAAAAGATGCAAAGGTGGCACAATGTAAGAAATTGTCAACTATTGTGGTTGCCTGTGAGAGTTGGATATGGGAAATTCAGAGATACTTTCGCACAATGGAGGAGGGTTTTTAGATTTGTGAAAAATGAGCTCACAAGTGAAAAAATCAAAAGAAATATATGTCTAGTCAGAAGAAATTGCTTATCTCATAATGAGCAAAGAAAGGCATATCAGGAAACATTAGATGATATAGATTCAGAATTAAGAATGAGGACTAGTGCAAGATAAGAGTAATAAGGAGGAAAAAGTCCTCTATGATTTGAAATAGAATTTAAGATTTATCTTAACGTTGAGAGCTATTCTTGAAGTATTTAACTGGTGTAGTGCTAGCATACCATTTGTATATCCAAAATATTACTCTTGTGGATAGTGGAAAGTGCATCGATGATAAAAGAAATAAAGGACAGGTAAATAAAGTTAAGGATCCATTTTAGTTGTCCAGAAATGTTAAAGGCCTTAATTGGTAGTGGGAAGAGAGAGACAGATGCTTATTTTAAAGTACTTTTTCAGATCAAGTAGACAAAATTTCGTGACTGATTAGATATATCAAGTGAGTGGAAAGAGGAACCAGACTACAATAACTAGATTTTTCTAATTAAATAACCAGGTAATGTATTAGCCAAGATAAGATGTTATGATGAGAAACTGGTATGATGAATGTAAAATTCAATTTTATAAATGCTGATTTAGAGGCTCCTCTGAGTTCAGAAAGTTGTCATGTAAGTAGATTATTGATCTTAGAAGACTGATCTGGCCCAAATTTGTGGATTTGTAGGTCATCAAAATGGAAATAGGTGAAATTACTCAGGAAGGTGGTCAAAGCCCAGGAGATCAGGCACAATTCTTTAGGCTCTCATTCTTTGCCATGTGTCCATGCACAAAAATCTCGCTTGATGTTTGAAACACAAAGCTGTTATAAGGATACATATATATAAATCAGATACAACTTAAAATCTATAGTGGGGGCAGTTAGGGAGGGGTCAGCAGAAACCTGTGCACATTTCAGGTGAATCTAAGTTTGACCTTCTTCAGGTCTCTCCTTGGGACCTATAAACAGCTGATGTTCAAAACAAAATTAAGTACAATAGTTTTGGACTGACTTATGCACTGGTCTCTACTAAAACCATTTTCTTTTTCATACTCCACAAACTAAAGATAAACAGCTTATCCAGAACTTGGCTAACATCTTTATTTCATGTGTAACTTCGTAGTCCTTGCTAGATGATAAATTTGGGGGTTAAACAATTTTTCTATTCATTAGAATTAAAGCAAATCCTAACTCAGACTAAAAGTAGTAAAATGTAAAGAGGAGCTAGACAGTAAATTTTGTTCACATTTCAAAGAGCTTAGTAACGCAGGTTATGGAGGAATTCATTTGCTTTCAATAGTGGGATTACTGTAAAATTTCCAATACCTTTGAGTTGAGGATTAAAGGTAAGGCTTAGAGTGAGAAAGAGGCTATACATAGGACCTGAGAAATGAAGTGCAGAGATAAGTAAAAATGTGTGTTTATACACTGGATGTTTAAAATTTCAGTTATAGAGCCAGTATATTTACAGTTATTGTTTATTAGCTTTATCTATTTCTATTTAAAATTCATTAATGGAAAATTCATTAATGAAAAAAGTTGATGGCTTCTCCCTTACTTCTTGTTATGATATAGATGTTAAATGTCCTCTCAAAACTCATGTGTTGAAGGTTTGGTCTCCAATGCAGCAATGTTCAGAGGTGAGGCTTTTGGGAAGTAATTCAATGATCATGAGGGTTCTGACCTCATCAATGGATTAACCAATTGATGAGTTAATAGTTTTAGGAGATTGGGCCCACATGGAGGAAGTAGATCACAGTGCATGTTGCCTTTGAAGGGTATATTTTGTCTCTGGATGCTTACCCTTCTCCACTCCCCTACCTACATTTTCTGGCCACCATGATATGAGCATCTTTCTCTGCTACACCCTTCTACTATGATGTTCTGCTTCACCACAGGCCCAGAAACAATGGAGCCAGCAAACCATGACTTAAACTTCTGATACTATGAACCAAAATAAAACTTTTCCCCTCTAAGTTAATTTTCTCAGATATTTTGTCACAGAGATAGAAAGCTAATTAATACACTTTCTTCCTTCCCTCCCTCCCCCCTCCCTCCCTCCCTCTCTCCCTCCCTCCTTCCCTCCCTCCTTCCCTCCCTCCCTCCCTCCCTTCCTTCCTTCCTCCTTCTCTCCTTTGTCCTTCCCTTCCACCCTCCCTCCTTTTTTGCCTTGGAATTTTTAGCACTGAACAAATGTTCTGGCTAATAAATACTTGTGAATTTAGATTAAATTGTTTTAATCAATGTTCTGTGGTATATGAAACTGGGGGTTAATTTTAAACTGAATGTGCAAATTTCATCCACATTTTATCTTCTTATTTCACATTCAAATTTTACAACCCACTATTCAAAACTTTTATCTCAAATCACTAATAGAATACTCAAAAACCATTTTATGAGATTGAATAATAAATGTAGATTGATAATATTCTGCTACAAAAATAATGCTGAGCTACAGAAAATTTGCTCAGCAAAGTACTTTGGATTTAACCTTCTTTGAAGTTTGTGGGAATTGGCAGTTGTCTTTATCCAGGGGCAATGCTTCAGGCATTTTTTTTTCTATTTTCATCATATGTACTGTAAAATATAAGGATATCTATCTTTAATATACTTAAAATTCTTTGTGTTCATATTTGACTCAACTTTGGGGATTCTTTTTATTATGTGTACAGTGCTAATTATTCAAATTTAGCATCTTGTTAAGTGTTTGAGAGTACTGTTTGTGTTTTTTCTTAATAAGTTATAGAGAATTAAGACTAAATGTAGAAATAAAGTAATGCCCATATTGTTTTCTACCCATTAACTTCAAGTTTATAATACAAAGATATGACATAAAGCAGATGTTAGAATATTTTGCTTTGGAATGTGATGAGGAGCCAGGAAGAGTTGATATTTATGAGAGGTCCTCCAAACTAGATAGATGGTCTATGTTTCAGATTCCTTTTGCTGTGTAACAACCTACCTAACAGTTTAGAACTTAAAATACCCAACATTGTATTTATTTACATTCAGGTAAGTCTTGGGTGGATTGTTTTTATGTTCCATGTACTGTCAATCACTCAAGTGGTTGTAGTAATATGGAGGCCAGACCTGAGCATTCAGTCATGTGTTGAGAATCTTGGTAAGGTTGGTTTGGAGATGGACTCTATCTCTTATTGTCCATGTAGCTTTCTTTACATGGCCTGCCTGGGCTTCATTTGTTTGTTTTCATAGGTAGGTCCTAGGAACAAGCATTCTGGACAACTGATGTAAATCTTCTCAGATCCAGACCCGAAGCCACACAGTATCATTTTGACTGCAGGTGATTGGTAAAAACAAGCCATAGATCTGACCAGATCCAAAGGCAGAAGAAATAGACTCCATCTCTTGATGGTGGACTGACTGCCAGGATCAGGTTAAAAATAAGCATAAGAGAAATAAGTTATTGATGTAATCATTGTTAGAAATCCAATCTGCTACAACTTGATTCACTTCTCTTCATTTTATTAGAGCTGCTTTTTTTCACTTGTGAAATGAAGTGGTTAATTTATTCATACAACCTGTGTTTAAACTAGATAGTTATAATGGAGCGTTAACAAACAGATATAGTTTTGTCCTCTGGAGTTTGTCTGTGGATCATACCAGGTAAAATTTTAATTTCCTTCTCTCAGAATATTCAGTGATATTAAAAATGTAGTAAAGGTACAGCTATAGTTTCCTACTAGAGAATTTGTTTTGTCTCTAAGAATATTTTATTACCCAATGTGGAAGATTTTCCATCTTTAAGTTTTTAAAATGCAGCCTGATTGACGTACATACTATTGTATTCCATTTCATTACTTAAAAAATATTTCTATCTCCAGTTGGATGTGCTGGTGCACTCCTGTAACCCAGAGACTCAGTAGGCTGAGGCAGGAGAATCCTGCCTCAGAAACTTGGTGGAGCCCCAAGCAACTTATTGAGACCTTGTCTCAAAATAAAAAATAGAAAGGACTGAGAATGTCATTTTGTAGTCATGTGCCTCTGGGTACAATCTCCAATATAGAAGGAAGGAAGGAAGGAAGGAAGGAAGGAAGGAAGGAAGGAAGGAAGGAAGGAAGTAGGTAGGTATTTCCATCTCCATATATACAAAATATAAGGAAAAACACCTTCTCTGCACAATAAACAAAACTGATGAATAAAACAGGAAGCATTGGTTGAAATTGTATAAACCAGCAACTGTCTGTTTCAGTAACAGTTATTTTTAATAAAACTATCCCTTCATAGTTAGGCAGATAGATTAAACAACAAACGATAGAGAGAACAAAATTTCTCTTATTACCACTAACTGGTAGTATCTATCATAAAGCACAGCAGTCCAACTTTTTGAAAAGCAAAGTTTTAGGGACAAAATTATGATGTCTAATCTGTCAACATTACCATTTATAATAAACTGAAATCGTTCAATCTGCTCTTACGCCTTTTTCCAAACCATTGTATATAACCTTTCAAAATCTTGTGTAGTTTCAAAAGTAGACTCAATTACCCAGACAAATGAAGCCAATGAATTAACTAATTTGTATTCTCTCTAACTGTTTTGATGGAGCTCCATAAACATGCTGTTAGTTCCATTCCTATGAGCTTTGAATAGTTTACCGTTTGTGACGATGAAAGCAGAACAGGGAATACTTTAACATATGCCAGATTCAAACTGAGTGAAATATGATAGTTTATAATCCATGAGACAGGAGATTGATCTCCAAAAATATTTGCATAAAAAGTACCTGCTTCAGCACCATATTTCTATAGCCCATGTGAAATGAAATCCAGTGCTATCTCTTAATAGTTACATAAATGGTGAGCAGAGTATCTTTCCTTGTCTGAATATAAAAATACCTTTTCCTTTCAGGACTATTTTTTAGATAATTTAATTAATCATGTAATAATGACAATTTTAGAAAGAGTACCAAAATAAAATCACAAATATTTTGAGGGAATGTGATGTTATATTTCTTTCTGAAAATAATAATATGTACATATAAATATATAAACTTAAAAGGTACTTAGTCTTCTTCACTCATCTCTCATTATTTCTTTTAAAGAGTAGGGAGGAGTAAAAGCTTTTAATTGTTGATCATGAAAAGTATGGGAACCATACATTTCTTTTGTCGTTTTTCATTTAAAAATTAAAATTAGCATTTAGAAAAATTGATATTTTTTATACATGGTTCTATGAATTTAACATACATAAATTCATATAACCACCACTACATCAGGATATAAAACAATTACACAATCCCAAAAATCCACATTCCACTTACCTCTTTGTGATCACGCTGTGCTCCTGCAAATCACTCCTGAAAACCACTAACCTACATGTCATTATTACTGTTGTTATGTTTGTAAGATTGTTACAGTAATGTAATCATGCAGTATATAACCATTTGAGGCTGGCTTCTTTAGCTCAGCAAAATACCTTTTTGTTTTTTGGTACTGAGGATCGAACCCAGGGGCACTTAAAAACTGAGCCACATCCATAGCCCTTTTTATATTTTATTTAGAGACAGGGTCTTGCTAAGTTGCTTAGGGCCTCGATAAGTTGCTGGGGCTGGCTTTGGACTTGAATCCTCCTGTCTCAGCCTCTTGAGCTGCTTGGATTACAGGCATGCACCACCATGCCCAGCTCAGTAAAATACTTTTGAGATCCATCCAAATCATTGTGTGTACCTGAAAATCATTGATTTTTATTGCCAAATATTCCACTGTGTGAATTTACCAATGTGTTTAGCCATTTAGCTGTCAAAGGACATCTGAGTTGTTTCCAGTGTTTACTGCTTATTAACAGAGTTGTTATGAACATTCATGTGTGTGTTTTATATGAACAGGTAGTTTTATCTTTCTAAGGTAAATACCCAGAAGTGGCATTGCTGGGTTACATAGTAAGTATATTTTAAACATTTTAAGATACTGTGAAAATGTTTTTTGGATTGCAGATCCATTTAACGTCCCCAAGAGCAATGTGTTAGAGTCTGATTGCTCTGCATCCACACCAGCTCCTGGCATTATCAGTATTTTTTATGTTTGTGGTTCTAAAAAGCATGCAGAGGGACCTTATGTGTGTTTCCCTAATAATATCTAGTGGTGTTCAATATTCCTTCATGTGCTTTTTGCCGTCAATATGTCCTCTTTTGTGAAATTAATGTTCACATTTTTATATTGATTTAGGATGGGTTGTTTCTTTCCGTGTTTTTGAATTTTGAGAGTTCTTTAAATATCTGCGATACAAGTTCTTTGTTAGATATGCAATGTGCAAATATTTTTTATCAGCGTGCACTTAAGTTCTATTCTTTTACAAAACAATGATGCTTTTCTTTCCTTTTTTATTTTGATAAAGTCTAATGATTTTTTCTTACGTGCATTGTGGTTTTGGTATTATATCTTAGAATGCTTTGCCTGATGTCAAAATATAAAATATTTATTTTGTTTCCTTCTAAAAGTTTTGTTTCCTAATAAAAGTTTCTAAAAAGTTTTATATTTGAACTAGTTTCTGCATGTGGTACTAAGTATAAAGTGAAATTTGTTTTTACATCTAGGTGTCTTTTTGTTTCTCCAACGTTAATTTTCTCTTTATTAAATTGAATCGTTTTTATAACGTTTTCAAACAGAATGTTTATCTATATGTGGGTCTACTTCCTGAGTTGTATTAGGGTTCTCTAGATCAACAGAACCAACAGGAAGTATATATATATGAATATGATTATATGATTGGCTTATAGGATCAGAAGTTCAGTAGTTCCCCAGTGGCCATCTACAGGCTGAAGACCTGGGAGAACCAAAAGCTGAAAAATCCCTGGACATTCTCTGGTCAGAGTTTGCTTTAGAAGAGTGAAGGAGCTAGAATCCAGTATCCTCAGGAGATCACAAAAGTAATCAAGGCAAGAAGAATCAAGCTTTTGTTTGCTCCTGCTTCTTCCTTCTTCTACCCCCAACATTTTTTTTTAACAGCCAGGTCCCTAATCTATTGAAGTGTGCTATCCATATTTAGGGTGGGTCTTCTCCTCCTCATCCTCTAATTTGTTCTTGTCAGGACTTTTGGTCACAGTGACACAAAGCTGACTAAAACACTGGCCTTCTATTTTCTTCCATTGATTTATCTACTCTTTTACCAATGCTACACTGTCTTGATTACTGTAGCTTCATAGGTTTTAAAATAGGGTAGTGTAATTTTTCCAATTTCACTGTTATTTTTTAGAACTGTTTTTAGATATTCTTGTTTTTAATTGGTACAAAATCTTAGGATTTTGTTTCTAATTTTCATGGAGTGCTAAACTATTCTATTAAAAAAAAACATGCAGTCGACTTTAATGGATCAGTAACTAAGAAATCTTGAGTTAGCCAGGCGTGGTGGCGCAAGCCTATAATCCCAGCACTTAGGGAGGCTGAGACAGGAGAATCGTGAGTTCAAAGCCAGCCTCAGCAACGGCGAGGCGCTAAGTAACTCGGTGAGACCCTGTCTCTACATAAAACACAAAAAATAGGGCTGAGGATGTGGCTCAGTGGTTGAGTGCCCCTGAGTTCAATCTCCAGTACCAAAAAAAAAATCTTGAGTTATATTTGTGCCACAATTCTATAGTTAAAATTCAGATTATTTGCAATCTGCTAGCATATAGATTTCCTCAAACTTAAAGGCATGAAAGATTTTCATTATATTTTCTCTGTAACTATGTATCCATCAAATATTTTCTAATTTTACTTTAGTTATAAAAGTGATTCTTGTACATTTAAGGTAACTTAAAAAATATAAATAAGCAACAAGAATAAAAGAAAAATTAATTCCAATTCTATGATGGATATTGTAAAGATTTGCAAATCTATTTTTCTATTCCATTCTCCTTTATGTGTGTGTGATATATATATGCACATGCACACACACACACACACACACGCACGCACACACAACCTCTGTTAACTTCTTAATTACTAGCTAAGAATGGCATGGTAAATCACTTCAGTTAAATCTTCGTTTATTATTAAAATATTATGCAATAGAGTTTATGGAAAACAATTGTATGCCAATAAATACAAAGATGAACATGAAAATAAAACACTATTATACGTATTATTTTATATAAATATTATAAAATATTATATTCTAAATATTTAAAATGTTTTAAATTAAGTACAGTATTAGATAAACATTGAAAACAATTCAAATAATTTCCCCCCCTGGAATAAACTGTGAAGCTTTTCTAAATTAAAATATAAAGAAGTTTGGACTTTGACAGACTGATTTTTAGATATTTTTAAATATTTTTGTCATACATGAAAGAATACTGAAACATTCTGTACTACATCCATCTAACAGAGTCCTATAGAGCTATAAAAAAGAATGAAGGAAGGAAGAACTTTAGTTCTTGATGATACTAGGGTGTATCGTTATGTAAAGGAAAGTTAGGTGCAAAGATTATAGTGTTCTCATGTATTGTTAAAAAAAAGAAATAATATGTCCATTATAATATGTTTGTATTTGCAGAAAGTAATAATTAAAACATAGGAAGAATAAACCAGAAAAATAAAATAAGTTATTTGTAGGAGAAAATGGGAATGGGAACAAGTAATAGGGGATAAATAAGAATTCTACAAGTATAAATTCTCACATTGCTTTACAAAGCTTTAACATTATGAAATTGTTAATGATACAAAATTTAAAAATTGAAAATAACAAAAATGATGCCTGAGTATAAGCAGTAACTATCTATCAATCAATCAATCTATCTATCATCTATCTATAATTGTTTATGTAATACACAGGAGACAAATGAATTGAAATTACTTTTTCTAGGAATATTTTTTAAAAATGACATTGTAGAAAATCTTGGCTCTTGATATCATTGTATTGTTGTGGGTTACAGTCTTGATAATCTCAAAAATATGAGTAATTATCCTTAAGAAATTATGTATATTTGTGCACATGCACAATATGCTTAATACTGAGATCATCCTATACAAATGTACAATCATTTGCTATCTAAATCTATCTATTTGCTATCTATCTAAATTTGTTTGTAAAAGAGAGGAAGTCTTAAATAAGAATGTTTTATTAGAGTGTTCTTTTAAAAATGTAGTTGTTAATATTTTTTTCTTTAAAATTTCAGCAGTTTTGTATATGTAATATGAATGATTCTTACTTTTTCTTTACAACTCTTAATATCTTACATTGATATAAGCAAATTCATTACTAATCAAATGATCAAGTAAATTCAAAAGTAGAAAATTTCCCAAATACCAAGTCTAATACAAGCCTGAAATGATTTGTTTTATAATGACTCCACTAATTTGCTAATTAGACTATGTGTCTATTTTTCATTGCAATGGATGTTACTAGTTGTCCTTTGGTTCCAAATTTTAAATCTTATGTGTAATAACATATTTTTGATGTATCATGAATAATATATAAACTATTAAACATATATATAAATTTGCACATTAAATTTAAATGTTAAACCATATATATATAAAATTTTATATTATTGCATTGTTGAAATACATTTGCCATTGTTTCCAGGCTTGCAAAACTATAAGGTATGAATAATTGTTCTGTCATTGATCCAGTGACTCCTGCCAAATGGGTGCTGGCATTCACATTGTAGGTCATTTTTTCTCATTGGGATTTTCTTTCCTAAATAGTTAATTTTTCTCATAAAACCATTCTCTGTAAAAATATTCTGTGCCCGTACTGTAAGCAATGGATGATAGTTATCTATAAGCCTGTATAATGATATTAAAACAAATTGTCTGTTTCCAATATTTAATGATGTACTAAAATAGTTATGGTATCATCTGTGATGGTGAGTTTATAATTTTTTTTCAAAGGGTCTTGGGGTAAAACATATCCATAGCAAGGTTTAAGTGATACACTTTGTTCATTTTATTTGAGAGTTATAGTATGTGAAATATATTCCCATATAAACATGTAATTGACTCTAAAATTTGGCATAAAGTAGGTGTTTAAATATATGAAAGTCAGTGAGGTAGAATTCTTTATGAAATCAGCATTTAGAGACTCAAACTATTTTAATTGTTTATATGAGCGAGTCAAACTTGCCTTTGCCTCTTACTTTCTAAAAGCGTAGTTGAGTAGTGGGAGGTGTTAATGAAATAATGTGGACTGTGACTCAATAAGTTTTATTATTGAAATTTGAGTAGGTAAAAATGTAATTTAAAGTAATCTAAAAGTCTGACTTTTGAAATGGGATTCAATGTAAAAGCATTTCAAAATGATTAAGGTGTATGTGATTTATCTTTTATTACAAAATATTAAAAACAATCATTTTTTTGATTAACACTGAAAATGTAACATATCTTTTCAAGTTATTCCTTTTAAATATTAATTTCCAACAAAACTTTGGCCTGTATCACAGATTTCAACATATTTGGAATTTCTTTGTGTCTTTTAGTTTATATAACCTATTTAGTATGAAAATAGAATTTATAGAGTTTACTTCAACTCTTTCTTTTTTCCTTCTCTCATTAATGATATCCAGTTATCCCAGAAAGGGCCCTTGGAAACGTTATAGAGCCCCCTTTTCTTACTTTCCATACTAAATCATTCTGTTCTTTGTTATGTGATGTCAGTCTTCTAATTACCATTTGAAAACATTTGTTTCTTCCCCATCTCTCTCTGGGCTGAACATACATCATTTCCTAGTTGGACAATAATGACTTTTCACCAACCAATATCACTTCAAAAATTTTGGTCTATTTCCTTTGCAATCAATCCTCCTTCTTGTTAACAACATTATCATTCTAAAATAGAAATATAACACTCACTTGCTTTGACCCTTCTTCACTAGCACAGAGTAAAGTGAACTTTCCTTTGTTTGCAATTCAAGAATCTTTATTATCGGATTATAACCTACCTTTACAGCGTCTATCTCCAGGATTCCAACAACTCCAGAATTTCAACTATTCTAAGTAAATCTCATGAACGGTTCAAGTTCTACTGTCTGTGCAACTGGTGTCTTTCTGTATTTGAACAATTTTTTGCTCTCCTCCATTGAAACAGAGTCAGTTAAATTCTTTTTCCTGTATACCTTCAGGACTACTCAGTGACTACTCCCTTTTTCACTGTCCTCCGTCTTTGCAGGGCACAAAAATCTATCATCTTCATCTTTATACCTGGAATGTATTCCCTAACATGTAATATGCACTGCAACTCAAATGTGTTGAATGACTGAATGAGTAATTTTATTTTGCAGATTACAAAATAGAAGTATCAGTGGGTAAGTAATAAAAATTAACAGAGCAGAGAAGCATTTAAAACAGAAATATAGTTATGAATATGGTAGGCTTTTCTTTTTTTCCCACCAAAGTGAAAGAATCTCATTAAGGTAAAAGTCTTGGAAATTGAAGTCATCTATCTGAACAATTGAATTGATGATTAGACTTGGAAAAACAGTGTTTATTGAGAAGTAACTTTTTGGAATTATAAGAAGAAAAGACATACATAGTTTAGATTAGTGTTTTAAAGGTAACTAGGATTTGCTTAATCAGCTATCATATTGCATATAGTCAGGGAAATGACTGTTGTGAGGAAGGCCTTTATTGTACCCACAGTTTCCTAGAAGCAAGAAGCGACATCGCATGCCTCATGGGGCTGGCATCATGTAAGGAAGCATTGGATTTAGTCAGGAGGCACAAGGAACAAGAGAAAATGTAGGCAGAAGTTTTATTGCAATTTTTTCAGGAAGGAATGAACTAAGGTAGAGTAAAATGGCTTCCTCAGATTGGCTAGTTTGAGCAACTTCAGAGGGCTCTCAGGGTATAGGAGCTGTCCCTTATTGCCTGGTATTGGTCCATGGGTAATTAGAGTAGGTGAATAATCTGGAGAATGAGAGCTGATAAAGCTGATAATCTCCCAATAAAGGAGGTTGTTGAGGATATGGTTTCTGAATTGGTTGGTTTGCATATAAAGCTGCGCTCACAGGTGAGTTGTTCACTATCTCTAGGGATTGATTAATCCAGGGAGGAGCAGGTCCTTCAGGGTCAGCAATGCCCCAAGATGTGAAAGCCTCAGAGTGACAAAAAGACATGGTTAAAACAATTAGAAATACGATAAAGTTGTGAGAAAGGAATCTCAAACTGATGAATTAAGTAATAAATTCTGCTCATCACCTCGATTTTAAACAAGAAAAAAAATCTTTATTTGCAACAATTTGGCTGTTGTGAATTTATGAAGTATGTCAGTTAATACCCGCAACTGAGAGAAAACAGCTCTAAGAGGCTTTGTTTGCAAACAGCTGAAATATCAAGATCTTGTGATGGAAAACTGAAAGCTCTTTCTATATAAAGCACAGCCAGAGTAAGCAGTTCCTACAGTGGGTGGCAGAGCAAGCACACTTCCGCTACAGAAAATGACTCTGGTGCCCGAGTGAATGCTATCATGGCAAAGGTCCCCGGATGTTGGGAGACTACAGGGAGGAGGCAGTGACTATATTCGTTCTCAAAACTTTCTAGAATTTGTACAGTACTTTCTGTCAAATTACTGACTAGGGCATATTATATGCACTTACAGTTGCTAGAGATAAAGACTGATGAATTAAAACTTTGAAGCAAGGTAAAATGAAAGAAAAATATTTTTTTAGCCACTGTAGTTGAAAACCACTTACAAGCGCTGCCTGTCTGGCCTGTTACTCCATCCATCATCCTTTCATGCAGTTCATCAATCCTCTTTTGCTCACGGATAAGTAGTTACCTTCCATTTACACTCTGCTGAGGTGTTAGTGCCAGGGACACCGTGGAGTCAGATGGTGGATTCTTTCATGTTAATGCTCAAATGAGGTACATGAACTAATGGAACCATAGGAAGCTGAGCTTCTCAAGCTTTACGTATGCTGTCTTAAGAGAGACAAATTGAGAAAAATTGATTTGTTTGGTGAGAAAACAAATATACTCTTATTTTAAAAGTGTTTTGCTAACTCTGGAGACATGTTTCAGTTTTGAAAAAAAAATCACAGTAATGTCCATTTTTAGTTCCCACAGAAAATTAAACAGAAATTTGTGGCCAAGTTACTTTCTCAGCTGAGACAATGAGAACTGTATAAAAGCCACTATCATTCACCTTAATATAAAACAGGACATGGTTAGTAACTGTAAAATCACGAAGGATTTTGTACTCCATTAGTTTCTCTTCTCCTTTTTGGCCTGCTCTGTAAGTGCTCCCAGCATAGCTGGAATCCCTACCCTCCATACAAGAAACACAGAATTCCAATCTCCTGCTGCCTTCTCCTGCATTGTTTATTTTGCACACTGGGTACAGAAAGCAAGGGGGTGACAGCTACAGCTACATGACTAAAGTGTTTTATACAAATGGTGGTCAGATGAGAAAAAAATGTGCCGTTAGAGGAAAGGATTCCACTTGTCAATTTAAATGGATTGTAAAGGTTTGATTATGCAGATTCAGGGGTACTTTACCATGGTACAATTGTATAATCTCTCAGTGAAAAAGCCCTTCTGTGAAAATGACTTACATTTTCTAACAGGGACATTGAGGTTGAAGTATAAGATGAGGAAGGAGTGAGTTAAATAAACTCATCCGCAAATCATGATCTATATATCAGCATAGAAAGTTAGGGGTGAGAATGGATATAAGGTGATAAAAACAGTCACAAAAGACTTGACTTTCCTCTCTGAAATTCTTTTATTAGGAACTCTATTTTACCCTTTACTCATTTAGAAATGAGTGCATGAAAAGATTTCCAAGCAATTTGGGGAAACTGAAATTCATCAAAAGAAGGTTCCTATTGTTATCAACAGATAAATCTTGTTTTTATAGTTTATGACTTCTCTAAAAACACAGGTGGCTCTATAGAATGTGATAAAGAGGAGTCATAAAGTAAAAAGCAGAATGCTTGCTTTCCATGGAAGAAATAAAACCTGAAATACAGCCCTCTTCCACACTCTTTTAAATCCCATATTTACTGAACACCTACTGTGTGAAATTCACAGAGCAGGACCAAGTATGAAAACCTACAGTGTATATGTTTTGGTTTCCTTCACCCTTTGTTATAGGGCAAAGGAACTAAAATAAATAAATAAATAAATAAGAACTGTAATGCAAGGAAAAGGGGAAAACTACCCTTTGTCTTGTATGCCTTGTAGCAGGGAGTTTAGGAAGAGTACAAATCATGTACACAAGTTTTAGCTGTTGAGTCTGCTGAACTATGTGTTGTCCCAGTAACTCAGCTGAATCTAGTGCTTTATTCAAATCTCCACAGAACAAGGGCATTTAAGTGAATTCCCACATTAAAAAAAAATGAAGTCTCCATTGCCACTTAGGGATTCAGTATATTGTAGGAACTCAATACATCATTTGTTTAGCTGAAATAAAACAGAGCGTGTTTGCTCATAAGAGAAACTTAGCAAGTATGTCTATTTTTTCTATTCTGTTTTTAATGACATTGATTCATCTCAGAGCTGATGCTGAGATGTATAATTTATAATTATTTCTCTCCCTTTCTTTCTCTCACAAGTTTTTAAAAATGCTTCTCTGAAAGTTAATATTTTTTCTTAAATAACAATCTGAATGCTAAAGTTACAGATATAATTTTTGTTGGTTATTTTAAAACTATATACTTTAGTTAAATTAATATTTTCTTGTGGTATGTTGTGTTGGCCAGCTTTATGTAACAAATACTTGAAATAATCAATTTTTAAATAGAAAAAGTTTATTTTGGCTCATGATTCTAGAGGTTCCAGTCCAGGTTCTAGTGGACCCCTTGTTTTTAAGTCTCCAATGACGGTGCTGAGTAGCCATGGCAAGAGGTGTGTGTCTCATGCCAAAAAACGAAAAGAAAGAGGAAGGCACTAGACTTCTGCAAGCCCAGTGGTCAAAAAACCTTTCACTGGGCCCCACCTCTTAACAGTTCCACCACTTTCCAATAATGCCAGTTCAGGGACCAAGCCTTTAACGTAAAAGCTTTTGGAATATATTCAAGGTCCAAACTATATCATGCATACTTCTATGAATGTTAACATGTTTAGATTCATGTAACCTCCATCATAATCAGCATATAGAAAAGTATTATTAATGAAAAAAATTCTCTCATGCTACCCTTTTTAGTCATTTGCTCCCCAAACTATAATCCCTGACAATCATTGATCTATTCCCTATCATGACAATATCTTTTGGAGAATGAAAGACAAATGGACTTCTACATATTGAGGGTTGCTTCTTTTACTCAGCACAACATTATTGAGGTATATTGAGATTATTGTATATATTACTAGTCCATTCTTCTTTGTTGCTAAGTAGTTTTCCATCTACCACGGTATACATGATTTCTTTTGCCCCTTGAAGGACAATTTTTTTTTGTCCACTTTTTCCAGTGTTTGTTAGTAAAGATATTTTAAACATTCATGTATATGATTTTTGTTGTGAACATACGGTTTCATTCTTCTGGATAAATATCAAGAAGGTAGATTGCTTTTGATTTTACTTCTTGTGCTTTAGGAGTCTCGTTAAGGAAGTCAATTCCTGTTCTGATAGGTTTGAGTGTTGAGCCTACGTTTTCTTCTATTATGTGCAAAATTTTTAGTCTAATTTCTAGGTCCTTATCCATTTTGAGTTGAGTTTTGTTCAGGGTGAGAGATAGGGGTTAAATTTCATTCTACTACATATGGATTTCCAGTTTACCCAACACCACTTGTTGAAGAGGCTGTCTTTTCTCCATTGCATGTTTGTGGTGCCTGTGTCTAGTATGAGATAACTGTATTTATGTGAGTTTGTGTCTGGAACTTCTATTATATTCCATTGGGCTTCATGCCTGTTTTGGTGCCAATACAACGCTGTTTTTGTTACTATAGCTCTGTGGTATAAGTTAAGGTCTAATATTGTTATACCTACTGCCTCACTTATTTCACCAAAGATTACTTTGGCTATTTTGGGCCTCTTATTTTTCCAAATGAATTTCATAACTGCTTATTCTATTTCTATGAAGAATATTATTGAAATTTTAGTGGAAATTACATTAAATATGTATAGCACTTTTGGTTACTACTATTGACCATTTTGACAATATTAATTCTGTCTATCCAAGAACATGAGAGACCTCTTCATCATCTAAGGTTTTCTTCAATTTCTTTCTTTAGTGTTCTCTAGTTTTCATTGTAATGGTCCTTAACCTCTTTTATTAGATTTGTTCCTGAGTATCTTATTTTTTTTTTTGAGGCTATTGTGAATGGAATGGTTTTCCCTATTTCTCTTTCAGCTGATTCATCATTGGAGTATAGGAATGCAATCAATTTATGTTTGTTAATTTTATATCCTGCTACTTTGATGAATTCATTTATGAGTTCTAGAAGTTTTCTGGTGGATTTTTTGCATATAGGATCCTACTGTTGGCAAACAGAGATAGTTTGAGCTCTCCTTTTCCTATTCACATCCCTTTGATTTCCTTTTCTTGCCTAATTGCTCTGGCTAGAGGACTCTGTTGAATAGGAGTGGTGAAAGTAGGCATTCTTGTCCTGTTCCTGTTTTTTGAGGGAATGCTTTCAGTTTTTCACCATTTAGAATGATGTTGGCCTTGGGTCTGTCATATATAGCTTTTAACATTTGTGGTAAATGAATGGATCTGGAGACTATCATGCTAAGTGAAACTTTAAGCCTAATCCCAAAAAAACCAAAGGTCAGTGTTTTCTATGATATGCAGAAGTTAACCCAAAATAAGGGGAAGGAGAAGGGAAAAACAAAAGTTCAATGAATTAGACAAAGGAGAATGAAGGGAAGGGAGGAGGAATTAGGTAAAGGAAAGACAGTAGAATGAATCTGACATAACTTTCCTATGTACATATATGAATATACCACAATGAATCTCACCATCATATACATCCACTAGACTGGAGTCCTAATTAAAATTAGATATATTCAGTGCTTGTGCAATTATATTGAAATGGACTCTATTGTCTTGTATAACTAAAAAGAACCAATAAAAAAGGCAGATTATTTGGTTATTTAATAAATATAACTTTAGAAGAAACTGTCTTGTAGTTGTGTGTGTGTGTGTGTGTTTTAATTTTTAAAAGTTCCTTCCTGTATTACCTGTCAATATTGGTAAATAACTGGGGATTTATTTGGGCTTAGCAACTATGTTTCCACAGTTTCCAGAATTTTTCCAATATAATAGACAATATACAACTCAGAGATACTTAGATTTTGAAAAATTCAAATGATCTGAACTTCCTTAGGAAGCTCTGTTTCTCCAAAGCCAAGTGACTAAATTCCCCACCCTATCTTACTTCAACATTACATATTAAATAGCATTGTTCTTTCCTGTGGTTTATCAAGGTTTTATACAGTTTATAGTGAAAGAACTGTCCATTTTAGTTGCATCCATAACCTCTGTCCACAGGCTCCAATGTCTATTGGGGCTAGACTTGAAGACATATCCAAATATCAAGTCTCGTGATATGATCAAAATTGCTTCTCCATTACCCCCTCATGCCAGGGCTCTTGGTTCAAACCTGTCCCACTTGAATCTCTTGGAAAGAGATAAATCCATTCCCAAGATGATTCTTATTCTTCATATAAATAAAATTTGTGACCCTAATTACCAGTTCACTAGAAAAGCTCCAACAAGTAAATTTCATTAATACACAGAGCCCAGAAAAAAAACTGGGACCCTCTCACTCCATCTTTTCTACTTCAACTAATTAATACCATGAGTTCTAAGATAAATTATCTTATCTTTGACTCTCTTTTCCAATTGTAAAATTCATTAGCAGTTGCCTTTCATAGTTGTTCCAAGAATTAGCTAAGTCAAAGCAGGTTTAGAACATTCTCTAGTAAATTTTTGGTACATAAAATATGTCAGTTTGGAGTATTATTATTACTACTACTACTAATATTATTATTATTATTTACTTTTCTAAATACAATCTTGGAGTTAGATTGTTAGATTGACAGCTTCCCTTGAAGGCCTTCATTGTATGAATTCTGTCTTGAGAAGCTCAAGGGCACCTATGTGACCACATACTTTTCCTCCAGCCTCTTCCCTCTAGTTTTTATGATAAGTTGTTCAGCAGTGTATTTATAATTGGATCTTGTATTGAAATTTCTCTGAGGATAGTTCATAGCCTCACTAAATAGCAGTTTTTGGACTTAGGTTAGAACAATATTAATATTACTAAATAATAATTTAAGTATCAAATTTTAGAAAACTTAAACTAACAAAAGTTTAATAATTTGAGAGTTTACTCAAATTTCTATTTAAATTCATCAAACCAATTTTCCCTAGATGGATTTTTAAAATTTTACAGTATGTATTGAATATACTCAGGAATATGCTCCAACATTTTTGTTCAATTTATAAATTTAATAGTCCTCCAGTGATAACTTTTTAGGATAAGATGTGGCTATCTGAGAAAGCATAAATTAAAAAAAAATCTCTAATACTTGACGATAAGCAATTATGTAAATGCTCACTGATTTGTTCCCATCATGCACACAGGTATATAGATATATGTAGAAGAAGACAGATTTGGAAAAATGAAGTACTCTATAATAATTCACTATAATGTATTAAAGTGCCTTTTAGTATATGTTAATGATTTCTTTAATGGACAATTACTTTCATATAAAGTTGTAGAGGAAAACATTTGCATACTAACTTTAATCTAAAATTAGCCTTTCCAAATTTTCCATGTATAGATCACCATATTCTTAGAAAACAAAATAGTTGATAAAAGGAACCACATAAATGAGCTGACTTTTGTGAACATTCTTGCTTAGCATGTAATCAGAATGACAGCATAGTTGACTCAACCCCTTTTTATTAGTTAATTTCAAGAATTTTTCCAAAGATTAAAAACATAGCATCTATTAATAGCTTTCATTCAATTATTGGTCAAAGTGGAAAAAACATTTGTAGTTTCTTATTCTTCCTTCTAACAAATGTACAGTATGCATGCAAAAGAAGTGATTATAAAGCATGATTAATAATACTTTAATTCAGCATAGGAACAAGAAATGGATTGTTTTTGCTCTGTGTTTTATGGTTCATGAATTTAACTCAACCCAGTGGTCCAAGGATATGTGAAAAATACTGCTGTAGTGGATTGTTGACCACATTTGCTTGTCTTTTGATAATGCTATTTTTCATTTTAGCCAAGTCAGCTTTTCATAGAATTCACGTCTATCCCTAAACACCTATGTATCTCCACAAAATGTTGAACAATCAAATGCTTTATTTACTTCAGCTTGTTAAATAACACCTGACTTACCTAGTATTTTTATTTTTTAGGGGAGTGTGTGTGTGTGTGTGTGTGTGTGGTAAACTTAATTCAGCAAAACTGAGAACCAGACTGATTAATTTTTAAAAACCATGGATTAACTTTTATAAACCATTCACCATAAATTATTCAGAACTATGAAAAGATAGTATTGCTAGTAACTTGAGGGAGTAACACCGTTTTCTCTTTTCATTTAGACTCCCTGACTAACTTCCAATGTGTGCTCCTTAATGAGATGAATTAAGCGATCTGACCAGTTCAATGACAGCCCATTACTTTCTCAGTACAAATATCTTTATTTCACAAAGGCTATGTGTTGACTGTTTATAATCTCATTCATTCTAACTCCCTTAAATTCTATAGCTATTTGCAAGTATGTAACTACAGTTCCAACATTTTTCATTTAACAAAGCTAAAGGAATTTCTTTACCTATGAATTGGGACATACTAATGAGTAGTTTATTCATTGGTCATCATCTTCTCTATACTTTTTGTCCTTGAACCCTGTACCATATTGTACACATATTTTAATCCTAGCAACATGCTCTTTTGTGTATTTATGAAGTAGAACACCTATCATCCTGTGTTCAGTGGACGCTTCTGGGGTCTTACTAAGCCTAAGGCCCTACTTCAAATCATTGAGTCTGTAGAAGTTCACACTATTCTGCCACTCAATGGCTTCTTACTTCCTTTGTCTCACTTCTTTGGGTTAAAATGTTCATTATCAATGCTAATTTTCTAACTTAAAATGCCTTAAACCAGAGACTAGGTGGTAAGAGCTATCATTTAGTTGTGGTTGCTTGGAATGCTGTATTTATAACATTTGGAGGCCTCATATGGCTTTGAGGGAAATAATGTTGAAATAATGGCCATTATAGAGGTAGTCTACATTTTGATGGAGAATTTTTGGAATGAAAAAAAATGCCTTTAGAATTAACAGACATATAATCATAAAGATAAACTACAGAAATTTCAAATTTTGTCCAGTACTTTTTAATGGATTGGTAGGTGAAAATGGGTCTGCATGGGTGGAGTCTACAGAAAAGAAAACCACACCTTTCTGCTCACCGATTCTCTCCCTACTTTCTCTTATTAATTAAAGCTGAATATATTTCTAGAGCATTTTCCTCTGTTCAGATAACTTTCTTCTGATAACTATCACATATGTTTTTGTAAATTCACTCACTGTTTTTGGTTCCATCAAATCAGAAATTAAAGTGCTATGGTCCTACAGTGTTGAGTTTGGTAAAGAACAAGGTTAAGGTCTAATAAGTATATATTAATTTGGAAAATTGAATGACTTACACTCCATACTCCTTAATAACTTTGCTTCTTAGTACTGACATCTTGATTCTGAAAAAAATCTTTAGGACATAGTGACTTTCCCTTGATGATATCTATGACAGTTGGCAGCTTTATTTTTTTAAAAAAATTACTTTAAAAAGCTGCATGATCTTTTTCATTTTTCAAATAATGAATAGTTTACACTAGCATTAAAATGTCTCATGATAAAATGCCCAGGGGTCCTATTCAAAATCTGACATCAAAAGCATATTACTTTAATTTGACATAATTGTTTTATATTCATCTATTTAAAGATCTCGTTAAACCATTGTTATTTTTTAATCAAAGGCAATCAAAGTATAAAATTAATGCATTGAGAATTTAATTGGAGAACTTTTAAAAATATAAAAACTAAATTATGCCTGCATGCTAAATTTATCTATCAGTAAATGCATGATCATTTTAATATTTTATGACCTACTCCTCATATTTTTTTGGGGGGGTACTGGGGATTGAACTCAGGGGTACTTGACTACTGAACCACATCCCCAGCTCGATTTTGTGTTTTATGTAGAAACAGGGTCTCACTGAGTTGCTTAGCACCTCGCCGTTGCTGAGGCTGGCTTTGAACTCGCGATTCTCCTGTCTCAGCCTCCCTAAGTGCTGGTATTACAGGCTTGAGCCACTGCGCCCGGCTCCTCATATTTTTTATTATGCACTTTTCCTTTTTCTTGTTTCAATTCACCTGATAGAGTGTATAAAACATTTCTTAAATGTTTTACAATTTGTAAGAATGTACATAGTTTAAATTTTTCCTCATCTAAAAAATAGTTAAGTGTAGTACTGCCCATCATTAATTGACTAAATACTTTGAGAAAGAAAATAATAATCTCATTGATTTACAGAGCTTTTGTCTATTCTAGAACTTCAGACCCACGACAGGAAGTCATCAGGGAGACAGCTCCAGTTAACATCTTAATTGTCTGAATAAAAAACTATGGAAATTTCTCTCTTTTTTTTCATAATGAAAGTGTGATTTTAAATATGTAGAAAGGAAAGTTTAGGCAGAGGAGAAGAATGGCAGAGAATAGAAGTATTTGATTTTTTTCAAAGCGCTGGTGACATATATTAACTTGCATGATATTTTAATTTTTTCCTAATTTGAAATGACTCTGTCTCTTCTATTTCTTACTCTCTTTCTCTATATCTTTCTCTCCTTGTTTCTCTTTTCTCTCTATCATCCACCCAGTTCAGGTAGATCTTTATGAAGCAGTGGAGAGAGAAAAGAATGAGCAAACTTCCCCACAGGGTTCTGAGTGTTTAAATCCTATGAAGAAGCTGTTAATGAAGGAAGTGACTTAGTGTTCTATAGTATATCATAGATAAATCCTGGATGCTTCTCTAATGTTTTCATCAGCTCCTATGACTCAAATAACAATAAAAAAGTCTTTCAAGAAGATTCATTCTTTTCTTCATTCATTCAGTTGTTTGTGAGGCAAACATTTAATGGAATTTTCAATATATTCTGGTGTAAATATTCCCACAATGACAAATTTCAGGTGTTGTGATAGACACTGAGTATTCAGCAGGCAATGAGATAGATACAGACCTACTCCCAAATACTTTATACAATCCTCCTTTGGAATCTATAGAGGATTGGTTCCAGGGCCCCCTTTGGATGGCAAAATCTGTAGATGCTCAGGTTCCTTATATGAAATAGTGCAATATTTGCATATAACCTATGTACATTCTCCTGTGTATTTTAAATTATCTTTAGGTTAGATTATAATACCCAAGACAACGTAAATGCTATGGAAATAGTTGTTATACTGAATGTTTTAAGGAATAATGACAAGGAAAAACATCTGTACATGTTCAGCACAAATGCATTTTTCCCCAAATATATTGGATTGACTGTTAAGTATGCAAATGCAGAACCCATGGAGGGACAAGTGTATACTTGAGTATAGGTAGACATATATTAAGGCAGAAATTGCATTACAAAATGGATGTATACAGTGTATAAATAAAAGGAAAGCAGGACCAAAATTGGAACTAAATTTGGGCAAGGTTTAGATAACTAATTTTATTAAAAACAATCTCATCACTTTCAACTTACTATATAAAACCTATGTATTAACATTTTTAGGCTTAACTTTATTCTTTCATCAGTTTTGATTATGTAAGAATAGAGATGAAATATAAATTTAGATTTGTTCGTATATGTGGTCATTATAAATTTGAAAGATAAAATTATGTCTCTCATAATTTGCAAATAATAAATTCACCATGTTCTTTGCTGTAAATTCCATATAACTAATTGATTCTTTGAGATTACTTTTATTGATTTTTTCTGAACTGTTATATTTGTAGCTAATATCATGGTCATAAATGACAAATGCATAGGTTTCACATAAATATTGGTTGATATTTCCATTTCCATTTGTAACCCTAAGGTAAAACAGTGAGAATATTTGTTGCCACTTGATTAGTTTTTCAATGTAAGTGAGTTCTTTGCTGATGCAGATAATAGTTTTAGAATACTGGAAGGCCATTTCCTTGGATTTTTGTGTTCCTCACAATATAATGACTGTAGAGATACCTACTTTTCAATTTAACCTGCATTATACATACTATTCATCTTTTCAAAAGTCTAGATCATCAAATAAATAATAATTTTAGCCTGGTTTATAGCATTTAAAAATTTTCAAAATTCCAATTTCCATTTTCCCACTGTAGTTGATTTCACTGTGGTATGTGTTCAAATAGAGTGGAGTTGGGAAAAGGTATCTAACTGTACAACTTCATATAATTGTACTATACACATACAATGTAGAAATAAACTCAAAAGCTCAGGTGGTAGTAAAATGCAGTAAAATTATTAGAAGGTGACAAATCTTGATTTTTTTTTATTCACCTTAGGAAATGTTCACAAAATTACTAAAATTAACAACCAAGTGGCTCTAGTATATCACTAATGTCTATCCAAAAATAAAAATAAATAAAAAAGCAAAGAAACAACTATTCTAAACAATCAGTGCCCATCTCAGTTCTTATTGAAGGATTTTATAGCAGATATTTTTCCTAGAGTTGATTTGTTTAGGAAACAGGAAATATTTTCAAGGTGCAGGAAGGGCAAAGTAATGCTCAGAATTTGGTTAACAGGTGCACATTTTGGTACCAGTTTGTTTTCTTGCCTTCAGATTCTAGACATACTTGGATTTCCTGATTGGAAAAACACTTTCACTTTGGTCATTCTTCTTGAACTTCATCATTCTGATAAAACAGATGTTCTATGAATTCAAACTAATTTACAGATTGTGCTTTAAAAGTTACTCTGATTATTTGAAGGCAACGTTTTCCAATTACAACATCGATCAACTACAACATTGTCCCCTTTACTCAAACCAAGATAAACTGATGATGTTGTCCTCTTTAGATCCTGTGTGCCTAGTATAGTAAGTACCCTCAACTCTACTTTTTTGGGGGGGAGGGTGGTAGGTGTTTATTGCCTGCTTTATTTTATTGGTGGGAAAATTCATTTTGGAAGAATTTGGATTAATCTGCATTTGACACTCTAGCACTCATTAAAAATTTATCAAATAAATATGTGAATGAATGGCAAGGGAAGAGTTTTCCTTGTCTAGTAGGTGTCTTTAGAAAGAGTATTCTGTACAGGGCTGATATTTTCACATGCACTGAAACTATGGGTTGAAGTTGCTTAGAAGTCCCTCATTTGCATTATTTGACAATAAGTTGATCAGTCATAAATTATTTTGTATAGACTGGTTTTGATATCAAATATTTTGTCTTTTCAGTGAAAAGATTTCTGGATCTTTGTCTACTAAATCTTACAATTATTTTTTATCCGTTGGTATCTTTATGATCAAAGATGGGTAAAAATCAGTTTTAGGCATTTTTCATTCATTTATTAAAAATAATGTTGAACACCTATTATATAGGAGACAGGCCAGGCTTGGGAGTCAGAGACATGAATAAAGTGTGGTAAATGTCTTGGAACCCTTGATGAGGGGGACATGATGGCACACAAATAAATTATAAAATATACTAAGTGGTATGGCAGAACACACTGTTCTAGGAACAGCTTTCAAAGCAATAAATTTTGTTTTATCATTCAGGCTATACCAAATGTATAAGGAAAAATAAAAGGATAAATTTTATTTTTTAGGAAAGTTAACACATGCTAAAATATTTTAAAGCATTTGCTATCTGAGAGTAAAGTTTGTTAGGTTTGGTTTGTTTTTATCTTATGTGCAATATTACTCTAATTTACTTGAGATTACATTTTATATTACATTTTCAATATTTCCATTCCTATTGTGCATTTATCTTTAATTGTTTTTAAAATTTAAAAAATAACATTATTTGCAATCTTTTCAAAATGTCCACATCTCTGGGAATAGATGAAGCAGGGTCACATTCCTAAGTAAACATTGGTTTAAAATTGTGTCTTAGATGCTGGTAGGCTACTGCTGAATTGAAGCTGTCCACAGAAGTAATAAATAAATAAAGGAAGGGAGAGAGGAAGGGGATGAGGGAAGAGAGGAGAGCTCTCCCACAATGATTCTCATTTTCTGGAGTTGAAGAAATAGTTTATTGAATTAGAACTATTTAATTTTTAAGCACAAAGCCAATAAAATTAGATGACTAATATCATATTGTAATATGGTGCAAATTAGAAACTGAAATCACTTTCTAAACTTCATGTTATCTTCTGCATGTGTAGGGAAGTTTTCTGTATTAAGCATTTAAGTTTTGGGCAAATTTTTAATATATCAGCATTATTTTCATTAAGTTAACATATTCTTTATACCTAGGCTCATTTTCCCAAGGAAACTCAGTCATGTCTTAACTGGAATCTTAATGCAAACTGTCTATCTATCTACCTACCTACCTATCTACCATCCATCTATCATCTCTCTCTCTCTCATCTATCATCATCATCTATCATCCATTTATCATCTCTCTACCTACCATTTATCTAGACATCAATATGCCACTCTATCAATCTAAATAATCTCTTATCTGCCACTGTCTTTCTCTTTCTCTCTCTTCTGTTTGGTTCTGGTTCTAGCTATCTCTGATTCTAAAATAGCATTTGCTCATTTGCCTTATGTGTAGGGGCAAATAAATGCATATCAGTTGTTTAAATGAGAATATAGAGAACTGAGGAAAACACTAAAACTGTGCCAAGATGTAGAATCTGTGAAGTCAATTAGGTTTCCCTATCAGTTTTTACAAATTAGACCCCTAGACAAAGGGACCACATCAAAAAAGGTAAGATTTACTGAGCTTTTAGTATGTGTCAAGCACTCTGCTGGTTGTTATCTTACTTTATCAGAATAGCAGAAACATGAATTCATTACTGTTACTATTTATAGGAAAGAGGCACAGAGATGTTAAGTAACCTCTCTAAGGTCACAGGGTAAACAGAGAAAGTAGGATTCAAACTCAGTCTCATTCTAGAGGTAACTGCATTTTATTGAATTCAGAGGCCTCTTATTCTCCCAGGTATGCAAAATTTCATGATTGGATTCAATAATTTTTTTTCAGTTCAACATAGTGTTTTATGAATTAATCAGACAAAAGGTAAATTGTTGCAGTTTAATTCACATGTGAGTTTACATAAAATATGCAAGTAAATGAATTTGCTTTTAGTTCAAACTTTCAAGGGAAATACAATTTGGAATATTTCATTTATGGAAAGTTTTTTAATTAGGTACAACTTATATTGAAATATTAAAAATAATATATTTCATATGAAATGTAAAATTTGCTGATCACACACAGACTTATTTATTTATGTCATGAGTGAGAAAGGGACAGATAAACTTTAGCATAGTTGAGATAGCTGCATAGATCTGTTAACTAAAGTAGTATCACTAAACTCTTGTCAAGATATATTGTCCCTTAAGGTTCTAACACTTAAGGTTAAACAAAAAAGACAAAATTTGATGCTTTTGAAAAGATTCAACTGGTTTTCATTTATGACTTTTATCAGACTTTTCTAGCTTCGGCTATCTTAAATGAGTATCTCAGCAAAATTTCAAATTGCTATAGGCCATGGATCACTGGATTCCTTGGGAATTGAAGTTACAAATATTAAATCCAAGAGTGTCAAAGTTCCTGGGTAATCTGCATTATAAGACTAAAATCCTTTAAATCACATAATAATTATATAACATGAGAAAATGATCTTTTCCAGTAGTTAATCAAAAAGTGAATACAATTCCTTTATGCTTTATTTGTTTAAACTAGTGAGCAACCATTCTTTATTATTTAAAAATATGTAACTTTTTTCTATCCATTACTTAACAAACATGTTTTATTCTGAGTAAATTAAGTTATAATCAATTCTTGGAATGTATACCAAAATAAAGAGAATTTTTTAAAAGAGAACCACAAAGTAAAAGTAATTCTAGAGCCTGAGCTCCTCCAACAAATATGAACTTACCTGTGTCTACTGAGAAACAAAACACTTTTCAAAACTCTGATATTTAAAGATTACAGCTATTAAATTTTTGATGCCTTATAACTTACTTTAACATAAAATAAACATCCTACCTCACCTCATCTTGAACTCAGCTTTTAAAATGTGTCTTTGTTCAAATTCCATTATACACAACTGCTCTAGAATAAGATGTATTCTGTTTCTCTGCATTTTAATCACCTTTTAGCATGTACATGTAATTATGACTTCCTACTTCTGTTGCGTATGAAATATGGCATTTTGTAAAATACTCTCTTTAGAAGGTGCTTAACTCAGAGAGTTGAAAATATTGGCATCTGTGCTTCAGTAAACATTTTTCAGAGTGACAATTTATGAAGCACAAGACTTATCAAAGGTCAAAACAATTTTCATCAGTATCAATGATAGAGTTATATGAACTAAGCTGGGAGATGCTGAAGCTATGCCCTGTGTACCATATAATAGAAGGCAAGGTCTGTCGACTCCAACTCTGTTAATTTCCTTCCTCTTATTGGTCTTCTTCTTTTTTTCATATTGGTCTTTTTATATGCAAAATCTCCAGTCAAGAAACTTCATTGCTGAGGTCTATTTCCACAGCTGTTTTCTAAAATGTGTGTCTGAATTGCATGTTTTCTTCTTCTTGGAAATTTTATTGCAGACAATCTCTGATTTTAATTAAATGTTGTTTCCAGTCTTATTTGTAATTTTCCTTTCAAAGGAAGGAGTTGTAATTATTGCATTCTATATAAGGGGCTTCTTTCTGAATTGCACATTTTAGATGTTAAAAAATGTTTAGAGGTATTATGTTTCTCTGAAAAAATACTTCTTGTGTTATACTTCACTCATTCTTATGTGAGGAAAATCTAATTAAACTGATACTGCTATCTCCAATGTAAATGCAGATTATAATACATTGCCCTTTACTTCATTGTATAGGAGGCTAGATTCACTAGGCAATGTTCTTTCTAAATTCCATGTGCTGAGAATGAAACTATTTGTAAGCAAGAACGCTGGTGATGAAGACTAAGAGAGCTAATCTTAGTATCTTTCTTCCTAATTTAGCTGCCCTGAAGTTCTGGGTAGGTTTCAATTAAAGTACTTGTATTTTTGTATGTGCTCAATCTGATTGGAATGTTTTGACTAAATTGTTTGGGCAATAAAACAAATCAACAAGCCTAAGTGACTGGCAGAATATTTAGCTACATATTTTGTAGACATAGCTTCATTATCTCCAGAGATATTTCTAGACTTCTCTTTTTAGAGCACATAATGCTATTAATGTCAGTTGTGATTAGAAAGGATTTGGTGTAATTAAAATTCTATTTTAATTATATCAGTTGGGCTTGGGGGATCATTTTAATGTTTTGTGACTTATACAATATGCCATCTCTCTTTTCTTCCTTTCAGAGAAACTTTGTTCTTTATTGTTCTTCCTCTTCCACTTAATTGTCTCCATTTCCTGACTTTGTGAGTTTGGACTTCAAAACCTTCTTTGCCATGTAATTTGCCATGGCTTTGTTTACAGATTTTTTGCCTATTTTCCTAAAACTTGTGCACCTTATATTTAATCCCATTGCTCAAATTTCCAATAGAGCACAATGGGAGATAAGACTTTTTGATACTTCAATTATTTATAGATGAAACCTAAAAACATGCCAAGGAAATGCAAAGGGATGTGTTTATGTGGCAATGCCATGAATCAACTTCTGGTACTACACAAATAAACTAAGTTAGCCAGTTCATGAAGTTACAATCTAAATGTTTCCATGCAGAGACAATATTACTGAGGATTTCCTAACTCACTAAGTCACATAACAGGTCACATAACATTATTTATCTACTCTTGTAATGCAAACATTAAGATTTCTTATTGTGAATTAACTCTACAGTTGTCCAAGATCCAATCTCTTCTCTAAAATCATTCCAGTTTTAGGTAGACACTTGGCTGCCTCATATAAAAATTAAAATACTCAAGTTCTCTGTTAGTTAAGCAGTATCAAATATCCATGAAATACAGTGAGATTTAAGGCAAATTGGTTTGGAAAACTTTTGGAAGGTATACTTAAAGGGAGGAGTCATATTTTACTGTCCCCTATTTCCTGGAGCCAGGAGATAGACATATTGAGCTAATATGAATTAGCTAGCTTGAACCATGAAGTTGAAGCTGTTGAGATTAATTGCACAAGTTAGAAAAAGCTGTAGTCTTGGTCAACTGTGCAATTGCTAAACCAGGACAAGATTGCTCTTGTTACATAAGAAGTAAGTGAATTTCCTTATCATTAAAGCCATTGTTCATTTCTGGTTTTCTGTAACTCACAGGTAAGCTTATTTATAATGAATATAAGCAGGCACATTTTGCAGGAAAAGTTGAAATTCTGTGGTTATTATGATTGCAGATATTTTACAAAGATCCTGATTTTTCATTTTGTGTTTGTATATCTATCTTGGGAGATGGTTCAATATAGCAAGTACTCACTATACTACATATTTCAGAAACACATCCTTTAATTTTGATCAATAGACTACTAAATAAGTGGCTTTATCCCTTTACTTATTTCTCAGACTCTCCTCTATACCCAGCTATTACTTTTCTCTTTCTGGTTTCCCTGTCTTGCATGTCCCCTAGCTACACAGGATCTAGAACGGGCAATAATTCCAGATGCCTTGCTGTCCCTTAATCACATCTTGCAATCAGTCCATATGCACTGCCAATTCTAACTTTAAAATACTTTTTCTATTTGCTTCCATCCCTCTGCATCCTTCTGTATTTTTACATTGCCCTGGCCCTACCTTAGATTTTTATCATGTCTTCCCAGCAGCAGTGGCCATATAGTGGACCGTGCTACCTTTTCCCAGCTGTTCCATATTCTCTTCTCCTTATCACATTGCAGAAATTGAACATGCACATTAAACATGACACTGTACTATTCAAAATCCTTCAGTGACTTCTCATCATTTCTGACAGTACTGATGTCTTGTATTCTTCTAAGTTGATGATGCCGGAGTAGCTGCCATGGTTCTCATTACTAATGTGAAGACTGATGAGGCTGGGCTCCAATACCCCACCTTCCTCCACTGTACACTCAGTGTATAAGAATAGCTTACTGCAATTATTTCTCCATAGCATGTATGGCCATGCATCTGCTTGAAATTTTTCCATTTACTTTAAAGAAGCCCCATCATTTCAGTGAATTACAGTTTGTTAGGAAAAAAAATACAGGTCATTTCCTTTAGTGTTTCAAAGTTATTTTCCTTGAGTTGTATGGTGAATTTGCTTGTGATATTTTTTATATTTATAATGTACAATTATCATTTTTTACTTTAATCTTTTCGGAATGTATTTTATTCGGTTTTCAAACACCCAACGTTTAGTTTAGTTTTTATTTCCTTTTCTTTGGTCCTTTTGGTTCTTTGCTTAGGCAATAATTTCTAATTTCTTTAAAATAATTGATGGTAATTTCCTTACTTGCTGCTTTTACTTTTTTTCCCCTTCTTTCTTTCCTCTTTTCTTACTTTCATCTGTTCACACTTTAAATAATTACAGCATTCAAACCTACAGATTCTTCTTAGAGGTTTAGTTACATAACAAGGATTTTAGTATGAACTGCTCTGCTTTTAATGACACTGTATATAGTTGGATATTTCAGGGCTTTGTTTTGTTTTGTTTTGATCAAGGGGTTATTTAGGAAAAATGTGAATTTCTAAATACTAAAGTTTTTAAAATACTTAATTTCTACTTTATTGTTTCTTTTTTCTTTTTTGTGGGGAGGGGTACCAGGGATCAAACTCAGGGGCACTCAACCAGTGGGCCACATTCCCAGCCCTATTTTATATTTTATTTACAGACAAGGTCTCACTGAGTTGCTTAGTGCTTTGCTGTTGCTGAGGCTGGCTTTGAACTTGTGATCCTCCTGCCCTAACCTCCCTAGCCACTGGGATTACAAGCATGTGCCACTGTGCCCGGCTTACTTTTATTATTTTTAATTCAATCATGTAGTCTATAAAAGAGCTAATTTTAGACTGTTATTTGAATTTTTTTCTTCCCTAGTGTCCTTATAATCTGTCATGTTCTCTCCTTTTTCAACTCAACAAATGAATGATTACATTTTAATATAGGCAATTAACACATTCTGGATATTTTATTTGTTTTGTTTTTCAACTGATTATTTATTTCTCAATTCTGTTATTTTATGAATTTTAGAAAATGCATCAGTAAAATGTAATTTTAATTTTCCAATATTGTCGAATTCTACTCTTTCTTAAAAAATACTGCTAATGAAAGGCTAGAGATTTTTAAATTCTGGAGCGGAAATTTAGCATTGAAGAGATCATTTGTTTGATTTTAAAAGCAGAAGCTTGTTTTGTTTTCTTTTGTTCCTCTCTCCTCTTTGTTGTGATCTCTAGTGAATGTACAATCCACAAAACTTTATATCTATTTTGTCAGCATTCTTGGTTAGAAATAAGAGATTGATTGGATCATGTAACTTGCACAATCTGAGAATGCTGTGGAACCTAGTGTAAATAATGAGTATGAACCAGAGCAGACTTTGCAGCCAAGAAACTATTGTTTAAGATGCTATTGCTGCAGCCATCATCATAGGCTACTGAAGCAAACTGCTTACTGCTGAGTTGTTGACTCTTTGATTGCCATTATGATTATCTGGCTATGCATCACTGCCACAAGTTCACACTCATGAGTGGCAGAGCCTAGTTTATGCTTCATGTACTAGAACCCTGGAGGGAGGTAGAGAAACCATTCATCTTCTTGACTTCTTGCCTACCATCACCCATGTACAGTGATGAATTTCATAAATGCAAAAGGTTGTTTGATACAGAGTGAACTCATTACCATGTAGTTTTGTAACATTTAAGTGGTTTGACTTATATATACACATAAGTGTTATGTATATATACACATGCATATATATGTTTGCTTCTATTTTACTTTCAAAAAGAGAAAAACTCTGATCCATCAATGCAATGCTACTTCATACATTCCAAAATGTGCATTCTTTTTGAAAGCCAATTCAAATTTTTAATATGTTCTGTGAAATGTCACGAACTTCAGAATCTCTAAGTGATGTCCATTTCTCTTCTAGTTCAAGTTTGGTCCATAATTAATATTGCATAAAAAACCTATGTATTCAATTACAAAGTAACCGTTACTATCACTCCACACTTACATTACTAGGTATTAAGAAATAATAATCAATTACTTTATAGAGGCATACATCTGTTTTTTCTTTATTGAAGTGTTTCTCTCTTGTATAATACAACCACTGAGTCCACAGAACCTGTAATAAGGGGGAGAAAAAACATTTTTAAATTAATGGATCATTATGTTTAAGTAAATTATGGTGACTATTTGATAATTTGGATATTGCATTTATGGGAAATATAGTACCATATGTAGGTTGTAGGTTGAGCGTATATGTAATATGTTGTTAATAGTTGGCATTGTAAACCAGGTGCAGTGGCGCACACCTGTAATCCCAGCACTTTGGGAGACTGAGATAGGAGAATCACGAGTTCAAAGCCTGCCTCGGCAACTGGCAAGGCGCTAAGCTAAGCAATTCAGTGAGACCCTGTCTCTACATAAAACACAAAATAGGGCTGGAGATGTGGCTCAGAGGTTGAGTACCCCTGAATTCAATCCTCGGTATCCCCTCAAAAAATTAGTTGGCGTTGTAATCAATTTTTATCACCCTATAAAATTTTCTCTTTCTGGGTAAATGGACTGGCCATGGAAAGAAGAAATACTGGGTGGAATATCACATATTCATTAAGGCAAACGTTGATGATAAAGCTGGACATAGTGATGCATGCCAGTAACCTTAGCAATTCTGGAGGCTGGGGCAGGAGAAACACAAGTTGGAGGCCAGCCTTAGCAACTTAGTAAGACCCTGTCTCAAACTGAAAAATAAAAAGGACTAGAGATATATCTCAGTGGTAAAGAATCCCTGAGTTCAATCCCCAGAATCAAAAAGAAAGAAATTTTAAAAAAGGAAGAGAGATGATGATGTATATAGATGATACATAATAAATGAGATCAACAAATCAAAATCCAAAATCCAGAGTAGGGGTTTATCTCAATGAAGATAGGAATTAACTCCTTTGTTTTGGAAGGATCAAATATAATTTGAGATTCACATAGCTAAGGATATGATATTCATTCGATATTAACATTTGATGTTAACATAGCTAGCTGGACTATGGTGTTCATGGTGTCTCATAGTAGGTATGTCTACTGGCAAAATAGGCTGACTTCAGTGCTTGTAGCAAATCACACTTGCTCAGGGAAATTCACATTATTGAGCTCTTTAATGGTCTCCATTTCCTTCACTATAAACCTTTGTTCTTCAGTCCATTGAGTAAGCTCTTGCTCAGCTTGGGAGGAGTCTGACTGACACCAAGGAGTTTGCTCATCAGGGGCTTTCAATAAACATTCACATGGAATAAAAAGCCCATATTGTAAAATTGACTCTACAGTATTTGTTCAAGTTTTAAAAAGATGCCATAACTTATTGGAAATTAATTTTCTTCAAGAAAAAATGACATGAGAACCAATATACAGAAATGATATAATGAAAGGTTTAAACATTATAAAGTCAATAAAAACAAAAATAAAATGCACAAACAAATAAAATTGAGTCTAAAATAGCCTACTGCAAAAAAAACCTACTAATGAATCTAAAATAAAGCCAAATCAGGCATAACTTATATCAAACAGAGTTTATTTCAATTACATTTTTCCCATAATTGCGTAGGTAGATACATATTAGAAGCTTTATATAATTCAACATATTAATAGTCTAAATAGTCGTATTTACAAAATAAATTATTAAAATAAAACACCTAGAAATAATATGAACAAGGTATCCATTAAACCTATATGAGTAAGAATTAATAAACAATAAGACTATATAGCAGTAAAAATTTATTCTTTCACTGGAGGGCATCATTTTTTTAAATTTGTCTATCAATCTTGAGACTCAAAATAATTGTGAAAAGAGCAATAGGATTCTAAAGCTCATGTGCTAACTAAATATGCATAATTATGTAAAAGGAGAATGATAGCAGGACCTGTTTTACCTGATATCAAAATATGTTACTATATTTAATACAGGGAGCAGTGTCACTTGAATAAAATCTGAAGTAAATGAAGGTTGAAGTCTTATATCTGGGGAGAAGGGAAGTCCAAGCAGGAAAAAAAAAAAAGTAAATGCAAATGTCCTGAGCCCCAAGAAAAGATTGTGCTTAGCATATTTGAGTCATACCAAATATGACTTTAGGCTTATAGTGGAGTGGAAAATGGGAGATTATCAGCAGATGAAATGAGAATGAAAATTCAAGTGGAAGACGTGTTTATGGACCATATGGGTCTAAAAAGTCATTTAAAAAAATGTTTGGCTTTTATACTTATTGTGACAGGGACTTCTGAGAGGGGCTTGAATAGAGAAGTGATATAATTTGATTGATATATTTGTGGCTTCATTTCGGCTATTATGTTCAGAATAAACTGACAGTGGACAGGATGGAGGTATGGAGACCATGCTGGAAGCTTTGCAACAGTCCAAGCAAGAGATGAACTTCTTTTTTTTTTTGGTACCAGGGATTGAACTTAGGGGTACTCGACCACTGAGACACATCCCCAGCCCTATTTTGTGTTTTTATTTAGAGACAGGGTCTCACTGAGTTGCTTAGCGCCTCATTGTTGCTGAGGCTGGCTTTGAACTTGTGATTCTCTTGTCTCAGCCTCCCAAAGTGCTGAGATTACAGGTATGTGCCATGCCCAGCAAGAGATGATATCTTGAATAGGTGTTACAGCAGAAGAAGAAAGGAGGCATCTTAATTCTGGATATATTTTCAAGTTAGAATCAGACGGACATGCTAATGACTCTTATACAGACACAGTATGAAGCAAAGGAAGCAAGGTTGATTACAAGGTTTTGGTTTTGAGGAACTGGGAAGATGGAATTGGAACTTCCCTAGATGATGAAGGTGAAGTGAGGCTGGAAGAAGAGAAGTTGCTTGCTTGAAGAGAGAAGATCATTAGCAGAAGTGAGAACATTTTGGCCTATGGTGTTTTCCTCTGAATTTTGAACAACAATGAAAAATGATAAATTGGCATCAGTGAATATTTTATATATTACAGAAGTAATTTGCAAGACTACCAAATTCTTTGGGGGATGGGACCAAATACATGTAGTAAAATACACAGGTAAATTTTATGTGATATCTTTCAGTGCTTCTGTGCTTTATTTAATGAGCTATTTAACATATTTTATCAATCTATGTAAACTATTTATTCTAATTTCCATCATTCATCATTTATTATTTAAAATTTTCTTTATAGACTAACATTGACTTTTTGTTTTTGTTTTTTAGATTTTTAAGGCTTTTTATAAAATGAAATAGGACCATGAATCTATGAAAGTAATGAGAATAAGAGTTATTGAAGTGAAAAATAAATTGGAGAAAAAAACTAGCAAATGACATTGAAAGCCTTCCTGAAGCAATGAACAGGGACTGAAGGCAAGATCACTGGCATTTTTCTCTAACTACACTCAAATGCACAGGTGCAGCCACCTACAGGTGGAGAGTTGTATTTAACAAGAATTATAGTTTAGATGAATGCAAAGCAGCAAAACCTGGAGAAACTTGATAAAAGATGTATTTCAAAGAACAGCTTTATCAAGGAACTTAAACTTTTAAGAGGAAAGTTGATTCATAAAGAAAAGCACAGTGAAAGGAAGGTGATGGTATTAATAAAGGTGCTGGCTACATGTAATTGAAGGACTGTCATAGTCCAGGTGTAGGAGCATGTAAGCTTGTAAAGGAGAAGAGAGTGAGATTGCTAAATAGAATTTATAACAACAAATAGTAAAGGCTAGGTATAATGTATGATCATGAGTGTCAGTGGCTAAGGTGAAGATAAAGAAAACTGGAGGAGAGAAGGTCAAGAACTCTTAGAGCAGTATGCTGGGAGAATCATTTAGGCGCATAGTGAGATGTCCAGGAATGCTCTATTTATTTTATATTACTGTATAGTAAATCACTTCAGAGTTGGTGGCTAAAATCAGTACCCACTTATTATCTTAAAGTTTTGCCAGGCAAAAATCTGGAAAGATATGCTTGAAATTTCTTTTTAGAACCTCATAAAATCTAAAGCAAGCTGCTGTCTAGGCTGGGCTTTTATCTGGTAGCTCTAAGAAAGAATCTATTTCTATACCCATTCATCTTGTTGACAAGATTGACCTGCTCACTGCTGTGGGACTGAAGCCCCCATTTCCTTTCTAGCTTCAGCTAAAGGCTGTTTTAGGCACTTAGATGTTCTCACCTCTAATAATTGCACATGGACTGCTCCATCTTCAATTCAAGTAGTGGAGTGTTGAATCTTTCTGTATCTCAGTCTCCACAATTGGTGTCATTCCCTATATTCTTTTCTGTGTAGAAAATCAGGGGAATGCTCTTATTTCTGGCCCCTGCCTCCTTCAAGTTCAGGCTTCATCCACCCATCTGCCACCTGCTACTTCTTTCTGTTCTATCATAGGAACCCTCATCTGGTTTCATTAAAACCATGTTATAAGCAGCCAGTACCTACATCTTCCTTCATTTCCCATCCCATCTCATAAAATGACACAAATTCTATCTCTAGTTTCCCTTTACTCAATTCCTTTTAACTTAAAGAGCCCATTTTTGGAGGTGGGGGCAACCTAAATTTTTATCTTTCTCTTCATATTCCTAAAGGATCCTATTTATCTGCATTGTGGATGTATTCAACTAATGAGGAATAACATTTCAGGCACGACAGTAAGAAAATACAACATAAAATATGAACATGTCAAGATAATATTTTGTTACCCTTATGATTTGGATATTCCTGTTAACATTGGAATATTCAGCAGTAAAATGAATAGATTATGAATGCCTTGAATTAATTGGCCCATCCTAGTTTGAATGAATGGGTGGTAACTGTAGGAATGTGGTGCTTGGCTAGAGGAAGTGGGTCACTGGGGGTGTGTCCTGGAAGGGTGCATCTTCTCTGGGACCCCTTCTCCCCTCTCTCATTCTACTTCCTGACCCAGCTTTCCTCCACTGGGCCCTTCTGCCACTATGTGCTGCCTCAGCTTGTGCTCAGAGCAATGCAATTAGCCATTTGTGAATTGAGAGCTTTGAAAAGGTGAGCCCCAAATAAACTAATCCTCCTCTCAGTTGTTTTTGTTGGGTATTTTGGGCACAGTAATCCTAAAGACTGAAGAGTTACATTATTTAACATAGAACATATTATATCTGAAAATCAAAAGAGATAAAGATGACACATTTTATTACATAAAAAGTAAAATTTTCCATATGGCAAAACCAAGCAAAAAACAGTAAATAAATGGATAAAATAAGAATGAAATGTAATTTATACTACTTATGATACAAGAATTTTTAATTTGTTAGAAAATTCTTACAAATCAATAAGATAAGCACATAATTTCTGAAATGGAAGGAAGGAAGAAAGGAAGTAAGGAAAGAGAAAGGATGTAGATCAGCAATATAGAGAAGAACAAATATTAATGGCTTATAAGTACATCAAAAGATATTTAAAATTACCCTCACTGACTTATTTCATATTAAAATAGAACATATTAGTACAGAGATGAAATGGCATTTTCCACTTTTTTACTTGTCAGAAATAAAAAATATTTGATCTTATGCAATGTTGAAGAGATATAGGGAAACAGGCAAGAAAATTTTATGCATTATTGGTGAAATATACTTTGATATAAAAATGTGGAAATTTTTCAGTATTTATGAAAATCTTCTTGGCATCCTTCTGCAATTTTTAACAGATATGTGTGTGTGTGTATATATATACTCATTATAGATTTGACAGTAGAGCAAAATCTGAGCACATCTTAAATTGTCAGCAGGGCCTATTGCCATACAATGGAATATTGCACAGTGAGTTAAATTTCTAGAATGTCCTGCTTAATAAGTTAACAAGTTGTAAGCACCAATAAACAGAACAAATGTGTTAAATCTGCTTCCACATGTAGAAAAATATATGTGTGTGCAGATAAGAATGTATTGGCGTGTATCTGAAAGAAAAGTCAGAGGATTCCTAAGACCGTGTTGATAGCTATTACCTCACTCCAACAGGAAAGTAGTCTGAAACAGAAGAAAGAATGTTAATTGTGTAGTCTCTCTTCTTTGAATTTTTTAAATCGTATTTTAGAATTTTGTATATAGGAAAATAAATAGATAAGGAAACTAAAGAACTTCCAGTTTAATATCTATCACAAGAGGTCACTTTTCTATCCATTGTTTTAGAACACTATTTCATCCACAACTGTAATCTGCTAAAGCTGGGGCTACTCTCTGAACATAATATAGGAAGGGGAGACATGGAAAGAATCCTGTATTATTTTTACTGGAGCCTTATTTTTGCAATTTATAAATAAGACTGTATCCTATGAACAATGATTATTTCACAGATTTTTTCTCCTGTATATTTCCAGTCTAGAAATAATGAAATGTTGTAATTCCCCTAAACAATTAGCTGCACATATACAATGAAAGTTCTAATGATTTTGTAAAAAACTGAAGTTAAATTGCAAATGGGTTGTAGTGCTCCAAAAGCCATAATATATGAATAATTCTTCAAAAATTAGTAATCATTCAATGATGTCTGTTATATACAAGATACTTAGATAGTGTGGGGACTGTATTTATAATTATCATTTCTTCCTTTATTTCTTAATTGATATATCATTTTTTTTCTTAATATTTTGGCTACTTTTATAGGTTTTTAGGTTTGTTTTTATAAAGATCTCCAAGGTCTATGTTCTGATGAAACTTATATTTGTCATACAGGGGGATATAAACCAGTAGGGCAAAAACCAGAGAATAATATACAATATAATTTTAAATAGGAAATACTACTTAAAGTAAAATGTGTTGATTTGACAGACATATGTTGAAGGCATGGTGAGGTTGAGGTTGGGGGGTGGGTTTTGGGCGATCACAGTACACATAAAAGGAAAACATCAGGATGAGATAAAGATTCAGAACATTGAAAAAAGTTTTATTTTCTTTATAGTTTCTTCTCCATTCTTTCCAGCATTATTTTCAGGGGATAGAGGGAAATTTATTCTAATAAATGTAAGATTGCCTTTATCACATTGGCACGTGCTTATAATCCCAGCTACTTGGGAGATGGAGGAGAATCACTTGAACCCAGGAGTTCCAGGCCAGACTGGGCAACATTGTGAGATCCCATCTCTTAAAAAATGAATAAATAAATAAAATAAAGGCAAGGCCTGGTGGAAGGTTCTTAGGTGTTTGGGAGTAGATTCTTCCTCTCTTGCTTCCTGGACATGAATGGGGTCGGTGGTTTTGTTCTGCCCCCACCATGATGTGCTGCCCTTGTCACGGGCTCAATGCATAAAGGCCAGCTGTTTGATCATGGATTGTAACCTCCACATCTGTGAGCCACAGTAAATCTTTTCTCCTCATATATTGATAATCTCGGATACTTGTTACACTGATATAAACCTAACGTAGATACCAACTCCATTTTATAAGAAGTTTGAGTCACAGAAGTTAAGCAACTTGCTCATAGTCAAACAGCTTATAATTACTGGAACAGAGATTCAAACTCAGGTGATTAATCTCAGAGATCCCCTACTCATGTAGAATTGTGAGAAGGAACAGTGTATAATACACAGGAATTGGAAGTGTTACTTGTTGACTGTTAGCAAAAAAAATAGGTAATTTAGTTCTACAACCACAAGGAACTAATTATATCAATTTGCATGAGTTTGGAAGACAGCTCTGATCTCCAATAAAAAATTAAGCCTGTCTAATATCTTGAATGCAGCCTTATGGGACTGAGTAGAGACCCCAGATAGGCCGTCTCTTAATCTGGGTGTTATACATCTTCTACTCTCTTTTCTTCTTCATGGTAGTCAATTCCCAAATAAATTTCAAGTACTATTGAAAAAATGTTTGGATTGTGGATATGTACCAGTACTAGTTGCATCACACAGTATAGGCCTTATCCTAGCAGGTTAGTGATATCATCTGGTTACACTTGGAATTACTCATTGGGTTTGGGTTTATCCAGAATTGTAAAGGTAAATTTATCACCACAGACTTTCATTTACATGAATATGTGTGACAGATGATTTATTTCAGAATTTGAAATGCATGTATAAAAGTAGAGTTTACTGTTACTTTTGATCTTCTGTTGCATATTGAAAAATTTATTTAAAATTTGAGATATTAACTTCAGTGTATACTACATAGCTCCATTTATTTTCATATTTCTGTTTTGATGTATATATAATTACTTGAAGAAATACTGATACCTTTAGAGACCAAATTTTGAACATTGAAAAACTACTTTCATTACAAGAGTAAAAGTGGTTTGTAGGGTACTATTAAAATTATCTTTGGATTAAGAATTTTAAATCACAAATTTTCAATCTAGGAAAAAACTTATAAAATAATATAGAGGTGTTTCTCAATTCACCATTTTTTTCCTCATAGCTATATTTATATTTATTTGGTTTATACAATGATGATGGAGATATACCACCCAAAATATGGCTATAAGAGACCAGAAAGTGTCACCTTAGACCTCTTTGGCATATGGATTATTTCGAGCTGGTTATTTTGAGAAACTGCACACCCAAAACAGCTCTGAGATGTTGCTCTTTAGTAAAGGAAATTTATATCTATAAAGGGAATTTTAAATAGTAAATGTATCCATGTTAGGAAGACAGCTGTGTCACCTAAGACTTTATCTACATTACAGGACAATCTTTATTTACCATATTTTGTCCCCTCACACTCTTATAATTTGTCTTCCTAATCCCTGAGAAGTCTCAAACTCCTATTTCTTTCTTTAACTCAGGATTCTATCAGCTTCATTCATTTGGCCATTATTTGAGTCTTATATTTTTGTGGGACTCCCTATGTGTTCATACATAATCAAAATTGGTTTTCTTCTATTAATCCTAGGTCAATTTGTACCCTCCAAAATCCTAGGGAGGTAGAGGAAAAAACATTTTTCCCTCCCCTTCAATATGTAGTTTTTGGTACTGAGTAGATATAAACTTTTAAGGAATTTGAAATACTGATTTAAATATCACAATTTAAAGCCGTTAAGAAAGTAAGAACAATACTTAACATGTGTACAGATACTGAGATATATAACATTTATAGGTTCCTTTTTCATTTTACTCCAGTCTCACTATTAGTATAATTTGAGCACCTGTAATGTTATTTTTTTGAAAAATGACCAAATAGTGCTTTTGCCTTGAAAAATCAAAATTTGGAAGAGTCCTTAACATGCTAGAATTCTATACATATATTTCTGAAGTCATTTATAAACTCTGTAATAATAAAATGTAATTTTTATTAGAACAAAGATGAAGAAATGCATCAGAATGAAGAGAAAGTACTATAAAATATATTAAAACCTATGTTAATTCTATTCTACCATTGAAGACTCATTCACTGTATGGTCCCTCAAAAGGAGAAAAGTTTTCCCCAAAATAAGCCAGGGATAATTCAAAGCAGTGAGCACAGTTGATGACTTAGTCCCAGAAAAAAATTGATAGTGCTTAGTGTGATTCTGCTTGACAACTCCGAAATAAATGAAGTGTTTGAGGAAAAAGAGGATTTAAGCTCAGGTTAAAGAAAGGGAGGCATGGGAAGGGGGCAGTCAGTGCAAAGGAAGGCACAGATATGGTGTGGGCTTAGCAGTGGAGTGAAACAGAATTGAGCCAAGAGGAGGTCCCATCTAAAGAAGGTTCTAATAAGGTTTCTCTGGGCCTGGCATGAAAAACAGGATAAAAGAATAAGATAATGAAACACATGGAATGCATCTGTCATAATTTATTTAGTAAGAAAGACAATTCTGGATCTGGGAAGAGGTGCCTGTTCCTAAGAGGAATTTCATCTTACTTACTGATAAACTCATTTTAAAGACCTGAGAATTTAGGACTGAGAGACCTCTAGGAGGTAGGAAAGGATAATCATGGATTGTATCTCAAGAATATATTTCACAAAATCATAAATGTTTCATTTTATTCATAACTCCTGACAATGAAAATCTATCTTTTTAATGTAATTCATTTTTCTTTTAATTTTATTTACTAAAGAGTATACATATTACAAGTCTCAAACATGCAGATCTTTATGAAGAAGGAATTAGAGATTCTTTTTGTTACCCTTTAGTGTTTTGTCTACTTTGACATTTTCTTAGTTGATTATTTTCTCAACAAGCATTCTTTTCTTGAAGATTTTATTGCTACTAATTCAAAAGGAAGCATCATAAGAAACAATATTTTTAGGTTTACATAAATATACTTGACTTTGAAATATGGAAAGAAATCTTTTGCAAAATAAATAGGTTGATTCTGACATCGAAGAGACAAATGATATAGGTAGGATATCAAGCTGTCATTTCTACTATTATTTTTGGCTGCCCTTTTGTCTTAAACAGAAACATTCTGAAAAATACTTTTTAAAAGCAGCAATCTTTAGCAGGGCACAGTGGTGCACACCTGTAATCCCAGCACTTTGGGAGGCTGAGACAGGAGAATCGCTAGTTCAAAGCCAGCCTCAGCAAAGGCGAGACACTAAGCAACTCAGTGAGCCCCTGTCTCTAAAATAAAACACAAAATAGGGATGGAGATGTGGCTCAGTGGTCGAGTACTCCTAAATTCAATCCCTGGTACAAAAAAAAAAAGCAGCAATCTTTGAATCTTTGATTTTTTTCAAAACTATCAGAGATAAGCTTATATTCAAGTAGTAAAGGCAAATATAGGACAGAGCAAAGCCAAATTAAAAAGCAAGGTGTTGCCATAAATACATTTTTATTATTTTAAAAAAAGAATTTTTGTAAAACTCATTTATCACTATTTCTCTTTTAAATAAATATTTTATTTAATTCAACCTATGTTGTAATCTCATTTCATTATTGCCAATATCTCTTTCTTTAAATTAAAATATTCCCTTAAAACATTAAGCTTCCTATTTATTAGCAAATATTTTATTATAAATTGAGGAAATAGGCCATTTTGAAATGCTGTGTTCCTCCAAACTTTTGTAAGACTCAAAAATGTTAACAAACTTTTTACTTTATGTAATTAATACTCCAGTTCATTTTTTAAAAGCAAAAATATCTTTCTTTAAAAAAACACAAAACCTGGTGCTGGGGTTGTGGCTCAGTGGTAGAGTGCTTGCCTGGCATGTGTATGTACTGGATTTGATCCTTAGCACCACATAAAAATAAATAAAAATAAAAAAAGGTATTGTGTTCATCTACGACTAAAAAACTAATATTAAAAAAAAATTTTAAAACCCCAACAATTGCAAAGTCTTTTTGTCTTTGTCTCTGTTTATAATTAATATGAGGGATTGGAAGTTAAAACGTCTTTTAAGGGAAATAATATTGCTCAACAATAAAGAAGTTGAATCTCAGTAAATGACAATGCTAAAATTCAAGCTCAAAGCTATAATATAAATATTAAAAGAAATAATAAAAACCATGTATGATTCTATTACAGGAAATAACTTAGGGAATAGTGAGGAGGCTAGGAAAAAAGCATTAAGAAGAACAAGTCTGTATCAGCTAGCTGCTCTTATGCCATAAACCATCTTGGATCTATAGCAATATCACTTTAGTTACAAATGAAATATTGAAAACATCCAATCAATAATATTAAAGTAGCATGCAATTACCAGGCACAGACTTCAGTGAGTTGGAAGATTGATGTACTACTGTGATACAAATCAAGCTTTCACTCCATATTTTGGTAGTTTCTTTAACTTGGTGGTATCATTAGGACTTCTGAAAAGAAACAAGAAAAGCAGGAAAAGAAAAAGTATTTCAGTAAGAGGAGAGATGCTTCTTATAACTTCTTATAACTTCTTATAAATGATTATTTTGATCCAGAAACTCACAGAGAGAAAGAGTTACAGCAAAATTACATGAGTTGTTCGATATATTGTACATTTTGCCCAATTGTGCAGGACTTATCTGAAAAGAACCCTAGGGTTATTAATAGCAATCATTAAACTAGTAGTTAAGGAAGAAAATATTTATATTTTAGTCACTCAAAATTGAGTAGATGTAGAAAGAAAGTACCGAAATTTTTCTTAAAGTAATCATAAGCAAATTAATGTTGGATAGATCATATTCATATATAACTTTACACATTTAAAAAGGGTTATATTTCACAACAAAAGTATAACCAAAGATGCAACCAAAATTGTACCCTGTCCCATCCACTGGTGTTCTCTAATGTCAATTTCTCTTACAAATGAAAAGATTTTTTTAAGGGAAGCAAAGTTATCAATGTAAATATCAGATTTTATGTTTGCATAATATTTAAGTGGAAATAAAATACTTCGGAGGATTTGTCATTGATTTATTCATTTTAAAAATAGAGTTGATTTTTACTATAGAAGGTACTTATTAGAAAGTGTTTATGTTAGTAATGAACAAAAGCACTAATGTGATGCAGAAAATAAGATTGTAATGGCACATAAGGTTCAGCAAGAACACGAGGTGTATTCCATTAAAATACATGCATGCAATTTTGCTGAAAAAATATGTTGGCTTTTTATTCAATAGTACTTCCTCAGCAGTTTTTGTGCAAGGCACTGAGCATTGACGCTTGTGTTAGATGGAGATAGTGCCTGTTCTCAGGAAGATTATAGTCTAGAAGAAAGACAGTCAATAAGAATAATTACAAAACATACTTAAAGTAGTATAATAGATGAACTATCCAAGGCATATGATTAAATTGTGGCAAAAGAATAAATGGAATGAAGCAATGAAGACTTAATGGAAACCAGCATTAAAATGAAGTATCTATTTGAAGGATTGCTAAGCAAATTACCCAGAAGTGGTTATAATTCTCCTAGGTAGAGAAAACGGTGTATGAAGCAGTTTTAAAATAAGAGAAGCATAGGTATGCAAACAATTGAGAAAAAGCCTAACACTATTGGAAAATTAGGGGAGAAGAGAAATATTAGTTTGCTGCCCTTGGCACCAATGACTCCTGCTTGTCTGCTGATCTTCTATGATGCCTAACCACTAAGGAAGGCTCTCTTTTGTCCTGTTCCTTGCTTCTAATTTTACTTGTGAGAGCATTCAGTTCAAGCTCAAGTGAAATATTTAACAAAAAATTTTGAACTCCCCTTGTGTATGGAGTTTTGTGTTATTCTAGGCTGACAAATTGACACATATTCGGTCTTTAGCAAATAGTTCAATTTCTTCTCACCCTCTTGTATGTTGGCTCTGCTCATGTCCCCCATTTCTCCTTAGAGTTTTCTGTCCCTCCTAGAAATTATTCTTTTGACTTATGATTTCCTTCTTTTCTCTCTCTTTTTTTTTGGTACTGGGGATTGAACTCAAGAGTACTCGACCACTGAGCCACATCCCCAGCCCTATTTTGTGTTTTATTTAGAGACAGGGTTTGAGTTGCTTAGTGCCTCTCCATTGCTGAGGTTGGCTTTGAACTCGCGATTCTGTCTCAGCCTCCCAAAGTGCTGGGATTACAGGCATGTACCACCATGGCCATTGACTTATGATTTCTGTTCTCTGATAGATGCAACAAAATTTTTGATTTCACTGTCCATCTAATAATTTTTCTATTACTGTGGGAGTAACATTTTTGTAGCATCTTGCAGTAATATTTTTACATCCTAAATGGATGTAAAAGACTGGATATACTTTTTAAAAAAATTTTTAGATAATATTAGTCTACCTGTTGTATAAGAAGTAAACTACAAGGAGAAGTATTTGGAATCAGAGAGAGAGTTTATATGTGTGATACTGTAAAACAGGTAAGATATCATGCTAGTCTAGATTTGAGTAATACAAGTAAGAGTGAGAAAATGTGCATGAATTCAATACAGATTTAGGGAAGAGAATTGGTAAGGTTAAGTAATTAATTAGGGATATGATGGAAAGGGAAAAGACCAGAATAATTTCCAGGATTTCTGCTTATGCATAAAGGAAAATTGAAACTACCAAGAGTTTGATTTTCATGTTTTACAATTTTCAAATGTTTTCAGATTTTAATTAATATTTTAAAGTCAATGAATGATCTTAATTTGTCAGTTAAATAAAAAAACGTGCTTATATTGTCAAAGCAAGTGAATAGTGACAGGTTTTTCTTTCTCTCTCTCTCTTTTTTAAAATACATGAATACTTATCCCAGATTCATCTAGTAACTTCTTTTTTAAAACAAAAGGATTCAACTTGCACAGGGAGTTTTTCATATTGTTTTCTTACTTCCAAAAGACATAAAATTTTGATGCCATGATGGATCTTGGGAGCTAAAACAGTAATCTTGGCATATGTTTGGAAAGTTCAATGTCTTAGAAGCTTAGCTTAGAAACAAATTGTCGTTGCACATGGATAATTTAGTTTTATTCTGTCAAAGAAAACCAGAGTCAGACATTAAAGTGGCAAATATATTTTATTCAGAAACTATTTTAATAGGAGAAAAGAGACATCAGTATAGAACTAGATTCAATTGTAAGTACACTATGGGCAAATTGGGATCATTGCATAGAAAATGAAGAGAAACTATCCACAATGAGGGAGGAAACTTGCTAAATAGACCTAACAGGATTCTTGCCAAAGGCAGACTAGGAAGAGCTAATATCACCTAGCAGATGGTGGAAGATGAGGAATTTGAGGAGATATCCAAGGTATTTGACTAGATTTGAAGGTGAACATTCTGGCTAAATTAACTGGACAGTATTCTTGCAAGAAACAGATAATGCAGGGATAAGTGTGGAAGTCCAAAGGTCAAGGTGTAGTGGAGAAGAAGATTCACAAGTGCTTGGCTGAAGTTTGGTGGTGGTGGCAAAGATATCTGGTCAATTCAGATGGCATACCTGACTTGTAATATAGACAGCTGTCTTATAAATTCTTCGTAGAAGTTGTGAAAATTCTTAAGTTCTGCCCTTAAGAATTTTACAGGACTAAGTTCAACATAACATGTTACTCATAAGGTCAAGCATTAATTTCCCTTGAAATTTATTCAGAGCAGTTCCACAAACTTGTGAGCTGGAAAGAATTAGTTACTATTAATTATTCTTTCCAGATAAAAAGATATAGTATCTTCATATTATCATGACTTTTAGATTTTATTTTTGACATGGCCATGTTTACTCTGGCTCCTCTCAAAGGATGGCATTGAGATTGAGGATCGTCTTGGCAGCGCAAGGAGTAGGCAGGTGTAGTGTGACTGTTTATAAACAGGTAGTCTGTCGGTAGGAACTTTCAACCTGCTCAGAACATGTAGCCCTAATGCAGAGCAGGTGTCACTAATGGACAAGTGGAAAAAGTCAAAGGAGAGATGAGAGAAACTGATTTATTAAATGATTTCAGGAAACAAACTAAATGTTATCCCTAATTGGCTGCTTATTGTTCCTCTAAGCCTTCCAAAGGAAACATGACCTCAGAAAGTAAGAGGTGAAGGGAATATTTTATTAATTTAGCTAGAACTTAATTGCAATTATCCTCCTATTTTTTGAGACTCATCTTATCCTCTTATCCTCGCTTGTCTTGAAGAATTTCTTTTTTTTTTTTTTTAGTACCAGGGATTGAACTCAGGGGCACTCAAGAATTTCTTTTTGCCATGCTTCATTCCGATTTATTCTTGATTTTGGAAGGTGGAATGTTGGGGATAGAACCTTTATAGAAGTGAAATGATATCTCTGAATTCTTCTTAAACATCAGACATCATAATATAATCATTCTGAAAACCATGATAATTTAACAATAGAAACATGAGGAATTTTGGAGATTAGGCAGAAATCATAAAATCTGGTTTTAGAAATTTACATGTGGTGAGAAACAATTTAATAAGTTAGTTTTAGATTAAGACAATTAAAACAAGAATAAGGAGGCATAAATATTTCCTAGAAATTAGGGTTTTGTGTTCTCTGTATTTTGCCATGTACTCATATAAAATGAGGGTCAAACTAATTAAAGACTAAATGAGAAAACACTATATGAAATTTGGAAATTTTTTTTAAGGAAAAAAAGCCTAAAGCTATAAAAAAATGCATTTCTTGTTTCTCTTACTTTTGTGGGATTTTTAATCTCACTTAGCTGTCAATCATTCTCATTATTTTGGGCACATTCTTCAAGCAATTTAAATTGTTCCCACAGTGGCAGCCAAACCAAATAAACAGTCAAACACTGAAGAGAGTGTGATTTCACCAGAGACCTTAAACAATAGAGTGGCCCAGAAACCTTCTATTAAGTGAAAGGAGTAAGAAACTTCAGTGGCAGGCAGCTTTAAGCATAGAAAGAAAATAGTCTTTGTAGTTTCTCCTCAATCTGTCCCATCAAAAGCAAAAGAGAACAAAAATGCTAAAACCCCCAAATAACTCACATTGAAATGCAATGTAGTGCATTTTTATGCATTTGAGATAGTGCAATTCTCCTGATAAAGGATAACTGTGATCAGATTTCATTTAATTTTTTAAAATTATGAAATACATATGCTTAACTGGAAGTTTTTGTAAGTTTCTTCTTTATGACATGTGAAGCACCACAAATCATTTTGGTAAGAAAAATATTCACATTAATGAAAGTTAAATAGTTTAGGTTCTCCAGTTTTTAAGAATCATATTTTCATATCTCTTGACATACATATTAACATCTTTTCCTACTGATAACAAAAGCCAATTAAGTAAAATTCAACCCAAAGTTTTAAGATTTCCTATTTCTGAGATACCTATTTGCATATATATTTGTATATATATATAGATGAAGATATATATCTTTATGTATAGTGTATATATGTATGTAGCATATTATATGTATATATATAGTATATGTGCATATACATCATTTTACATGTATATATCTTTATATATAGTGAAATATAAACAACTTAAAATTTATTTTATTTGAAGTGGAAATAAAATTTCCATTATTTATTGTTAGGTGCATTTATTTAAAACTAATGCACATGTTAGTGAAGAGCTTATAAATAACTTTAGCACTTTGAATTTTTTATTTATATATTTTATTTAATATAAATTTATTTTTATTCATGTTTTATTTAAATAATTTTCTTTGCAATCTTTTCATTAGGATCAAAGTAATCAATATTTACAAATTTATTCATCTGTGTTCCCATTTATCAATTTTTTCTTAATATTTTCCCCAAATTATTTCTCAAAAGTACCTAAAGATGAGTAAATAATGAATAAAAAAGTCAATCATATTTCAAAATTGAATATAATTTACTCTTGTTGAGGGAGTTAGTACCAAGGAAAACTAAAATTACAAAAATATTAAAATGCTAGCCACATACCAAACATCTTAAAATGTGAGACACATGGTTTTGCTCTGAATTTAATTAATTGTTTGTATTGATGTCAAAGAGCAAAATAGGATAAATTTTATATATCTTAACAAATAATAAAAGTTTTTCAAAGCAGCAAAGGACTTAAGATTTTGGGTTTATGTCACAATAAGCAAAATAAATGGACACCTTCTTTCTTGTTTTGTACTGACAATCTAATTTACTATTTAAAAATTTTTTTTTAATTTTATGCATATTACCTTTTCTTGCTACTTGTAATTGAACCCAGGGGTACTTTATTACTGAACTATATCCCGACTTCTTTTCATTTTTTTATTTTGAGACAGTCTCTATAAGTTACTGAGGTTGGCCTTGAATTTGTGATCATCTTGAGGCAGTGGGCCTTAGCCTCCAGAGTTGCTGAGAATATAGGCATTTGCCATCATGCCTGGCTTAAACATTACTTTGGTTCTAGGGTTGTTATTTTAATTTCAGGTTGAAGGAAAAATAATTAAATTATTTAAATAACTATATCATTTTTCCATTGTAAAAACAAGCTTATTGTTGACAAAATAACAATACTGATGACTGAGATGACTAAAAAGACTATGACTTACCATTTATATTCTTAATATGTATAGGTTTTTCCTTTTTTTAATTGAAAGAAAAAATAAATTTTTTGATTTGCTAGGAGAAACACTGGGGACTTTTATCCCAGAGCTGTGATTCTGCCCATCAGCAGGAATGGGGGTAGGAGGTGGCTTTTAAAGAGGTAATTAAAAAACTCTATTCCATGTATTCTCTGTTTGAGTTGTAATTCACTTGTTTTGGGAGATGGTCATTTCTTATTTCATCTAATTTTATCCCCAGAGTTTGGATTATTTCATTCTTATGATGGCAGATATTTCTGCCTAAAATGAGGAAGAAAGATTATCCTATTTCTATGTAGATTAGGGAAGGGGAAGGATTAGGAAGGATCAGGGAGAGAGGAAGAGAAAAAAAATGTCCATTTTAAAAATAAGTTGCAGTGGCAGAGCAACAAGGGCTATATTCAAAGCATAAAGTGGACCATGGTTACATTTTCCCATGGTCAATGTCTGTGTTTTATTTCTATGGAAAAATGAGGACAATCTCCAAGTTGATTCCTGCTGAAATAGGGTGAAATTGGGGGAAGTAACCCAAAGTCCTTGTTCTCTGTCATCTAAGGCATAGCCAGTTAAGGGTATTTAGAATCAGAGCAGTCCAGAAATCCACAGTGGCAGATGGCAGGTGATTAGACAAGGCATACATAGGGCAGGGATCATCCTAAGACAACAATAAACAAGACAGCAAAGCATTATTTTTTGTGCACAATTAGTGCAAAAGCAATTAGTATTGAAGTCAGTCTCTGAAAACCATGAGGACAGTAACTCATAATCATATCAGAGAAAAACAGATCGAGTTTACCAGTGCAGGAGGATAGGAAGATTTGTAGGTCTATGAGATCAGGCTCAAATTAAATCAAGACAAATTTGCAACTCTAGAATCCTTTGAGATTATTATTAGGCACTTGCACACAAGAACTCTCCCTTTGGCTGGGCACAGTGGTGCATGCTTATAATCCCAGTGACTCAGGAGGCTGAGACAGGATAATTGTGAGTTCAAAGCCAGCCTCAGCAATGGTGAGGCACTAAGCAATTCAGCAAGACTCTATCTCTAAGTAAAATACAAATAGGGCTGGGGATGTGGCTTGGCAATCAAGTGTCCCTGAGTTCAATCCCTAGTACCCAGAAAAAAAAAATAACACATTTTTTTATAGTCTCCAGTTCTATTTACTTTTGATAGGACTGACACAAATGTACATCTTAAGTTACACTTAAAAAGCCATTCTTTTTCCTTTTAAATGTACATGTAGGACAGTGCTTAAGCTATACAGTTATATTCTCCTGCACGATGTTTAAGACTAAGTTGGTCAAAAGTAACCTTGTTCCTATCTACTCTTAAGAGTCAGCTAAGATCATTCAGAGATCATTCTTGGGTCTGTGTGCAAAACTTCTTGGCTCCTTTAGCTCTCCTCTATCAGTGGTGCCATCTGCCAGGATAGATCAGGGTCTTGCTGACCATAAAGTGGCTTCTCTTAGAAGCATCAGGGACATTTCCCTTTCCAATGACCCTCCTCTTTGCAGAATGTGCACTGGTTGGCTTTCTGTTCTCTAGGGTCCTCTCAATCTCCCTGATGGGCACATCAGGTGACTCACAAGTGTTGCAGGGACCAGTGAGAGGTCCTATTGTTCTCTGGTTCTGATTGACCTTAGAGAGCAAGGGCCAAATTTTTGACTGCTTTTTCCTTGGGCCTTTTACTACCTTGACTTTGGTCTCCATGTTTTTGATTTTAAACATCCAGCAGGCCACTTTCAACAATCTTAAAGTAACAGGTTATAACTTCAATATCTATAATTTTACAGTTATCCCTTTCATTTAATTGGGTTAGTATTCATACTGGAAGTCAGCATTACATATTATCCATCTTATATGTGATGGCTTATTATCTCAAATTAACTCAAGTTATTTTATTAGAAGCAGTACCTCTGCAAAACACTAACAGGCAACAGTTATAAAGTTTACAAGGAAAATATAAAATGAAATTAACTGAGCAAAACCATATTCAATTTGTGTAATAGCTATGAACCAAGAAAAATGATTTTTATATTCTTAAACCTTTACTTAGTTAAATATTATAGCCTCTGTTTATTTTGAGATCACAATAATCTTTACAACAAAAATCAATCTTTTGAACACAACTTCAAGTGAGCTCAAGTCTAGCCTATGTTGGAGCCATTCCAATGTGGAATAAGGTGAGAGGCAGAGCTTTATCTCAGGTAAAGTGGGGCTCTTGACAAATAACACGAAACAACATTACATCTAAAACAAAAACCAAACAAAGTCTAAGAGAGCTTTTAACTTTCTTCTTGTGGAAAAAGTGGCAAAATGCTTCCATGTTTTACAATGTCACCTTTAAACAGACCAGATTCTCCTTATTTTCTTCCAAGAATGCATTTAAACTCTTATTCCAGTTGAAGAGTAACACACAATTGTATATATATTACACATATATTATATATATATTAATATATAACATATTATATATATATCTTATTGACAACAGTTTACTTTATCCAGCTATAAAACATCAAATGACATAAATAAATACCAACAAAATTTGTATTTCTATACGAATCTGAGACTATTGCTACAGATAATTTTAGTTTGGAGAACACCAGCTGGGTAAAGTGCTCTCCCCTAAGCTTTACATTTAATTAAGTTTAACTTTAAAAGTACAATTTAGATCTCATAGTTTATGGTAATAATAATTACAGATCTGCATGGGTTAGTAGCACTAGCAAAAATTAAAGGATAGCCTTTAATCTTTTATACACTTAGCAAACAATGTTAATGATCAGAAATATACTTAGTCAAAGCAAACAAATATAAGACAGGTCTTCAAATGATAGTGTGATCTTTATATATCAGATACAATGTATAAAGGACAGCACTTATTAGTTACCTTGCCAGTAATCCTAGATAAACTTTCATTTTATAAACTTTTACATAACACTTAGATAAGACTGATTGATATAGTTCTCAGATATATAGTTGTATCTACTCACATATATTTAGTATGTAAACTATATTGTTATAATCTAACATAGTAGTTGTTTCTCTAACCAGTTACAAAGTAATAATTTAAAATACTTTAATAGGTACCACCCTTAATTTCTGTAAGCCTTAGTTTCCCCAAGTAATAAAACCTAACAGATATAAGAAAATTATCTTGATAAGAGCAAATCAATGTTTCAAATTTTGCTTCTTATCAGTACATTGAAGTCCAAATAAATTTGACTGACTGTGCTAATTACAGCCAATTTAATCACAAACTGTTTTTTGCCTTCTGCAAACATTCCACAACTAACTAAGACATTCACAACTTCTTTACATCCTTAGTTTTGTCCTTTCTTTCATCTTGGATTTTAGCACAAGAATATTACTTTACCAGACAAAATACTTACACATCCATAACTTTCTTTTATCTTTTCCAGTTTTGGACCCTTTCTTAAATGTATATTCTGAAACAACCCTTATGGATGTTATCTGTGCATTTAGTTTACACAACAAATTCCATCCCAGGAGAAGACTGGGCAATGCAGCTTATATAAAACTGTTCCTTCTTTTTCTTTCTCTCAGGTTGCATTCAAGGGGTTGGAGCACAGATTTCTTTGAGCCTGACCTGTCTCCTTTATCATTATCACAATTCCATCAACTTTAAGTGAGCTCTCTACTGCCATTTGTACCCAGATTCTCCTTTGGGGCCTTTTTCTTACTCTAGGCATACTAATATTCAGTGGAGGAGACACTTTCCATCCTTTTCTCTTGGCTTCCTTGAAGATCCCTTTGTGGAGGCTGCCTACAAAGCATAGGTTGACCTTAATTTCTTTTTCTTTTCTGGGTGCAGTTGCTTATTCTCCCCATGCATTTAGTTTGATGGGATAGTGTTATAATAAGAATTCCTTTGCCTCAGTAATGGATATCTCCAGCCAAATGGGTTGTCCTGTCAGATCTTAAAAGGGGAGACTGTTCCTGTCCCCAGCTCATAAACTAACAGTGATGGAACCTAATGCCATATCTTTTGTGGCCAGAAGCCTCCATCCCCCATAGGCAAAAAGGACTGGAAGGCAAGAAAGAGGCCAGGTTTTCTTTGGCCATTTTTCTATATCCAGGCAGCTTTTCTGGTATTTTTTTCCCCTCCAGCTTGGGGCTAGTGTCTTTACCCACAGAGAGATGACCTGTGGCTGCCTGGAGCCAGGCTGAGACACAGTGCTGGGAGTGCTAGCAGTGGGTTTAAAAAATTTAAATCTTTTAAACTCTTTATTCTGGTGTCCTGCTATCTTTGTACATAAGAGGCAGTGCCTTTTGGCACCTTCAACCTAGTTTTTGACTGTTCAGACCATTATCATGCAACTGCATAAATGCCTGTACATATAGAATTTCTTTCATATACTTTATCCCTGACATACCAACTTTAACTTCAAGATTGTATCCAGAAAAACATTCAAAGTCTAGATTGTGTTACAGTAAACCATCTTTCTCCTAGTCTTATACCTATATGTGGCCCATTTAGCCAAGATCTCTGTTCAAGAGCCTACTGGTAGGATAGTGCAGCATGGCCTATGTTTTACAGGGCCAGTAACAGATACAATAAGGATAGACAATAGAGGATCACTGTAACCAGGGCTGACAGACAGAAACCTTTAAAACAGACAGACCTGCACATACACATTTCTTCCATTTACTTTATTTTTGACAGACCAACTCCAACTGCAAGACTGTATAATAATCCAGAAAGCTATTCAAAAGTCAGATGGTTACAGTAAAATATTTTCTTAGCCAGGCTTATACCTATAGGTGGCCCTTTCTTCAACTTACTTTACCTCTGACAGACCAACTCTGACTGCAAGATTGCACAGAAAAGAAACACAGAGAGAGACAACCAGAGAGGAGCCTCAAAACCATGATCAACAGAAGGGGAAACTTTAAATTGACCAGCCAAGATCTTTCCTAAGAGACTACCTATAGGATCAATGCAGTATTGATCATGTCTTTAAAAGGACAGTAACAGATACAAACAAAACAAACACACAGACACACAACCAGAGGAAATTCATAAACCCAATGTCAACAAACAGATGAGAACCTAGAACAGACTAGAAGAGAGCAAATATCCATAGGTTCTTGAGTCCTGCTTCACCATACCTCCTACACTGGTGGTGCCACAGATATCCCCACAAAGAAGTACCACAGGTGGAATCAAGGGAATCAGCACACATACCAGGGGACTTACTAGGTGGCCAATGGTGTCATGACTTTACTGAGCTCAGTTTTTCTTTTTCTCAAAGTGGACCATAATTAAGCAACCTGTGCAGTTCAGGGAGAGAGTTCCTGAAGCAAAGGGAGCTTTGGCAGCTGCTGGGATGGCCCCTCAGTCTCTTCCTTTACTCACAGGAATAACTCCTCAGGTTGGGCCTGAGGCAAACTCACCCATTTTCTGACTTTCCAGCAGTTGGCTCTCAATAAGTTCACTAGCCACTCTGCATCCTCAGCATGGAAGTGGGGTTCCTTGGAGAGTCAGGACTTCCCAAGAAACCTGGAGTGGGGCTTGCTCTTGGGTCCCACCTGGGGCATCAAATTTGTTACCAAAAGCTCCATCCTTGTCCCTGATGTCAATCTAATAACAAGGGCACAGTTTGAGAAAAAGGAAAAGGAGGTTTCATTGCTTTGCTAGCAAAGGAGAAACACAGGGGACTCTTATTCCAGAAGCTGTGATTCTTGTAATTTTTTTATCATAATGTTTATTTGTATATATAAAAATAAGTGATATTTATGAGTTGGAGTCACCAAAACAATCTCCAGTTTAGACAACTCAGAACTCAGAGAACTTAGCATTTAGTCATACTCAAGACTGGCTTCTCTTCTGTTTTCATTTTCCTTCAAGAATTAAATCCAGGAGCTCTCACAACCTAGGCATGCACTCCACTGCTGAGCTACATCCCCTGGCCTTTTTATTTCATTTTGAGACAGGATCTTACTAAATTGCTCAGGCAAGCCTTACGCTTGGAATCCTCTGCCTTGGCTTCTGATTACATGTGTGTGCCACTGTACCCATCTCTAGACTGGTTTCCTAACAGTGAAAGAATACAAAGCAATATCAGCAATGGAACAAGGTGCATAGGGCAAAGTCAAGAGAAACCATACCAGGTAAGCTTACAAGAGTCTTCTGCTACCAGAAACACAGGACGAAGGATACATTTAGTTCTCTGTAAAAGACATATGACACCCCACATGAAATATTGCAGTCAGGTAAATTCATAAAATATCAGTGCCTGAGATTTCAATTGGAGTTCAGTTATGTAAGCATTCTTTGTCTACAGCACCCAAATTTCATGTTCCTGGAAGAAAAGCAGGTGTTAAGAATAAACCATAGAACTTAGGTTTTTATAGAACTTAGGTACATTGAACCACACCTATATGTTTATGGTTGTGGGAACTGTTCTGAAATCAAAGTTCCCAGGTATCAGCTGAGAGTCCAATTTGGAAATAGGTCTTACAGAGAATAGCAAATAGACCTGTTATATTACCTATTTTTTGAAAATTAACATTTCATTGTTAATTTTTTCTAACTATTAATATTTATTCATATAATTCAAATATTTACCAGTACCTATCACAAAATAAAATTATGTTTGAAAAGAAGAAGAAAAGATATGTAAACATTAATTGTCACCCATACTTATGGGATAGGATTAAACCATTTTTGCCCAGGTGAGTATGCATGCATCTATCTTCATTCATTAATTTACTCAGAATTTATCATACTTGAAGGAGGATGTACCACCTTCTTCCATATTAATAAAATAATTCATTTTTCTACAAAATCTACAGTGAAAAGTTTTTAGTGGCTTAAACAAGCAAATAAACCTATACACTAGGTGTCATAGGATCTTTTAAATCTTTCATTCTTAATCTTCTAAGATTTGATTTATTTTAAAATTTAAAAATTAAGATTTTAAATAATGGTTATATTAATTTAAGTATATTTGAGATAAAAGTAAAAACAATCTAGTTAGGTTATGTACCTGAAAATAATACTTTATAAGTTATAAAATCTAAGAATTTTCCCCTGAATTAAGCAAACTTCTTTCTTATTTGCTCCATAATTGGGATTTTTTGTTCCTTGAGGCTATTAAATTCTTTGGAGTCTTTAATTTTTTCAGGAAAAAATCTATATAGCATAATCATGAATATTCTTGTTTTAGAGAAGCAGTTTGTAAGTCAGTTTAATTAGTTGTGATCAATCTCTCTCAATCCAATTATCAAAATTAACAAGCATCAAAATTCTGTATCAAAGTATGTTTTTATTTTGAATGCAGCAGTCAAGTTTGTTTACTTTAACTTTTAAAGGGTTGATTAGACAATTTGAGATGTAGAATAGGCTCAGTAAAAAACACAAGGTTACTCTTTATTCAGAACTTATTAAAAAAACAATTGGAAATATTGTCATCTACCAAGGAGAGAAAAAGAAAGAATTGACAGATATAATGATGAAGGCTACATAATAGCTATGATTATAATGGAAATCAATGAGGAATAATTTATTCTGTATCATATTATGAGGACAGGGAGCATTCTGCAATGGAAAGGCAATAAATTAGAAGTACATATTAACATTTTTAATGCATGATGTGAGATAGCCAAACAGTGATTGAAAGGAAAAAACAATTAATACTTAAATCTTGTTAAATATTTATTACTAAAAATCCTTGGAACACTTCAAAGGAATTTCTTTTTCAGTTAATTGTTTGCATATAATCAGATAGGAGGTATAATAAAGGATGTTTGCTTGGCATTTAGAAGGCCAGTGAAAGTTGATAATATAAATGAAGACTTCTATATTTGGAGGAAATTATTCTAAATTAATTCAAGAAAGAGTTCACAGGGTGTGCTTTTTGACAGTCATGAAAGAATTCTAATGCACCTGCTTAGGAACATTTTCCTCTTATATAAAGTTGTCTGGTGTTTTGCTTAGTTTGTGGTAAGTAATTTGTATGAATCCATAATGTAGCTGTCAGATTTTTTTTTATTCTTGTTGCATTATAATGCTAATGGAGTGAAAACGGAATTTAAAAAATTGTTTTAGACTCAACATCACTACACTTGACATCTGTATACACCCTATGGCAAATATAGCATCATATTTTCTGTGGTAATGCTTTCCTAATCTTAGCTTCTGGGCATTAGTACTACACAATATTCACATAGAAGTATAATGTGGAAGTTAGATGTTTTGTTGTATATAAGTGATTCTCTTTTCATGTGAATGAGTGAGAGAAGATTGTAGGAAAGTAGTTGAATTAATATTTGAAAACTTACCAGCACCATTTGCCAATCAGTGCTTCTACTCTTCTCATGTAAAAAAGTCTTCCATGAAACTACTCTTCAAGAAAAACTGAGATATGGAAATACTGACACAAAATAGATTATCTTATCCAATCTCTAAACTATAATTTCCAATGAATTAAAAAATCTTTCAGATCAGAAAATGTGAATTTATAAGAGTTATTTTGCCTGCTTTTCACTTTTAGGAAATATCAGTTTACATGAACAGAAGTTTTACATATACAAATGTAAAACTGATTTACATTCTAAGTGATAGTAAAAAGCAATCCTTTCAAACTTCAGGATTAATATAAAACAAGTAACACTCAAAATACAAACCAATAAAATATACATTTTATTACAGTTGTTATTTAATTATGTATCCCCAATAGGTGCCCTCAGGTTGATAGGTTTAGAGCAAGTAGACATATTATATATAATCATATTATAGAGTATCTAATTATAAATTGTTTTATTTTTCCTTTTTAAAATATGACCTTATCTACAAAATGAGTACAAGCTGTTTCTATAAATGTAAGTTAGATTGACATAAGCAGGAGTCAAACCATTAATGAATTCTATAAAATTTTAGGAAAAAGATGAGGCAGCTCTATTCAGATACAATTCTTATGTGTGCAGTACAGGGCATTAAAGCAAGGCTTCACATATGCTAGATAAGTGCTAAACCCCTATCTCTCACTACGCACAAAACTCAACTCAAAATGGATCAAGGACCTAGGCATTACACCAGAAACACTGTGCGTGACAGAGGAAAAAATAGGCCCAAATCTTCATCACGATGGATTAGTTGCTGACTTAATTAACAAGACTCCTAAAGCTCAAGAAATAAAAGCAAGAACCAATAAATGGGATGGATTCAAACTAAAAAGCTTCTTAGCGAAGGAAACAATAAGGTGAAGAGAAAGCCAACGTTCCAGGAGCAAATTTTTGCCACATGAATATCAGATAGAGCACTAATCTTCAGGATATACAAAGAACTCAAAAAACTTAACACCAAAAAAACAAATAACCCAATCAATAAATGGGCTAAGGAGCTGAACAGACACTTCTCAGAATAAGAAATAAAAGCAGTCAATAAATACATGAAAAAATGTTCAACATCTCTTATAATTAGAGAAATGCAAATCAAAACTACTCTAAGATTTCATCTCATGCCAGTCAATGGCAGTTATCAAGAATATAAACAACAATAAGTACTGGAGAGAATGTGGGGGAAAAGGCACACTCATACATTGCTGGTGGGATTGCAAATTGGTGCTGCCAATTTGGAAAGCAGTATGGGGTTTCCTTAGAAAACTTGGAATGGAACCACCATTTGACCCAGCTATCCCAGTCCTTGGTCTATACCCTAAAGACTTAAAAACAGCATACTATAGTAACACAGCCACTCAATGTTTATAGCAGCACAATTCACAATTGCTAAACTGTGGAAGCAACCTAGATGTCCTTGAACAGATGAATGGATAAAGAAACTGTAGTATGCATATACAATGGAATATTACTCAGCATTAAAAGAGAATAAAACTATAGCATTTGCAGGTAAATGGATGGAGTTAGAGAATATCATGCTAAGCGAATTAAGCCAATCTCCCCAAAACAAAGGCTGAATGTTCTCTCTGATAAGTGGATGCTGATACTTAATGGAGGGTGGAGTTGGAGTGTGAGGAGAATAGAGGAACTTTAGATTGGGCAAAGGGGAGAGAGGACAGGGGATGGGGCATGAGGCAGGAAAGATGATGGAAGGAAATGGACATCTTTACCCTAAGTACGTGTATGACTGCACATATGGTGCAATTCTACATCATGTACAACCAGAGAAATGAAAAGATGTGCTCCATTTATGTACAATGAATTGAAATGCATTCTGCTGTCACATATAACTAAATGGAACAAATAAAGAGTTAAAAAAAAAAAGTGTTCTAACTCTGAGCTATATCCCCAGCTCCTAAAGCAATGTTTCAGAGAGTATCTGAAAAGCCACTTTGCTCCCATTGTGGCTTGGTCTGTGGGGCTCATACAGGAGCTTGATCCCAAACAATAGGTGCCCACGAATTTTATGTAAGAAAATAAAGGCCCTAGAATACTAAGATATTATCCTTGGAAAAAAAGTGGATTCTTAGATTCTCCTTGTCTTTTTGACTTTGTCTTTGTAACTCTCTCACACACCAATGTGTATGTAACTGTCTTTGTAACTGTCTCACACACAAAAAAAACAAATTTTAAAAATCTCAACTGCTCATAACCAAAAAACAAAATTTAAGACATGTCTATGTATACATACATAGAGAGATTTATATGATCTCTAGATATATACCTAGATAAACATAGACTGTGGTATTTGTTTTTTTCTTCTATTATTATTAAAAAGTATTTTCTTTTGAGGTAAAATGTATATACAGTGCTATTCACAGGTATAAGGTGTCAAATTGTATATAAGTTTTGAAAAATGTATTCATCCTTGTAATCAACACCCTAATCAAGACATAGAATATTTCCTTCAAACCAGAAATAATTCTTACATGTTCAGGTAATTTATCTCCCTCCATCACTGTAGGTTAGTTTTACCTGTTCTGAACTTTCACTATTTTTTTGTCTTTGAAATTCAAGGTACTGACACCTGTATCAGACACTGAATCCATATATGCCTATGTTTTTTTTTTCCTATCTCTTTCTCTCAATGACTCCATTATTTTTTTTCTGTTTATGTTTGTGCTAGTAACTTTGAATTATGTTTTCATATCTGGTAGAACTGTTCTACTCTTCACTTTTATATTTCCATTTTCTCCTAGCCATTTGTTTTAATGCTTGCTCTAAAATTAGTATGTATCACTTAATGCTTGCAGAAAATTTTATTGGTATAAGATTAAATGTAAAGATTAAATTTTATGTTATTTATTTTGCTATTGAAGAACAGGATATATTTCTTCACTGATCTTGTTTTTCAAAGCAATATTTTTAATGTTCTCTCACATTTTCTGTGAACATATTATTTTTCATCACATTTTTGGTCTCTCCTGAGTCTTGTTTTATGATCAATATTTCCTTAAAATTTCAAGAAAATAAGACAATGCAGGACCACTCGTAGGCAATCATAGACTCTTCCCCCTCCCATTATTCCCCTCATCTGTAATCTACCAAGAACTCTTCTGATTGAAGCATTTTCTGTGGACTTGCAGTTAAATGAGAAAATGAAGAAGATGAAGTGATTTTGAAAAATTCTAGACTCTAACAGAAAAAGAGAGGAAAACATTTATCTACTTCTGGGGCCTAGGCAAAGATCTAGGCACATAGGCAGTTAGCCTTGAGACAATGATAAGAATGCAATGATTCTTGGAGAAAATTTGTTCTGTGAACAAGACACTAGCAAAGATTGGCTCTGGGTCATGAGTAACGTAAGTGAAAATCTCTTGATAGCTTGTTCAGGTGACAGGGAACAAACTAATCTTTTCCTGGCAGCTGGAATAAAGCCTGGGAACTTGCTTGACTTTTCACTATATATTCATCAGGACAGAGTGTGGTATTAATGATATTGCTACAATGTAAGTCATCACAACTGTTGCCCTGGTACCTATAAGTTAAAGAGAATGACTAATAAGCAGAAAAAACCCACAGCATTAATTTACTAATTTATGTGGTCTCGTAGGAAGGGGGAGAGAGAGTAAGAAAAAAGAAAATATGAATAAGAATTATCAGAATACTGTAAGATGTGGAATTCAATAAAATAACATTTACAGATAGCAACTAATAAGAACAGAAACAAAAATGAATAAATGCATATAAAAAGAGATTTTATTGTAGTATAACAATGTAAATATAAATTTTTATTTTTAATTTTAAAATTCCTTTAAATAAAGTTAGACTATATTTACTACTGTGATTTGAATATGTAGTCTGAAGGTCCTCTCTCAGGGAAAGGAGGAGAGAATTATAAGATCCAGAAAATATTTTTAAATAACCAGCTACTAGAAAGAAATGAATAGGAATGATTTGGCTTAGAATAATTTTTAAAATATAACAAAACAAAAACTTAACAGACCTGGGAGAGTAGATTAAGAATCTGTAATAAGTTTTAGGCAAGATTTATTTAAAAAGCCATACCAAATCATATCCTGAAATATTATTAACCTTTAGGAATACAGAACATGTTAGCTTCCAGAACAAAAGAAGACTATTTAAAAGGGAGAGGAAAGAAATTAGACTAATCTTGGAAGTTTTATTTGCAATACATTTGTAGCACATATGGATCATTGAGAAGTGATAATCAAATACCAGCCAAGATGATATTCAACTGTTGAGGTTAAAGGTATATATTTGCAAATAAACAGATTCAGAGAATGTATCATAAAAATGTCCAATATGAGTAAAATTATTATAAAAATAGTTTATCCAAACAAAAAATGAATACTTGCCACAATATGGAATGTATAAGTGAGTGAATGAAAAAAATACATGCCCTTGTGAATCTCTGTATTCAAAGCAGAGCTATGATTTTAAGTAAAGTTATTATAAAATTCTTATTAAAGTTAGGATGAAGCAATGAAGAAATATAGTACCTTGGCGTTTGACACATTTGTACATAGTCTTCATATAATAGAAAAGTAAAAGTTTTGAGTCACCTCAGGAAGGTGTAAGTCAACATAGTTCTAATTGTATACATTTTTCCTTGCACAAGGGTATTAACATACAGGGCCATCTATCATATCTTACATTTCATGGACATACATTTTATCATAACTTGTCAACAGAGATAATTGAAGATGTTATTCTAAAAAATTCTCTACATTATGGTAATTGTACATTTGATGTAGTAATAGCATCATAGAAAACAGAATTGTTTTTTTTTTTTTTTAAATATTTTTTTAGCTGTAGATGGACATAATGTCTTTATTTTATTGCTTTGTATGTGGTGCTGAGGATCGAACCCAGGGCCTCACGCATGCGAGGCAAGCGCTCTACCGCTGAGCTACAATCCCAGCCCCATCACAGAACTGTTTTTTATCAAAAGAAAATGGTCAAGTGGTCTAGCAGTGGCATTCCTACTTTAATGCGTGTCTTGGTCCATTCAGTTTATTATAATACCACAGCTGGGTGCAGTGGTTCACGCCTGTAATCCCAGCACTTTGGGAGGCTGAGACAGGAGAATCATGGGTTCAAAGTCAGCCTCAGCAATGGCGAGGTACTAAGCAACTCAGTGAGACCCTGTCTCTACAGCCTCTACATAAAACACAAAATAAGGCTGGGGATGTGGCTCAGTTGTCAAGTATCCCTGAGTTCAATCCTCAGTACCAAAAAAGAAAAAAGAAAAGAAAAGAAATACCACAGACTTGTTGGTCTATAAAAGTAAAGGACTTCTTTATCTTTCACAATTATGGAGCTGGGAAGACCAGTACTCTACCATATTCAATGTCTGGCAAAGACCAGCTTCTTGGTTTTTAGACTTCTCACTATGTTCTTATACGGCAAATAGGTAAGGAAGTATTTTGAAGTTAAGTATCTTTTAAAAGGGCAAACTCCATTCATAAAACTTTTGCCTTTATGAACTAATTACTTCCCAAACGCTCCACCTTATAATTGCATTACATTGGAGGTTAGGGGTTTAACATAAAATTTGGATGAGATGCAAAATTCATGTCTTCTTCCATGCAAAATACACTTATTTCATCCTAATGGCCCCCAAAGTCTTAACTTGTTCTAGCATCAACTTTAAAGTTCAAAGTCTCCTCAGTGGTAGAGCACATGCTTAATTTGCACAAGACCTTGGACTTTCTCTTAGTATAAAAATAAACAAGTCCAAAGTTTCATCCAAATCAGATTTGGGAGGAACTCAAGCTGTGATTCATCATGAGGTGAATTCCTCTCCACCTGGGAATTGTCTGTGTAACCAAGGAAGTTAAGGTTTTCCAAAATCTAATGGTGGTGCAGGCATAGAATGAACATTCCTATTTCCAAAAGAAGAAAGAAGAAAGAAGTGAGTCACAGGTTCCAGGTAAATCCAAAACCTAATGGGGTAAACATTAAATCTTAGAGCTCAAGAATAATGTTCTTTGATGCCATGCACTGCCCTTCAGGCCTACTGTGGTAACAGTACTGTCTCTATCACATTACCTGGTAGGGTCCCATCCCCAGGACTCTGGGCAGCCTTGCCAACAAAGCTTTGGGCAGAGCTATCTGGCCTATTGAAAGCAAGGTGATGATCCTCTTTTTGAAACCAACGAAGTAGGTCTGATGATTCTTCCCTTGACTTGAAGCACAGGTCATATTTGAAGCATAGGTCAGCATGATTCTTCCCTTGACTTGAAGCATAGGTCATATTTGAAGTTGAAAAGAAATACAGTTCCATCCTGTGATATCCAGTAACTCAAAGAGCCTTCCTTCATTCCTTCACATTTCCTTCTTTTTTGGTTTGAACTGGCAATTTTCCTGCTAGATAGTTTATTAAGTCTGTTTAACATCCTGACTAATCTCTGTATTAAATGGACTCTTGACCACACCCTTAGTGTATGCTGAGATCTCAGTGGTGATTTACCACAACTCTTGAAACTTCCTTTTCGCCTCTCATTCCTTACACAATCTCATAATTGATAAATTCCTTGTATTAAATGCATTCCCACTTGAAAATGTCTACAGAGATATGAACTATATCAGGCTGATAATTGATATAATAGTGATGAAAATATTTATATGCTTCTTTGCATATTTATTTATTATTGATTTTATTGCTAATATCATTATGTGTTTGGTGCCTAGAGTGATGCTTTTCCATCACATTTTCCATCACAGACCTGAATGATATACATTATTTTCACTATTTTTAGGGATGAGAAACTATGTGTAAAATATTAAATACATTTGCAAAACAAATTGTAAGTTATGAGCCAGGATTTGAGCCTGCATCTCTTGTGCTTAAAATTTTTTACCTTTTAAAGATAAAATAAATGCTTCTTACAAATAGATTCACCTACAAAGACAGATACTTTTCACTTTGGTTTTCTTAAATATCATTGTGATATTTCTTATTTGAGATCATTTTCCAAAGTAATATTGTTTACATCAACTTGTAGTACTATTACATTTATTTCAAATGATCTTACATTACTTTAATGTAGCCTAATCAAGCCATTCATTTTTTTTGGTATAACAGCTGTGGTGAAACTTCCACTAACTTCATTAGACAATTAACACCTCTTTAATCAAACATATTGTGAATTGAGATATGGTGACAAGAAGATATGGTGGCAAACTAATTAACAGAATGAATTGACTCTTGTTCAATAATTATTGAAGATAAAATAAAATTTAGCTGTAGAGAAACTGAAATGACTGGATCTTCATCAAAATGAAATACTGAATGTGTATTAGTAGGTTGGATGAGGGACTTTTTTGAGTAGAAAATATAAGCTAAGTATTTCTCCTTTTGATAGTCACAAGAAAGGATGACTTTATTTTGTTATTTTTTTAATGATGTAAGATCTTACTATGTCACCCAAGTTTGCATTGAATTCCTGAGCTCAAGTGATTCTCCTTCCTTTGCCTCCTAAATAGCTGAAACTACAGGTGTGTACCATTATGCCCAACTAAAAGATAACTCATTAAAGGACATCAGTGGATTTGTTAAAGCTCCTTTAAAGATATATGCTATGGTTTGGATATGAGGTGACCCTCAAAACTCTTGTGTTAATGCAGGAATATTCAGAAGTGCAATGATTATATTATAAGAGATGTGACCTACTAGTCCATCTTGTTTAAATGGACTACCTGGCTAGTAACTTAGGCAAGTGGAGCATGGATAGAAAGAGTGGGTCACTGAGAAGTGGGGGCTCATCCTCTGTTTGGCCCCTTTCCTTCTCTCTCTGCTTCCTGAAGGTGGACAATCTTCCTCACTGATGCCCTTCTGCTTCATCTTTCGCCCAGAACAATGGATTTGGCTGACTATAGACTGAACCTCTGAAACCATGAGCCAAAATAAACTTTTCTTCTTATAAGTAGTTCTTCTTGGGTATTTTGATCTCAGTGACAAAAAAACTGACTAAAACAGAAATGAGTACTGGAAGTGGGGTCATTGCTGGGATTAACCTGACAAAGTAGATCAGAAGCCTTTGGGAATGTTTTGCAGGAAGAGTTGGAAAAGTTTGGAGATGGAGCCTGGAGGAGCCTTAGAGTTTTGTAAGCAGAGCTTAATAAATGATTGTGGTGGGTGCTCAGAAGACCAGAATACTGAAAGAAATGCAGGTAGTTAAGACTACTTATGAGGTTTCAGAGCAAAATGAGGATTTTATTGGGAATTTGACTAGAGGCCATTCATGTTACTTCTGGCACAGAACTTGTCTACATTTTGCCCATGTTCTGACACATTGTCCCAGGCTGAGTTAAAAAGTGATTGACTAATCTGCCATAGGAAATTTCAAGGAAAGACAACATTCAGACTGTGGCATGGATTTTGCTAGTAGATTTTAGCCAAGCTTACTGTAAGAATCAAACACAGAAAGCAGAGCTAAAGGATTTTAAAAACTTACAGTTCAGCCAGAAAAGTACATGTAAAATTGGGGCCAAAATAGATGTGGTTGTTGAAGATATTATGGATATTAAAGAGATGCTAAGTACTTCAAACAGAGACATAGGACAGATGGCTTGAAGGCATCTTAGGAACTTAAAAGGTAACACCAATTGCAGGTTTAAGGGATCATAAGACAAAATTACTTTGAAGTGAGATCATGGTATACCCTGCTCACAAAGGGGGACCTAGAAAGTTGTTTCACCATACTGAGACACACAAGTACTCAGAAGTCAATGAATCCTAGATCACAGGGGCCAAGTTACTGATCAAGCTATTGTCATTCATGTGGTATTGGTCCTTCAGAAATGAACACTATTGGAATAAAGGGTTCATGGAAACTTCCACTGAGATTTCAAATGAAGTCATGGGAAACCAGGCAAAGTGTAGCAGGATTGGAATCCCTGTGGGCTTCCCCTGACAGGGCAAGGCATGAAATTTTAAAGGTGAAGTCAAACCTAAAATGGAGACCCTAGGGATTAAGAGATGCCAGTACAATGGACTGTCTGGTGAGAAAAGTGCTGGCTGCAGGGAAATCAAGGCAGAAACAGATGCCATGTGGGCTGCAACTGGCAACACAAAAAGGGTGTGATTTCCCAAGCCCTTTGGAGATTTCATTTCAGCAGCATGTGCTCTGGATGCTGAACATGGAGTTCCAGGACCTGGCTGGGTTTTGGTCTTATTTTGGTCCTATCTCTTCTTTCTATACCCCTATTCCTCCCTTTCAAAATGGAAAGATTTTCTCTGTGCCTATATACGTATATATATAAAACTTGTTTTTTTATTTTTTAAGGGGCTCACAGCCAAGAGTTTACTTTGATTCTCAAGAGACTTTTAACTTGGAATTTTGGACAATGCTGGGACTGTTAAGATTATGGGGAGTCTTGAAGATAGACTAAATGCAATTTTCATTGTGGGATGGCCATGAGCTTTTGAGGTCAGAGGTGGAATGTTGTGGTTTGGATATGAGGATTTCCCTGAAGCTCCTAAATTAATGTAGGAATATTCAGAGGGATAATGATTAAATTATGAGAGTTGTGACCCACTCAGTCAATCTTAGTTTAAGTGGACTAACTGGGTGGTAACTGTGGGTAGTTGGGGAGGAGGTGTGTCACTGGGAGCGTACTCTCTCTGCTTCATAGCCACCAGGAGGTGAGTAGCTTTCTTCTGTAATGGCCCTTCCACCATGTTGTGCTACCTCATCTTTGGCCTGGAGCAATGCAGTCAGCCAACCATGGACTGAGTCACTGCAAGTCGGAGCCAAAATAAACTCTTCCCCTTTAAGTTGTTCTTTGTTGCGTATTTTGGTCATAACAACAAAAAGCTATCTTACATAAGATATTAAAAGCTTTTAAATATTTTTAGTCAGAAGTCTTTTCATGGCAAGTGACAGAAATACAACTCAAAATAACTTTAACCCAAGAAAAAAGTACCAATAGAGAAACTTATTTTCTTCTCTGCTTGAGAAGTTTGTCATATTATCATTAGCCAAAGTTGGGCATAACAACTCACACAATGTTTCTAGGGTGTTGTCTCTTACATAGTTTGGTTTTGCTTGCCATTGTTGTTGATTTCATTTTTCAGTTTCTCTTTAGGTAACAAAGATGTTTGCTGACTCATCAGAGTAACTTCTCTGTTCCATTAATCTCCATCCTCCAATCTACTGTAACAAACACAGTGGGCATGCCCCTATATCAGTCCTGAGAAGGACACAGAATGGTTGCAAGTGATTTTAAACAAATATTTGTATGTCAATTCCTATATCCAGAGTACTCTTCTAAGTGTGAGAAACATTGACTTATCCATCTTTATAACAACTTAAAGAAAGATGCACTATTATTATCTCCCTTTTAGCTGGGAGAACATTGAGACCAGAGAAGTTAAACTGACACATCTAACAAGTGGCAGAGCCAGGATTAGAATACAGCAGTCTGAGCCCAACCAAAATGACACACTGAGTGTTTAGTAGCCCACAATATGGCCAAGACCAATTATAACTAAGTCATCATTTGAGAAAGGTCATACTTGAGACTGGGTAAAGGGTCAGAACTGTGACTAGAGAAACATGTGTAGAAAAATCTCTTTGAGGAATAGGAATCCTGACCTGAATAGGGGAAAAAGAATAATCAACAATGCCCATTAAAACAAGAGTGATATTTCAGGAAAAGTAAAGAGTATATATATTTACACATGTATGGAGTATACATACACATATACACCCATATATAAATACATTAACATATTATATATATTTTCATTTGGGAATTATATGGTATTTTGTCATATATGATGGAGGCTAAGTAGTGAATGTTAACAGCAAAAATATAGTTTATGGTATGGTCCTGAAATTATAATGAAAGATAGTCAAGCTAAGTTTCTATGTATATATGATAATAAGTAAAAATGACTGTGATATGCCAGGCATGGTGTTGCATGCCTGTAATCCTAGCAACCATAGAGAGTGAGGCAGGAGGATCACAAGTTCAAGGCCAGCCTCAACAATTTAGTGAGGCCTTAAGCAACTTGGCGAGAACCTGTCTCAAAATTTAATTAAAAAAAAAAAGAAAAAGAGGGCTGGGGATGTAGCTTAATGGTTTGATCCCCAGTGCCCCCCCCCCCAAAAGGCTGTGATGTTAGATAAATGGTAAACTTAACTCTCAGAAGAAATTATTCTTCCTCATGTTGTTTGTTCCTTCATTCCATCACAAATCTCATAATCTTTGAGCTTCTTCCTGAACTAATACTCTTCTAGAAGAAAATATTCACCAATGAAACATCAGACAGCTGATGTTTGATGACTGTTCTGATGAAATCTCCTCTGAACCTTTCTACATAAGATGACTTATTACTATAATTCTATCATTATTCTTGGATTATTAAAAATAGTCTGTCATAGTTAAATCCCTGTGCATTTTGAAAATTTCTTTAACTTGATGTCTCTAAATTCGAAAATGTTTTCTTTTCTCTCCCTGTTTGTTTAGCTCCCATACCCCTTTATGGTGATGAAAGTGAATGACCTCATCTCCTCTCACTTGTCTGAGTGAAGGCACTGATTATCTGTGTTCCGGGAGCCTCTGCCTTGACTCTGCACACACCCACATGCACAGCCAATGTGGGCATGTCCCCAAGTAGTGCTCTTTGTTCTTTCAATTAACCTTCCTTTCCTGTCTATGCCACACAGGGTTTCAATGTTGTGGGGAGTAAATGAGGGATATATTTCACCCCATTACAAAATGCTGCTGGATAGCATATGCTAAAGATGATAATTAAATCTATCTCACCTCAGAGTTCTCAATAATTAGTCAAGTCAAATTCCATACTATCTCTAGCCATACCATACAACACTTTCAGTAAAGCTCATTTGAAACGGCTTCTTTTCCTTTTAAAAGAGACTTGGCTGGAAAAGTTGGAGTATTTATAATTATTTTGTTATTTTATTCCAGACTTCCATGCATTCCATAATTACCAGTGATTTTCCTCTTAAAGTGCTCCCATATTCTTAATGACTTTTATGAACTGAACTAAATAGAGTAGTTAGTAAACTTACAGAGTTTTGAAGGACTTTTGCTGCCCTGCTCCAGGGCCTTTGTGTATGAAATCCTAAATTACTTCTGTGCCTTTGGATCACTATATCCTATTTCAAGTGCATTTTGACATTTCAGATATTTCCTTAGTTCTCCCTGACATTTCAAAAACAACTGGCCATTGATTTTTTTCATTAGTTATGTCCCCCAAGCCCATGTGACACTCAACACCTAATCCAGAGCACCCTATATTAAAATATAATAGCTGACAAGCTGCAAGGGCAGATCTGGACCAACTGACCTTCTTCTATTCTCTGCCATGATGCATTATCCTCCCATAAAGCCAAGAAGCTTCTGGTATGATAACACATACTGAGAATGCAGAGTTTGAAACTGCCATCATGTTGAATAGCAGTACGTACTCTGCTGACTAGAGACTATTCACTAATGATAGCTTAACTGGGGGTAATGTCAGGTCTTCATGAAGTATAATGGGTATTTATTATGTGCTGCTTGTAACTAAAGACACTTGTTATTGTTGATTTGAAGATCATCTTTAAAAAGCAATAAAAGCAATGAAATAACAGCTTATATGAAACAAAGCAAATTCAGATCTGATAAGCCTACTATTAACACAGTAAGTTAATATTTATGTAGAATATTAAAATTATATTTCCTATGTATGGCATGATTCTAGAGAGGCAATATTACTTTATACCAGATACAGAGCTCAGGAATTCTGTGATTTTAAATGTATTTTAAAATTATGAATAAGTTCTTATAAGGTGTTTTCTTTAATAGAAATTTTAATCTCTAGCCCTATTGATGAACACAATATGGCTAGAAGGAACAGAGTAAGAGATGTTTCCTTTTGAACTCATCCTGGCATTGTTTCAAGGAAAGAATTTTTTGCGTTAATCCATTTCCTGATTAAGACATTTGTTCTCATGAAATAAAAGTTTTCCACTCACAAACAAGTTCAGCTTTTGATGAGTTTGGTTACCTATGTTGGCTAATTCATTTATTATTACATGCTAGAAGATGGAGAAGAAATAGGCAAGCAAACAGATTTTAAAATTGCTTAATCTGTCCTGAAAGAACCAGGGGTAAGAAGGATAAATACTAGTCATTAGGCTTCAAAAACAGCATGAACATGGCAGGTCCTGGCCAATATGTGGACATCATCCAACATATTGTCTGTTCTGTGGAAATTTCTACCTCAAGTGAACTACCTAAGCTAATATATTTTCCTTAGGTTTAATTTCTTCAGTTGTAAAATAGAAAAATAATACTTGTCTCATAGAGTTGTTAGGATTAGATAGGCTATTACATAAGAAAGTTCCTATAAGATAGCTGAGATATATATATATATGTCTGTGTGTGTGTATGTGTATGTGTGTGTATATATCACTTTTGTCAAACATTGTTAAGGTAGCTATTTGGAACATTTTCTATGGAGAGTATGTTTATGTTTAAGGCCAAAAATGAAGTAGGCTGCCTATGAAAATACCTGTGTGTGTGTGTGTGTGTGTGTGTGTGTGTGTGTGTGTGTATAGAGACAGAAAGAGAGAAAGATGTGTATAGATACATATATGTATATATCTGTAATTTTAAATGTTTTATTAAACATTTAATTATTTTTAAGGGTCCAAATGTTTTCTGTAGTAGTATATTTCAATTTTGGGCAGAAAGAAATTCAGCAGGAATGAGTGATACATATATACAGATTAAAATATATATTTTTAAATTTCTGGAATGTTTCTTAATTCTTCTCCAAGAAGCTAATGTTTTATGTAATTGGTTGAATTTTCTTTCTAAAGTTTTGTTTTCAAGTTTTATTCTTTGAGGGTTCCACATGAATATAATATGAAATTTGTTTTAAATTTAAATAAAATGCTGCAACACATATACTGTAAGAGTATCATGATGTATGTGATTTACTTTTAGCAAAAGAATCAATATATGTTTCAGATTTGGTGTAATATGGATAGCATATTACAACTAAATGCCACCTGTGGATATAATAATTATTTCTCAATGTTTATTGATATTGTTGGAATGAAAATGCTGTGTGTTATTTAAGAATTTAATATCTTAACATACTTAGGACATTGGCAGTATGAGATGCAAGAACCATATGCTTTAGCTTCATACAACTGAATTTCTGGGCAATTGAAACCAACAGGGATGGCTTGAGCGACATTTTAAAATTGTTTCTTTCCTCTGAGTGGTTTTCATTTAATCACAATAATACTCTGAGTTCTATCTTAGGCCCTGAAGTCTTTTGAGGCAATATGGCTAATAAGACTTATGTCCTTTTATACTATTTTCATTTGTTAATGTCATGGGATTGTCTTTACAGTGACCACAATGAGTTTATTCAAGGAATTAAATATAGCTAGAGGGAAAAAACAGACTGGTAATGGAAATAAAATATTGCCCAAGAGGGGTTTTTGGCAAAATAGACTTATCACTTTTGTCAAACATTGTTAAGGTAGCTATTTAGAGTATTTTCTATGGAAAGTATTTTATGTTTAAGGCCAATAATGAAGTAGGCTGCCTAAGAAAACACCTCTCATGGTCTCCTAGCTTTATCCTCAGGCCTACTTCTTGCTCATTGACCAGGGAAAAAAACTTGACTTTTCTCTTATAGGTTGCACTAATTTAGCTTGTATTGCTTTATCCATGTAAATGCCAATCTGTTCTATTTTTGGAGTTTATTTTCCATCTCCATAACACACCAGATAACATCTCTAGCTCCAGCTCTCTTTAATGCATGTATTTGTACACCGACCATCCTACTTACAATCTCTTTGTAGGTTTTTGCCCTTGGTTTACCATTTGGTAGGGAGGGGAAGTTCTACAGGTTCACATGGACTTGGTGATTTCAACTTCACTTCTAGGACTTAGGAGATTACACTAGAATTGTTTGGAAAATCTATGAAGTCCACTGGGACATGCAGGCTATGATCCCATTTATCACCTAATTTCATAAGCCTCTACTTGCACCAATTGGCTCCAACAATGTTTTGGTCCCTAGAAATTAAATCCAGTCAGTTTCAGTCTACACTTCTAAATGGTATGTGTTCTTTCCTTTTCACAATGTGTTTCCAGTTTCACTGATAAATGGCTTATAGGATCTCTTTAGGGACAACTTTAAGGAAGATTTACACATTTCTTTTGGCATGATGCCTCAGGTTCTTTTAAAAGGCCTGTTTTTCATTTAATGGGTGTGGTCTATAATCAAGCTCTGGCATGTAAACGTGCTAAAAGGATGAGACTCCATTATTGTGACTAAAATTAGATCTCTACTTCCAAGCCCAAGTGTTTCTCTGATTATTCATAAATTGCTTAGAATGCTAACCATATATTTTATTTTCAATTAGCTATTGCTAAAATATGTCAGCAAGTGAAAATATTCTAACTACTGCTCTAGTCCTATTCTTCATTATAGTGTCTGTGCCTGATCTACCTCAGGTAAAGTGAGGTGCTGCCATGTGACTCTGTTAGCCCAGAAACTCACATTTCAATGGCAGCCATCTTCTGTCTTTATCTCTTGATTGCATAGAAGAGAGATGAAATATTCTAAGAATGTAGAAACTTTACTTGTTAATGTACTTCTTCAATTTGGTGGATTGGTGGATGGTTTGCACATAACATAATTATGTATTTCACTATGTGCCTTTGGACTATGTATTTCACTTTATGCCTTTGGACCCTTCCTTCATATTATAATCAGGAAGTTTTGTCATCTTAAGCTTATTTGATGTAATTCACTGTTGAGTTCAAGTGAAAGTCAACCAACCAATAATCATTGAAGCCACTACTAGAAGCAAGCACATTGAATTGAGGGACTCTGAAAAGTTAATCATATTGATAAGTGCAGACATTCAATATAGGATATTAATTACTAAAGCAGAGAGCAAGAGTGTAGTGATGCCACCCAAACCTTATAATACACTTGTCACTGGGGCTACTACTGCTGTTGGAACTACCACCTCATACACGCAGCAGGAAGTATAGATCCCAAAGTCCCAGTGATAGTTCTGGGCTTGCTGCTAATGGTGCAGGAACCCTCAGTCCTCTGTGGCTAATCCATCACCTATTGTTATTGCTGTCACTGCCAACTTCAGAGGCCCACTGACATCTTTCATAACCAGCAGTTGCTCCTTGCTGAAACTATAGGAATCAATCAGAAGCAGGAAAAGTGTCATGTTCTTTCCTCATACTCTCTATTCTCCAGATAATTCATCTCATCAACAGAACTCCATTAAAAGGTTGCAGGAAAACACATGTGAAAAATTTAGCTGGAGAGTTTCCAGAACCTGGCTACATTGAAGAGAGAATGGAAGGGTGAGTATATAGGATTAATACCTACTCTCCAGCCCACTTACACTCCTTTGCTTTTTAGAATTTACAATAAAGTTTTTTTAGGTAAATTGTCAGATGTAAGAAACTTAGGAATTAAAGAAATGTTTAAAATTTTCACAAATTTTAAAATTTCTGTGATATTACATTCTTCTTTTGTTTTACAGACTTTTAGCTAGTTCTGGTTTTACTTTCTTCTTATTATAGCTCTTCCTTTTTTTTTTTTTTTTTTTTCTTTTCCTGGTACCAGAGATTGAACTCAGGGGCACTCAACCACTGAGCCACATCCCCAGCCCTATTCTGTGTTTTATGTAGAGACAGGGTCTCACTGAGTTGCTTCGAGTCGTGCCTCGCCAATGCTGAGGCTGGCTTGGAACTCATGATTCTCTTGTCTCAGCCGCCCTAAGTGCTGAGATTACAGACTTACGCCACCGCGCCCAGCTTATTATGGCTCTTCCTTATGTAAGGTTGGAATTTTTTGGTATTCTTTTTATCCCAATAATTCAATTCTTTATGCTTTACTTCAAAAAGGAAACCAAAAAGTATTTCATCATACTCTTTATGAGAAATAAAATAATATTACTAATTAAAAAGTTCATGGAGGTTGTTTAGGAGAACTTTATAGTACATTTAAATCTAAATGTATTGTTTAGTTATAAGAACACTTTCTTATCTTCAATAATTGTGTGTACAAATGATAATTATCTTAATATATCTAAACAATAGACTATATATTTCCAAAGATCCATGTTTTTTAGGTCAAGTTGTAATAGTTTACCAGAAAAATATCTGAGAGAGTCCTTTCAGAACTGAAAGGATTCTAATCAAGGTCCAGAAAAATAAGACATTGCAGTCATACTCAAATGAATGCTTAATAGAAATTATTTTATAAAAGTATAATTCTGTGGTATGACTTTTGCTTTTGTCAGACAGCAAATAAATATAGCATACAAAAGGCATATTGGTGGTTTATAGCTCAAACTTCAAAAATATCTAGGATGAGCCCCCAAATTGTACTTTATACTAGGAAAATAAAAATGCTTTTGACATTGTCTGATATTATTCTAACTAGATTCATTGAGATATTTCAAATCCACTACTTACAGATGTAATTATCTTCTAAATATGCTCTGAAAATTAATTTAAACTGGCAATTTTTCTTATAAATATTTTGTGCAAGCTAATTCTAAAACATTCCTAATTTTCAGATTAATTTTATGTGTTGTCATGAAATGACCATTTATAGCCACCCTTTTGTTATCTCTTTGTCTCTCAATATTTAGGAAAAATTCTGATGTGATGTCATGTGTGGGGGGTGTGTGTGGGCGTGTGTGTTTGTGTGTGTGAGATAAGTGTGTATGGCATCAATGGGTAAATGGGCTTACTTTGAAATTTATACTTTTTAATAATTCACAGTTTATGTGAATAAAGTAATAATTAAATGTCACACAAGTTATACTCATTATGTATTTAAGAGAGTCTAGAAAATAGTATATCAGTATAAATAAGGATACCATGAATTGAAACAGCCTCCCAGTGACTTGGGAGGCTGAGGCAGGGGGTCACAAATTTGAGACCAGCCGTAGTAACTTAGTGAGGCCTGTCTCAAATTTAAAAATGAAAAAAGGAACTGGGTGTGGTAGTACATGCCTATAATCACAGCAGCTTGGGAGGCTGAAGGAGGAGGATCATGAGTTCAAAGCTAGCCACAGCAAAAGTGAGGCAATAAGCAACTTAGTGAGACCCTATCTCTAAATAAAATACAAAATAGGGCTGGGGATGTGGCTCAGTAGCCAAGCGCCCCTGAGTTCAATCTGTGGTACCCCCCCAAAAATAAATAAAAAATAAAATAATAAAAAAGGGCTAGGAATGTGGTTCATTGGTAAAGTACTTCTGGGTTCAATTCCTAGTATCAAAAAACAACAACAAAAAAGAATACCATATATTGATATCCTATGGTCTGAGTTGAACTCAGAACAGATTTAGATATTTTTATCTTTCTGGGTTCTCCTTTTTGGAGAAAATGATTTCTTTTGCCTGCCACAAAATTTCTCAATTTGCTCTGTCAAGGAATAGATCAGTATACATACACACACACATATACATATGCACACATATATTAAATTTATATTTTTATATATAATATATATTAATATATATTAAATACATATTAGTAATATACATATGATATCTCTTTAGGTCTTGAGGGTACAGTAGTGAACTAGATACCAAAGATTCTGCCTGTAGGATTACAGTCTAAGGAAAGACATAATAAAGAAATAGTTAATACTAAAAACTTTGTGGTGATTAAAATATAGTGATACAGTGTTATGACTAGTTGAGGGGATAGTAAGGCATGCTTCTATATGGAAGTTATCTGTAAACTAATATCTGATTGTCTAAAAGGAGGTAGCCATGCATATCAAAGAGAAGGGCATTTTAGAAACAGATATCAGCAAGTTCACAAAGCCCTGAGGTAGAACAGAGAGTAGGTACAGAGCATAAAGTAGGTAAACACAGATGAAAATTGTGAGTCCACAAGGAAAGTAGTAGGTTGCAGAGGTAGGCAGGGATCATATCATGTATGACTGAAAAATAATATTCCTTCACTAGTTGGGTATTTAAAATATATCAAAGTTAACTTTTCATTGCTGTGACCAAAATACCTGACAAGAACAACATAAGGAAGAAAAATTCGTGATTTCAGAGGTCTCAGTTTGTGGATGGTCACCTCCATTTCTCTGTGCCTGAAATGAGGCAGAACATCATGGCAAAAGCATATGGTAAAGGAGAGCTGTTCATGTCATAGCAGCCAGGAAGCAGAGAGAGCTACTGAGGAGACAAGTACAAGATATAGCCTCTAAGGGCACAACTCTAATGACCTACTTCTTCCAAACATGCCCTCTCTGCTACACTTAACACCCAGTAATCCACTCAAGTTATTAATCCATCAAATAGACTAATCCACTGATAAAGTTACAACTCTCATTATTGCCTAAAAGGCCCACCTTTGAACTATGCTGCATTTAGTTTGTGCTTTCAATACATGAGTTTTCTTGGGGACATTTCTATTCCAAACCATAAGACCATAATTGGCTACAACCTATTTATAAGAATGAATTTCCACTGTGCTTCACTAGTTTGCTCACCATATTCCAAACAAAATGGTGGCTTACCCATCTCTACTTCATTAGAGATGAAGTGCATTGCACCCACTTAACATATATTTCCCATTTTTTTACATATTCAAATAAAAATGATTCATCAAAATTCATGTCTTTATGCCAAACTAAGCTGATATTATTTTAAATATGGAACCCTGTGTAAAATATTCTCAGAACAATTAATTTCAAAATTTACTATATATAGTATTTTAGCTTATTGTCTAGAATCATTTAATTATATATTTTTAGGAATAAACTTTTACTTATTAGAAATGAAATATATACTCCTAGTAAAATATTTTGAAGCCACAAGCACAAAACAAGAAGAAAAAAAAATTATTTATATCACCCAGATATCATTGTGAACATTTAAATTTATCTACCTATCATCTTTTATCTATCTATATATTTATCTTTATTAATCTATCCAAATCTAAATCTAAAGATCCTATTTTGTTAACTTAAAATACATTGAACATTTCTTGTGATATATCTTTCACTATGAATAGGTTATCATCATTTTGTGGACATATTATATTGTAATGAATATCCTAGATGACATACAATTGATTGCTTTCTGATTATTCTCTGACTAGCAACATTCAAATAAAACTTTTTGTGCTAAGTTTTTGTTCAATTGCATACTTATATTTCAATGGAAATTTCTAGAATTGGATTGATGTGTCAATGTCATGCAAACTTTTAAAACCTTTGATATTTATTTCTTAATTGGTTATTCTAAATTAAATAATAATTTTATAATAATTGTGCTATCTAATATTGGACACACTGAGAACTTTTAATGTGTTTACTAGAAAGTAAAGACCACACCTTCAGTTTAAATCTTTAATATAACTGAACCAAATGACTTGTTCAACAGTGCATATGTTAGGTCACAAATTTAAATGGCAAAAAACAAGAATAATCTTAGAATACCTCTGGACTTGCTGATTTCTCTCACACACAAGTCAGCAGAAAAATGAAGACACTAAACTTGTAAGCGATTATCAAATCTATGTACTAAACTGGGGTTCAGGAAAATATTTTTCTAATAAGAAAACAATCAAGCACCCTGCTCATGCTGTAAATAACAAAGAATTTTTTAATGTGTTATAATAACAAAGTTTCTCTTTTGAAATAATTCACAATAGAAGATATGTCCATACTTAGTTTTATTTTTCAGCATTAAGTGTTGTCTAGCTGTGAATCTTGCATTTGCAAATTTATTATTGAGTTGAATGAATTTAAAAGTATTTATGAAAACAATCTCTCCATTCCCATTTTGCGCTAACATATAAATGTATCCAATATCTTCATTCAGTTGAATCTTCAAATTTAAAAAATTTTATACCTATTCAGCCATTAAAATATTATTAGATAGTACTTGAATCAGAACGATTACTTAGAGATGCTAGGGTTATATCTGTAATCCATCTTGACAATCTTCACCTAATGAACAGTATTAAAATACCAGTATTGTTTTTTGTTTTAGATCTTCACATAAATAAATAGCATCAGCAGAATTAAACAAGAAATTAATTATTAAGGAAAGCAAAGGCTTTGATTTCTTTCCCTGCTGAGAAGGGCACTTTAATTGATGATGATGCCACCTCTACTGCTCTCAAGTAAATGTATATCCCAGGGGCCAGACAAATATAAAATAATTTATTAAAACAATCACAACAATATTCTAATTTACAAGCAGTTTGGGATGTCTCAGAGATTACCTGCTGCCTCTTTATTCTTCTTTTTGCATGACTTAGTTTTCTCAGAACTGAAAACAAAGTACTTTCTTTTTATTTCCTACACTTATACTTTTTTTGCAGAATTAGAAACAACTAACAATAGTAAGAAAAAAAACAATAAATTTAACTTGGAAACGTTCATTTTCTGTTATTCTATATTTCAAATAAACTACAAAATAAATGAAATGCTAAAAACTGCAGAATATTATATGAATGTGAATGATAAAACAATGACAAAGCTAATTAGTGGAGGAGGTGACAAGATGGTGGAATAGAGGTGTCGCTTCTCTAGTGGCTCCTTGGCATGAACCAAGAAGAGCAGACAGGTCTTTTCAACAAGGTGTGTGAATGATCAAGAATTAGGGGAACTGGGTGTAGTGGTACAGGCCTGTAATCCCTACACTTTGGGAAGCTGAGACAGGAGAATCAAGAGTTCAAAGCTAGCCTTGGCAACAGTGAGGTGCCCAGCGACTCAGTGAGACCCTGTCTCTCCATAAAACACAAAACAGGTCTGGGGATGTGGCTCAGTATTTGAGTACCCCTGAGTTCAATCCCCAGTACCAAAAAGAAAAAAAAAAAGAATTAGGGGGAGTTTACTGAAATTTAATACTGGAGACTCAAAACAGATCAGGGACTCAGGAGATCTTATGTAATAAAGTAAGTGGGGGAGATCCCCAGACCCACAGCCATGACAGTGGCTGTTGGTTCAAATCAGAAAACTCCCTAACTGCAGTAAAGCAAAAAAGGAATTAAAGGAACTCCCATCCTCAGGAAGACTGAGGCATGTTGAGGTACATAGAGCTTAGAGATCAGAGACACTGTTCAAAAAAATAGTGAGCCATGCTGCAGTGTATCTGTGTACAGGACAGAAACCTCTATCTCTCTTGGCAGCATGCAGAGAGGATAGCAGAAAGAATAATGTTGCAGCATCAGCATGAGATCCAGCAGCTGGGAAGGTGGCAATTACTGGCAGACCCAAGTCTGGCACAAAAAGCAAGCTGGGCAAACCCTACTGAGAGAGAGTATGCCTAAGTGATCAGAAGAAAATCAAGTGTGGAGAGAGGTTTACACAAGGGAATATTGGTCACAGAAACCCATGTGGCTGCCCTCTCCCCCTACCAAATCTGGCAGCTTACAGGAACAGCTGGGCGAGAAATGCCTGACTTGGAATTCAAAGGGATGGGAGTGGGAGAGATTGAACTTGGAAATTGAATTAGAGACCAGGAATCATATGGTCCATAGGTGAAGTAGTGGGCTAAAAACAGGCTCCTCTACCACACAAGTGGACTCAAAAGAGATTCCTAGGTTGCAGTCTTCCAGCAGGGACTGGCAATTGCTGGGCCTTGGAAGTGCACTGACTTAAAATCTTCAGACCAATTGGTACCTAGCAAAGAGACCAGAGTATACCTAAGCCTACACCCCACCTCCAGGAGCTCTGCTGCCAGGACTAACCCTCTCACCCTATCAAATTTAACCATCCTGAAGGTGGAGCTAGCATCAAACTCCAGACAATCCCACCTAATTCCTTAGAAGGAAAGCTGAAAACTTTTGAATTCCAAATGGAAACAATTATTCAAATTTTCAACAAGATGCTTTTGTTTTTCCTCTCTCACATTTCTACTATTTTTGAAACCAAGTATTTTTTATGCATCAGTTTATTGAGGACTGTGATCTGTGAATAATATATTACAGTTTTCTTGTGTATTATTTTTACTATTTTCTTTTTTTAAATTTTTAAAAAAATTTTACTTTATATATATATTTTTTTCTCTGTTATTTTTTTTGCTGGATTCTCTTTCTTTCTCTCTTTTATCCTACTAACAGCCAACCTCTATTAATTCCTCTTTAATGTTTCCTATAATTTTTTACTTCTATCTTCTCTTCCTTCCTCAAAAACATCACATCCTACACCACTTCTTTCTTTGTCCACAATTTGAAATTGCGAACACTTCTGCAAATTTACCATTTATATTGTAGACAATAATTGAACAAATTGTTTCTCTTTATTGCAACAAAATTGTAGATATCTTAGTAGAAACTATTTAGTTTAAGGCTGTATATTGTTTGCATTGGGTGCTATTATTAGTCTCTCTCTTAAAGGCGAGGTACTGGGAAGCTTCAGGGAAACTAAGTCCACAGGGCAGAAATTGCAATGCCTCAGATCCACACTGCTAGATGGGTAGACACAAAGACAACAAAGACAAGGGGAAAAATCACCCAAAACAAACCAAGATAATCCAATAATAAAATCTATTAACTCCACAGTAGAGGAAATGTCAGAGAAGGAGTTTAGAATGTACAAAGTTAAACTGATCTGTGATGTAAAGGAGGATGTAAGGAATAAAATCAGAGATAAAATTCAGGAGACAAAAGGTCACTTCAATAAAAAAGAGATTATAAAAAATAAGAAGAAATCTTCAAAATGCAGAAAGCAATAAACCAAACTAAAAATTCAATAGAAAGCATCATCAACAGATTAGGCCACTTAGAAGACAGAATCTCAGGCAATGAAGACAAAATAAATAATATTGAAAAAAGCTGACTACAGAAAGAAGCTGTTAATAAACCCTGAAGAAAACTTCCAAGAATTATGGGAGAACATAAGAAGCCCAAATTTAAATTTTTTTGGGATAGAGGAAGACATGGAGCCACAAAGAAAGAAACACACAATCTTTTCAATGAGATAGTATCATAAAATTTCCCAAACCTAAAGAATGAAATGGAAAATAAAATACAAGAGGCTTATAGGACCCAAATGTACAAAATTAGCAACAGACCCACACCAAGGCACATTATAAGGAAAATGCCTAACATACAGAAAAGGATAGAATCTTAAAGGAAGTGAGAGAGAAAAAAATCAGATTACATATAGGGAGAAACCAATTTGGATCTCAGCTGATTTCTCAACTCAGACACTCAAAATTGGGAGGCCCTGGAATAACATATACAAAGCTCTGAAAAAGAATGGATGATAACCAAGAATTCTATGTCCAGCAAAATTAAGCTTCATATTTAAAGATTAAATAATAACCTTCCATGATAAAACATAAAAGAATTCACAACTAGAGAGTGTGCACTACAGAACATTCTCAACAAAATATTCCATGAAGATGAAATGAAAAAAAAAGTGAAACCAGCAAGGGGAGGAACTACAATAAAGGCATAGTCAATCAGCAGAGAAAAATTTCAAATTAGTAAAAACCAAAGTGACAAGGAATACAAATCATATCTCAATAATAACCTTGAACATTGATTTTCAACAATCAAAACTCAACAATCAAAAGACATAAATTAGCAGACTGGCTTAAAAACAAAACCCAACAATACGTTGTCTCCAAGAGACTTACATCATAGGGAAAGACATCCATAGACTGAAGGTGAAAGGATGGGGAAAAACCACATTACTCACATTGATCCCATAAACAAACAGAGGTTTCTATCCTCATATCAGATAAAGCGAACTTTAAGGTAAAGTTAATAAGAAAGGACAAAGAAGGACATTTCATACTACTTAAGGAAATTATACATCAACAAAACATGACAGTCATAAATTTTCATGCCCCAAATAATGGAGCATCAAACAAACCCTTCTCAATTTCAAAAACCAAATAGACCACAATACAATAATACTGGGTGACTTTAACACACGTCTCTCACTCCTGGATAGATCCTTCAAACAAAACTAAACAAAGAAACTATAGAACTAAAAAATACAATCAGTAATTTAGACTTAACAGACATACATAGAATATTTCATCCATCAATGAGAAAATACAAGAACAAGAATCTTTCTCTAAAATAGATTATTATATCATATGCCACAAAGTAACTCTTAGCAAACACAAAAAATAGAGATAATACCCTGCATTCTATCAGATCATAGTGGAAAGAAATTAGAAATCAATGATGAAATAAAAAATAGAAGGTACTCCAAAAAGTAGAGACTAAATAATATATCACTGAATGATGAATGGATAGCAGAAGAAATCAGGGATGAAATAAAAAAATACTTAGAGGTAAACAAGAATTGTGATACAAAATATCAAACTCTCTGGGACACTATGAAGGTGGTGCTAAGAGGAAAGTTCATTGCATTGAGCTCATTTTTCAAAAGAATAAAAAGTCAACAAATAAATGACCTACCATAACATCTCAAATCCCCATAAAATGAAGAAATCAACACTAAAAGCAGAAGATAAGAAATAATTAAAATCAGAGCTAAAATCAATGAAATTGAAATAAAAGAAACAATTCAAAAAAGTGACAAATCAAAAAATTAGTTCTTTGAAAAAATAAATACAATTAATAAACCTACAACACACTAAGGAAAATAGAGAGAAAACTCAATATATTAACATTTCTGATGAAAAAGAAAATACCTACTGAAAATACCTACTACTAAAATCCAGAAGATACTCAGAAACTATTTTTAAAATTTATACTCCAATAAAATAGAAAATCTTGAAAACATTGACAAATTTCTAGAGACACATGACCAACCCAAACTGAATCAGGAGGACATATACAATTTAAATAGATCTATTTCAAGCAATGAAATAGAAGACACCATCAAAAGCCTACCAAATAAGAAAAGCTCAGGACCAGACAGATTCTCAGCTGAGATCTACAAGACCTACAAAGAAGAATGAACACCCATAAACTCAAATTAATTCATGAAAATAAAAAGGAGGGAACCCTTCCAAACTTATTCTACAAAGCTAGAATCACCCTGATACCAAAACCAGATAAAGACACATCAAAGAAAGAAATTTTCAGACCAATATCCTTGATGAACATAGATGCAAAAATTCTTAACAAAATTCTGGAAAATCACACGCAAAAACATTAAAAACTGCAACATAATCAAGTGGGGTTTATGCCAGGGATCCAAGATTGGTTCAACATACAGAAATCAGTAAATGTAATTTATCATATCAATAGACTTGAAGATAAGAATAAATATGATTATATCAATAGATGCAGAAAAAGCATTTGACAAAACATAGCACCCTTTATATTCAAAACACTAGCAAAACTAGGAACATTCCTCAACATTAGAAAAGCTATATATATTCCAAAGTCAACATCATTCTAAATGGAGAAAAATGGAAAGCATTCCCTTTAAAAACTGAACTAAACAATGATGCCCTCTTTCACCACTTTTATTCAACATCATCCTTGAAACTCTAGCTGGAGCAATTAGAAGAAATAAATTAGAGGGACACAAATAGGAAAATAAGAACTCAAACTATCACTATTTGTTGATGACATGATTCTATATTTAGAAGAACCAACAAATTCCACCAGAAAACTTCTAGAACTAATAAATGAATTCAGAAAAATAGCAGTATATAAAATTAATACCCATAAATCCATTGTGTTCCTACACATCAGCAATAAACCCACTGGCAGAGAAATTAGGAAAACTATCCCATTCATAATAGCCTAAAAAAATAAAATACTTGGAAGCCAATCTAACAAAAGAGGTGGAAGATCTCTACTATGAAAAGTGCAGAAAATAGAAAAGAAATTGAAGAAGACCTTGGAAGATAGAATTTCCAATGCTCTTGAATAGGCTGATTAAGATTGTCAAAATGGCCATACTATCAAAAGTGTGATACAGATTTAATGCAACTCCTACTAAAATCCAAATGACAATATTCATAGAAATAGAAAAGCAATCACAAAATTTCTTTGGAAAAATAAGAGACCCAGAATAGCCAATTGAATCCTTAGCAAGAAAAGTGAAGAAAGTGGCATCACAATACCAGACCTTAAATTATATTACAGAGCCATATAAACAAAAATGGCATCTTATTGGCACCAAAACAGGTATGAAACCCACTGGAATAGAATAGAAGCCACAGAGACAGGCCCACATAAATATAGTTACCTCATACTAGACAAAGGCACCACAAACATACATTGGCAAAAAGATAGCCTCTACAACAAATGTTTCTGGGAAAACTGGAAATCCATATGTAATAAAATGAAATTAAACCCCTATCTCTCACCCTGCACAAAACTCAACTCAAGTGGATCAAAGATTTAGGCACTAGAACCTGTGCCTAATGGAAGAAAAAATAGGCCCAAATATCCACCATGTAGGCTTAGGAAATGACTTCCTCAACAAGACTTCTAAAGCCCAGAAGTAAAACCAAGAATCAATAAGTGGGATGGTATCAAACTAAAAACTTCCTTATAGGAAAGGAAATTGTAAAGATCATGAAGTTAGAGCCTACAGAAAGGGAGCAAATCTTTATCCTTACACCTCAGATAGAGCATTAATCTCTAGAATATATTTAAAAAAACTCCAAAACACCAAAAAACCAAAAAACCCAATCAATAAATGTGCTAAAGAACTCGACAGTTGCTTCACAGAATAAAATTAATCAACAAATATTTCATAACAATGTAACTTTGTAGATCATTAAATCACAAATTTGATACTCAATTCAATGTGTACACTGTTTATAGTCTATAGTAGATTTGAATTTCTTTATTGTTTATAGAATATGTTTCACATATAGGCACACTGGTGGAATGGAGTTCTGCTGCATACAAATATCTTTGGCCTTTTTCTCTATATCATTCCTTAATATATGTCAGCATACTGTTTTTCCTAGATAGGTTAAATCTATTCATTGTGCAAACACTGAATATTGTTTTCTATGTTACAGTGTCTATAAATTCAATTAATAATGACATTTAGCATCTCACAATCATAGCAAAGAAATTATTTTACTAGAATTTTAGGATGAGTTTGAAATAGCAATAGACATTGCCAAATATATATAGCATAAAACCAATATTACATCACAAAGCTAACATGTATAAAAACATACCAAGAGCACAGTTTTAGAACAGAAAAACCATTCAAAATTTATGATTCTTTTTTATTTTCATTCAAATAAATGCAGTTAATGGATTTAGAAATGGATTAAAAGTTTAGGAGAACATGTATGCTAGTGTTTAAGACCCCACAGCAAGACTGGGTGACTGTAGATAAGGCATAATAAATATATTTGTGCCTTACTTAGGATGAAGAGGAAGTAGCCTCCCTGAAGCAGAGAAGCTGTGGTGACCCTGACTCAGCATTACCAGATAGGCAAATATTGTTATTTTGAATTGTGTGGCAAGAAAAGCTGGAGCTAATGAAGGTAGTCTCTAAACTTCACAATGGCGAACAATAGAAACAAAAATATGAAAATATCATCAATCTCTATAAAGGATAAGCTAGACACAAGTCAGGGATAAAAATAAAGTGTTTGTTCCTAGGGGTCTTACTATCTTCCTAGTTTTTCAAGTTTAGATGGAAAATTAAAAACCAAGTTTGGAAAAAAACAAACAACCCAATTAATAAGTGGGCCAAGAAGCTGAACAGAAGCTTCACAGAAGAAGATATACAATCAGTCAACATATGAAAAACATTTCTAACAATTAAAGAAATGCAAATCAAAACTATCCTAAGATTTCATCTCATGCCAGTCAGAATGGCAATTATCAAGAATACAAACAACAAGTTGGGGAAGATGTAGGGGAAAGGCACATACATTGCTGGTGGGACTACAAATTGGTACAACCAATCTGGAAAGCAGTATGGAGATTCCTTAGAAAACTTGGAATGGACCCACCATTTGGCCCAGCTACCCCACTCCTTGGTCTATATCCAGAAGACTTAAAAACAGCATACTACAGTGACACAGCCAATTCAATGTTTATAGCAGCTCAATTCACAATAGCTAAACTGTGGAACCAACCTAGATGCCCTTTGATACATGAATGGATAAAGAAACTGTGGTATATATACACAATGGAATATTACTCAGTGATAAAAAAGAAGAAGATTATGGCATTTGCAGGTAAATGAATGGAGTTGGAGAATATCATGCTAAGTGAAGAAAGCCAATCTCATAAAACCAAGTACAGAATGTGCTCTCTAATAAGTGGATGTTGATCCATAATGTGGGGAAGGACATGGGAAGAATGGAGAAATTTGGTCACAGGGGTGAGATTGGGGAGGGAGCATGGGGAGAGTAAGTTGGTGGAATATGATGAACATCATAGTCCTGGCTTTATGTATGACTGCATGTATGTTGTGATTCTTTATCACATACAACAAGAGAAATGAAAAAAAAAGTTTGGAAATGAAACATTGTTCTTGATGATTTGCACATCTGATGTGGTCTGAGGAAAATTAAGTTTACTCATGATATTAATGTTTAAAATTTAAGTCAGCTAAATATTATTTATTGAGGACAAGTACTATGTCTGTTTTTTAATCATAAATAAAAACTGAACATCACCTCTAAATCCACTAAATAGTTTCTATGTTATTCATAAATTGGCTTAATAATTGTAGCATAAAGATTTATTAAAATATTTTCTTAACAATGTAATATTTGGTGGGATATTAGCAATGGAAAATATTTTCCATATGTATAAGGAAGAAAATTTTGGTACTGAAAGAAGTTGCAGCTCAGTTTCATAGTTTAAGAAACAATCAGGTTCCAGAGTTCCTGGGGTCTGGCAGGAGCTACAGAGGGCCCAGATTTGCCCTCATGAAACTCCACAGGTGTCCAGCCAATGGGAGACCAGGGACTGCTAGCCACTAGCCACTGGGAAGCACAAATTCAGGGTAAGAGTAGCTCCAGAGACCCCAGCGGAGGCAGCCCCACCCAAGGGTAGCCTGAGCCCACCTCAGTTCAGCTTCAGAATTCCTGTGGACCAGCAGGAGCCGCCCTCAGGAACCTCCATGGTTGTCCAACCAAAGGGAGAGCAGGGACTGCTCCCTTTAGCCACTGGGGAGCCCAAATTCAGGGAAAGAGTTGCTCCAGAGACATCAGTGCGAGGCAACCCCACACAAGGGTGACCTGGGCCTGCCTCAATTCCACTCCAGAGTTCCTTTGGACCAGCAGAAGCCTCAGAGTGCCCAAATTCACCCTCAGGAAACTCCACGGGTGTCCAGAAAAGTGTTGACCAGAGACTAATAGCTACCAGCCACAGAGGAAGGCAAACCCAGGGTCACAGTCGCCTGCAGAGATCCCAGCATGAAGAGGCCCCACCCAAGTGTGCTCTGGGCCCACCTCAGTTCTGCTCCAGAGTTCCTGTGGTCAGATGAGACAGAAGGCCCAAAACTGCCCTTAGGGAATGCTAGGGGTGCCCAGTTGAAGGCACACCAGAGCCTGCTAGTCTCCAGCCCCGGGGGAGCTCACATTCACTGTAAGGGTCGCACACAGACTCTCCTGCTTGTGACCCTGCCTATGTGAGACCTGGGCCCACCTCCAGTTGCACTCCAGAGTTCCTGTTCACCAGCAGGAGTGCAAGAGAGGAGCAAAACAGCCCTTAGGGGCCACCTCAGGAGCCCAGCCAAGGCCATTCCCACTGCCCACTAGGGGTATATCCACTACCTCCGCCACCAACTTTAGTGGCAGTAGTGCCCATCTGGGGACACAGGGGGAACAGAAGTAGCTCCAAGGTGAGACACAGGTAATCTGGAGTGTCAACTCAAGATTATAGGATAGAAGCTTCAATACCTCAGATTGGTATTTCAAGAAAGGAAAATACACAATCAACATGAAAAAACAAGGGAAGAAAGTGCCCCAAATAAACCTGGATACCACTGTAACAGAAACCATTGACATCACAGTTGATGAAATGTCAGAGAAAGAACTCAGAATGTACATAATTAAAATGATCAGCGAACTGAAGAATGACATAAGTGAAAAATTACAGGCAAAAATTGATCCATCCAACAAAGAAATAGGAGAGCAAATAAAGGCAACCATCAATCATTCTAACAAACAGATAAGAGAGCAATTACAAGTAGCAAAAGATTACTTTAAGAAACAGCTAGAGATTGTGAAAAAAAAAACAATCAGAAATTCTTGAAATGAAGGAAACAATAAACCAAATAAAAAACTCAATAGAAAGCATCACCAGAAGACTAGATCACCTGGAAGACAAAACCTCAGATAATGAAGACAAGATATACAATCTTGAAATAAACTTGACCATACAGTGAAGATGGTAAAAAATCATGAACAGAATATACAAGAAATATGGGACAGCATCAAAAGACCCAAATCTAAGATTTATTGGGATAGAAGAAGGTGCAGAATTTCAAACCAAAGGAATGCACAATCACTTCAATGAATAATATCAGAAAATTTCCCAAATATGAAAAATGAAATGGAAAATCAAATACAAGAGGCTTATAGGACACCAAACGTATAAAATTTCAACAGATATATATCAAGGCACATTATAATGAACATGCCCAACATAAAGAATAAGGATAGAATTTTAAAGGCTACAAGAGAGAGGAACCAGATTACATATACATATCTCAGCAGATTTTTCAACTAAAAGCCAGGAGATCATGGAATTCAGACACTAAATGCCAGGAGATCATGGAATAACATATTCCAAGCCCTGAAAGAAAATGAATGCCAACCAAGAATCCTACATCCAGCAAAACTGAGCTTTAGATTTGATGATGAAATAAAAACCTTCCATGATAAACAAAGGTTAAAAGAATTTACAGCAAGAAAGCCTGCACTACACAGCATTCTTGGCAAAATATTCCATGAGGAGGAAATGATAACCAACAATGAAAATTTACAAATAAAGGAACTACATTAAAGGAAAGACCATTCAAAAGAGAAAACAACTCAAGGTAAAAACCAAAAACAAACCAAAATGACCAGAATTACAAATCATATCTCAATAATAATCCTGAATGTAAATGATGTAAATGCACCAATTAAAAGACACAGACTGACAGACTGGATTAAAAAAAAAAAAAAAGACCCAACAATATGCTGTCTTTAGGAGACTCATCTCACAGGAAAAGGCATCCACAGACTGAAAGAGAAAGGGTGGGAAAAAACATATCACTCACATGGATCCCGCAAACAAGCATTGAGTTTCCATCCTCATATCAAATAAAGTGGACTTCAAACCAAAGATGGTGAAAAGAGATAAAGAAGGTCATTTCATACTTCTTAAGGGAATCATACATCAACAAGACATAACAATCATAAATATCTATGTCCCAAATAATGGGGCTTCTACAAATATCAAACAAATCCTTCTCAACTACAAGAATCAAATACACCACAACACAAAAACACTTGGAGACTTTAACACACCTCTCTCACCATCGGATAGATCTTCCAAACAAAAACTTAATAAAGAAACCATAGATCTCAATGAAACTATCGATAATTTAGACTTAAGAGACATATATAGAGTCTTCCATCCACCAACGAGTGAATACACTTTCTTCTCAGCTGCACATGGATCCTTTTCCAAAATAGATCATATGTTATGTCACAAAGCCAGTCTTAGCAAATACAAAAAAAAAAGAGATACTACCCTGCATCCTATCTGACCACAATGGAATAAAATTACAAATCAGTGACAGATTATAAAACAGAAACTACTCCATCACCTGGGAACTAAATAATATGCTATTGAATGATGCATAGATAACAGAAGACATCAAGGAAGAGATAAAAAAAATTCTTAGAGACAAATAAAAACTCTGACACAGCATATTAAAATCTCTAGGATGCCATGAAAGCAGTGCTAAGAGGAAAATTCATAGCATTAAACTCATTCATTAGAAGAAGTAAAAGTCAACAAATAAATGAATTGACTCTTTGTCTCAAAGCCTTAGAAAAGGAAGAACAAATTAACACCAAAAAAAGTAGAAGACAGGAAATAATCAAAATCAGGGCTGAAATCAATGAAATCGAAACAAAAGGAACAATTCAAAAAACTGACAAAACAAAAAGCTGGTTCTTTGAAAAAATAAACAAAATTGACAAACCCTTAGCCACCCTAATGAAAAGGAGGAGGGAGAAAACCCAAATTACTAAAATTTGTGATGAAAAAGGAAATATCACAACAGACACTACTGAAATACAGAGGATAATTAGAAACTATTTTGAAA
>CM053409.1:27769466-27808510 GCA_028644305.1 Xerus rutilus
CTGGTGATGCTTTCTATTGAGTTTTTGATTTGGTTTATTGTTTCTTTCATTTCAAGGATCTCTGTTTGGTTCCTTTTCAGAATCTCTATCTCCTTATTGAAGTGATTTTTTACTTCCAGTATTTGCCTATGTATCTCTTTATCGAAGTGATCTTTTACTTCCTGTATTTGCCTACGAATCTCTTTATCAAAGTGATCTATTGCTGACTGGGTTTGCTCTCTTATATTATTCTTTAAGTCACTGACCATTTTAATTATGTACATCCTGAATTCCTGTTCTGTCATTCCTCCTGCTGTACAGCCCATGGATTCTAGTAGTGTAGTATCTTGGTTTGTTTGAGTCACTTTATTCCCTTGTTTTCTCATGATGTTTGTGTGTCTTTCCTTCTAGCTCTGCTGATCCAAGGTGTTACAGTTTTAACTCCTATATGGTTATAGTTACCCTGAAGGGTTCGTTACCTCTCCTCCAGTAGATGGCATTGTCCGTTTTTTGCTGGACTTTCCCAGCTGGTATCCTTGGTACTGGTCCCAGGCCAAGGTGAAACTGTGGGCCGCTGGTGGAGTCATTGTTCCACTGTGGCCAAGGTTTGCTCCCAGGTGTTCACTTGCACCCCGTGGTGTGTAGGAAGTTCCGCTGTGTTAGAAGGTGGTCCACAAAGATCAATTGCTGGGGTTCCGCTCAGGAGACAGTTGGTCCATAGTAGCAACTGCTAGTGGTCTCTCGCGGTTGAGTGGGTGCTGGGGCCAGGAACCCTGTGCGGAAGGAGGCCCAGCACGCCCGGGGTAAACTCCGGGCTGGAGCCCTGGGCTGGATCCCCCACCACAATTGCACTCTGCAGGTTGGCGCCAAAGTCACGCCTCTGCAGCTACTGCTGTCTCCCAGTGGCCCTGCACTCACACACGCGCAAGTGAGACTCTTGCATGGGGTGTTGAGCCGCAGAGAGCTGCCAAGAAACTGGTTGGAAAATGGTACCCTGCTACTTCCAGTCTCGGTCTCGGAGAGCCTGAGCCCTGGGCCGAGGCCCGGGACGCAACTGCGTTTCTCTGGCCATCGCCAAAGTCACACCTCCAGGCTACCGCTGCCTCCTGGTGATCCTGTACTCACACACACACACACACACACACACACACACACGAGTGAAATTCCTGCGTGGGATGGTGAGCCGCAGAATGATGCCAGGAAGCTGGCTGGAAAACGGCGCCTCCACCACTTCCAGCCTTGGTCCCTGAAAGCCTAGGGCAGAGTGGACTGTCTAGGCCGCCATCTTGGAACTGCCCCCTCTCTTGTACATTTCAAGGAGGATATTTATGCACTTATTTATTTATTGGTATATTTTAGATAACAATCTCATTAGTTTTAAGTGCTTAAAATATTTTTAATTTTTTTCTATTTTAAATTTTGTGATTTAACAGAAATTCCTAACTTGGATGTAGTCAAATACTATTTTCCCATAATTTCTTTTGCTTTGATGACCTTTTAAAACAAATTATTTCCTTTCCCCAATGTGATTAATCTGGAATTTCTTCCCATAAACACTTTATACATTTTAATCCACATGCAGTTCCCTTTTGTTTTTAGTACATACACTTGAGAATTATTTTTCCATATATTTAAAACTAATTCAGTCTACTAAATTAGTATCAATCTACTAAGCAATCTCTAATTTTGATTGCTTTGTGTTATTGTTAGTACCATAATTTCAAATATATCATTTACACATATTTTATGTTCTATTCCTTTTGTTCCCTCATGTGATTCCATATTATTTCCATTATTTGAACTTTGCCTTATGGCTTACTATCTGGTACAAAGTTGCTTCTGTTTTCCCTTTTTGAAGTTGAATTATCTCTTTTGATTTTTCTGGTGAGCAATATATGCTTCTATTGAAATTTTGACACAGGCAGTATTAAATTTTTAAATAAATTTGGAGAAACTGTCATTTTCTTCCAGTTATATTGTATAACCATTATTCAAATATTTATGGCTTTCACCATGGTTTAAACATTTTTCTTTACAAGTTATCTTTCATTTTTACAAACTTAAATGAAATGTGTTCTATAGTTTTTCTACCAAGTAATAAGGTTAACAAGACACATACAAATATTTGTAGCTCAGTGGTAAAGCACTTGTCTAGCATGTGCAAGGCCTTGAGTTCACTTCCCAGCACGGCAAAATGTATGTGTTTTGTGTGTGTGTGTGTGTGTGTGTGTGTATGTGTATAAGAGAGATAGATGATAAATCCATGAATTGAAACATACATTTTCCTATTAGTACTTGCTAATTTTACTGATCTAATACAAATAACTATAGAAAAATCAAGAAAAATTACTCAAAATAAAAAACTAATGTTACTTATAATGCTACTGACCAGATATACATATAGTTGCTCATTTATTTTTTGTAGATTGTAAATAATAGGGATTTTACATTGTTAATAGTATTCTTAAATTTAAGATGTAATTCCTAAAGAATAATGGTCAAATATCAAATTATTTTTGTATGATGGCATTGTTTCTTTATAAATAGTAAAAACAAAAATTAGCTTGACATTTGATAGGAGAAAACACAGATATGAAACTACCATACAGGGCCCAATCAATCCATAGTCAGTGCTTGAGCAAAGTGGATGATTAATTTATAAGGAAAAAAATGGCATATGTTCATGAAATGTGAGATTAAGAATCAAGTCAAAACAAATCAAAATGAATAAGTAAGCATATGTCACATTGTCTTTCATAGCTAATGAATTTGTGAGGGGAAAGAAAAACAGCATAAAGAGTTGGTGGTAGAATATGTACCTGACTCTTAATCAAGAATATAAAACATAGATCTAATTGATTGAAATTTTTAACTTTCAGATGCAAAATATTTGTTAATAACTTCTTTTTTGAAATAATGAAATAACATGAGTAAAGACAAGTCATTTATAGTGTTCATCACATGAGGACTCTTACACATTATGTTGTAGTTTCTCATATTTGGCTTTATTTTTTGTCATTGTTTAAAAAGACTTCCATATAACAAGAATCTCAAAGCTCTACAGTGCATGTATTTACTTTCATTTAACTTTCTAGTTACTTTTCTTATTATGCAATCACACTTTCTACTCCCTTGTGATATGTCTTAACAGCTCACAAACACAAAAATGTGTTTAGATATTCTATTTGAGGCTTATCAGTTACGCTATAGATCTTTCTTCTTTTCTTCTTCTTTCTTCCTATTTTTGTCATGATTGACAGCTGACAACAGAGATAAATTGGCACTCATGGCTTTTAAGATTTAGAATAATTTTAAGTAAATATTTAGGCATTTTGATGTATACTATAACAGAATATTCATCCCCAAATAAAGATCACTGAAGATTAGAGACTTAAATATAAGGAGCAGTAGCTTAAAATATTTAAAAGAAATTTATTGACTTGGTGAAACAAAATATTTCTTTAAAATAATGTATATATAAAGGAAAGCACAAGTCATAAAAAGCACTGATTAATTTTCTTGCAAAAATACAATTTTGCACTTATTTGTGTATATATAAGATCTTATAAACAAAGAACAAACTATAGACAGGGAAAAGGTTTTTTCAAAGCAAACAAACAATGAGCTTTACAATTTGGAAATTAAAATTTCTATAGAAATTTCCAGTTATGGAAAAAAGAAAAGTAAATAGCAGGAAATCTCAAAGAATATAATTAGACAGTGCACAGTACAGGAAAACTAAGTGGCCAATAAACACATTAAGCTCAAATTGCCACTAATCTCCATTTGCTTTCACCACAAATGTTTAAAATTAAATACTGGCTCCTGTTTAAAAATGTATACAGAAAATTTTGTCCTGCTATTCTTGCTTACTATTTGACTTCAATTTTCCTCTGCCAAAAATACTTTTTTTACTGTATCTTATGTCAGTTAACAATATTATCAACTGCTTACATTCTCTTTTTCAATAGTTCAGGGACAGAAGGGAATAGTATAGGGAGGAGTAAAGGAAGGAAGACAAGAAGGAAAGAAGGGAAATTTTTAGAACATTTGGTCTAGTTTTTCACAACACTTTATAGAAATATTGACAGAGAATACAATGCTTTAAGAAAATCCTATCAATTATAGAGGGAATTTAAAAAGTTGTTAGAGGGCCAGTGGGTAGGTAGTTCAGTGGTAGAGTGCTTGCTTAGCAAGCTCTGACTTAATCCTCAACCCAACAAAAACACACAAGAAATCAGGGAAGCCTATGAGAAAAAAGTAAACATATTGCTTTTTACCTTTAACCACACTGAAGTTTTCAGTAAATCTCCTGATATTTTATTTTCTATTTTTATGATTTTTGTATCTCAAGTAAGAAGAAATTATAAATTATGAGTCATTAAACAAAAAGGATAGAATTATAGCCAGAGAACTTGATCCAAGAGTAAAATTTCTCAGGAAAAATAAATCAAAATTATTAGCCTGGTTTCAACACTGTGTAGAGGCCGATACTGCTATACAGCATGGATAAAAAATAGAAGAGTTTTTGCATCAGATTGGAAAAAAGGGTAATAATAGTGTGAGGTAGATTCTGACTCATCTGCTCTTGCTTCCTTTTTCTTCATGTTCCAAGATTCTGGGAAACTGACATTGTGGTGGGCAGCAACAGAACCTGCTGAGGGTACCAGGAGATTAACCATAGATCACCAGTAAGGAGAAGGGAATGGGAACATTCTGTGAAAATGATGGAGGACATGGGGAAATTTATTGACCCTTTTGATGCAAATTTAAACATTCTGGGGAAAAAAAAGTAGTGTTGAGGTGGAGATAGAAGATATCAGAGGGCAGAGGAAAAAGTTATGTGGAATAAAAGAAGAAGTTTAAGAGACCTGGGAGATCTGAAATTCTGACAATATATCAAAGAGATAAGGTGTCCAAAAAATGGATAGAATTATAAAAGTTTGGGCAAAAAATTTGTATTCAACAGATTTTTGATGTCTAAGAGGAGCTGATTAGCATTTGTCTTTTTTCTGATGGCTCAAATAAACTAAAACCTACTTGGGGACCACTTTTTAAAATAAACTTCTGATTGATCAGTGGCTTTGGGTAGGTCTGATTGCATAGTGAAGATTCACAATGTGAATAAGAAAGACATGCCATAAATTTCATGTAGGACAGAAGAATAAGAAATTAATTGCAATTTAGCAAACCTATTTAGTGCTTATTATATATTTAAAAAAAACTCAGTTGGAGGGTAACATTGATATCTAAAGTAACATTTAAAAATAGTTAAAAATTCAAACATTAGAATTGATTACAAGTAAGAGTCATTAAAATCTAAGAGACAGTCTTAGAGAACTTCATAAAATGATAAATTATAGGACTGATAATAAGACAGTAGAGCTCCATCTATCTTCCAGAAGGATATTTCAGTGAATCTATTTTGTTCTATTTATTCCTTGACTTTTGATTGAGTGCTGTCTTAGTCTGTTTTTTTGTTGCTGTAAGAGGATACCTCAGATGGGGTAATTTATAAAGAAATTTTTCTCACATTTTTTGGGTGGGAAAGTCTAATAACGAGGTGAAGTATCTCATGAGGGTCTTCTTGCTGTGTCATATTATGGAGGAGAGCATCATATAGTGAGAGTGGAAAGTCAAGAAAGCAGAGGTTAGAGAGAACTTGCTTTTATAATGAAGTCTCTCATTAAAGTCACTCCTGACTGTGTCCCTAATCCATTTATGAAGGCAGTACATCTGTGATCTAATCACATCTTAAAAGTCCCTGCTCTTACTTCTCTTACCACAGCAATTATATTTCAGCATGAGTTTTGGAGGGACATTCAAGCTGTAGCAAGTATTTAATTGGTTTAAGTGCTAAAATTTTCAACTCCACATAATTAAGCTTCACTGATTTTCATCAAATCTTCGTATATATTGTAATAACATACACATCATTGAGCATTATATTGGTATAATTACATATTACATAATAAATACAAATCAAATGTAATAATAATACATTGTATATTAGTTATACAGTCAAATAAACTAAGAGCATATCTGCATTTAGAAATGTTCAGTGCAGGAACAGGGATATGCTTAGGCTAGTTATCAAATGGTGGCACTGGTGAGCATGGCGAAGGTGGCATACAACTAGGTGGAAAGGCTCAGAGGCTATGGGTTTCCAAAGAGCAAACAAGGGCAATGGAGCAAAGGGGAAGACAGGAAAACTCCCTCCCAGCACACCTACAGACTTATGTCCCTTCTCCTCCTCTGGTCTCTTTTGTAAACACCTCTGCACTAGGGTACTGACAAACATCCAAAAGCATATCACAAAATAGAATTTAAAGTATCATCTGGTAACTCTAGGCATTTAAGTTCTAAATCAGTTTCTCAAAGATACATTTCATTGAAATCAGTCTGGCCAACCTTGTCATTTAGTCACTAATTCTCTGTTGCTCTTTTAGTGTTACCTCCTTGACAGGATTCTGAGAAGATCCAGAGAGTCAGTTAAGCTCTTTGCTGCTTTTCTTTAATTGTTTATTAACTAGACAAAGCAAAATATGTATATTTTTCTAATTATGAATCTTTAACCCCAAACTGGCTCTGTAGAATGGCAAATTTCATCTCAGTTTCAAAGTATCAAGTATCTTCTCTCCCCAGTCTCAGCAAAAATAAGTATGCTGGTATTTTGAGTTACTTTTAAACATAGTTTTGGTTTCATTAAATACAGTGGGCTGAATAAACTTTTGTTTCCCTGGTAAAAATCCACATTCTTTTTAGAAATCTTTTCTTTAAAAATTGTTCTTCATTTCCCTCCTGCTTTTTTTCCTTCCTCCTAAATCCTGATTTAGAATATCTTTCTTATTGTTAACTATAGCAGAAGTTGCTAAAATAAATCTCAGTTAAGCACCAATTAACTGATCAACTTCAGAGGTAAACTCTCTTTGAAGCATGTTCTGTATCTTTATGGCTGTTTCCACATCTACTGTTCCACAGCATGCCTCTCATGGCAGAGCCAAGGCAGTATACTTTCCTCTAATCTGATTCCAGGAGTGTCCGCTCTTCACATTGCCTCAGCAAGAAGCCTTCTCTTTTATCCAAAGAAAGACTGCTTGCCATCAGCATATTTTTTTTGAAAAAGACATTTTAAAAATATGAGATTCATGGAAGCCAGAGCCTATAGAATGGCCTTCAGAGTAACTACAGTTCCTTTGATAGTGTAAGCTAAAGTCAAATTTAAATGTAAGTTTCTAGAGAGTATCCTTAGCTTTTGCCAAGTTCTCAATGAATCTCAGTCTTACCAAAGTTGAACACTCTAAAGGGAAGCACAAATCCTCAGGTTATATATTTAATAGGTGGCATGAAAAAGTTTGTAAGAACCAACTTTCAGCATAGTAAAAATCTACCCAATTCATAGCAAATTTAGATTTTCATCTACCACCACTATGATTTCATTCCTTAGCTAGTTGAAAATAATGAACAATTTACAGTCCTTATTTACCCTTCAGTACATTGGTTCAGTATTCATGGGAAAATCCATGCACAGTTACATTTACATTCACACACACATCACACAAAGATTTAGCCTGATATTACTGTTAGCCTGCCAATTACAAGCACATACTTGGTTAGTTCTTTTATATCTATCTTTAACAGTACTAACAAAATTTGGTAGTAACAAAATCTCTTATTCTTGGTAATAGTTTTAGTTTTTTGTGTCTGATGCATGCATTCTCCGTTCTCAGATAAATATTTTTTATTTTTGTTTTATTTCAAAATATTTAATTTTGTGGATCATTTCCATAAAACTAATGGCAAAATTTTGAGCATTTTTGTACTAAATGACATCAACATACTTATGCCTGAAAAAATTAAATAAATGCCAAAATATGAAAAGACAAATTAATACAGTATTTGATAATGTTAAATTTAAGGATAAATTACATTGGGAAAGCAGCATCTGTTTATTTTGGGAAAGGCATGGATCTACAAGTATGACAAATGGTGTCCACTTGTGAACAAATTATTTTGCTTGATTAAAAAATTGGAATACTCCTTGCTTAATAAAAATGATCAATTGGTTAGACTAAAGTTGTCTCAAAATGTCATAGCTTTCTTAATTAACCATAGAAACTACCATTTTATTTCCTAACATCTTGCCTATTAAATCCCAGTGTAACTTATTTTTTGGAATCCATTTGTGTCTTTCTTTTCTGATGAGTAAGAGTCTTCAAAGACCATCAAGGAAAATTTCACTTTCACCTTTGTGGTCCAGTGCCTAGAGAGGCTCAATGGAGGATTATCCTAATGCTCAACTAACAACATGTTAAGGAAAACAGAAACAGAGACACAAAATTGTGTAGATAATAGAAAGAGAGAAGGAAAGAAAAGTCACCTTCACTTAGCTTATTTCAGAATACATAAACACTTGTGTCATTTCAAAATGAAAACTTCATTATTCATTAGATATGGTTCCATGTGGGGAAAATGATGGGGTATATGTGTATGTTTGAGTGTGTAGTGTGTGTGTGGGGTGTTATTATGTGTTTACTTTTTGTGCTTCTGAGGCTTTTCCTTTGCCTGAGATAAAGTCTATATAAAATTAGATACTTTTTCTAAGAGGAAAAACAATTTATCTTATTTAATAAAATGTTTTTAGTTTTAAAGCTATTTGAGATTATTCACATTAAAGAGGAAAGATAAAATGAATTTATTGAGCAATTAAGTTGAATATAAAGAACTTACCTAAAACTATACTTCCTGAATTTAATCTTGATCACTGATCTATTTTTTACTGAGACTTGGCTGTAATTATTCTAACTTTGGATCTTTCTTAATTTTGAATTTCACTTTTTCTCATCTTACTCTTGTCATAACTACTCCTGGTTGCCTATAATTTTGCAAAGGGCTCCCACATTGCTTTACCCTGTGCATCAAATCATCTTGGGAGAAATGCCAGAAGGTGGGTTGGCAATGAAATAGCAATGTAAAAACATCCCAGTTGATCATGGTATGCTTTCACAATCACTTACGTTGGTGGGGAGCCACTGCAACTCACTTTCCATCCAATTTTCTAGAGTACCTTGTAAGACGAATTTATCATCCTCTCTAAAGGCTCATAAACACAGATATTCCTCCTGTCTTCCAGAGACTTTCTCTCTTGCATCTTTCCTGTCTTATAACCCATAGTAAGAACTCACCCTGATTTCTCTGACTCTCTGGCTTTTGTGCTCTACATCTGTGAATAATTCCATTTCATGTTTCTGCTCTATTAAAGACATTTTTCCACAATATGCCACTAACGTTGTTGACCTCTTGGGGGCACACTCTTTGACCTGCTACTGCACAGAAGCTTATTTCTGCCTCTAAAATAACTTTTAATTCCTTAATTGATCATACACTCAACTTTAACTATGGAGCGACTATTACATACCAAGAGGTATAATAATTATAATAATAGGCAAGAATAAAATAATAGGCATTATAAATGTGCTCCTATGGGGTTTTCAATCTGGCAAAACTAGTAGTATTCTGAGGATCTTTGTTTTCATCAGGAAACATCTTTGTTGATTTAGGACAGTATTGCATTCTTCCTGGGAAAGTATCAAATTTTGTTCTCTCTCCTAAGCAACAAATGAAACATATATTTTTTGGTGTTTTTAGTTATTTGCTGTCAAGCAAATACTGTGAATTCTTTGAATTCCCACTCCAGTATAATAAGAGTTCTGGTACTGTATTACCATGGCAGAATTTTAAATGCAGAAAGAGCCATCTTCTTGCATTCCCATACAAATGATTAATTCATTTTGTTTTTTTATTGCTATTTACATACAGATTTGCAGTGTGGGCATCCCTATGTGGTGATCAATTGTGAGATAATAATGTGGTTCACCAATAATCAATAACCTAGATTGAGTATTTATTCTCAATCTTATTCCCATTACCAATGACTATATGCTGCAGATTTTGACCTAATAAAGATTTCTTAAATCCATCACTTTCTCCTTCATTCTTTTCTCAAAGTTTAGTACTGAATTGACAGCAGTTTCTAAGCTTGCATTCCTCAAAATCATCCAGAAGGCAATTTATTAAAAATAAATTAAAGTCAAATTATACTATGCATAAATTTCTTTAGTAAATCTGTTTATTGCTTACAGAATTAAATACAAGCTATAGCCTGATTTCCTGAATTATGATCCTGGCCCACTTTTATCTTGTCTGATCAATGTCCCCAACTAAACAAACACTTCAAGTATCCTACCTGTAGTCAAAATAGAGTTTACCACTTCTATAGCATGAAAAATTAAACCATGAGAATCAACAAAATGTCTCAGAAAATGTGAGAAGAGGTTGGTTAAAATTTTGAGTCTGTGTTAGCTGTTTGGAGGTGTGTTTAAAAAGGCAGTAATTTTGGTTTGGATTGGGTCCTGGAAGGAAGTAGGCTAAATATAATATTAATTTTTATCTAGAAGATAGAAGGAATGGGAAAACTCTATAGCTGTATTACATAAGAATCAATAGTCATTCATATCAGCAAGGAAAGGAAGATGTTTGATTGTATTAGTTTGAACAATGTTCTTGCTTTTTGTCTACTCAGACATTATTAAAGAGTGGTCTTGTTATTGTCTCACTTCATTCTATCAGAGAGTACTTATCTGGTGGTAGTGGTCTGTGAATCGTTGATGATTATTAAGAGAACATCATGAACTTCCTGTTGTTGCCAGGTCAGCTGTCAGCTAACACCGGTAGAGGTTGATTTCTTTCTTGTCTGTATGTTTCACTACTCCCTACTTCTCATGTTGCATGCCCTGAAATTGTAAAAATATGCTGCCATTCTCTACTGTTTTGTGTGTCTGTGACTTTTTCTTTATCTTCTTTACCTAAAATTCTTACTCACTCCATCTTTGCTTGGCTAAACCCTACTCCTTTTTTAAAATAAACTTTTTAAAGAACATTTTTAAATTTCAAGTAAAGTTTAAAAAACAGTACAAATAATTCTCATGAATTTTCTCTGCCATCTTCTTACTCAGTTTTTCCTATTTTTAACTTCCTGCATAAGCACGGTACACTTGTTATAATTAATCAACTGATACTAATACATTATTAAGTAAAGTCCATTCAGATTTTGTTATTTTCTTTTCCCTTTTCAGGAACCCATTGAGGATGCACATTTCATTTGTTTGTCATGTCTCTTAAGCTCCTTTTACCATAACAATTTCTCAGGCTTTCTTTGTTTTTGATAACCTTGACAATTCCAGGTGTATTGGTAAAGGATTTTATGGACTGTCCCTCTATTGTAATTGATGTTTTTCTCATGATTAGAATGGGATTGTGGGTATACAGGAGGAAGGTCATAGGAGCAAATTGCCATTTCCATCATATCATATCATGGGCATACACTATCAATGTTGATTTATTCACTATTAATTTTACTGGCTAAGGCAGTTATTTTCAGGTTTCTCCACAGTAAAGTTAGTCTTTTCTTCCCTCTTTCCATATTGAACTCTTTGGGAAGAAGTCACTATGCATAACATACCTCTTTTGAATTCTTATGCAAGGAGAATTCTTATCCTTCATCTATGTATTTATTCAAACACTATTTCAGTGTAGATTTGCAGATATTTGTTTTATACTTAGGGTTATGATCTCATATGGTTCTGTTAATTTTAATTTATTTGTCATTCAAATTGTTTTCCAGTTTTGGCCACTGGGAATTCCGAACTGGTTTCTGTGTCCCTTAGATACACCCCTATCAGTGTTTTGTTTTGTTATTGAGCACTTCCTCATTTTATGGTATCCCAAGATGCTCTCACTCATCTTATGTTTTTCTTACACCAAGAAAATGAGTTATTTAGAACCATCCACTTATCCAGGGACACTGGTTTCTTGTTATTGAAGAATGGTATTAGAAACCAAGATCTGGGCACTAGGTACATTCTTTCCTACTAAGGCATCAGGTTCTCCCCACTAATAGTACAAGGAAACATAATGTGCATACATACTTAGGTACATATATACATATATATATCTATAAATGTTTATATTTGTAACCATGTATCTATTTCAAACAAAATATATGTTCAAACTGCTATCTCAAACTCTAATCCATAACTATGTATTTCATTCTAACTTCCTTATTTGCCTATTTGTAAGTTTGTACTCCAGTAGTGAGAAATATGGCTCCTATTGTTTGTCACACATTTCCATAATAGTTCATTTCCAGTATTCATGATAACAATTAAATTGCTAATCATGCTCCCAGGGGAATATTTGTTTTTCAACTAGAGTGAATTCTAGTGTGCTGTTTCTTCCTTTGGTCTTAGGACTCTACACATTCCCATGGTTAGTTGGGTCACCACTTTTTTCCCCTCCTACTTTTATTTGAGCTAGTTTTGTATATTTGTAATATAATGTGATTTTTTTTTGGTTTTAGTATACATTCCTCAATTTCCTAAATGATGTTTTTCAGTTTACACATATTAACATCTACTTTTTTTGTTGTAAAGGTATACAAATTTTGAAAAATGCATAATGTTGTATATCCGTTATTAAAGTATCATGTAAAATAATTTCACTGCTCTAAACATTCCCTTAGTCACCTATTTAACTGTTCCGATTTTCCCTGTCCCCTGGCAATCACTAGTCTTTTTACTATATCTACAGTTTTACTTCTTCCAAAATATAATGTAATTCAAATCATTAACATATTACTTTTCACACCAGCTTATTGCACTAAAAGTATTTATTTTAGGATTCTTTACATGTGTTTTGGCTTCATAGCTCATATCTTTTTACTGTTGAATAATATCCTACTGTATTTATCTCTTCATTTATCTCTTCATCTATTAAAAGACAATTTGGTTCTTACTTATTTATTTATTTTTTTAGGAGACAATAAATAGAGCTGACACCCTACTCATTTTTAAAACTCACTTGAGGTACTTCCATTCCATAGATTGGTTTAGAAAATTTGTGTCTCTGTATCATTACCACACAGTATAACATTCTGTAATAATTATATGCTTATGCTTGTTTTTACTTATAATCAATTGAAAACCTTTTAGGAACTGAGGAAATTAGATCACACATAATACATCTTTGAATCCCTGACTCCTAACCTGAGTTTTGGTAGTTGCTTATTTGTTTTTTTTTTTTGTTGTTGTTGTGATGATGCTGAACTCAGGCCTTTGCACATGCTAGGCAAGAACTCAAAGTAAGCTATATCCCTAAGCCTCAGTAATATTTTTGATGAAATAAATTTACCAGGTAAGGTGTACAATAGTTTATATTTTACATATACTATCTCATTAAGATCTCTATCTCTCTCTCTTTCACACGCACACACAGAGAGAAAGTAGGTTAGATGGCATGCCAAATAAAGAATAGAAAATATAATGCTTTTTTGATTATCATATTGTAAATTTTAATTAGCCTTTTATAAGCAGTATACTATTTAAAATAAAACAACAGAAGTAAAGTTTTAAACTATTGGGCAAATTAATTTTAGCATCTCTTCATCTGAATCATATGAAATAATAAAAAATCAGCACATACATATTAATGGATTTGGAGATTTACTTTCATCTGAAAAAATATCTATTCATTTGAGCTCTTTATCACTAATAATTAATTTTTTTGTTTGGGCTTTTTATGCTCATTTGTGAATACTAAATCTTTATGCAGTAGATAGTTGTGAAATATTGTTAAGTATTATTGCCAGAACAAGAAAAAAAGAATTACCTTTTTTAACTTAGTTCAGCTGAAATTATAAGTCATATGACAAAAAAAATGTGATAATTTAAGAGTCCCAGAGATAGTGAAGGCAAGATTTCACTTATCTATAAAGAAAGAAAAGTATTTATCATTTCAAAAGAATTTTATAAATTATCCAGATGCTTAAAATAATTATATATATCAAGTTCTGTTTTATAGAGAGTATTTATAATTCTTATTAGGTAAAGATCAGACACTAGCTGTCACTAATTCTTGTTATTCATGATAGTTCTGTTGTCTGACATCACCGTGAACACTGAATTAGAGCATTGAACTGTTGCTCCTAGGAGAAATGCAGGGTTATGTACCTGCAAGCCTCTGGTCATGACACGTTCATCAACCAGTCAATACCATGACCTTGTTTTTGGTGTGTTTATGTTTAAAGATATTTTATGTTATGTATATTGTTGACCCATTAACATTGAACTTAGGGCCGACAGCACTTGGTTCATACCTGAACAAAGGTTGCATAACACATGTATTTTCTGATAGGGCACATCACAGCTTTCTTGTGTGTGGGAAAATTAAGTAACACTCAAACACTATGCCTGGGAGCCAGTTTTAATGGCAAGATAGGATTTAACAAAGTACAAACTATGTCAAAATTTTGTCACTAAAAAACTGCATAAAGGACTCTCATTTATAGTAAGTCAGCTGAAATAAGAAAGCAGAATGTCTCCTTATTTGACCTCAGCAGGCAATGTGCATCCAAAGACTCAAAATCTCCTTAGCTCTGCATGTTACCAATGACTTCAATAGTGTCATGAAAAAAAAAGTGTCATGAGTATTGTTTTGGGGGTTACAAATAAATGTCAGTGAGTAGGCAAATTCTCAAATTCAGAATCTATGAATAATGAGGAATAAATGTATTATGTATAGAAGACCCATATAATTTGAAAATACATGTAGGCCTGTTGTAAAGTGCTTTTATGTATCCTAACAATAAAATATGTGAAATGGTTTGCAGATTTGAAGAGCTATTTATTAAATGTAATATTTTGTTTGCTTAGAGAAGTGGAGGAAGTTCAAAAGTAACTTTTAAATTCCTTCTAAAATGTCACTGAATAATTACTAAGTATTGTTAACAGTTAATTGTGAGAGGCAGAGTGGTATTTGAGAAAAATAGTTGGGAAAAAAATACCACTGAAAAAATACTATGTTTAGAGATAAATGTCTTATTTTAAAAAGTCAATAGTTATTTGTACAATGTGTCAAAATACATTCTACTGTCATGTACAACTAATCAGAACAAAATTAAAAAATTTTTAAAAGTCAATAGTGAAAAATACTTGGAAATTTCTAAATCATGTCTTGTGGATTCTATGTGATAGACTGTGTATAGTAAGAATCTTGAAGAATTAGGGCCAATGAAGCCACAGAAATCAGAGAAGCCTGGAAGTAGTGACTTGAGCTAGATAATAAGGGATAGTAAGATCTGAATTGAATGAAGCCATGGGTAAAAAGGGCTTTTAGAGCCCATGAATAATAGAAGAAATAGTGTAGAGGCTTGGGCATTATTTGACATCTGTTGAAGATGAACAGAATGAGACTAATGCCAATAAACTAGAAGGGGCAGGAGATTGGTCTGGGTGGGGTGAAAATTCAAATTCTAGTGAAACTTAAGGTTGGGCTAAAGAATTTCAAACATATGTAATACAGTAGCCAAATCTATTGACTGCTCTACATGAGGGAAAAGCTAAAAACATCAGGGGCATTGTCAAGTTTTTTGTTAGTCATCTTTTCATTACTGTTAAAAAAAAATGAGATAACTTAAAAAAGAGGAAAGGCTTATGTGGCTTCAGTTTGGGAGGTTTCAGTTCAAGGTTGGTAAGCCATGTCGCTTTTGGGTCTGTGGTGAGGCAATACATCATGCTGAGTTTGGGGTGAGGGAAATCATTCAACTTATAAACAGGATGCACAAAAGAAAGATAGAAAGGGGCTGAAATCCCAAAACCCCTTCAAGAGCATGCCTCTAATGACCTAAGACCTATTCCTCACTCTTGAAGGTTCTACCACCTCCCACTATTCCTCACTCTTGAAGGTTCTACCACCTCTTGATAGCACCAAACTGGGGACCAAGTCTTGCACATAGGGGACTTTGATGGACATTGTAAATTCAAAATATAAAATTTTATTCCTGGTTCCTAAAGTCTTATGGCCACCTCATAATACAGAATGCATTTAGTCTGTCTCTAAATGTAACCAAAATCCTTTAAAGCATTTCTTAGCAGTCTAAGTCTAAAGTCTCCTCTGAAACTGAAGGCAAATTGAGCTGTGAGTTCCTGTAAAAATTTTAAAAAGTAAGTTACAGCCGGGCACGGTGGTGCATGCCTGTAATCCTAGCACTTTGGGAGGCTGAGACAGGAGAATTGCAAGTTCAAAGCCAGCCTCAGTAATGACGAGGTGCTAAGCAACTCAGTGAGACCCTGTCTCTAAATCTAACACAAAATAGGGATGGGGATATTGCTTAGTGGTCAAGCACCCCTGAGTTCAATCCCCAGTACCAAAAAAAAAAAGTTGCAAACAAATGGCATTTATGTTGTTCCTTTGATTGAAAAATAAGAATTTTAATAAATATTTGTGTGCTGTAGTTATCACTAGAAAAAATAAATGTTACATATTTGCAAGATAAAATGGCACAAGGTAACATTCCTATTCCAAAAGGAAGGAATAGGGAAATAGAAAGGAAGATTAGACCAAAACAAAATCAAAACAGAGCATGTCAAACATCATATTCTATAGCTGTTTGTCTGGCATTGGGGAACACTGTGATGGGATGTGGACTGTCAAGAGCTCAGAGACAGTCCTACAGCTGCAGCCCACATGACTACTACTTTTTTGGGGGTAGTACTGGGGATTGAACTCAGGGGTACTCAACCACTGAGCCACATCCTCAGCCTTATTTTGTATTTTATTTAGAGAGAGGGTCTCACTGAGCTGCTTAGCATTTTGCCATTGCTGAGATTGGCTTTGAACTCGTGATCCTCCTGTCTCAGCCTCCTGAGCTGCTGAGATTACAGGCATGTAGCACTGTGCCTGGCTCCAAATGGCTTCTTCCAGGCAGATTTTACGTGCTTTTTTTCAGATTCCCTCAGCAGGTGTTCCTGGCATGTTCCTGGCATCTCTAACTTCTAGGGTTTCCTTTGTGGTTTGAGCTTCACTCTCCAAACATTGCCTTTTTAGAAGCTGCTTTCAGGGATTCTAACCCTACCATACATTGCCTGGCCTTTCCAACTTTTCTCTGAAATCTTGATGGAAGTCTCTATCACCCCATAACTCTTGCATTCTGCATGCCTAGGAAACCAAGATCATGTGGATGATATCCATGGTCTGCTGCTAACGTGAGCCATGTGTGGTTCCACTTTAATTTCAGCAGTGGCCTTTTAGTGCCTTTTCTGTATATATAATAAATAGTTCCTTTGGCAGTCCTGGGTGAACAGGGTGCCCTGGGGCTGTCTTCTCAGAGGACTCTGCCTTCGAAAGTCTTTCAACAAATTTACAGTTCTATCTCTGGTGGCTCTCACCTTTTTTGATTCCTGAACTGCCCTCAATGGCCTGTGTTCTATTGTCTAGGTGCAATGATCTTAACTTATTAACTGCACCTTCTTTAGCAGAATTTTTAACTTTGCTCTTTTTCTGACCAAACTGCAAGTTCTCCAAATCTTTCTGCTCTGTGTTTTTCCTCCCAATTCCCATTGTACACATGGCTAAGAGCAGCCAGTATTACTGGCTCTGTCTACATGGTTTGCTGCCTTGAAATTTTCTCCACCAGATAAGAGAGTCCATCACTTTTAAACTCAGCCTCCCACAAAGTATCAGGCCATGGACATATGGATATAACTTCTTTATCAGGATGTAACATGGGTAGTCTTCTGTTCAGTTCCAAAATAGTTCTTATTTCGATCCAAAATCTCATGAGCATAACTATTGCTGCCTTTCCATCAGCATTTTGGGCTTTTGAGCCCCAACCAGAATCACCTGTTAAGCTCCACTTATAGTATTCTAGACTTTCCTAACATGCTCCTCCAAACTTTTTCAAACTTCTCCTGTAAACTAATTCCAAAGGCTTCATCACATCATTTCAATTATAGTCACAGAAACAACCCTACTTTATTGGCATCAAATTTCTGCATTGTCACTTTTCTGTTACTGTAACGAAACATCTGAAATAATCAACTTGAAAATTAGAAGTGTTTATTTTGGTTTAAAGTTTTGGAGGTTGCAGTTCATGCTCAGTTGACCCACTGCCTTTGGAATTCTTGTGAGGAAATACATCATGGTGAAGATGTGTGATAGAGAAGCCATTCACCTCATAGATGGAATTTTAAAAAGAGACAAAAAGGAGCTGGAGTCCTACTTTTTGAGGTTATGTTCCTAATGATCTTTATTCTACAATAAGGCACCACCTCTGGAAGTTTCCATTACCTCCTAGTAGCACTAAGCTGAGACCAAGTCTTGAGCATAGAGGCCTTTGTTAGATATTCAAGATCCAGACTGTAGCAGTGGGATCAACCTTTAACACATGGGCCTTTGGGAAACATTTGAAATCCAAAGTACAGCAGTAGATGTATATTTTTCCTCATTTTGAAACAGACTGAAATTCCTCCACCCGCTCCAAAATTAGAAAGATACAGATGCTGGCTCTAGGATATTCCAGCTCCTTTTTACATGATAAGAAGTTGCCAGGGACTGCGGAATGAGTCAAAACCTGCAAAATTTCTTTGGGTCAAACTCAATAAATCTACATATGTATACATATGACCTGGCTTTTGTTTCTATAAATTATAACTGCTACTGTGGGACTGGAAGAGGCAATCTAGCTGCTCCTCTCCACTTGGATCACATTACATAAAATTTACCATTCATGCTCTCCTCTTCTGTGAATTTCTTATATGGGCAAGTGGTCCTACTCAGCTAGGATCTAGGCAAAGTTCTGGGTGAGGCTTCTGGTAACAAATGTAGAGATTAAGAAACTGAACTTTGGAAGTGAATAAAAAGGAACAGTACCCAGAAGAAGGTGAGGCAGATATAAAATTTAGGTTTAACCACTGAATCAGTATAAAATATGGAAAGTTAACCTTTTTTAAGCTAACTGATGGTGTTTTTGACCAGAGTAGCACCTGGTCTACAGCTAATTATCTCTCAGAATTGAGAAACTACCTCCTAAAAGCTCTATCCAATGTCCTGTGAATTATGAAGCTTTCTAATCTGATCAACAGATAGGCAATTTTTTTTTCTGAGTAAAGAGAAAGAACCATGTCAAGTACTTGGAGACAATAGTACCTGAAGGACTGGGAATAATTAGACAGACCAGGGAACACAAAAAAAACCACCCAACGTATATGAGAAATAGAAAGTCTGGTGGTCCATTTTCAGAATACAGTATTTAGCCTTAAATATAAAAATTGCTTGGGATGTAAGAAAAGCAGCTGGAGGGTAGAGCAGAATGAAAAGTTACAAGCAGTTAAGACTGGAGTGTGACAAATTCACAGCCCTTTGATAAACAGGAGGTAAAGAGGAAAGGGCCCACCTAACCAACAAAGATAAACTACAGCAAAGAGGCACTCAACCCAAGAAGACCTTCCTGCCACAAGACAACAAAGGGAGATGAGGACAACTAAAGGTACATTTCTTTATATAATCCTAGGAGAAAATAAACCTAGGCCATATTAGTGAAGACTGTATACCCCATAGTATTCAGTCAATGAGAAACAAGGGGATAGACCTTGTGCGCTAGGGAATAAAGTGCTCATTTTAACTGCTCTGGGAGTGCCTGTTTACTCAGATACCTAATCTTGCCTGATTGTCAGTAATAAGCCTCACATTTACCATACCTCATATCTTTGAGTCCATTCTTTGGGCTTGGGCAGGTGAGCATGTTTCTCACATAGAAGCAAGACTTGAGAATATAAAACTGTGTCCAAATAACTACATCCTAGAATAAAGCTCAAGAGCATTTATAATTTTGTGCAAAGTTAGAAAAATTATGATTGTAACAATTTTTTTTTCTATTTGCCTCAACAAATGTTTTCAGTGAATAGTGTGTACAGCTTCTGAAAATTTGTTTTTTTCTGTTATGTTTGATAACATGTATTAAAATGCAACTTTTGAGAAAAAAAATAAAGTATAAAAAAAAGAACATTTGTAAAAATAAAAATATTCAGAACCTCAAAAAATATAAAATTTACAATTCCTGATATTAACCAAAGATTACCAGAAGTAGAAAAATACAATTCAAAGAAGTAGAAAAATACAACTCATAATGAAAAAAAAATCAATCAATTGGAACCAACCCCAAACAGCTGCAGATGTTAGAATTAGCAGACAAGAACATAAAAACGATTTTAACTGGCAACTGTATAACATACAGAAATGAAGTGGAATTAATTGACCTTAAAATGATGAGTATTAAAGAAGTAAGGTAATTAGTTCTTGGACCAGGACCCTAATATTAGGAAATACTATGATCACATAGACAAATAAGTCAATATTTGGATTACAAAAGTCAAATAAATTCTTATTGGATTATGTAACATAGGAGCAAATATTATTGTAGGAAGAACTTCAGATTTTGAGTCATTACAAAAGTCTGTTAGTCTGTACTCTGCCATTTACTACTTTGGTGAACTGGCAAAATATTTATCACTATGAGTCTCAGTTTTCTTGTCCTTATCATATGAATAACAACTCTCACTGTCATGATAGTATTTTAAGGTCAATGACATACTATATGTATATTACATACGTGCACACATGCACATATGTGTGTTGTATATTCCCATGACTGAAATGTGACTTACCAATAAATATATAGCAATTGAGTTTACATGGCCAAAATTGATGAAATATTGGAAAAACAGTGTGTAAAATTTTCCACTGGCATTCCCATTATTTTAGGTATATTTTGAAAATTTTATATTATAAAAGAACAAAACTATTTTATATTTTGTTCAGGCCATGTGAAGAATACTGGGCTTTAAAAATCGAGAGACTATAGAGAATGTTGAACCTATGGCTCGCAAATAGAGATAGGTTCAGGGAAGCCAACATGGTGATCCAAGAAAGAAAAGGAACTTTTTGAACCCCTGTAGGCTGTCAGGATTACAACAATGGAAAACTTTATAAAAGTGGTAATGATTGGGGAAAGGAAGAAACATAACATGCTCATTTTAGCAGTAAGGTCATAGTGGGTCAACCAGCGACTGAGGAAATACATTAAAGAAGAAAAAAAAAGCAGCTCTATGGAAACTTGATTTATAAATTTCTGCTCTAATTTCAGTTTTTAAGTTCTAAAGAAACCTAGAAAAGTGGTCAGCTCATGTAGGTGAATGAGTGGAGCAGAGTTACAGACCTTATCTGGTATCTTCATTGCTGCATTTATAATTATGTACAAAGAGGGCCATATATTTACAGAGTGACTTTATATTTTTATTTTCTATTTTATTATATATATTTTTTTATTTTATATTTTATATGTTTATATTTTTACAGAGATGACTCATCTCCAGAGATGTGCATAAATATACCAATGACTAATTTTTGTAGGCTAGGCTGAATATTTCAATTCATGACTAAGCTGAATTTGTATTTTATTCTGATCAATGATATTTTCCCTCCATTAAATACATAATTTTAATCAGATATCTGAAACAAAGTTTAATGATAGAGGACATATAGATGGGAGTGGTGGTTAAAGGGTTAAGGGGATTAAATAGTGGTCAATATGAGGTTAAGTGGATAATTCTGTAAACTGAGACCACTGTGCTGATCCCCACATGCTTTCTTTACCAAGAAGCAATTTACCTCCAGACCTACTTGGTTTAAGTGGACAGCATATGTTATAGAAAACTACCTGATCTGCAGGAGAACTATAGGTCCTGAGATGCTGATAAGAACAACACAAGTTACTGTGAAGCAGGAGGGACTTCTCTGACCTTCACACAGACCAGATCCTGGAACTCAGGAGATAATCAGGCTCTTTTCCAGGATGTGTGTGTGTGTGTGAGAAAGACACTGTGTAAGGATTATATATGTTCAATGTGATTACCATAAAATGTTCAAGAACGTGTTCCTATTAGAACTACCTGGAGTGGCAATGGGGACTTGAAAGTCTGATGTCATCCTGCTGTCAGTCAAAAGTCAAGATGTAGACTTGAGCAGAACTCTCTGGAAACTTCCCTGGGAACCCAATACAACTGGAAGGCAGAAGGGGAAAGCAATCCCTCTCCTCTATAAGAGAACTCACTCTCATTCTCGAAAGCACCCTTTTCCCCCTTCTAATAAACTTTCCTATCCATTCTAATAAACTCACATCTATAAACAACGTGTCTGAAATCTTTCTGGCTTGATTATAAGAATCAGGGTTTGAAGCCTTGTAAACACTAAGAGGCATAAAGGTTGTAGACATCTCAAAATTTCCCAAATAAGTTTGAGTTTTTATCCTTGATACTATTTGCTTTTTATCTACCCCATCATCCTATCCCTAATTCCTTCTGGTGTATAGAATTTTCCTGGGTAATAATTAAAAGCAGGAAAGTAATGTCAGCAAGAGTTTGATAATGTTGCTCCAATTTTATATCCATTGGCACAGATCATAAAGACATTGCTTTTCTGTGATTCACTACTCACAATTTCCTTCTACATATTTTTAAAAAATTTTTTAGTTGTAGATGAACACAATATCTTTGATTTATTTATTGTTATGTGGTGCTGAGAATCAAATCTAGTGCCTCACGCATGCAAGGCAAGTGCTCTACCACTGAGCCACAATCTCAGCCACCACAATTTCCTTCTAATTGTTGGTTTCTGTGTTAGCTGTCTACACAATATGGACATATAACTACATAATGTTACTTACATTGACCTTGACCACTGTGAGAGAAACAAACTATGTTTTATCAAGAGACTTTTTAGCATATAAAATGAACCTAATTCTTGAGCCTTTTTATAAATAATTCATATTAATACTCTCACATCCTCAGTCATTTTCTATGGTGAAATCCATCACACACTTGTCTTCTCATCGTAGGGATAGACCATATCTGTAAATACAATTCATTTACTTGTATGCAGTTTTCCTCATCATGATATTATTATATGGTGGAAATCTTATTGCCACAGCAACTGGTAGTGACAACACCACAATATTAGAAATCGCAATGATGCTTATCAAAACCCCTACTGAGTTCTTATCCCACTTTGTTATAATAACACACAATCTCTGCAGTGTCTTGTTATTTTGTTTGCTTTTTCAGAAGGTCTTAGTAACCTCTAGTATATTCTCATAATTTCAAACATTTTCTGCTAATTAATGTTGATCTCTTTATTCCCACAAAATTACATGAATTCTTCTAATTAATACTGTACATACATTGTACCCTTGTCAGTGTTAACCATAGTATTTTTTAAGCAACAAGTTGTGAAAAAATCCAAAAGTACTTCAATAGACCTCATACGCATTTCTAGAGAAACAGCTGATATCACTGAGACTTGAGAAATAAAGTTATTGGGATAACACAATAGTGTTCAGGCCGACAAAATCTGCTTTTATAGTATGTGCTACATTAATAATGTAAGCAGATAAGTCAGGGCACCAGAGTCATTTAGCACCCATCACTATGATTACAAGGATCATAAAATCTTTGGGATATGTCTAGTTGAATCATATGATACTATATGTCTATTTGAACAATAGTGTACTATTGTTTCCAGATCATCACTAGGATGTCTAGAACTGTTTTCTTTAACTTACTTTTTAAAAAATTTCCTAAGTTTCTGCTCTATCAAGTCCTCCTAAAAATGACGAGAATTCAAAGGTAATTATAAATAAGAAAAAGTCCTAGTCTTCAGAAGCTGGGTTTTATTGGCAAGTGTTTCAGTCAACTCTTTCAATGCTGTGACTAAAAGACCCAATAAGAACAATTGTAGAGTAGGGAAAGTTTATTTGGGGACTTATGGTTTCAGAGATCTCGGTTCCTACACAGCTGGCTCCAGTCCTTGGGGCTCGAGGTGTGGCAGAAGATCATGGCAAGAGTGGCAGAGGGAAGCAGATCACATGATGACCAGAAAGCAGAGAGAGACTCCACTCACCATATATAAAATATAAACCCAGAGGCACTCTTCTGATGCCCACCTCCTGCAGCTATACTTCAGCTGCCCTCAGTAACCATTCAGTTAATACTCATCGGGGCATTTATTCACTGACTGGGTTAATTCTCTCATAATCTATTCATTTCACCTCTGAATGTTCATTGTCTCACACATGAACTTTTGAGGAACACCTAATATCTAAACCATAAAAGCAAGCAAAACTATTTTCTTGATTACAAAGTCAAATCATTTTTCTTTTTTATTCTGCTGATTTAAAATCAACATTTATCTTAAAATTCAGGGATTTTTCTTTGTTCCAGAGTCAAGGAAATATTTTTGTATACTACTCTTTGTGATAAACACTTTTACATATGTTTTTATTTTTAAACTTTTACACTAATACACCTCTTTTAGATTTTGTAGTGGAAAGAGGGTTTGCAGCCAGTACTTCTGTATTTAAATTCCAGCTCTCTTATCTAGTTTCAGTGTCAGAATTACATCACCTGAACTTTTAGATCTCGAACTTCTCCTTGCTGTGAAGATGAGAATAATTCTCATAGATTCTTAGAGAAGTAAATCTACTGAATGTTTGTCACATAGTATTTACTTAATTAATAGTAGATAGTCTCATTTCATTGGAAAACATTTTATTATTATTCTTAACACAGAACACATAGAATAAGTAGTCAAAGTGGTTACAAATTTAAATTCTGTGTTTCTATAGTTATACTAATTTATGCTTTGAAAATAATTTTCCTTCAGTCTCTATTTGATGCAACTTTGTGTTACCTATAGAATTGTTATATTTAATAGAGAGGATAGGATTCTAGATATTACTGAGAAAAGGAAATACAAATTATTCAGCAAGGTTAAAATCTAGGCAGAAGACTATGTTGTGTGTACAAACAAACTATGACTTGAAATGCATTTAAATAAATAATTTTTTTAAAAAGCTGGTGGGGTGGTGATGTGAAATGATACTGTTGTGTGATGGAACAAAACAGATAATAGAATGTAGGGGAGAAGACAGATTATTAGGCTTTAGGAGGCCAAAAGTAAGTGTTAAGTGGAGATGAAGCCTCAATCATCAGCTTACAGGTAGTACTTTTCAAGTCCTTAGCATTGGGTCTGGCATATAGCGAGCATTCATAAAATGGGTCCTAATCCAGTGAGTAGAAGTGTTTTGAACAAAGTTACAGATCATGAAAATGTACAATGTGTACAAAAAGGCAAGCAAAAACTTGGATAAATTTGGATTAATTTGAATAGTACAGAAATAAATTTACATACTATTTTGAAGTCAAACGGCAGTAAATTTTAAATGTTGGAAGTTTAGACTTTATAATATAGCCAATGATAATAGATTGTGTTAGTCATGCTATATAATAAATCAAGTATCTGTGTAATCACCAATTTTAGGAGGAGTTATGAACAAAATAGAAGAAGGTTACAAAGCTTTATCTCTATAGCTTAAATTCCAAGTGAAATTGAAACCAACATATTTTAAAAAAAACTAGTTAACTGATTGAGTAGGGCTGTAGGAAGAAAACTGACATATTTGTCTTTCTCTGCATAAACAATATTACCTAATTAAAATCCAAAAGTTTAAAGAAGGATATACCTCATTTTTACTAAATATGTCTCCGAAATTGAAAAATTAGAAGCAGAGGCTAAGGAGGCAACAGTAAAGGAAGAGTCAGAGGATTAAAGATGAACAGTCAGGATTCCTGTTTGTTTCCACCAGAGACTTTTTCAGTCACTGTGCAAAAGCCGTTGACCTTTTCTGGGCTTTAATTTCTACATTTACAAAATGAGGAGTAAATAAACCAGGTAATGGGAAAAGATCTGAATATAAACAATTCTAACTTGATTATGAAAATAACTAAAATATTCTTGAGATAATAAATGTAAATATAAATTCTCCCCAAAGGTAATTAACTCACCTTTATATAATAAGAACCCTGCATTAACCATCTTTATTGTGCTTCTCCTACTGCTCCTCCTATTGCTGGAGGAGACACATCCTGGAGGCCTGACTTTGGGTTTTGTATTTTTTTCCCTAGTGAGTGGAGATCTCTGTCTCCTGTTGCTGTGATTTGAGCTGCTTTCCACCACCATGTCTTTCCACCAGGATGTTCAGCCTTACATTGGAGCCAGAGCTATGGAGTCAGCTGTGTATGGACTGAACCTCTGAAACTGAGCCAAAATGAACTTTTCCTCATCTAATTGTTGTTGTCTGGTCTTTTGGTCACAAATACATAAAACCTGACTAAAACAACTATTGAGTTACATTTAATTGAGTTTAATTTGCTTTTAGGTTTTGTTAGTATTCTCAACCTTGTCAGTATAAGGCACAGTTAATTTGTCATCAATAAATTCCTAAAGTTTCTTAATGTTCCTATTTTACCCAAATATTTCTAAGAAAAATGACTCATTTTTCTATGAAAATGTATATCATGTCATGTCATTCCATAATTAGTAAATAGTGGATGTCTTCTTGAGTTTTACATACACACACACACACACACACACACACATATATATACACACACACATATTTTAAATCTATGCATATTCCTGGGAATATATGAGAGTGAGTTGATTTTTCATTGTTTCTTAAATCCCTCTTCCCATAGCAGCTAAGGACCAGCCACATAGTTTTTCTTGATATTGTTAGCACTTGTTTTGTGAACTATGTTTTATCCTTTCCCAAAGCTTTTGTTGTTTGAAATGAGAAGTCATGATGAAAAAAAAAAATCACAAAGGCAAAACCAAAAACAAAATTCAGAAGATTCCAAAACGATGTAGAGTCTATAAGAATAGCTTTATAAAACACTACAATTGTCTATTTCTTTTGCTTTTCATAATTTAGAATTGAGTAGCAGGTTGATTTCCATGCTGAAATGCTGCATGTCTTAGGATCTGAAAAACTAGTACAAAGATTTATCTCTTTATTTTTTTCTAGTCTCATAATTAGGGATGCTCAGCTAATCTATCTGATTTGAATGTTTGGATCTCCTTACATCAAAACAGTCAACGTGTGGATATTCGCAGCTCCACTATCAATGTGTCATCAGTAAACTGTATTATATTTTAGAAAATGTATTAGAGATGTTCTGCCCACCACAGCTGATATCGTTGAGGAGGAATCATTGGTAGAATTTGAACGATAGCAAGACTGGGAAGCAATGCAGATATGGTCAATAACTCCATTACTGATTATGAGTCCACTGTGTCTTTTAAGCAACCTTAAATCTAAACTGTTGATCCAGAATAACTAGGACCAAAGCTACAGATGCTTAACTACTAAAATGAAGGAATTGAGAAAAAAATAAAAGCATAAAGTACAACCTCTTGAAATATCACAGTGACAGTAATTACTATCCAATTTTGAAAACTTTACTATTATTGATAAGAGTAAAGAGGACACTTAGATGCTCTTGAAAGAAGAGAAAAAAGAGATTAATTATGCTAGAATGTGTGTGGAATTTTCAGAAACAGATAAAAACTATGTACTAATTTTAAAAGGTAATAAGAGAGGCATCTTATACCCAGTGTAGGACTATGTGCATATATTGACAAGGAATCCCATGTTGACATGACTGATTCCAGTAAAGTCTTTTCAAAATATTCCTCATAAAAGGGACACAACTAGCTACTCTTTATCTCTAGAGTAGTTACTATAGCAAAAAAGTCCTGGTTCCTCCCCCAAAAGCCATATAACAGATTATTTCTCAGAATAGTGTCTCAGTCTTCACAAAATACATGCAATAAGGCATGAAGCAGAAGTTAAAATTTAAAAAAAAATTAAACTTAAAAGTCAAACTCTTCTTCTGTTATGAGATATTGAAATTATAAATGAAAAAATTCTGTTACCTGTTATAACATACTTTATTTCTGACAGGAAAATGATGCCCTTGGTTATCTTTACTTCAAATTAAACCACTTGCAAAATATATTATTATTGAAAAAAATAAATTATCCTTATGACCATTAAGAGTTTCTTTAAATGGGATTTGGTCTTTAGCAGAAAATTGTATTACATTTCGTCTTTACTAAGCACTTTATTTCTATGCTTGATATGCATTTGAATTGCCACTTTGGGAGGAAGCCATATTTTAAGATAGTTGGAAAAAGCCTTTCCATTCTATCAAGTGACTAATACTACTCTTTGTTAAGACTAAAACAACAGTTTTGAGAAATAGGTTTTTAAATACATTTTTGGTAAATCTATCAATTTTAAGGTAAAACTGTGATTTGGGGATTCTTTAGCTTGTTTGTTTTTCATTTTTCTTCTCTGCCACCCCTCATGATGTCCATATACTCTATTTTTCTCTGGGATCATTCAGTATCATGTTGAATTCTCACTCATCTTAAGAATTCTGAGTATTTTATAATTGGGCTATGAAAAGTTTAAAGGTATATATGTAACATTTTGATGAGGCTTTTTTGACCCATGCAACTTCTCATTATTTTGAACATTCTACCTTGATGTGAAACTTTGATGCAAGGTTGATTATGCTATAATTTAAAAAGAAACTATTAAGCTTTCAGTGTTTTTTATTATCAGTCTACCTATTGCTGAGCTGTCTTCAACTTACAATGAAGACAAGGGATGCAGTAGGCTCTATGCAGAGACCAGGTATTGGGACTAGAATGAAGTTTAGGCACATGATTAGAGAAACTGGAACTCAATGAAGTTCAAATTCATGTATCTAGGAGTTAATACTTTACCTCCTTTTCAAATACTGCAACACAGTATCCATCATCTGTTGTGAACACATGCTCATTCTCTCAGGCCTAACCTATATCCCTGACTATTCTATTTCAAATTCTCTAGTTTATTCCCATAAACAATAAGACTTGGGGAACAGTGGTGTTAAAACCCCAATGGGAACACTTATTATCATTACAAATGTCCTATAAAACTTTTCATTACATTTCTCAAAGAAGCTCTCAATGTCTTAATTATATATAATGTTATGAAACATTTAACTAGGCTTGATATCCCCCTACAGACTAACATATAGCACAAAATCTTAACTTATATCTTTATATTTTCTTATCATAGAGATAACATCCAATGGTAGAAATTCATAAATAATACATAAAGTAGAAGACATTGTTAATTGATGTCTGGGCCAGAGATGTCAGAGTAACAAAAATCAACATTTAATTCTAATGTAATTTTTTCCAATTATACTAAAATGACTATCAAAATGGCTATGTCAAAATGCTTTGTTTCAAAATAGTCAAGCAAAAAAAAAAGATTTCTTTTAAAGGGCTGGGCATTAGAAGAAATGATTACTGTTTCATTTCTTCATCTATCTCATTTTTTCCCCTGTATGAGCTTCATTAAATCTTATTTTCATTGAGGTAGGAAGGATGGTTGATGGTTGTGCACCAAGATGGTATCAATGGAATCACCATTCAGAAGAGGGATCATTAATGCCCCATAGCCAGTATAGTAGGTCTCTGTCTGCCACATGGCTCAAGGAGATTCCTGAGGACTGACCTGGAAGGAGCAGGCCATCTATCTTAGTAGTTTCCAGACACCATTTCTTATATATGGCAGCAAGAGAGAGGTGAAATAGAGAGTAGTTGAATAGATTTTGTGGAAAGTTATATAATCTACATAAAATTTAATGAATTCTTATTCCCCTGAGATGAACTTGAGGCCTTCAGTACTCCAAGGACATTGGTGTACTCCATGTTTTTGGTAAAGTCTTACTAGGACATGAAAGCAATAATAATCTCTTCCTCCCCGGCTCCTTATATTCAGGGAAATTATGCATGCAGAAGGAATAGTATGTGTGTTTAGGAGGGCCTTGGTAGGAAGTCTTTGGTGATGAGAGTTTTATTTTTTATGATAAATTTCTGAATAAATTAACGACTGTACCTGTTACCTTGATATTCCTTGATGCCTGTAATAAAAATGAAGTCATCATTTCTTCCTTTTATCTAACATCTTTCTCTTCTAATATTTTCATCACTTTCCTTTTCCCAATTACTTTATTTTACTTTTTCCTTATTAGCCATAGGCTATAATCAGTACTATGAACAGAAAATCTTTTTTTTTTTTGGTACTGAGGATTGAGCTCAGGGGCACTCAACCCCTATTTTTTGTATTCTATTTACAAACAAGGTCTCACTGAGTTGCTTAGTGCCTCATTGTTGCTGAGGCTGGCTTTGAACTTGTGATTCTACTGTCTCAGCCTCCCAAAGTGCTGGGATTACAGGTGTGTGCCATTGCACTTGGCCAGAAAAATCATTTTTAAGAATTCTGCATTATGGTATACTTTATTCTATAAACCAGAACTGTCACTGAACACAGAAATACACAAGTGCACAATTCACATTCAGACCCATTCTTGCCTTCCTCTCCCCAGAGGTAACCTTAGTTCATATTTGGTTCACAATATGTTGAAATACAGATAACAAAGGCAAGATGGCTAATTTGCTGACAGGCTTATTTTATGGTAAGTAGTTGCCTATAGGTGGAATATAAATTATTATTTTGTAAGCATATGATCAAAAAACCCTAAAACAGAATGAGTCTCCAATCTACGATGAGATGCCCTTTATATGGCCTGAAACACTGACTTAGCCATTAAAATTGTGTTCAGGTCCAAGGTAAATATAACACAGTAGAAAAAAATTTAGAAAAGAAATAAACTTATACTGGCAATTGTCTCAATAAAACATATAGATAAAAAATATAGTCGGGCACAGTGGTGCACAATTGTAATCCCAGCACTTTGGGAGGCTGAGACAGAAGAATCGTGAGTTCAAAGCCAGCCTCAGCAATGGCGAGGTGCTAAGCAACTCAGTGAAACCGTGTCTCTACATAAAACAAAATAGGACTGTGGATGTGGTTCAGTGGTTGAGCACCCCTAAGTTCAATCCTTGGTACCAAAAAAAAGATTGTTATGAATCAGTAATTTTTCTTTTTTTGCTAGAAATCTGACTTCTCTGAAGCCTTAGCATTGTGTTTATGCAAGAGTAAAGCATCCATATTCAGATGTCTGTTTTGATTTCTCCCATAAGGAGGCCAAACTGAAAGTGGGGATGAGTGGGAAATGCAATGAAAGAGGACATAACTAAAGTAGGCCATGGGCACATTCTGAGAGCAATGGTACAAAACACTCCTCTGGGTAAACTAGGAGTCCCACAGAGCCCAGAATTGTTTCCTGGTCAGGGAGAGATGACATTTCCTTCCAACACTTGAAGAAATTATCAGCACAGTCAGAATGTGATCTTAATAAAAGCCACTCCCAAAAGAAAGCATTATTCTTTCTTTTAATTATGAATTTAATGGATGTAACTGAGGGTAACCTTAGTTCTTTCTTTTCTTGTATGTGTCTGTGTGTGGTACTGGGGATTGAACTCAGGAGTGTTCTCATTCTGAGCTACTTCCCCAGCCTTTTTAAAATTGTATGTTGAGACAAGGTCTCCCTAAGTTGCTCAGGCTGGCATTTCACTTGCTAATGCTCCTGCCTCAGTCTCCTGAGTAGCTGGGATTGCAAATATTTATCACAGTGCCAGGCCTAGGTGTGGTTCTTACAAATAATAAGATATACCCAGTTATTTTACTCTTTTCCTCATTTCAAATAATCAAAGACACATATTCCAGATGTACTTCAATAGTTACATCAATTTTGGCCAACTATTTAAAATTTTAGAGTTCTTAAATCTACAAATTTATTTTAAAATATGGTGGCTATCTAAGGGCAATTTTATTATGTAGTTTATAAATGAGGGGATATCATCTGAAGAGAGATATTTGAGAATTTTCATAGGTAACATACTTTTCTTGTTTCAGAGAGTTGCTTTTATTCATAAAATGTTTTACAGTTGCTCAAATTTCCTTTATATGCTTTTTAATTTTCACAACTATCACATGAGGGTGGCAAATTGCAGCAGTTCTGGAAACAACTTGGTCAGATAGGGGATTTCACACACTGTGCTTAAAATAGATAATGAAATGCCCCTCTCTTGGCCACTGAATAGAAATCCATGCAGTTTGCAAGGAATCATGCCTGATTTCCTTTTAGCTGTGGCTAATGCCTGTCATGAGAAGAGTGGGTGCACTGGGAATGGGAATGTCTTCTTTGTCACTCTCATTTTACCTTCAGAGTAACATTACAAGAGGCAGTGCTGGGAATTATTTGGGAGTGTTTGGAAATATAGCAGTTCACAAGTTGGAGGAATATATAGAAAAGAAATTTTAGTAGTAGTGACCCTGGAATCAAAAGCTCAGCAAAGCTTTTTTGTTGTTCGTTATTTTTATTTTTCTCTCTTCACTTTCTCTCTACACTGCTCCCAGCTTAAGTACCTAACAAAGAGGCTGTTGTTCCTCTGTCTTTATGAGGATGACAAGAGAATTGAGCTTCCCTTGAATGTGTGCCTCAACATTTTTATGTGCTATAATTTGAACACTCACTATAAAAGCTACTCAAAATAGCTTCAGATGCCACAGGTTACTCATCTCTGCAATGCAACTTGAAAAGGCTTAGAGTTCAGTTTCTAAAATATTTGTCTCATGTAGATATGGTTTATAATGCACGCCTCATGTTCTTAAATCTTTGTTAGTGATTGTTTAAATAATGAAAGAAAATGATTATAATATTTTTATACATCCCAGTTTAACTGAAAGTATATTTTGTATTCTACAAAGTTTTATTTTATCTTAAAAATATAATATCAATCTGTGGAACTTTATTTCACATTTCATAAACTGCTAGCTTGTGTCTTAATTCCTTTCAGATCTTTGTAACAAGATGTATTAATTTCTAACTTGACCACAGTAAAGTGGTAGTAAAGCAGTTATTTCTCCATCTGATTGAAAGCTATAAATAGTGCTGAGAACTAAAAGCTGAATGCAAAAAACCCACGGTTATCAGAACAGCCAAGAAGAACTTTGATGGTTCAGAGGAAGTATTGATCAAAAAGCTAGTACCAAACATTCCTGAAATTTGGTGACATTGTCATCATTTAAAAGTCTCTTGGTAGATAAATCTACCTTTTAAAAATTGCTGAAACAAAATTGTACAAATGTGTTAATAAAAATAATAAAATAATTTCCTATATACTAAATCTCTAACATTAACATCTGTTAATACTAATGGAGGAAAGGACATTTGTGTCATATTTTGTAGATGAACAAAATTGAACATATTGTATAATTTCTAGATTTACAAAATCAGAACACAATATCTGTAGCTAGTTCACTAATATTCACCCATCATCTTTATCCATTTTCCTACCAAAAATATGTTTAGACAGATGTAAAAATTTTGCTCTTTGATTATTATCAAAGTATTATTATCATCTTCATTTCATAATATAGAGAAACCAAGACAAAAGGAAATTAAGTTAGATCTCCAAGTTTCTTTTAAAGTGTATATTTCTCTGTGTAAATATACAGTTCAGCAGTACTGAAATTGAGGTAAAAACTTTAGGTGGCAAGTTTTTTTCCCTTCCAGGCCTTCCATTTTTCACTTACTTTGAGCAAACTTACCATTAAAATATACTTAAAGTAGCTCAATATACTTTTATGGGAAATAAAAAAAATAGTATAAACTATTAGTATAAAAAAAATAGTATAAACTCAAAGTTTATCAGAAACATTTATGATATTTCCTCAAAGCATTTTTATTTCCATGTATACTTTAATATAAAGTGCCATTTTTTTGCATGTGTGAATAAAGTATCTAAAAGAAATTTAATCAATGAAGTTGAGATAATATGGAATGAAAAAGCTTTTTTTATTAAAAACCAAGAATTATATAAATTCTTTGCTTTCTTTATGTTGTCATAATTGTTAATGACCACATTAAAAATTTTCTCAAAGGAAAGATAACAGAAATGTTAATATAACCTAAACTGTTATCCAGGTAAACATCTTTTTTAAAAACATTTATTTTTTAGTTTTAGGTGGACAGAATATCTTTATTTTTATGTGGTGCTCAGGATCAAACCCAGTGCCTCACATGTGCTAGGTGAGCACGCTACCACTGCGCCATAACCCCAGCCCAACATCTTTTGTCATTTAACTTCTAGGCTGGGAAAAAACTAACATGTGCAAGCTTGGACCAATCAAATCTCCAAAGTTTCTCATCGGTGCTCATCACCACAGTGTACTGAATTCAGGTCAAACGATTTCAAAATGAATTTCAAGGGCACCCTCAAAGGTAAAAAGAAGAGGAAATCTTAGAGCCTCAGAAATAAGTAGAGATAGAAATGCCATGCCTTAGGTGAGTGGAAGATTTTGGAGATTTTACTTACAGATGAACCTAAACCATTCTCTGCAACCATTGATAAAGCCCTCTGTATTTTTAGGCTTCCTTTTTGAGTCACCAATGAATTTTAGCCCTGTACAGTAAAAACTGAGGTGGTCATTTAAGAGATGGGAAAGGGAAGGGGTCTTTCATTAATCTAAGAGGGTGCATTCCCTATGAAACCAAACTAAGTTGAAAAGGTCAATATGTTATATAAAGAGTTATGAGTAACTGACTTAATGCAGGCTGTTCCGAAGCCATGAGAACTGGCTGGAAATGGTAATCAAGACCCTACATTTGTTCTCTCTGTATCCAGGTTGCATGCCACTATCTACTAACTTGTGTCCAGTAGCACAGAAAGTACCCCAAGCAGGTACTCAAGCACTCATCTTCTCTTGGAGATCTAAGATGGTTTTGAGTACCAAAATATATGCTGGCAAAATTTTGTTTTGAATTCCCAAAGTGAGACTTTCAATTTTAGCATCATCAATCATAGCTACTTAATTCTATAATAGTCACATATTGGTTATTACTAGTATTTACCATACTGTTTTCAATTTTTCCTCTGGTAACCTGTATAGTCGTTAATGTTCTCCTTCTTTTTTAATCTTTTCATCAAGTGCTGACACTTGATGCATATCACGTATCTTCCTCACATGCAAAAGCCCTTTGCTGAATGACAAAGAGTAATGCTTAATAAACATTTGCTCCCCTGATGGATATCTCCCTAATGTCTGAGCAGAGGTTCTAACTTAGGAGATGAGGAAAAGAGTCTCATCACCGAAGAATGAACTTTCAGGGAAGAGTTGGCAATATATAATATAAAATAACATGTTCAAGAAATGCATTTATTATTTTTCTAATGCAAACCATTGGAAAAAATCAGTCTTGACATATATAAAAATAAAAATGAGGGAGCAGTTTTTAAAAGGCAGAGAAATATTGACCTAAAATTTAAAACTTTTGACTTTTTTGCTTGATATTCAAAGCCTTCAACTTAGCCTTTGTAAACAATTCAGACTCATTCTACCTGTTCCATCTACAGGCACTGTCCCATTCTTCCCCTCCACCTGAAGCTCCCCGAGTCAGACTTCTTGGAATGGACAATGTTTCTAATACTTTGTCATGAAGCATTTCCGAACTCTCTCAAGTAATTTTAAGGGTCCTGTTTTCCAGTCTCTTCACTTAGCATGACCAAAAATAATCACTTCAGTAGTTTCCAGGACATGTTTGGTTCAATATTAATGAACAAAGATTATAATATTACTTATGATATTAACTTACTATTCATTTAATTTTAAATGTCCTTTAATCCTTTAATTAATTTAATATCCTTTAATCCACACCAAATATGTTGGTGTTTTTAAAGAAATAGTAAAAGTGACAATAAATAGTTTGATTAGCTGGACTTGCCATGCCAAACGGATCAAGTTGTGCTCACTTTGAATGTTATTTATATAAGATACATAATGAAAATAGATATGTGATTAATAGAATATCCTGAAATACTCATAAGTTATTCTTAGCTAGGTGTTTCAGACACTTACAAATTTTAATTGAAATATAATTTAGTACAGATAGGTATTTTGAAATGATAAATGAAACGTTAATATTCTAATTTAAATCTGAATATATTTTTATTTATATAAACATATGGGGATAAAAATTCTAAGTCCCTCATCTTTAAACTATTGGAATATTTTAAATGCATTGCATATATTGGCTGATATGTCACTTTTGCTTAATAATATCTGTACCATCTGACCTGTTATTTGTCAAATAATGTCTTCCTTAGAAATGTGCTCTCAGAAAAGTTAAAAAAATTTTTTTTGTATTTTTGAAAATACATGGAAGATCAGCTTTTGTGTGGTTAAAATTATCCTTTTTTTTCAGCATTTAATGTGTTCTTAATCAAAGAAAAAAATCACTATTTACAAACACTAATTTACTCATTAAAATATCATTAAAATTTATTGCTTAAATAACCTATTTAAATATATAAATAGAAGACATAGAATCTCAAAATTGTATATAAATAACTCTATATGTATTTGTGGGTAAATTTGTGACTACCCAGACCTAGCCAAATTCATAAATAATGCTGCTTTTAACCATGTAGGTATAAGTATTCTGGCAATAGAAATGTTCAGTATTTACATAAGCACATGTTTTGCCATACTGCTTCTGTGTTTTGAGTTTTTGTCAGATAAAACTGGTGTTCTGTGAGTACAAGCATATTTCTTGTTCTTCTAGCACTCTGTGATAGTTAAATTTTTTTGATATATCTGGACTTTATTTTTAAGAGTATCATAAAGTTATTCAATCTCTTTTATTTATATATGGATGTATTTTAAAATGCTTGTCAGTTGCCCTCAAACTACATAGGAAAAAAATCCTTTACAATGGCCATTTATTCATTTTTTACAGTAGACCTTTATTTAAAAATTTTGTGCAGTTATCCTTTATTAATATGATCAATTTCAGACTCTTTTGTCAGAAGAAAAAGACTAAAATGGTTGCAAAAGAGTACTTAAAAGCATCTGTAACAGAAAGGAACTTAATTTTGTAAAATAAAATGTGTTGGTATTAATTTAAAAATATGCAGCCCAATTCAAATCTAGGCAAATGACAAATAGATTTTTTTACAAAAATTATAAATATTCATCACTAATAAAAATGAAACAAAATATCTTTTCACTCCTAATTCAATAAAAACAAGTGTAACATTTATTCTGCTTCCTTTACAAAAAAATCAAGATTAATAAAAGTCAGTTTGACAAAGGAGTACAGTAACAAACTTTCTTGTGTATGTTGCTGAAGAAGAAAGTTAGTAAAGACATTGCAAAAAACTGATAATACTACAACTTAATTGGCAATTTGGTAATATATGCCACAGTAATTACAGTTTAGAAATTTATTTTAACTTATGCCCACTCTCCAGAAAGCAGAAACTAAGCTATAATGCTAGACTACTGATACTCTAGGGAAGGGGAGAAAATAGAAGGACAATATTAGAGAGACAACCTTTGGGGATGATATGTATATTCACCCTCTTGATTGTGGCAATGGCTTCTATGATGTCAAAGAGTAAAAAATTACATGTATATTTCATTAGATGTCAATTAAATTTAACAAATCAGTTAATAAAGAAGAAATAGATCATAAAGACATAGGGAGGATCAGTAGTGTAGAAGGAGGAGCTCCAGTGGCAGAGTGAAGGGATGGGAAAGATGAGGAAATGGGTGAATTCTTAAAAAAACATACTATGTGCATATGTGTTTTAGTCATCTTTTTTTGCTGTTATGACTAAAGGACCCCACCAAAACAACTGTAAAGGAAGAAAGGTTTATTTAAGGACTCACTGTTCAGAGGTAGAAGGCCGGCTCCATTTCTCCACACTGGAGGTGAGGCAGAACATCATGGCAGAAGAGTGTGGCAGAGGGAAGCAACTCACATAATGATCAAGAAGCAGAGAGAGAAAGGTCTTCACTTGCCAGATACAAATATATACCCCATAGCCATGCCCCAATGAACCACTTCCTCCAGGCATCCCCCCATCTGATTCTAGTTACCACTCAATTAACCCCATCAGGGATTAATTAACTGATTAGGCCTTAGCCTAATAACCCGACCATTTCTCCTCTAAACCTTGCATTGTCTCACAAGTGAGCTTTTTGGGGACACCACATCTAAACCATAACAATATGGAAAAATACCACAGGGAATTTCATTTTTATGTATAAGTAAAAAGAACCAATCAAAAATAAATAAACAGATGAGCAAAAGGAAGTCTGGCAGAGTAGAGGAATAAAAATGAAAGAGGAGAAGGAGGGCCAGAGGGTAAAGGGGAGGATTATGAAGTGAAATTGAATTCCATGCATGTAGGATTTTATCAGGATGAACCTAACTACTATGTATAACCATACTGCTATAATAATAAAAAAAAGATGAACCTGAAAAAAATTGTCAATTTTCCTCACTCTATCATTTGAAATAGCAATAACCTATAAGCAATCGTCTGCATACACTGTATCTAAAATAGAAATATTGACCAGAAAAATACCCACAAACTGCCTTTGATTTAGAAGTTATTTAAGGCAGGAGCACATACACTACACTAAGCAAAAGATATGGAAAAAAAGAAAAACCTGGAAGCAAATGGATAAAAAGCCTTAAATATTTTTAAAACTCTCTTTAATAAGTGTGCATATTTTTAAAAAGGAAAAGGTGTCACTACCCCCTTGATGTTTACTTAGTTTCCCTGAGCTAGGACACTGAGTTAGAAATAATAAAGGTATGAGAAATTTTAGAGATAAGACAAGAAAATAAGTATAACAGCAGGATCCGAAGAGGACTAACTCTGATGGAGACGGGTCTAACTCCCCAAAATGGAGTCTGCAAGCTTTATTTAAATGAGTGGGAACACCAGTGGGATTCTGTTGCGTCCGACCAGCGGATGCCACAATGACACACGGACAACACAGCTTCTAACAAGTGAGTTTATTCAGCAAGCTTGATGATGGAGGACCCCCCAGGAACTGCCCAGGAACTGCCCAGGAACTGCCTCTCCGCTTTTCCTGCTCGGTCTTATATACCATTCACGCCAACCAATCACACAGTGCCGCGCGTCCTACAGCGTCTTACTTGCACCTGCGCGATGCAGCCTCAGAGCGGGACAACAAGTTTGAACTTCCTCCTGGCATCTTGCCAGCCGCCATCTTGGAATGGCGTCTAGTCCATCGCTCCTCACAGTTCCCCCTTTTTTCTTTAAAGAACAAAGAAAAGCTCCGGAAAAATGCCTGTCTTAGGTTGTCCTCTGCGTCAAGAGTCCTTACCCGTCATTGGGATATCAGTATCGAGACTGAGTCCCTGTCTTAGGTTGGTACTCCGACCAGAGAATCTTACCCGTCACTGGCTACTTTTCCATCATGCCAAGCC
>CM053409.1:27809010-27943608 GCA_028644305.1 Xerus rutilus
CTTCAGGGCAGTTTTAAGGTCCTCTCTTGATGATGTTCCTCCCATTGTCCCTTTATATGACGTCCTGAAACTCCAGGAACTTTATTATGAGGTTCTGACTTACCAGAAACTTACCGCCGCGGCACCTGAATCTCACAAGGTTCTGAAGCTGATGAGTAGGAGGGAATGAGGGTTCCCCGTACGGGCCACCACTTGTTGCATCCGACCAGCGGATGCCACAATGACGCACGGACAACACAGCTTCTTCCAAGTGAGTTTATTCAGCAAGCTTGATGATGAAGGACCCCCCAGGAACTGCCCAGGAACTGCCCAGGAACTGAACTCTCTGCTTTTCCTGCTCGGTCTTATATGCCATTCACGCCAACCAATCACACAGTGCCACGCATCCTACAGCGTCTTACTTGCACCTGCGCGATGCAGCCTCAGAGCGGGACAACAAGTTTGAACCTTCCTCCTGGCATCTTGCCAGCCGCCATCTTGGAATGGCGTCTAGTCCATCGCTCCTCACAGGATTCATTGTAAAGAATTTCCTGAGGGAACAGAAAGAAGGTGACAGAAACAACTCTGAGGGTAGCTTAGCAGGCATGGCTCACCTCCTCTACGTCCATGGTGGCTGCATTTGAAGGTAGGGCTGTGAGCTAAGGCAGGGTGTCAGCACAATATGGACATTCTAGGAGTTGCTAGAAAAGCAACCTTCCTGCTTTGATGGCTCAGACAAACCCACAATTCATACATGGCCTCCAACAAAAAGGTAATGTTTTAACAGATGAGAGGTAAATGCTGCGAAAGACTATTTTCCGTAAATCATACTGTAACCAGGCGGTGGTTTCCTCAGTTCTTACCTTTCCAAAAGAAGGATTTCAGTTCAGAAACAGGATAAGCATAAAGAACTTGTTTAGTGACATGAAAGTACACTCCAGAGAACATGGAGTGTTCAGTCCCAAGTGAGACGGCAGTCTCATTTCTTGTACATTGTGAGGTTTATGGCTTGGTTGGGATCCTCTCACTGCACGAATTATTTATCTGGGATAGTTACAGCCATTTTCCACCTTGGTTTCCTGCACCTGTGTCAACTCTGCCTTGGTGGAAATTTACCCAGCATTACCCAAGCAAAACCCACGTGGGGGTGGGGGGGGCAAAACCAGAATGCCAATGATACTGCAATGAACCAAGGTCACCCAAGGATGGTATTTCACTGCTTCCGTGTATACACCAGATCCTCAGGACTACTGACAGTATCCATTTCCTCTAAATTGATAGGGACCAGGCTGGCTGGCTGACCACAAGAAGGCAGACCCTGAGTGATCCCTAGGCAGTGTAACAGCCAATTGAGTGCAGGGCAGGGGTGGAGCCTACATTTCCTTTTCCTCCTTCCTTTGCTCAGTCTATCTAGCTACCTTTCCTAACAATAGCAATGTTTTGTTATGGAATAACTTTACTATTAAGTTGTAAATTATGCTGTGAACCTAATGAGAAAGCATTTGAGGTAAGAGATGTATGCAACAAAGGATTGATTCCATCTTTTTTTTTTTTTTTTTTTTTTGGTACTGGAGATTGAACTCAGGGCACTCGACCACTGAGCCACATCCCCAGACCTATTATTTTGTGTTTCATGTAGAGACAGGGTCTCACTGAGTTGCTTAGCGCCTCGCCCTTGCTGAGGCTGGCTTTGAACTCACGATTCTCCTGTCTCAGCCTCCCTAAGTACTGAGATTACATGCTTGCGCCTCTAGGCCTGGCTAACCCATCTTTTGAGGGGAAAAATGATAGCATTTGCTTTGGAATGGCTGTGATTATGTCAGTTCAGTTTTAATACCTGCATTGTGCTATCAGGATTTATCTCACAAGCACATAACAGTGGTCTGGAGTTTTTCTGTTAGTTTGGTTCTCAAAGTCATTTAGTTTGCTGACTAGCATCACATGTGCTGCTCTTGGGAAAGAACGCAGAATTATTACAAATAACCTTGTATGTTTGCTTTTCCATTCCTTGTTTGTAATTTTTGATGAATTTTCTGGTTCTCTTAGACATCCCCTTTTTGTCCTTTGGCCAGAAAACTGGGCCAAAAAAATTCATCAAAAAAACAAAGTGTAGTTGTTACTACACTTTGGAACTTAATTCATGGCTGTGCCTAAGACAAAATAGCAATAAAGGATTGCAAAAGTAATTTTAGGCAAATTTTTGAAACCACCGCACCATCGATTGGACGGGCAGATTCTCTTTTTTTGGTACCCGAGATTGAGCTCCGGGGCACTTGGCCACTGAGCCACATTTCCAGCCCTATTTTGTGTTTTATGTAGAGACAGGGTCTCACTGAGTTCCTTAGCGCCTCACTTTTGCTGAGGCTGACTTTGTACTCGTGATTCTCCTGTCTCAAACTTCCAAAATACTGGGATTACAGGTATGCACCACAGTGCCCAGCTTAGGATGGGGAGATTTTTGATCCTAAGGTTTGGTTCCTTTGGTGTCTCATTTTGAAGGGCTACCACCACAACCCCAAGACTGCTTGGACCCAGAACTAGAGAATATCTGCTATCCCAGGTGTCTGTATCACAGTGCCCACCTGGGTTTGGGTTTACACTGATTTTAGGCTGCAACTAATGGAGAAAAGAAATTGTTAAACTCATCACTAATTGCTTGACACTTCAAATTGCTATTCTTGCCCCATTTAGTTCCTATTTAATATTCAGAGTTCTCAGATAGCAAGTCTGTGCATTCTAGCCCAAGTTTTATGGTTTTATTCAGAGAGAGACATGAGAAAGGGTTCTCTAATAATTGGAAGTGGAATACAAACAGATATTTATCAATTAATACATTTTTTACAAATGCTATTCTATTAACAACAAAGTGTGTCTTTTAGTTGTTCTTTTCAGTATGTGGAGTCAATTAAAATTTATATATTGTTCAATTTCTATTTTTATATAAAAATGTATATATAAATATTGCACTTTAAAATTAGTCTTATTAATATCCAGTTTCTCATGCTTTCTCTGTTAACTCAAAAGTGGTCCAGTGCTATTTGTCCTTTTAAGTATGCTTGCCTGTAGTTCATTAATCACAATGTTCAGTTCATATCAATGATATTAGAAAGCTTTATTTTAAATTTAAAAGTTGGTTTTGCATTTTAAAAAGCTTTAGAACAGAAGCTATTTCTCTAGATGCCAGATAGCCTGTCGTCTTCTTAACATAATTCAATTAAATGTACCTGTACTAAATGTGAAAAATGGGCAAAAGATTTGTAATGGTATAGGATGAACTAACTGGGAAATCTCTGAATATGCACATAAATATTAGAGTATGGTTAAGAAGGATGCTTCACTGATCATCACGCCCATATCAATCTACATGGTTTAGTCAGGATTAGACTATACTTTGGGCATAAGCTCAACACATTTGGAGGCTAAACCCAATATTGACCAGGGTCATGGGAATCTGACTTAAAATTATTTTTTAGTTTAAATTCATGTTAAGGCCCAAATGTTCTTCTTTATGCCTGCATATCAAAAGTTTCTTTATGAATAAAGGATTATTTTTCTCTTTTCAATACAGATACAGAACTTGACCACCTCTGACCATCTCCCTTGTCTGGGCCTGATCTCCTTGCTGCTGCTATTCAGGTGGGGTCATTCTTTTAATATGTAAGTTAGATCATGATATTTTCCTGTTCAAAACCCTCCAGAGGGATTGCCTCTCAATAAAATAAAAGTTGAATCTGGAGACTTTAAAATGCCCCACAATAGCCTCCACAGTTTGGACGAGGTATATCTAACTAAATACTTGTCCTAACTTTCCTGCTTCAATGATGCTGCCCTCTCTGCACTTGTCCACTCGATCCACCTCTGTCTCAGTGTCTCAGGACCTTTTATATTGGCTATTTCCTCTGTTTGGAACTCTCTGGTTCTCTGAACTCATATAATTTATTTTCTCACTCCATACAAATTGGACTCAAAGGTCAATTGTTCAGTGAGACCTTCCCTGAATACCCCACATAAAACTGCAGCATCCTTTTCCCTTGACCTTAATTATCCCTCCCCTCTGATAATTTTTTTGTAGTTGTTATCTGGCATACAATGATATTTGTATATTAGTGTAAAATCTGTTTCTCTCACCTGAATAATAAGTCACATGAAGGCATAAATTAATGTCTGATTTGTTCACTGATGTTATAGCCTCAGAGCCTAGAAACATGCATAGCACTTAATAAAATTTAATAAATGTTTATTGAGTTGATCAGTAAATTATTTAATGGGTGCTACATTATTGCTGAATTTATTGATTGATTGGATTGATTGCTGAATTTAGAAGGTGGAAAGTATGACATTGGTTCTGACAGCTTTCCAATGCTAATAGGTTTCTAATAAAGACAACTTAATTCTTTATATAAGAAAGTAGAGTTCTTTCCTTGCAATACAAAGAGGTTTGATTATAATTATCTGGAGTTGTTGCAAAACCACTGGGGTCCATCTCTATCCTATTTCTCATACTTATCATTGTCTTTCCAGTATTATGGCAATTGCCCTAGATTTTGGCCTCATTAACTCTTAGCTCCATTATTACAGTAATTTTATAACTGGCCTTCCTTTCTTACCCCCTCGTCTGCCATACACTTTCCTTTTTAAGTAGTCTTCATAAAAGATGGCTCCAATTTTGTCAGGCCCCCTGCTGATGTGTTATTTCATAACACAGAGTCCTTCATGAACTATCATCTTTGCCTTAACTACTACAAGTGATTTCTCGTTAAATAAATTTTCTTTATACAGTTAGAATAGTTTTAATTCCTAAACCTACCTGATATTTTTTATCATCCAAGTTTTCAATCAGCGTTCTCCCCACATTTCTCAGTTTGCAGTCCCATCCAATTATTTCTAAATCCTAAGTGTGTACACAGAATTGAAATTGGTGCTGTTATTCTGTTGAGACCACCATGTCTACAGCTGCCTTCATGTTACCTATGAATTAATTATCTAATAGGAATGAGCTAAAATATTTGCTCCATTTGAGCTGTCCTTGATGGATTATCTTCCATTTTCCCAGTACCCAGTCACCATCATCCATGTTCCATGAAAAGATAGGGAATGAATAGTAACATTTCCATGAATGAATGATGATCCATGAATGAATATTCCCTGAAAAGGTAAAGATGCCCTATATTTAAAGAGGAGCTATTCCCCTTTACCTATGTTTTGTATTTACTTGTAAAGACTAATACAAAAACAGGTAAAGGGGAATAGCTTGAACCAGCTCAAGATTTTTTTCTGGCAGAATTCTAGAAAAATCCACACTCCTAACATAGAGATAAATGTTTTAAAATTTATAAATATTGTGACCTCCCTTGGTTAGAGTTGGGAATGGTGAGTTTTGTCTTTAGTAAATGTATTGGAGAAATCAAAGGACAGATAGAATTTCATAAAAGTATAAATCATATTGCAGAAGTATTTCGAAAAGTATTTTCAACACCTAGAATTGAGCAATTGGCTCTGAAAGATTGCAAAGATACTTTATGAGGGGCTGGGGTGTGGGTCAGTGGTAGAGCGCTTGCCTAACATGTGTGAGGCACTGGGTTCGATTCTCAGCACCACATATAAATAAATAAAATAAAGGTCCATTGACAACTAAAAAAATATTTTTAAAAGCAGATACTTTATGAAACATTTTACTTCTTTCTTATCTAATTTTTTCCTGTCTATGCTTCTCTCTCTCTCTCTCTGGTAGAATGTGAAATGCATAGAGATGTAATTAAAACAGAGGTTATGATGTTACTGCCAGGCCAGGAATGAGTATTAAATTTAACATTGTTCTAAAAATTGTTGGAAATTTGGAAAGAACTTTCCAATCAATCATTTATAGGATAAAATAACATATTAGGCACAGATAGTTAATCATATATGGCCTGATCATACACAGGTGGCAGGGATACCAAATAAAGGCCAGAATGGCTTGCAAGAGGAATGGCACAGAGTTATTTAAATGATGATGATATAAGGGAAAAATGGAAGTGAGGTAAAACAAGACCTGTGGAAAATCTCCAGATTTGTGTTCTTTCTGAGTCTTTTTCTTTGGATACAAAAAAGGAATTAGTGTTCCAAGGCTGCTGCCAAGCTCACAGAATTGTTGTCAAGATAAAATGAGGTAAAATTTGTGAAAGCATTTTTAAAAACTCATATATTTTTACAGATTAAGGTATTAGTAGCAACTTTTTAAAAGGTAGGGCACTTGCCATATCACAAAGAATTAGAAGATAAAGTACTTAATCTCAAAATTAAATTTAAGACCATGTACAGTTACACAGTTTTTAGTTCATTAAAATGACTTCTAGGCTTTGAAGAATTTGGTGAAAATACCTGAAAATCTAAAATGTAGGGCTGCTCCTTAACCCTAGGTCTCCTAGGTGGAGTTAATACTCTGTGGCCCAGATCAATGGCCTGTAGTTGAGTTGATGGAGAAATGTTTATTGTAAATGTTCATGTCCCAGCTTTAGCAGGATTGTAAATGTTCATGTCCCAGCTTTAGGCAAATTATTATTAAGGAGTGATGTAATGTTAGCTTCTTTTAATGTGTTATGTATTCTTGGCCATAATCTTTCTGCCATTTCTAATTTTGAATACTTTGCTCTCTTGATTTCTTTTTCTTTTTCTTTTCTTTTATTTTTTGCTACTTATCTATATTATTGAGATAATAAAATGGAACAAAAGAAGTAACTTCTGAAAATATCTTTTACTTTTATATTTTATTAATTTTAGTTCTTCCATTTATCATTTCTTTATTCCCATTTTCTTTGGTTTCTTTTTATTATTCTTTTTTTAAAAAAATCTTGAATTTGAGTAATTATAGTCTTTAATATTGTAGATATTTCAAAGGAATAGTTTGCTATAGTCTACATATTCAGACAAAATATTTTCTCATTTTTATTGCTTTTTAAATAATATGTAATTTATGCCTTTCACTTGCAATACTTTTTTGGTTGTATATATTTAAGGTGTATAACACAAGGCTCTGTGATACCTGTGTATTTTTAAAAGCTTACTATAGTGAAGTAAATAACATATCCATCATCTCTCATCTCACGGTTATCTTTTTTTTCTTACTTTTTTTGCTTTGTGATGAAAGCAGCTAAAATCTATTTTTACTTAGGAAGAATCTCATTTACATTACAATTGTATTATCCACAGTCCTCACATTGTACTTTAGATCTCTAGACTTGTTCAACAATCTGCTGCTTTATATCCTCTGACCTACATCTATCATTTCCTCCTTTATCCCTCTCTGGTAAGCACTGTGTTCTTCTCTTACCACTGTTTGAAAATTACACACACATACACACACACAGACACACACATGCTTGCACACATGTATTAGATTCCAAGTATAAGTGACATTGTGCAATATGTTTCTTCTTTATCTGGTTCATTTCACTTAGCATGATATCCTCCAGGCCTAACCATGCTGTGGCCACACCTTCTTTATGGTAGAAAATTTATTTGACACAGGCATATTTAGGATTATGTTTCTTAATTTTCAGAGTGAGGGTGTATGTGGTTAACTTTTTTTTCTAAATATTTGGACTATAGTTGGGACCTATGACTATACCTTTTGAATTTCAAGTAGTTATTTAAGTAGTACATGATTTTTTAAAACTTTGGCAAGTTTTATGGCATACAAAAATGAACATTCTTTATTTGATAGATTCATTAGAGTTTGTTGTCTTATTTATTCAGTTCCTCTATGTTGTTGCATAATTTTATGCACTAGTTCTGATAGATTTTTGAGTAGTTATCAAAATGTTTTTACTAGTACATATTCATCATGTTATATTTGCATGTATAATGGTTCTTTATTAATATGTTGGGCAGATATTATGATACTATTTGTTTCAATGTTTATATATACTTTATAAATTAAGGCTCTTATTATATTTCCCTTTTTACTGTGTTTTGTGTTTTTAATCCAATTTTATTTTATGTGATCAATTATGTTTTTCTCTCCTCCTTCACATGCCCTTTAGAATTTTGAATTTATATATTTGTTCTCTTCATTCTACTTGCAAAATCTTTTTCCTTATTAGGTTCCACATGGGCTTTTTGATCTCCCAAGTCTACATGCTCACAGTGACCACCCTCTCCTTCAGTTCATCTCTAGAATATTTTAATTCCAAAATAATGTTATCAATTTTCAGAAAGTTTTTTTGTTGTAATTGAACAAATGCCCTTGCTTTTTGTTGAAATTGAACAAATGCCTTTTTGTTCAAACTCCAAGATGGGAAATTCCTCATTGGGGATGAAGTTCAGTGCTGAGATAAGTCTTGTGAATAGACTTTGTAAGCAAAGAAAAAATTTATCTGTGAGCCAGCTGCTACAGATTAATTTTATTATCATTGTGCAAATTATTATTTCTTTATCTGAGCTTGAGATATAGAGGTTGTCTCCTTCTAGCTTTCAAGGTTTAGTCAGAAACCACTGACCCTTTTCTGCTCTCTGCCACTCTCCTGTAACCAGACCATTCTAAGGATCCTCATGGAGATTAATCTGCTCTTCCATTCTGGGCAAGATTGCCACTTGTAATTAGTTTTATGAAGGAAAAAAATAATCCAGACAAAATTCTAACTCTTGCTCTTCTCCCCAAGTCCACACACTGGCATCAGACTTTGTACTGGACAAAGGGGCACTTAGTTTTTCATATAATGAACACTTCCCATTTACCAAGCTGTCTGCCCAGAGGAGAGGCTTCGTTTTGAATTATCCATACAATGAAGGCATCTCATTTCCCAAAGACAGTATGTGGGTGGGTGAGTGGAAGTCCTTCCTATTGGTTCACAAATCCTTTTATATAAAATCCACCCCCGCTACCCCATCCCTCCCTAGCCATCCTTACCTAAGTTTTCTTAATTTCAAGTTTCCTGGCTCAATTCCAGGTCCTGGATCCCAGCAGATCAAATACTCTCACATGGGCCCTCCCACCACCACCTCTAGAATTCTAGAGGCAGCTTAGCTCAGAAAAAGTAACCAACTATAAAATCAAAGGTGGTTGGGTATTGGCAACATAGACTCATGTGGCATTACATTTTTCCATAATCCTGATGAATCTCTCTGGATTTTAAGCTTTCAAAGACTGTGCAAGTATCAGATATGGCATAGTGTCAGCTAAAGAGCATGGGCCAAGTTCCAGGCACATCTAGTTGTATCAATTACTCTTACTTTGCCACTCTTCTTTTTATGGTGCCTCAAGTCTCAGACCCAAGGTTCTTCACATATACACTGTTGCATAGTTTTTCCTACCTATAGTGTAGTTCACAGATTAGAAGATTCCTTCAAGGCAGGCTTTCCTGAAGGTCTCAGTCAATTGAGTCTTATGGACTAGGCCATCATCTTCATTACCCTTATTGTCACGTCTCCCATACTAGATTGCCGGCTACATGAGGGTGAGAGATCATGCCTGCCTATGTCCATTGTATCTGTGAATCCTTGAATAGTACTGAGACAATCAGACCCCACAGTGTTTGCTGTAAGAATAAAACCAGGAGATATCTTGGATGCTACATGAAAGTTTTCATGAAAAATCACAAATCCTGAGAATATTTGAGGATAAAATTTGATAAGTTGTTAAGTAGAAAATCTCTTGCTAAATTTGCTCACATTAAGGAATGTTTTGCTATAAAAAATTTTAAACATATAGCAAATTTATAAGTATTTATGGGATTATCTACATATCCATCACCTGGATTCTACCACTAACACTTTGCTGTATTTGCTTTATCATCAATTTATCCATCTATGCATTTATATATGTGTGTATATATATATATATATATATAATTATAATATATATATATCCATCAATTCATAGTATTTTCTACCCAGCAAAGAAAATTGCATACTGAAATACATTTTTTCTTAAATACTTTCCAATGTATTCATACTCTCTTGAAGCTAAAATTTACAATGACTGCACAAATATTAACTTTAATTTCTCTGGATTTTTGATGAATTCATTCCCTTTATGTGACCCAAATATGTATCAATATATGTGCATTTGTATTAACTCACAGAGTTCCTAGATGCTCCTCAGGTAAGATATTTGTAAAAGTAGTACAATGGTGCACTAGATTTTTTAACAAAGCTTTCATGAAATTTAAATGACAGCCAATAGAAAACAAAGATAGCAAAATAACCAAAAACAATATTATGAATAACAAACACAAATCAAAAAATAAGAGAATATTTCCTTCATAATCTGTAATATGCTTTTTTAAAAAGTGACTTCCTGCTCCATATTCATTAGAGGGTTCCTGTTATTTCTAAGGATTTCATGTTAATATACAAAGAAAGGTTTATGTGTTTTTCACTGCATGAATCAGGCATAATGTGTTTATGTATGTAAAATTTTTTGAATATCACTTGATATTTAATAAACCTTTAGAAAAACAAGCTTTCATTATTGAAGATAGGCAGGTATATAGTTCAGAAATATCACTTTTATTCTTTGTGACCTTAAGCAAGTTACTTATTCTTTCTGAGTTCCAACTATCATACCAATAAAATATATTAATAAAATACAAAATAATAATATTCATGGGATAGTACCTGGCATGTAGTAAATGTGCAATGTTTACTTTTGTTGCAATTTTCTTTCTGTTTTGCAATTACACAAAGGCACTGCAGATTACGTGCATTTTTCTGCCAAGGAAGAAAATATAAAGCATTTTTATTTCTAATAAAATAAAATATGTGTTAGAAAAATTAGATTCTCCAATACATTGATGCCCACAGTGAGTGTTTCACCAGCTGCCAGAAACTAGAATTTTGAGAACTTTTGCCTCAGAGAAATCATAAACACTTGCCAGAGAGAACCAAATCAACAAATCTTTGGGTCATATTATATTCAAGGGCATTAGCATCAATTTTCACCATATCTTTGCAGAAAGAGTTAGAAATGAGACACATTATTAAAATTTTATCATTGCATTTATTTTTACTATTATTTGTGGAGATATTGTGAGTGCTGTTTATTTTTCTTCTATTTACATCGTGGATTTTTTTTAAGTTCACCTCACATAACTGCTATATATTTAAAGGGAATATTACCTGTGTATATTTTATTTAAAATTACTATCACTTCTAGATCATATAAATTCTTTTTTCTATTTATCCTATTTAATCTCATTTGCTAGCTTTGACAAATTTCATAAAATTACTATAACTTTACCACAAGCTTTTATTAAGTATAGATTAAAAAAAAGAAAATGAGGAGTATTTTTAATGTTTTTGGTGCACATTTGCACTGTGAAATCACTTGTAACAGACCCACACAACTAATTAACAGATCTTTATTTTGCTATGTTTCTGGCCAAGTCATTGTGACAGGATATGGGAAGTCATACCAATTAACAGGTCTGAGCAAGTTTCTCATTTGACAAACATTTAATAAGCAATAAAATAGGAGCTTGGAACTTCTGAAATTCACTGATAGAAAAAATAGAAAGGAACTCTGTTGCTTATCTGGAAGAAAGAAAGAACTTAATTAAGCTAATAAGGTGCAGGCTGTAAAAAAATACTTTTTAGAGTTGAACTGAATTTTAGTTTAAAGAATGCATCTTTAAAAGGTCATATCATCCTTTTTCTCCCTTTCCAGTTATATTAAAGCCCAGTTGTGCACCCCATTACTTGTTTTCTTACTGAGATGTAGTTCTCCTTTGGCATAGGGAATGCCTATGTTGGAATATGAGACTTCGGTTTTAAATTCTAACAAAGACATCATATTTACAGACATAATTGCAATGTTTGCAAATTTATAGTGGTTATCTTTTACCAATTATAAGAGATGATATGTCTGTGCCTCTTGCTTACTTTCTATGTGTCTGATTCTAATGTTTTCCAGGCAGTTCACTAAACCATAAATTAATTCAGACTACATAAATATGTAGTCTCCAAGCTCATCCTCATACAAGCTGTTCAAACTTTGTCACTCAGTGAAGAGCTTCCTATTTTAGAAAATCAGTAATTTAAAAGAAATTCATCAAAACTAATACTTCTTTACTACAAAGAATTGTAGGAAATTTTAATTTATATATTATATTAATCTTATTTACAACTGGTACACTTTACAAAAAACTTTATGGGAAATATGAACTGACAAGTCAATAGAAGTTTTTTTATTCACATTAAAAATTATTTTCTGTCAAATAGAGGGACATAGCATTTTTATTATAAGATTTAGTGCATCTTAAATATACTTTTTTAAAGTAAAATATATAATTAATGTTGGTGTCCTATAACTTAAATTATAATCTCTTTTTTCAAGTAACCAAAGTGACATTAAAGGCACTACTACATAAAGCAAAGACTAATCAACGTAAGACTTTCTAAATGATTCAAAATTCAGCCATTCAAGCGTTTATACTATCCAATTTCATATGACTTAATTGGAAAAAATAAATTTATTGAGCTCAAACTCTAAGGCAATTATTAAGCCTAGGGTACAAAGGTTAGCAAACAGATATGGCCATTATACTCTTTGTGCTACTTATGATTAAAAAAATGATCAGAATTAGCAACTTTGAGACTTCAGTTTTAGCTCCATGTAATGATTTTTTGTTTTACTCTTGAATAAGTGGTGCTGATCTGACTTTGAAAGGCTACTTATAATTTGTGGTCTTTGTATATTTTGTACATGGGGGCTATAGTGTTCCAAAGAAAGAGCATAATATTGCAATTAGCAACATTATTAACAAGAGCAACAAAAGACTATGAATGTCTCATTTATTCAACACAAAAAAATTAACAGTTGACATTTTAATCTTTAGACAGTGTCTTTAGATTTTATATAACACACAGTGTTCTTGTTGGCTTCTTATTGAAAAGCATTTGTGCTTTTTATTGATTTTCCAGGTGCAAAACTGATCTCAAATTCATTAACATTAATATGAGAGAAACTACCTTGCTGAAAATCAAAGGAGCTTTGCTTTTGAAGGCAGGAAATTCCTTTTACAGTGAATTGGGAATATTTCCAAAGCAAAGGACTTCCAATTAAACATTATTGTTTAGTAAAGAATATCTCTTCATTTACTTTGATAAATTTATAGTAATCACCAAAACTGCAAAAAATTAGCTATTCAGGGCAGAGATAGGAGTTTGCAATCAAAAAGTTTAGAACTATGAATGCATCTTCCAGTACTGAGAAGAACAATTGTGCCTTGTGGTACATAGGTTAATTTTTTTCACTTATGTTTCTGTCATTCTGATTTCCACTTTATAGTGTTACATACTTATCAATAATGTGCTTATTCATATATTCACTGATATACTAAAAATATCATTTTTGTATATCGAAGACATAAACAATGTCAAGAAGGAAAGGAAGATGGAGGCAAAAAGAAAAGGAAAAATTTTTCTCCTTCTCTCTCCCTCCCACTCCCCTCTCCTCTCTCTCTCAGGAGGGGATGTAATAGAGTATCATGTGAAATAAAAAAAAAGGTACAAAAACTCCACAATCATCTAGGGTTTCTCAGATCCTGGTAATTGCCTGTCTACTGTGACCAGAATCAGTAATGCAAAGAGGAGCAGCAAGAAGATTGCCCCTGAGCTATAAAGAAATTCTTTGTTATCAAAGTCTTTGCCATACGGCAAACTTGGGTGTATAACAGCCATTTTAATAATTATATTGCCACACAGTATTGCACACAGAAGCTGATATGCCCAGGAAAGAGCTGTTCGGCTAGTCACAGTTCATCCAAATCAGTCACGAAGCATGAACTTCTGCATGATATATTATTGATACATTTTTCAATGGGGAGAAAAATTATTTTTTACAAGCATAGAGAAGTGTATATGTGTATTCTGTAGTTTTCCATTTTTATCAGCACATTCAATTTTTGTAGGAGGTAGTCAAATATTTTGCTTCAAATCTACCCTGGAATGATAACTTTTTATCTTAATTGAGATGAAAGAAAGTTTCACTACTACAGATAATTTAGGTTTATCAAACACTACAAAAATATTATAGTCTCATAGTTTAAGACATTTTTTTAACTGAAATATTAAGTAATACTACTTAAAAATCCCAGGGCCTGAGCAATTTCTTCAAATCTTTTGAATAACAAAGGAAAATTAGAAATATTTAAGTAATTTTTTTAGCAGTACATATTTACTTTTAAGCATAACAGGCCATTGTAAATTGTATTACCATATTTCCAAAAGTTATTAGTGACAGTATAATAGTAATTGCAAAGATAATGAATTACTTTTAATTACAAAACATGGGATTGAATTTTTTACTTCAATTTCATAAATTGATAATGATTTATTTTGACCATATTTTAATTCAAAATTGTTGCATGCCCTAGATTTGATATTTGATAATGGTTTTTAACCTCTTAAAATGCCTCTTCTAAAACTACTTATCTTTATGTGCATGGTTAGTAATTCTGACTATAAATATGTAGCTCTGATTATTAATCTAAATATCAAATATTTATTTTGATATCAAATATTTATTATTGATAATATTTGATATCAAATATTTATCATTAATAAATCTAAATATCAAATATTTATTATTATTAATAAATCTAAATATCAAATATCAAATATTTATTTTGATATCAAATATTTATTTGATATTTGATATTTAGATTTATTAATAATCATAGCTACATATTTATATTCAGAATTACTAACCATGCACATAAAGATAAGTAGTTTTAGAAGAGGCATTTTAAGAGGTTAAAAACCATTATTGTTGTTGAAAAACAACATTGTACCGCAGAGACAGAAAGGAAGGCAGAAAATTAAGAGTTTATGTTCTAAGAAGATTGTGCTTAGCTTGCAAGGCCTTTGAGCAAAGTAGGCAAATATTTGCCAACTGTAGTTAATTTGAAGAGTTTAAAATTTAAACAAAGCTAGAATTGAAGACACATACCTCTGCCAAGCTCCATTAAATTATTTTAGCGGAGGGGGGGGACTTTAGGGTGGGATTTGACTTAAAGTGCTGGGTGATTATTTTCATATAGTACCTATACAAAGTTGCAGTACATGATATACAATAATCATGAAAACAGGATGTTATATTTCCTTTTACCTTACCTCTTTCTGAACTCTGTCCCATACAATAGTCAAGCATTTAGCACCTCTAGACTTTGGTCAATTTGACATGTGGTTGACAAACTCAAGTAAATATGGTGAAAAATGGCTTATAACTTTTATTTTGGTCAGAATAAATATTCTAAAATAAAAAAATATCTTATCATTAAATAAAATATTATAAATTTTATAGCATGCTGTGAATACTAATGATTTATTCTGAGAAATAACTGTTGCATCCAACCTGCACCTCTGCCCAAGAAGTGCAGACTAGACAACTCTGCAGAAGCAGCAAAATTTATTGAGGAAATAGGCACACAGGCCAATCGATTGGGGTCAGCTCTCCTTTCCTTCAGAGAGTGACCCCGAAGTGAGGGTTTCAGAGGTTATTATAGGGTGTGTTAGCTACATGACTCAGAACAACAGGATTTGGCTGATATTCAATCTATAGTTATTTACAATTCAACTATGATAGCACCTCCTATGTCACCTTTCAGTTCCTGGAACTTTAGGTAACTGGCCAGGGGGTCTGGCAACCTGTGGTTTTGCCCCCTCCCAATCCGTGAGAAGCAAGTATAGCAAAGCATTAATCACAGAAGCACAAAGAGCAGGTTAGCAGATACATGCAGGCCTGAGCCAGAGTGACTCCATTTTGAGTTTGAATTTTACATTTCCCCCTTTTCTAGGGAATAGAGTCAAACCTTTGACTCATTATTATCTATTGGGAGGGAGTTATAGTGGGACCGGAGTACCATGAGTTTAACAGCACTAATTCTTTGTTTTATATAGTTAACTAGACAGTTAATAATTCAGGGGCCTACTAGAAATCCCAAAAGAAAAAGTATGAGGGGGCCTGAAATAGCAAATATAAGGATTGTGAGCCATGGCGGCCAGGAAAACAATCCCTGATACCAATTGAAGTTATCTGTTCTCAATTTATCTTTTTTTTTTTTTAGTTTTTTCAGATCAAAGCTAATGTGTCCCTGATGACTCAGGGTTTGTATAGAAGCAACAAGTTTTTCCTATGGCTACATATAAACTTTCCTCCTTTATGAAAAGTAAGTCAAGTAAAAGGAGAGGCCTTGCAAACATAACTGTGGGAAACCGAAGCAGAAAGGGAGTCATTAGGAGTAATACTGTGAGCACAAGGCTGAGTATATGGTGAATTGGCTAACATAAAGCCAGGAGACTTAAGGCATAGACCTTGACCTTGTAAATTCCCCAGAGTTAGGACAGGCTGGCGTCCCCACTTACATTCGGTTTCCTTGGGGTCTTGTATGAGTAGAACTTTCTATGGTGACATTAACCTCGAAGCCCACATAATAACCAACAGTCTTGAGTAATATTAGGTTTCGTCTGATTAGAGGTGGGGGTTGGACTGACAAAATATGTTGTTTTAGCAGCTCATATCTTATAATTTTTTTTTGGACCCAAATCAGCCTCCATTTTGTGAACTGACCCGATTACACATTTACATTGATTGTATTTTTCCTCTAATTTTAGGGAACTCCTACTGCTCTAAGGAAAAGGGCCATGACTGCTCTTGCTGCTTCAAGCTGAGAGGGGGTGATATGCAGTGGGGCAAGCAATTTGGAGTCCCTTTTTATAAATTGGGTCAAGGGGTCCATGATGAAAGTCTTATTCAGGAAGAACAGGTTGTAAATTCACCTGGGAGTGGTGCTTCTATGAGAGAAACAAAAGACATGAGCACTGAAATGAGACCAATACACAATAAATGTTGTAGCATCTGGAACATGTCAATGAACATCATGAAGATAATAGAAATCAATAATCTCTCACTAGCAGGTGCAAGAACTAAGAAGTTATCCCCATATCAAGGCCTAACAAAGCCTAATAAGGCCTTTATTTGGGAATGTAAATCTTCTGTATTGTCAGAGTTATCAGGAATGTATACACACACTTAGTTAAGTTACTTTACTTAGGGCTAGAGAATTATCCTAGTGAACATATATTAGTAAACATTGACTAAGGCTACCTATGTTGGAGGTTAGGATGATCTGTAGGCCTTGAATTGACTAACAACTTTTGATTCTGACAGGTTTTTTTTTTTTATAATTATCAAGCACTCTTGTTTACAAATCTCTCTTTTGTTGTCTTCAGTCTTATTTATTCTTGGGGGGCTAACTCAAGTGTACATCTTAAGTTACAAATAATAATTATTATTATTATTTTAAATGCCCAGGAATGGTTGTGTTGTGGTTTTAACTGTTTTTGCTAGGTGTTCAAGATCAAGATGGTCAAATGGACCTTGTTTTTAACTATTGTTAAGAGTCAGCTGAATGTTGTTGAGGGACACTCTTGGGGAACTTGTGAGCAGCCTTCTAGCATTGCTAGTGTCATCTGCACTAGGATGAGTCAAGGTCTCACTGACCATGTGGCTTCCCTTGGATGCATCAGGGATGTCTCCCCTTTCCAGTGACCCTCCTCTTTTGCAGCATGCACACTGATTGGCTTTCTGTTCTCTAGTGGTCTCATTAATCTGCCTGATTGGTAGGTTATGTGGCTCAGAGTTGTAAAGCTCTTTCCCTTTTCCCAGGGTTCAGGCTGACTCAGAGGGCAAGAGCCAAATATTGGCTTTCTTAGCCTCCTAATTTTAACCTTAATGTTTAAACCTTGGTCTTAAACATCCAGCAAGCCAGTCTTACCAGTCTTAAAGAGTACTGGGCTTTAATTTAATGTTTATAACTTATAGTTATTTTTACCTTTTTATTTACTATCTGTATATAGATGGCTTAATCTGGGTTACATATCCATATCCCCTGTTTGAGATATACAGCTTTAAGTGAACTGAAGTTTGGCCTATTTTGGAGTTATTTTGACGAACAGTTTCTGAGTCTTTAGGAATGTCAGCTACAATATTAACCTTTAAATAGATCAGGCTCTTACTATCTTTTAAAAATACCTTTACATTTTTATATTTCAGTGTAAAAGGTAACATAAGGTTTAGGTTTGGTTACAAAACATCAAATGATATAAATAAATCTCCAATAAAATTTGTCATTTTTATAAGTCTAAGTTTATCATTACAGACAACTTTAGTTTGTAGAACACCAGCTTGATAAAATGTTTTTTTAAATCTTTTACTTTAAAGACTTGTATACCTGAAAGATAGTTGAAACATTTATACCCTTTATATAACCTTGTTTTTAGTGATGACACAAAGTAATTTAAATTTTTTTTAATGTTACCAGTTTATGAAAACACCAATAATGTTTAAGCATACTACCTTAAGGAATTTAAGAACTTAAGAGAACTTGATGTTATATTGAACAGTTAGCATTTTACCTTTATAAACCATTTAGATGTCTTTAACAAACACACCCATGATCAATCTCATACATGTCAGATCTAATTTAGTTACTTTTTTAAAAAAAAAATATTAGACAAGTGCATTTAACAGCGTCATTTCTTTTCCTGTTGAAGAAAAATCCTAGAAACAGTGGATATTAAACATTTTATAGACATCAACATTTTATTAACAATTGGCCAGCTTGTGAGTTAGTAACTTAAAGATATTTTAATTTTTATTTGTTTACCCAATTTAAATTGAACTTTTTGAATCACCTGAACCAAAGGTATTTGGATCCATTTTATTTTTTTAAATTTTAATTTATGAGCTCATATGTCAATTTTGGTACCAAACATATGTAGACATGGCAATACATGTAGACTGACAATACAGCAGTGTGCCTACACAGAACAAACAAACAAAGGCCTTGTAGCTTATCTTTTTAAAACATTAGATTGAGAGCTAACACTTGTAAAATAGGTCTAATCAGAAAAATACATTAACCTAGAGCACCAGATCAAAATTAAGAAATCAAAAATATAAGTTTAAAAGCCTTCCTGGTTTTCGTCCTGATGTGGTCCCACTTATCAGAGGTGAAAATAATTAAGGGAATATATACAAATGAAGCCCCATTTCTCCTGAGGGAATCTCCCAAAGAGTCAGCAAGGGAGTCTGCTTCCATTGGGAGATGCCCCTCAGCTCAGGGTCCCTGAGTTTTTTTGGTCTTTTGGACTGTGGCCACCAAAATCTTAGTCTGGCATTTTGAAAAACATTTATTACCTGAACTGTCATGGTTAAAAGCTTTTGGGTCACCTCCAATACGTTTTTGGAGGTTTCTGTGAATATTTGGTGCTGACTGAGAGACAAAAGCCAAATTTCCTAGACAAAATGTTTTTCTGTACTCTCTAGTTTTAATTTGCCCTTGTAGAAACTGATATTGTCTGGGCCATTTCCTAACTGAAGGCAATCTCTAAAATGCTTGTTTTATCTTTTACTTTTACTTTTGACTTTTTTTTTTTTGTTTTTTTTTTAGTTCTGTTGGCAACCGTTTACATTTTAATGCAAGCTTTAGTAAGCACAGTTAAAAACCTTTTTAACCTTTTTTGGGGGGGTTGGTATTTGATTTGGGTGGCAGAGCCACCCGAAAATGACTTTTCGGACCTGGTAGGAGGTAGGGAGGTTGATGGTCCCCTCTGGAGGCCATCTGACCTTGAATATAAGCCACTCAATGGAACAGAAATGGTTAGTTTACCTGGGTAAATGGCATCCCTGGATTTGGCTGCCTTCTGCTGAAAATTCTTAAAAGTGTGATTTGATCAAATCTAAAGGGCTAGGCATGGATGAAGATTGACTTGTTATTTTAAAAGACAAGGAGACAGTATACAGAGACAAGACAAACAATAAACCCACCACAGTTAGGCTAGAGATCTCGAGGCTATAATGCCTTTGTGGCCACTTAATATTAGGATGGTTTTGTGAGCTCTTACCTGAAACCTGAACCAGACCAGATGGAGTCCACCGGCATCCTGGGTGGAGTCCTGACTCGGGGCAACACACTGCATCCAGCTTGGCCCTCGAGTCCCTTGTGGAATACCAATACAGATTTGACCTATTCCTCAAGGGGAATTAATTCCCCTCGGTAGAGAGGATCAATTCTCTGTTCCACACTCCCAGGAAGGAGAGTTGGTGGACCAACTGGGAAGAGGGCTTCCCGGGCAACGCACCAAATGTTGCATCCAATGCACCTCTCCCCAAGAAGTGCAACCCAGACAACTCTGCAGAAGCAGCAAAATTTATTGAGGAAATAGGCACACAGGCCAATCAATTGGGGTCAGCTCTCCTTTCCTTCAGAGAGTGACCCTGAAGTGAGGGTTTCAGAGGTTATTATAGGGTGTGTTAGCTACATGACTCAGAAAAACAGGATTTGGCTGATATTCAATCTATAGTTATTTACAATTCAACTATGACAGCGCCTCCTATGTCCCCTTTCAGTTCCTGGAAATTTAGGTAACTGGCCAGGGGGTCTGGCAATCTGTGGTCCCCCCCCCCTTCCATGAGAAGCAAGCATAGCAAAGCATTAATCACAGAAGCACAAAGGGCAGGTTAGCAGATACATGCAGGCCTGAGCCAGAGTGACTCCATTTTGAGTGTGGATTTTACAATAACCACCAAACAAATTTTATGCAAATATATTAGCTTGCTAAAATTACTGTGACAAACACCACAACCCAGTTTGTCTAAACAAAATAAATTAGTTCTCATAATCCCGGAGACTAGAAATCCAAGGTCAGGTTATCTGCAGGGTTGATTCTTTCTGAGGACTATTAGAGAGACAAACTGTATTTCAGGACTCTCCTCTAGCTTCTAGTGGGTCGCTGGCTTGCATAAACATCACCCAGATCTCTGTGTTCATCTTCACCTGGCATTCTCCCTGTATGCATGTCTGTCTCCAAATTTCCTATTTTTATAAGGACACCAGTTAAATTAGGTTAGAGACCACTTACTGAATTTATTTTAACCTAACTGATTACCTCTATAAAGACCCTATCTCCAAATAAGATCACATTCTGAAGAATTATGGGTTAGGATTTCAACATATTAATTTTAAGGAGGACATAATTCAGTCTGTAACAGTAGTCATCAACTTAAGGATGATGCCAAAAATTATAACCAACAATAAAATAATTTAAAAGAATTTGCCTTGCCAGGCATGGTGGACATACTTATAATCCCAGTAGCTCAGGAGCCTGAGGCAGGAGGATCATAAGTTCAAATCTAGCCTCAGCAACTTAGCAAGACCCCCTCTTTAAATAAAAAGTAAAAGAAAGAAAGAAAGAAAGAAAGAAAGAAAGAAAGAAAGAAAGAAAGAAAGAAAGAAAGAAAGAAAGGAAGGAAGGAAGATAGATAAAAGGCTAAAGGTGTTGCTCAGTGTTTAAACCCCTTTGGGTTCAATCCCCAGTTTGAAAACAAACAAATAAATAAAATTGCCCGAATTTATTAAAGGCAAAAAGTGAGTTAGCAATAATAGAAATTTTCAAAATGCTTTCCCTTTGCTACTTTTACTTCTGAAACTGATTGTTGTTTTATTTATGTAAAAATGTTTTCTGAACATTTACTTCATATCATGATGTCTTTGGGCTATTCTTGTTTATCAGTGGCAAATACAAGTGTGTTTTTACCCTCTTTCTGTGAGGGTCGAAAATTTATTCTAATTTTGAAATTTTGATGTTTTGCTTAAAATTGACAAAAATGCACTTACTTTAATGGCTTTATGATGTTGATACAGGAGATTAGTTACCCATGCTGCCTACAAATCTCAAAGTGCTTTAGTACATATTGCTGTTTGAGGAAATATTATTTAGTAGGATATTAAATAATGGAGAATTTATTCCAATAATTAAGTTTTAGATTTGAGTATTCTTTTTCTATGTGTATGCCACATACTTTTGCTTTACAGACTGAAATTAGAAAAAACAATGTGATTTTCTAGATTAAAGCCATTGCATTATAACGTTTTGTTCAAACTTAGCTCACTGAACAGACTCTCAAGCATTTACTTTTAACCCTGAAAAACAAATATTGAATGTGTTTTTAATTCCCTAGTGAAATCTTTATAATATTTCCATTCCTTTCTTTATGGAGCCTTCAAGGATGTATTTCACCTCTCAGGCAATGATGGAACTCTTAATATTTCCTTCTATTGCTAAAGCTGAGTGAGATGAGGTACAGTAAGCTGGGCTGCCTGGGGAAATAGCATCATAAAACATGGAGACTCAACTCGTGCTCTAGTCCATGGTATTTTGAAAGACTCTATTATTATAGTACAACATAGTTGTACTTAACACAATATTGAAATTCATAGACACAAAAGCAAGAATATAGGAAACAGTCAACTAGGGGATAGAGTTGCCTTTTACTTTATATTTGAGCCTTACCCATACTTAAATATCATCTTTTTTTCCTTTCTTAATCTTCACACAAATGTTTTGAATGACAGAACAATTAGAAAGAAACCAGATTGTAGTATCTATATCTGTCACTATAACAACATCCTGGCAGACATAAACTCCCTGCTGATTTTGCTGCAGTGTATTATCTGAGAAGCAAGACAAATCTTAACCTAGTTTTTTTTTCTTTTCTTTTTTTTTTTTTTTTTTTTTACCCAATGTAGCATTGCTTTGGAAGGAATGTTTTCTTCATCCTATTCTGAAAGTTGCACTTTTCCCCACTGTATGATAGATTTTCTGATGGACAAAGTCTACTTAGTTTACAGAAAATTTGTACTAAAAAAAACAAAAACACACACAACGTGGGATGGCTGACACAGGCAACTATATGCTGCACAGTGGACTGTGAGAAATTGACTAGGAATCTCCCAATAATTTCAGAGGAAATGAAGACCAGCTTTACAGAATCATAAAAATACAGTGCTCTCCCTGGATCACTAGTCTTGGTTCAATTTCCAAAAGGAGTTGCTTCATTGGTCTTGTTGCTTTGATGATGTCAAAGTATATTTTTTACCAGCTTACATAACATTCTAATAACTCTGCATACTGAATTAAGTAATTCACTTTTGGTACAAATATGTATAATTCTCATCCATTTGTCAATATTTTTGTATGAACTACGTAGTAGATATACACTCAAAAACATATGGCCTCAGGAAATAACATAAGAGGTCCTTTCTTGTGCCTTAATTAGCTGATATGAATTTGTCATGGGTTTCAAGGGGAAAAAGTTATCTTGATGAAGATAACATTTTTACTACAAACATTCTTTTCCCATGTCATAAATTAAGACTAGTTTGCTTTTATTTTTTAAAGCTAAAGATGAGCGCTTTTAGACAAAGAGCAGACATCGATGTACTTGAGAACATTTTTGATCCTGCCAGTTGGATGCTTATGGATAAAGATATTTTCCTAGTTATGCAATTAAGAAGGTAACAACTGTTCATAATTATGCATATCTGATGCACCACCAACCCCTTTATTCTTTAGTTGAAAATATTTGTTGTGTTAATGTCTCTCTATTGCTTTGAATTGAATGAGTTCTTATGTTATAGCCTTGATCAATATTTCCTACCCCTTTCCACAAAATGGCAAATAGAATTTCCAAGCACTTTATTGTGCTACAGAGATCTCAACCATCAGCTGCAGCAAGAACATTAGTGTTCAGTTAATTGGTACAGATGGCCACAGCACTGATTCTACCATTTCATTCAGCACAGATCTGGAGACTGGGGCTGGAACACAGATGTCATACCAGGGGCTTAATTGGTATTTGCTGGTATTGCTTTCAAATAACATATTCTTTCCCCCCACCATCCTCCTAGAACTTTCATCGATATAAAATGAAATTTATATGCTTATGGAGAAAAATGAGGTTTAGATATTTAGCAATGTTTTAAAAATATTCATGGGTTTCTCTGTCACTGTCTCTATTTCAGAATATTCTAGAATAGTAAGAGTAAATCAGAACTTACCACTTATATAAAGAGCAGTTAAAGAACTTAAATTTTAAAAAAAAGTGACCACTAATTATAGGAAGAACATAAATAATTTGGAGATTAGGGGTACAGATATAGAAAGTATCAAAATATTTCAAAAAAATACTTTTTAAAGACAGGTGTAGATAAGTAGAATGATATATGTCAACCGTTACTTGGGAAAAATGCTAAAAAAAAAAAGAAGAGGAGAGATATTACTTTATCCCAGAGTGAATTCAATAATTCAATAGAAAAGAAGGATTTTGAATAGAGAATGGGGAATGGAGGGTGAACTGCATCGGAATTTGAATAGGATGGCAAATGCATTAGATTTGAGATGTTAAAAGCAGGTAGTTAGTTGCATAGAAGCAACAACTGGAAAACCATGAGTTTCAAACAGAATAGGTTAGTGCTATATTTAAGAGCTTTAAAGTCTTTGGAATTTAAACTTTTATTTGAAGTTATTAGTGAGTCATAAAATGTATAGAGGAAACCAAGAGAAAAAGAGAGACAGAGAAAGAGAAAAGAGAAAAAGGGGAAATAGGGGCTATAAAGTGGGATATTATCAGAATTATGATATCTTTGGGGATTTTTTTTTGTTCAGTTCAATCATCTATAACAGGGTTGGCAATATTTTTTCTGTAAAGGGCCAACTAGTAAATGCTTTTGACTTTGCAGGCCATACAGTCTCTGTCAATTATTCAACAATGCCATTGTAACACGAAAGCAGTAATAGAAAATTCAAAATGAATGGTGAGGCTATGTTCAATAAAGCTCCTATTTATTGAGAATAAAATGTGAATTTAATGAAATTTACTGTGTCACAAAATATTTTCTTTTTTATGATTTCCTCTGTTTAAAAAGTTCAAAGCCATTTTTAACTTCTGGGTTATATTCTTAAAAAGGCAGTTTACTAGTTTTCTCACCTAGAACTAGACAATGAAATGCTTTTCTTGGATTTTATCTCTCATGATATTCTGTAAGAAAATATAGTTTTTATTATTTTGTAATAGACCCTGAAAAATTTTGAGAAAATCAATTTATTTCAAATCTTTAAGTTTGGAGAATCTTAATATAAGTGTTATTGTATTAAATTTTTCCCAGTGCTGCATGCATACAACTTATTTAAAAACATACTGTGTATTTCACCAAGGAAAATTCATTTTGAGTTACCCAGATATAATGTGGACAATACATGGGTTTTTTTTTTCTGTTTTTATTAGAGCTTTATGTTTATATATATAGCAGTTGGGTTCATCTCAACAAACTCATACATGCTTGAAATCCGATTTTAGATCATGGTCCTCTATTTCCTTCCCCCTTTTTTTTCTCATCCTCACTTCCCTCTCCTTCTATCCTTCCTCTACTCTACTAGACTTCCTTTTGCTCATCTATTTATTTAAATTTGACTGGTTCTATCTATGCATAAAAGTAAAGTTCCTTGTAGTATATGTATATATGCACATAACATAATTTTTAAAAAAATTGATTCTGCATTACCTCCTCTTACCCATCCTTCCTCTGCTTTTTATCAGTACTTGTATAAATAATTGCAGTAAGTTATATTATAAAGCTTTAAAATCACACACAATAAAAGAAGAATAACTCGCTGGATGTGGTGGTGCACACCTGTAATTCCAGTGGCTCAGGAGGCTGAGGCAGGAGGATCACAAGTGCAAATCCAGCCTCAGCAAATTAGCAAGTCTCTAAGCAACTTAGTGAGACCCTGTCTCAAAATTTAAAAAAAAAAATTAAAAGGGCTGGGGATGTGGCTCAGTAAGTGCCCCTGGGTTCAATCCCTGGTACAAAAAAAGCAAAACATAAAATCTCATCCTCATGCCACTAATATTTACAATGTAGTTGTAATTAAGGAATCACTTTTTATTTTCTCACATGGTGCTATACAGAAAGGATGAAGTCAGTCAGTGGAAAAAAAGTGGCTTGTGAATCAAGTGACACAGGCATTCATGCAGAAAGCTCAATTTCTTCTAATCTCATGGGATTATGCTGTCCATTTCTTGAAAGCTCTTCTTATCCAGGATTCCTTTCTCTGGCTTGCTGATGCTAATCCAAGTAGCTGATAGCATCATATCCGAACTATTTCTAGGGTTCTTCCACTTGCCAGATGACTGAAATTGAATGAGTTGCTCAAAATCAAATTTTCTTTTTTTCATTTATTAGATGAGGATGACATAAATGACCATTAAATTATGAATTAAAGAACATAATATCTATAAAATGCTAGGCATTATATCTGCCATACAGCAAGCATCTAATAATTGTTCCTTATTATTATTTTTATTCCAATGTTAACAATACAAGACCATATTGATTCTCTTTATGTGCCTCAATCAACCAAGAGCTACTATTACTTGTCTGCATCTGGAAAAGAATCTTAGAAGTTCAAATGCTTCATAACAGGGCTGTTTGTTTGTTTTAAGTGACAGTAAAAGTATAGCCATTCTGTGCTCATGTTCTTATAATTCATAATAATTTAAATGAAAATCATAGTGACAAGCAAAGCAAGACAATGACATACATATGGAGTATAGGATCCCAGGGTCCAGGGCCTGGGGTCAAGTCATGACTGTCACTGCTACTCTCTCAATTTTATTACTTTTTTTTTTTTTTTTTGGTACTGGGGATTGAACCCACGGGCACTTAACCATTGAGCCATATCCCCAGCCTTTTTTATTGTTTTTTTTTCTGTTTTTTTTTTCTTTTTTTCCTCTTTCTTTTTTTTTTTTTGGTGGGGGTAGGATCTCACTAAGTTGCTGAGTGTTTTCTAAATTGTTTAGTCTGGCCTTGAACTTGCAATCATCCTAACTCAGCTTCCAAGCCCCTGGGATTACCAGTCTACACCACTGCTCCTGGCAATTATTTTACTTTCAAAATGGCATTCTTGATAATGATTCCCATGTCCTTGGCATTTCTTCTACTAGAGAAAAATTAAAGTGATAATTTTTTAAGATTTCATATCTGTTCATTGCTTGGTAGTGGAAGATCAGTTTCAAATGTTTCTTTTGTCCAGTTCCTTCCTCTCAAGATCATGTAAGTTTACTTTGCCCCTCATGACATTTTTTAAAGATGATTAATAAAATATTTTCACTTAAAATACTATAGAAATCTATGTTTTTATATATATATATATATATAGGTATATATTTCTGTGTATGCTCATGTATACGTATATATACACATTTTATCTCAGTCAGAGATGCTCTTTAGATAAAATGTCCTCAATAATCTCTCAGTGTCTTGTTTTATGTTGTGCCTTGCGTTGGTCTGCCAAGGAGTTGGGGTCCCAGGGGATGAAAGTAAGGGGTCCACAAGAGGGATGAGGTATGGAGTGGACAGTCCCAGAGCCAATTCACCCAGACTCTGGGGCTGGTAAGACGGTTCTGCCTGAGTGAGAGGCAGAACCCATTTATTCCAGGAAGTGTAACAGCTTATGAACGATTTGGGCCAATCATGGCCTCAAGGTTACGGCCAATGGGGTACCGCTCCGTGTCAAGTGCATAGTCTATCAGCACAGGTTGGGGAAAGAGGGATGGGAGGGGTTGAAGGAGCTCCTACAGTGTCTCATCCTTGTAAAGATTAACTTGAGGAATGCAAGAAATACATTGAGGAGTGGGTGATCAGATGATGATGCATGCAGACTCTATCTACTGTGACTTCAGTCATTTTCTGGGATTAGTTAATATTGTGTGCAGAGTTAGAAAACTATCATTCAAAATAACTGCTGTGCACTCATCCATCCACTGGTTAGATCAAGTATATGATTTAATTGAGTTTGTTTACTCCCAAGTATCGTGATATAGTCATGTGAACTGGGTTTTGCAAAGCAGAAAAAGTTTGGAATTAGTGGTTTCTACCCATTTGCAACAATAATTCAACAATGAGTAGTCAGGAGAGGAGAAGAACTTAAGATCATTAACGAATTAAGGATACAGGTGCATTATATATTTTTTCATCCTGTCATTTTCCTTAGTCTACAGGATGCACAATTACATTATTTTTGACATATATATTATATATATGATGTTTGACATATATATATTTTTTAACATATGTGTGTAGTCAGTATTTACACAGGTCCCCTGGGCAAATCCATTATAATGTAACTTTGTACTGCAATGATTATTCCTCTGGATCTCCACCACTAATTCCCAAATTTCCAAATAATTCATCATTTTGGTTAAAGAAGAAAGTGTTTTGTTATTTTAGGCTGGTGTTCAGCAAAAGAAGAGATTTATTTTGATCCTTTCACTTTTGTAAAGAAAATAAATATGTTGAAGCTGTGCCTTATTAGCCCTGCAATGTGAGTCTGCATACCAGTGCATGGACCCTTCCCTTGCTGTGGCTCTATCCCTCAAGATAGCCAGGTCAAAGTCTTGGGGCCATGAATATTACTTCACTTAGAAAAATGACCTGTGCAGATGTTAAGGATTTAGAAATAAAATAATCCAAAATTATAGGGATGGACTCCAAGTGTAATGACATGTGTCCCTGTAAAAGAAAGGCAGAGGGAAATGTGGGACACCTGGGAACAAAGATAAAAACAGGAGAAGGTGATGTGAAAAAAGATGAGAATGAGGCCACAGTAAGCTAAAGGAGCCAGGGATGCTGACAGTCACTAGAAGCAGAAATGGCCTGGAAATATCTCCACTGGAGCATATTTCTGGAGGCTGTATGAACCTGGGGACATCTTTTTTTATTTTTAAATTTTGGGTTTAAACCCTTCTTCATGTCAAACCAACTGTTTTGGTACTCCAGATATTTACAGCCACTGTCCAGGAATGTCAGATACTTGTCTATACAGATTTCAGCACCAAGTCCTGCCTGACAGAATGCTGAGTTAGATGTGGTGTCTGGTGCTGCAAGGGCAAAACAAAGAAATTTGAAGTGATAAGGAGGAGATAACAACTATTTTAATGTCTTCCTTATTTTGTTCTTAGTGCTTAAAATGTTGTATCAATTCTGTTAAAACAAAAATTTGATGTCAAGAGGAGTAGTGCTCATAGGATAATAGTTCTGGTCATTGGTGAACTTGAGATTAAGATATAAAAATTTTCAGTGTTATTTTGGTAAATGTATATCTTTCCTTCTGGAAATGCTAATCACCATCTGAGAAAAAGGCCAGACTAGAGTTCTAGGCAGTTAGGACCTATGTTGATCACTTCTCGGTTTGTTCTGAGTTCCATTTCTGTCTCTGTTCTCATCTTGCATCACAAAAACTTGAACAGTGCATGCTGTTTCCCAGGTAGGTTTCTGACTAGTGCTAAAGATCAATGGCATGATATTAGAAAGGAGAAAGATGAAAATCAGGGCATATTTCCTTCTGTCTGACTTGAGTGGGATTTCTCATAGTAGCTGAGAATATGAGCAAATTTCTCATATTTGCTCCTTGGTTTCATCTCTTGCAAGACAGCTCTGCTCTCTACTTTCACAGGTTCCACCAAGGATGGTGTCTGCGTATAGAGACCCTGTCTCTAAATAAAATACAAAATAGGGCTGGGCATAAGGCTCACTGGCTGAGTTCAAGACACCATCAAGACACCAGTGCCCCTGAGTTCCTTTTGTGAGAAGTTGCTCATAGTAATCATTCTATTGAATTGACTGAACTGTGATGGGTAGAGGAAATCAAAGGGAACAGGTCACATCAGTTTGATCTAAAAGGTAAAAATCAGTGAGTTCCAACTGGTCACTTCGGTGGTCCTGTTTATGTAATGACCGTTATATGAATGAGGTTTACATTTTCCAAATAAAATTCATGTTAATTGCATTTTTCCAGAGAAAGGAGATAAGACTCAGAGATATTTGGTGACCTGGCCAGTCAGTAAAGGATATGCAAGACTCAAATATCAGACTTCTGTCCCCAGTCCTATGATCCTTCCCTTATCCAATAGGATGACATGCCATCCTTCGTCTCAGCTGAAAGGAATAACAAGATGAGAGCATTTTAATATTTTCAGTACAAATGGGGGGACATCAACTTCCTGATTTCTGATGCAGAAGAATTTTTTATTCTCTAACGTCATATATGTAAAAATGAAGCAACAAATTATTAATTATTAAAGGAAATATAATATCTATATGTGAATTGGAAATCATTGGTCCATTGAAACAAAAAGATTGAAACAGTATTCTAGAGTTCCATATATCTGCAGATAAACAATAGCCTACAGTTGAGAGAACATACAAAAATATTTCACAAACCTTTGTAAAGTTTAAGTTGTGAGCCAGGCACGATGGTGCATGCACGCCTGTAATCCCAGTGTCGGGAGGCTAAGACAGGAGAATCGTGAGTTCAAAGTCAGCCTCAGCAAAAAGTGAGGTGCTAAGAAACTGAGTGAGATCCTGTCTCTAAATAAAATACAAAATAGGGCTGGACATGTGGCTCAGTGGCTGAGTACCCCTGAGTTAAATCCCTGGTATCAAAAAAAAAAAAAAAAAGGTTTAAGTTGTGAATTTATATTCATTATTGCTACTTTCATAAGCATGTTCAATGAGGCCTGTATCATTCTACTTAGGGGCTTTGCTTCCTATAATAAATTATATTTTTACACAAATATTTTAGTGTTTAATACAATTTTTATTTACTATGTTTAAAGTTTCTGGGGCAACAATTATCCCTGAAATATTTACAATATATTTGCTATTAATCTCAATTAACAAGTATGCATCAAGTTAAATACTATAAAACAGCTAAAATCTTAGCTGGGCGCGGTGGCTCAAGCCTGTAATCCCAGCACTTAGGGAGACTGAGACAGGAGAATCGCAAGTTCAAAGCTAGCCAGCCTTAGCAACAGCAAGGCGCTAAGCAACTCAGTGAGACCCTGTCTCTACATAAAACACAAAATAGGACTGGGGATGTGGCTCAGTGGTCGAGTACCCCTGAGTTCAATACCCAGTACCAAAATAAATAAATAAAATAAAACAGCTAAAATCTTAATTTGTGAATAGTTTTACTGTTATTCCCAATATATATAGATGAATAATAAGAGATAACGTAGAGCTTTAATTATAAAAATTAATAGGTCTGATATTGAAATTTTAGACTAATGAACTTCTAAATAGTTAAAGTAGAACAAGAATTTTAAATATTTTTAAAATACTCTTTCAATGGCTTAATATTTTTATAGAGGAAATTAGAAATTCAGCTTTTTTATAGTAAATAAAAACTAATTCAGACAGATTTTCTAAATTCTTTAGAAATCTTCATTATATCTTTAATTTTTAAAATTCCTTTCCAATAATTTTATTTGAAGAATTTTAAAGAAATAGTAATTTTCTTTAGCTTTTTTAGCTTAATAACATCTTATATAAGTTACACTCCTTTGTTTCAAAAATGTGATTTTATATTGGGCTATAACTTTTAGAAATAAACATTTACAAAGTATTTTCTAATGATGATTTTATGTGTTTTTACCTACATAAATTTCTCATGGAATTATATATTATTATATGTAAATATTTTACGAAGATAAGTGCCTTGTCACTTGCCATGTCACACATACTGCATGATTGAGATCTGTTTTGGTGGATAAATCTGTGAAATAGCAGGAGAGGAAATCACAGCAAATATTTTCTGAACGTCTTCTTACATATTTCTAATCCAGACAAATTTAAAGCTAGAACTGGGGGAAAAAATTCACTCTAAAAAAACTCACCTTCCTAGTACTAAAATGAGATAAGTGACTTCCCAAAAAATTTTTGTTTCAAAATTAAAATGGCTACCTCATAGAAGACAGAAGATAAACAAGTATTTTGACCTACACCCTTTTGTTTTTCTTTAGATTTGCTGTTAACTTTTATACTGTTTTTATCATCTCATTTTATAATTTATTTCATTCTTGTTTTGGTCAGCTTTTTCACTGCTGTGACTAAAAGATATGACCAGAACAATTTTAAAGCAGGAAAAGTTTGAGGGATCAGGGTTTCAGAGGTCTTAGTCCATAGAAGGTCAGCTCCATTCCTTGGGGCTTAAGGTGAGGCTGAATATCTCTGCAGAGTGTGTGGCACAGGGAAGTAGCTCACATGAGATCAGTAAGCAGAGAGAGAGGTCTCCAATTGCCAAATACAAACATATACTCCAAAGCCATATAGCAATTCCCACCTCTTCCAGCCACACCCTACCACTTCAGTTACCCTTCAATTAATCCCTATGGTAGGATTAATTCACTGATTGGTTTAAGACTTACAACCCAATCATTTCCCCTCTGAACCTTCTTGCATTGTCTTACACATGAGCTTTTGTGGGACATCTCACATCCAAACCATAACAATCCTTATTAAAAAGATCTATAAGGGAGGTATTATTACCATTGTATAGGTTAGAAAACTGAAGCTTTTTATCTTTCACTTTGTGTAAGAAACTAAAATAAATGATTTGTGCTACAGGTAATCATAGTGATTGTATGTTGAGGGCTTTCTATAAAACACACTTTGTAATAAGTCCTTTATGCGATGTTTTATCCTCTCCACAGGGTTAGATTTTGAAGTCATCGTTTTACATAAGACAAAACTGGACTATAGAAAGGTTAAATGAATTCTTAACTTCTGTATGTTGTAGACGTAAGATTCAAAACTGAGTTCAACAGACTTCAGAGAAGAAGTATCTTCAGTACAAAAGAAGTTGATAATAGAGAGTTCTCTTATTTCTATTTCTAAATAAGCTTTTAACTACGTGGTCATGTATTCATTTTGCATATTTGGTAAAAGACAAATACATGTCAGCTTTTATATTAATTTTTTTAAATTGTTTTTCTGGGACTTGAGGGCTTACATTAGTATAGATAGAAACACTGAAGATGAACAACCTTTCTCTGATATAATAAATAATACTTTATAGTAGAAAATGTGTTTTTAAAAAATCATGTCTTATTAGTTCAACTCAAAAATTAATGATAATAAGGGCCAGATCAGGGCCAAAACCCCAATTTGTTTCATGGATATGGATTGTGCATTGAAATGCAAGTCAGCTGTCCAGTCAATGCATGCACTTGATTAAGAACATAAGTGGTTCAGTTCCATTCATCTTTATGCCTTGGGAGAATTCTAAGTTGAATGATCCATTCATGGTGGATTAATATTTTTATAAACATATCATGAAAAGAAGCAGTTAGTATTAAATAACATGAATAAACACACTCTATAGGGCAAGTATAAAGTTTCAAATACAAGAATATAGCAACATATCAACAGAGTAGGGGAAGCAAATGTCTTAAGTAAAGCTTTACATTATCACCCTTCCAATACATACAGAAATAAAAAGACCTAAAAAGAGTGGAGCTATCATCATACATTTTGAAACTAACAAAAGTTCCTGATGTATTTCTAACAAGTATAGAAATGCATGATTTATACAAAAGTGAAACAAAATTTTGAAGACAGATACACAACTTGAGGTTGTGAGAACATTGTAGCAAATCAAGAAATGAGATAGCTCAGGAGATTCTAATAATTTTTGCCAGCATGGAGTGATGAGAATTGATCAAGCTTCAAGCACAACAAATGCCCACAACAATTCCAACATTGATGATTGACAATGCAATTGGGGCTGAGAAAGAAAAAAGAAAGGAAGGAAGGGAGGGAGGGAGAGAGGGAGGAAAAAGCTTGTGCATCAAGATGTTGAAGCACAGATAATTTGGCATGCAGATTTTTAGCACCGCCTTTTCTCATAAAATCAACTTACAGAACACTTGAAAGTAACAAGCAGAAAATCTTCTGCAAGAACACAGAAGCCCTAACTGTAGAGTAGCCACAACACTTGCCCAAAGGCCTCATTTGATGTGCACAGAATGCTGAATTAAGGAAGATCTGCTCATACGAAAACCCTGTCTCTTCCTTACTGTTCTGAGGATCAGAGGTGAGGTTGTCCTGAGAGAACTGAACCAAAACCTGCATGCTTGCTGATAAGTGCTATACTAAGGACTAATTTAATTAAGCCACTTCTTCATTTATAAACAAAAAACTCCATTTTATCCTGACTTTTATTACCATTTTTGTTATATACAATGAGAATTGGCTAGTTGTTATTTTCTAGAGGATTTTTAGCTCTGTGATTCCAAATGAAGAAGTCCTATGATTTTCTTTCTTTTTACTTGCCTAGTCCATTTTGTTAATCAAGATAGCACAGTTTTATGAAATGAATTGGGTAATTTTTTCTTTTACTACTTTTTGTTACAATTTGTAGAAGATACATGCATCTCAAACATTTAGGGAAACTTACCTATGTAGATAATGTGCATCTTTTTAGTAAGTGAGGTAAACTTGATTACCATGTCAATTTATTATTTATCAGCTTCTTTTATTCCTTTTGTGCCAAGCTTTACATGTTATGTTTTTCCACTTATTATATTATTTATATTTTAGTGTTAATATTTCTTATATCAATGTTTATATTCTTCATATAAAATAAAATGCATCCATTTCAAGGGTATAGTTTGAGTTGTGAAAAATTATGTGTATACACATGTATTATCATCTCCACAATCAAGACTTCTCACATCAAAACATAAAATAAAATAAAAATAATAATAATTACTTTATGCTCATTCCTAGTGAATTTCATCCCACTAAAGCTCAGGTCCCAGGCAATCACTGAAAGTGCTTTCTTTTACTACCAAATCTGTTTGTTTTCTAGAGTTTTATATAAATAGTAAAGTATACATTCTTTTGAGTTTGATATCTTTCAGCATTATTTTGATTCATCCATATTGCTATATATATTAGTAGTTTCTTGCATTTTATGGCTGAATATCCCAGAGAGGCTGTAACACAATTTGTTATGTCTCATTGATGATGGACATTTTGAGGTTTGAGCCAATTAGGAATGAAGCTGAATGGGCATTGCTGAAGAAGGATATGTGCTGGTATAAGTCATTTCTTCTTGAATAAATATTTCACAGTGGATGTATGTATATAAGTATTTATGCATAATGTATATTCTAAGAGTATGTTTAATCTTTCAAGAAATTGCCAGCGTTTCTAAGCACTTATATCATTTTATGTCCCTCACATTCAGCAACTTATGTACATTTTCATTTCTTTAAATACAAAACAATAGCTATCAGTTTTTAAAGTTTTGGCAGTTCTAATGGTGTGTTTTGGCATCATTATTTTAACTTACATTTTTTGATGACTAAAAGTATTGAAATTCACAGGCATAGGACTATAGAATTAGAAATTAGAACATGGATATATTTGAGGGACATTTTTCAGTCCATCAGTGTCTGCCCTCTGGACCTCAAAGAATTATGCACATCCCGCATACAAAATGCATCCACTCTATCTCAACATTCCCCCAAATGCCAATGCATTATAGCATCCATTCAAGTCCCAAATGTCAATCATCCCCCAAATTTCAAAGCTGGTTATCTAAATAATCCAAATTAGAAATTGTCTTAGGAGAAATTTGTCCTAGGAAAAATTTCTTGTCCATCCATGGAACTGTGAAAGTAGAAAACTCTATTCATCAAATATAATGATGGGGCAGGGATAGAAGATAGTTGTAAGTATTCCCATTTCCAAAGGGATAAAACATACGGAAAAAAGAGATTTCTGATATCAAGCAATTTTGAAATGCAATAGAGAAAATAATTGGTTTTCAAGGGTTCAGAATAATTCTCTGTGACTTTAGGTGCTACGCTCTTGCACCATTGGCTCTACTCTCGGTTCCAACAACTCAGGCTTCTTCCTCTGAGCCCACAGCTCCACCTTTTAATTTTTCAGTTCTTCTCTCAAACTATTCCTCAACCCTACCTGAAGAATTGTATGTGTTTTCAGATGAATAGTTTTATCATTCTGTTTCTCATGTATGGAATTTTCAAGGTCACAGTCTCCTTTTGTTTTGCTCTATCCTTCTCCTTTTCAGTCCATACTGATTATTTCTAATAGTACACATTCTTAAAAACCTGTGAGTCTCTTGCATATGGCATTGGAATTTACATAATTAACAAGAGGGCATGGCACAGATATTTACTAATAATCATATTCCTTTTGCTGGCCCTCTTGTCTATTGCATATCACTCTAATCTTTGCTTCAATCTTTCACATTGCTCTCACTTCTCTGTGTGTAATGTTCATCTGCCTCAATTATGAATACAGTAGTTATTAGATTTAAGACCTTCCTATTTAAACCAACACAATCTCTCCATGTGAAGATCTTTAATTACATCTGCAAGATTTCTTTTTCTTTACAATATCACAGGGATTATTAGGACCTTATATCCTTCTTTCAGTGGCCATTTTTCCCTCCTTTTAGAGATTGCTCTATTGGTAGGAGCCAATAAATTGGAAGTATAGTTTCCATTTAGTGAAATGAAGACTATAGCAGAAGGAGCAAGTTTATTTTCAGAGTTTTGGGAAAGTACATAGTCAGTTTGTAGTACACGATAAGTTTTCATACACCCATAACTTATTATTAATTGATGTTATTTTATTTGTTTATCATTAGGAATTTCTGAACAAAATATAATGAAAATTTCATTTAAAATATTTAATTCCTCCGATTATCAGCAAAGATACATTTAATTCAACCTTTTTGTGAATATTACTTTCAATTTTTATGTAGTATTGTTTTATAAGATCTTTTCTTTTTCCCTCCAATATTCTAAATTGTGCTATTATATAAGCTACTGAGAGAACTCCAGAATAATGATCTTTAGAATTTAGCTAGTAGAATTTCAAATATCTCTAAAACTTCAAAGTTTCTTTGAAGAAAATTATGGTTATATCTCATTTTCAAAAATATGAGCAATTGCTTGTTAAGAAAGAAAACATCCTTTGAGAAATCCCAGCAGTTTAAAATAAGGTTGAGTTTTTCAAAAAACTTGACATTTACTTTACAGTAAGGTGGAATTGAACCTAAAATTTTGGTCCAGAATTCCCTAAATCAGTTTAAAATTATTTTAAATGCTTTTTATGTTTTTTAACTCTCCATTATAACTCTGAAGAGGCCCAATATGTTGATCATATTTTTTCAATCACTGTCACCCAAAATTGAACACTAAAAGGATTACGAGGCAGCAGATTCTAAGTGTAATCATGTTTGTTATTTATTTATTTGATCTTGCTTCTGAGAATAACAGCTAAAAATATTAGATAGAGAACCCTGCTATGTTTTTTGACCATCAAAATCAATATGTTATGATCAGATAACTTTTAAAATACATGTTATTTGTGGGGAAGATTTCCTACAACATTTAAACATATTCATGTAAGTCAAAATTGTATCACTTCAAAATTTTATCACTTCAAAGAACGTTTATTCATGTACTATGTTGGAGAAACTGTTTTTGGTGCTTCAGATATAGCAGCAAACTGAATGGACCTCAATGAATCCCGAAGAGCTGACATTCGAGACAGGTAGGAATAACAGTAAGTAAATCATTCAAAAATTAAACTAGATTAGGTAGGGATGGAGAAAAACAGAGAAGAGGGATGAGTGGCAATGAGAAATGACAATGTAATTTTCAATAATGTGGACAGATGAGACTCATTGAAAAGAGGATATTCAAGAAAAGATCTGAAGGAGCAAGAGACAGAAGCACGTGGATATCTGAAGGACCGTATATATCCAGTGGAAGTTCTGTGTTTGAGAAATAGTGAATATCAATGTGTTTAAGGCAGGGTGAGGAAGGAGCAAGGGAAGTGGCTGGAGGTAAGATGAAATAACTAATGGGGACTACTCTGTTGGTCATGTAGGCTACTATAAGGATTTTGGATTTTATCCTGAATGAGTAGATTTCTTTGGAAGATTTTGAGCAGAACACTAATTTGATCTGATTACCTTTTCAAAAATATTCTTCTGATGGAGACTGAACTTAATTTTATCAATTAAAAATATTAAATTAATTAAAATATTTAATCACATCAGTAAAAATGTCTATGATCTATAATGATTAAAATTTGTTTACAAACTGATACTCCAGTATCAGTTGCTTATGTCCAACTCTAGAATAATTAGCTTAAGCTTAAAAGAATAATATGTAGAAGTGACCAAATTAGGAGATAACTTACATTGTTACCTAGTAAGTTTGTATATTTTACTCCATCTAGAGTTATTTCCTCAACTTAGTCTTGTATGCTACTATGTTAAGGAAAAGTTTAATGGCTACTGTGGCATAAGTGTACTATCTCTTATTAACCAGAAATTAATTCATTTTCATTTCATATTTATTTGTTCATATTTATAATATTTAATAAGGTAACTAATAACTACTTATGGCTGGGGAGCACTTGAAACATTGCCAGTCTGAACTGAAATGTTCTCTAAGTATAAAAGTAATGGTAACTGTCAAATATTTAGCATGAAAAAAATGTAAAATATCCCATTAATTATTGAGTTTATTTTGATTATACATTGAAATGTAATTGGTAATATGTGAAAACATTTTGGATATTATAGGTTAAATGAAATATATTATGAAAATGACTATCACCAGCCTCATTTAAAATTTTTGTAGTTGATAGAAAATTTTAAGTTGTGTACATGTCTGAAATTATGTTTCTATTTAACAGTGATGGTTTAGATGTTAGATGAACTCTAAGGATAATTTTTAAAAGTGTAGCAATAATAAATGAATAATAAATGGAATAAGAGTCATAATAGCCTTATATGTTAGGATCATGTATACAATGCTAATGATAGAATAAATAACAAAGGAGATACATCAATAGTTCAGTTAGTGATATGGGTACAAATAGTCATATGAAAAATTCTTGTTTTCTTTCTAAAAAAACTCTCTATGGTATATTTAAAAAAAATAAAAATGAATGCCTTGGGCAAAGGAACTTGGTAGCCAGAAGGATTTTGGACAAAGAATAATCAGTATAATCTCTGGACACAACAAATTGTTTCAATTTTTCATTTGTTTTAATCTACTTTTATGAGCCTATGTTTTCCTTATTAATGCTTCATAATTTTTTAGAAGTTACATCAAATATTTCAAAAATAAATCATATTATTTTTACAGCTCTGTTAAATAAATTCAACATTAGGGACTGAATGGGTTAAAGAGTTCCATTTCTTTTCCCTTCTGTCCATTTAACAAAACATTTATCTAAAACTATTTTAATATTTTAAGACTTCAGCCTATGTTTTATATGTACACAGCTCATTTGGGCATAATGTTACGAATAAGGTAGGACTGAGCAAATAATTAGTAAATAGATATAATGTTATCTTTCAATGTCAATACATTCCAAATTGGTTTCAAGATTTTTCACTCTGTCCCTTTTAACCTTGCTTTTGATGCTTCTCTCTCATTTGTCATGGGTTTAAATTGACAATGGCATAAATCCCTATGACAGATAAATAGAAGAAAATTGAACTGACTAACAACGGTTGTATTTCTTCTAGATGTTCTTATCTTGCCCTGAATCGTGTCTAAATGTTCTCAGTCTCTCAATATTTCTGCTGCAAGTCAGGGGAATCCACAAGGATTCCCTCTGGCTATAAAATTTTCTCTTGGAAAATCATGAGGCTCTGCTTTCAGAAATCTTTCTGTCCATCCTGTCTCTGATATCCATTTCTTCTGACTGATGTGAGCCAGATGATTTTTCAGTCTGTTCCTGCCCTATGGCATTCTGTGCTTGACAGCAAAGTAAAATTTTCACCAGTTCCAAAGTCCAGCCTCAATTTTTGACAATTTAGTTTATGAAATGAGACCTCCAAAAAACAATTTCACCCAGGAGAGGTATGATGAGGAAAGCTTGGACTTGTGTCCTCAGGTTCGTGTTGTATAGTAGCATTTCTGTATATTTAGATCTTACTTTGTTATAACAAAATCCCTTTACATTATTTGCCTCACTTGTACATATGTTTTCCATAAGTCAGTGATCTGATCAATGAACATTTTTTGTTTCATTAGATAAATATACTTTACGTCATGTATAACAAAAAAGAACAAATAAAATAAAAAAAAACAAGACAATGAAGACTCAGATCAAATTTCACTTTTTTGTTGCTATAATAGAATATTTGAAAGCTAGTTGTCTATAGTATGGTACCTTAAGTATATGTTCACAGTTTTACATGTCTTTGATTGATATCCTATGTAAAATGAGGTGGGAATATTTTTAGCTAAGTAGAAAAGTGTTTGGAGAATTATTGTCTCATACAGGCAATAACTGTTTCTCAAATTATTTGTAGCCAAGACTACACGAAGATAAACTATTTTTAAGGGAGTAAGAGAGTATAACACTAATGTTTAAATAATACTTTTCATCACAAGATTAATCATTGTTCTTACTATTACTGCTCTCATTATTATACTTTGTTTAAACAACACTTGTTTGTGTTTTCTATTTATAAACTTCTTTCAGGGGCTGGGATTGTAGCTCAGTGGTAGAGTGCTTGCCTCGCATGCGTGAAGCACTAGGTTCGATCCTCAGCACCACATAAAAATTAATAAATAAAGATATTATGTCCATCTACAGCTAAAAAATATTTAAAAAAAAACTTCTTTCACCACCATTTCACTCCATTCCATTCCTTTTTTCTTAAATAATTTTCTTCAGTATGATATTTATCCCTTTAGTAAAATATTCAGTGAGGATCTATGACTAATAAACTTTCTCTTGGCTTTGTTTGAAAAAGTCTTTAATATAATTTTTTAACATTCATTTATTTGGGTATAAAATTGGGGTTGACAGGTATTTTCTTTAAAGCTGTGAAGATATTATTCCATTGTCTCTGTCCATTATTTATCTGATGAGTGGTCTGCTGTAATTCTATTGTCTCTTGTTTTGACATTTAAAACATTCTGTTTCAAACATGTAGTTTCAAATGTCTCTTTCACCCTTTTGGTTAAGAGTTGTATTTTTTGTATCAGCATGAGATCTGATGTTAGTTTATTTAACTATGTGGTTTAAATGGAAAGTTCTGTTCACTTTTTTTAAAAATAAATATGTTTTCATCACTATTATCTAACTCTGCTGCTAAGTGAAGAAATAATCAACATAGACAAACAGTTTACCTTCTGATGGGATAGTCAGAAAAGTAGGTAGAGAAATTTAGTATAGGCTTCTCAGGTCTAGACAGAAAGTGTGAAAAGGATATAAAGAATCTAAAACACCAACCAATGATACAGTGATTTAAAAGGCAAGATACTTATGAGAATGATGAAAAGAGTTGACATCAAAATTTGGGACAAGTAAAAAATGTTTGAAATAGTCATTGTGGAAATTAATTAAGAAGGCAAAATAGGAACATATGTGAAGATTACCATATATTGTGGAGTAATGGATGACATTTTTTATGACAGTTATATAAAAATATAGTTAATCCTTAATCACACATGAATTTAATATTTGTAAACTCGCCTATTTGCTAAGATTTATTTGTTACCCTTAAATCAGTATTCGTTACACTTTACTGTGATTCATGGACATGCTTAGAATGGCAACAGATTGGATTTATCTGACATGAATATTCCCAGCTGCAGTCAAACAGGATGATGATTTGTATTCTGGTTTTAGGTCACATGCTATAAGTGTGACCTGTTTTGGTCTAGTTAAGTATCATATTTTTTGTTTGCTTTTTCTTTTTATTTTGCATTTCTGTGCTTTTTCTTTGGTAATATTTTTGTTTAAAATGACCTGCAATTACTGAAGTGCTACTATCTAGTGTTCCTAAGTACAAGAAGACTGTGATGGGAGAAAATATGGGTGTTAGAAAAGATTCATTATCTATTTGATCAACTTAACTCCCCACTTCCTCACATGTTCTCCACTCCTTTCTCCTCCTAATCCCTTCCTTCTACCCTACTGGTCTTCAACTTTTATTTTATTCTTTTTTGCTCTCTGGCTTCTACATGAGAGAAAACCTTCAACACTTTCTGAGTCTGGCTTAGTTTGCTTAAATGATAATGCCCAGTTCCATACATTTCCTAGCAGTTATAATGCAGTTATTGGCTGTGAGTTCATTGTTGTATATTGACTCATTTATGAAAATACCATGACCCAGAAGCTCACAAGAACCTCACTCTGAATTTTCCCTAGAAGCATGATACAGCAGTCAATAATTCCGTGTTTATGATAACTTTATAGAACATAACTAGTAAGAATAATGAGAATCAATTGTACTTGTTATTGTTTCACTTGGAGGCATTTTATTTGAAGTGATCTATCCAGAAATTGTGAGAGATTAAAATAGTATTTATCTAATAACTGCCTCTATGACTATAATATTTTTTAGTAAATATTCTGTTAGTTTTCCATGGACCTCAATAATTCATAAATATTTTTCATAAATTCCTTTTACTTGCATATTTAGTTCATTTTGTAAAAAGTATCTGCCATACTCTAATTGTCAAAGCCCATCCTCTTTCAAAAAACATTTAGTTGGATTAGAATAACTTTCTATTCCTCTCTTTTGGGAAGCTCTGGGAAAATCAAGGACCTCATGAAGGAAACAGGATACAGTTATGGTAAGTAGATGGAGGAGGATTCTCAGTGATGTGGTCAAGGTATTTTTTTAAATAATTGACTTTAAAATTTTTCTCTTAAAGAGATACTTTAGAGCACATGATAAAAGCTTTTAAAGTACAAATGGCCAAAAAAATGTTTAAAAATATCAAACATCTTTAGCCATCAGGGAAATGTGGATCAGATCTACCTGATTCATAGAGACTTGAGAGGCCATGACAGGAGGATCACAAACTTAAGGCCAGCCTCAGCATCTAAGAAAGACCTCATTACAAAAATAAATAAATAAATAAATAAATAAATAAGGACTGGAGATGTATCTCAGTGATAAGCACTTCTGGGTTCAATCCCTAATATGGAAAGAAAAAAAAAACAACCACAAAACTATCTGAGATTCTGTCTTATTAAATAAGTAACAATCAACAAGAATACAAATAAAAATAAATGATGGCATGGCTTCAGGCAAGAAATAACTCTTATACATTGATTGTGGGAATGTAAATTAGCACAACCATTATGTAAATCTGTATGAAGTTTCCTCAAGAGACTCTAAATGGAACTGCCATATGACACAGTTATACCTACTCTCTTGGCATTTATCCAAAAGAATTAAAATCAGTGTACCATAGAGATAAATTCTAACAATATTTATAGTAGTGCAGATCATACTAACCAAGTTATGGAACCAGACTAGGTGTTTTTCAAGTGACAAATGGATAAAGAAAATATAGTTTAGATACAAAATAGAGTTTTACTCAGTTACAGAGAAGACTGAAATTATGTCTGTCATCTGCTGGGAAATGTATGGAACTAGGCAGTATCATTTAAGCAAACTAAGCCAGACTCAGAAAGAGTTAAAGTTTTTTTATTGCTTAAAAGGGGTGGGGGCACCACGTGGGCCTTCCTGACTAGTTAGGGTCCAGAGAGACCGGAAGAGGTCCCCGGGGAACACAATATGGGCTCTCTCTGGACCTTGGTGATTTGCCGGGCCACTCTCCCCAGGTCCCGGGGTGTAGGTAAAAATCTGTTCTGCCCCAGTGAGACACAGAGACACCCAGAGCAAGAAGCAGGAACACCATTTATTCCAGAAAGTATAGAAGCTTAAATACACTCCTGGACCAATCAGGTCCAAAGGTCACAAACAAAGGAGTGCATTCTGGCAAGAGCACAGTCTATTAGCATAGAATGGGGAAAGATGGAAGGGAGGGGTTGAAGGTATTGGAGAGTGCTCCTATAGGCTTTCTCTCATGTAGAAGCTGGAGAGCAAAAAAGAATAAAATAAAAATTGAAGACCAGTAGGGTAGAAGAAAGGGATTAGGGGAGGAAGGAGTGGAGAACATATGAGGAACTGGGAAATTAAATTGATCAAATTAATAATGTGCATATATAAATATGCCACAATGAATTCCACTAGTATGTATAATCATTATGCACCAATAATGAGTTTTAAAAAAAGTTTTGAAGAAATGGAATTGAGTGAAGAGAAGGAAGTGCAGATTTGTTTGAGGAAAATTTCAGGAGAGGAACTAGAAAGGTTTAAATTTGGGGCCATGACCAAGACATGGTAGATTTAGCAACTGGCCAATGACTGATAAGGGAGTTATTTCAGAAATAGTCTGATGGATAGAGTATGAGAGTGGCCTTATCTCTAGATGCTCTAGGCATAAAGGGTGAGGCCAGTCACAGTGTTAGCCATTCTCTGTGATCAGGGGATAGCACTCTAGAGCCCAGGTGATCATAGTGCCCATAGTAGAGTTAGCACAAGGCCTGAGGATCAGCTTCCTATTCTGTAGACACTGGGATGGACCAAGCAGAGCCTTAAGAACACAGTTTCTCTTTTGTCAATGAAAAAAAATGTTTGCCAGTCAATGTTATGGGACACTAGATTGGCTCTAAGGGCTACAAGAGATGCTTCTAGAAAGATGACACCAAAAACTTATTATCTTCCACCTTCAAATGCTCACTTTCATGCAGAGGTCTTACAAAAGACACCCAGACACCTTTAAAGGGTAATTTATTCTCAAATCATTGTGCCTAAAATTAAAGAAAAATCTAATAGCTGGAATTATGAAAAAATAATTGAGAAGATTTATAAACAAAGAAGGCATTTTTTTGCATTAAAACCCCCCAAAGTGTATAGTTTTTGCTTTTCTCTCAAATTTTGGAAATATTTTGTGATAATGATTCAGGGATTCATGTTTGTAGATTGGAAAAGATTTGCTTGTGTTGTAAACATCTTTCTCATTGAGTTAAGACCCTATTGCACATAGTACCTTTACATTGAGTATTCATCTTTACAGATACCTAAGGATAATCAAGCTCTGAAGTGAATTGATCCCCCTGTAAAGGAAAATCAAACAGCACCATGAGCACAAATGTTTACTTTAAAATATCAGGCATGAGAAGATTCCAAAGTTGCTGAGGGTTTAACTTGGGGAAGCAAGGATAACTATCTCATAGGTTTTCCACAGAAGGGGACCAGATGATATCAGGCTAGGCTGCATAATAGTTATCCAAGCATGGTCCTTTGAAAAGTGAGGAATTATTTCTGCAGATTAGTTATCATCGTTTGGGCTATTTGGATGTTATTGAGAGTGAAGGAAAGGGAGATTTAGGGCCAAGATCATGTATCTAGCATAGAACATCTACAGAGAACAAGATAACTGAAGGTCACAGTGGAGTTCTTTAGGCTTCAGTGTCTCTCATAATCTTTGACTCAATACTTTATCCATAAATACATTTTATAAACAAATAAATCAAGCTGGATTGGGCAGTACAAAACTGTCATCCCAGTGACTTAGGAGGCAGAGGCAAGATGATTACAAATTCAAGGTTAGCCTTGGCAATTTAGCAATACTGTGTGTCCAAATAAAAAACACAAAGGGCTGAGGATGTAGCTTGGTGGTAAAGTGCCTCTGGGTTTGATCTGTAGTCCTGCTAAATAAGTAAGTTGATATATAAATAAATAAAAATAAAATAAATTATTTTATATTAGGAAGATATGGGCCAAGTATGAAATTTTGGATGTGAGGCTTATTTAGTTTTCCTGTTATTCTGGAATTAATCCTTTGGGCTTTTGAATAAACAATATGTTCATATTGTTCATATACTATTATATTAATATATAGACTATCATTCATTCATTAATGTATTCTTTCATTTATTAGCAAACATTTTGGAGACCTACAGTGTTCTAGGCACTGTTACAAAAATTTGAAAAAACAAACAAAAGGAAAAAATATCCCTACCCTTAAAAGGGTTGTATTTTTCAACTATAAGTTATAATACATGCCAACTAGCATAGATACTTTATATTTCAAGCTGTTATATATTGCCCAGATCAATAACTGATAGTTTGAAAAAATGCAAAATTTATTAATTATTGATAAGTATAAATGATAAAAGAGAAGGCTCTTCAAATGTGCAGTTATGCAGCACACAGTTTACTTGTGGATTTCTACTTTACTGCATTAAGAGACTTAAAAATTATGGTGAGAATATATATGTAGCACAATATATATAGCACACACAGAAATATATATGCAGATACATTTATCACACACAAGAAAAATCTATTTATCTGTGATATAAGTACTTAAAATGTAAAATTTACAACTTGCTCTTTTACCATGAGGTGGCCTTAGAAATAATCTAGCATATTTGAAATTTTCCTTTAATAATGTTTTTTTTAAAGAAATACACACAATAAAGACTAGAGAGTTGAATGAATGATTCAAAAGGACTCCACAACCCTTGGGAAAGATCTTATTATTCCTAGGAAGAAGGGAGAAAAGTCTTATAAAAGGTTGAATAGACTTAAGGGAACTTTAACTTACATGCCAATACTTACTGACTTTGGCTGATTTACAGGTAGGGTCACATTTTATTTTTGTGCAGGTAAACTGCTGAATAATATCTTCAATGCTTTGGAAGAAAAAAAATTTTTTTCTGCATTTATCATGCTACTATAACCACTCCTTCCACACCCTGCTCACTGATGTGTTCATTTCTTTTTTTCAGTTTAGAGTAGGCCTGAAGTTCAATGAGAAAATTCATCACATACTTCTTACCAAGAGTCAGAGATTTTATATGAACTTATTCTAAAAGAGAAAATAGCATTGCATTTTAATTGACATATTGCATAAATATAATTGATAAATATCATTTACATTTGTATGTCATACATGTATATATGTATGATATAATTTATGTATTTACATTTTTTACATCATTTATATATTGTTTAGTTAGCTGTAGTGAAAATAAAAAATTTTCTGTATATTTAATGGGATGTTAGTACTGAAACATTCCACAGCAGATTTTTTCTTTTGTTCAGTGTATCATTTTTTTCTACTAAATTTCTCCCCCTTCTCCTTTTTTTTTTTTTTTTGTTACATCTGTGTAGTGAACCCACCCAATTTATTAGGTTCCAAGATTTAATTTCCTATTAGAAATATGTACAAATGATGTTGTAAATTAACCCAAAGAGTTTTCAGTTCAAGGAACACAGATGTGATAACCCTCAGAAAGCACTTACTAGGAAACAAAAGGTGAAAGTTAAGAGATTCAGTTACATCAAAGTGTGCACAGTTGTCTCTGAAATCTTTAAATCTTTATGAAGGCAGGAAGTAAACAGTTTAGACTATTACAATTTAAGTGGGAACAGATTTGACTGGCTTTCTTTCTTTCTTTCTTTCTTTCTTTCTTTCTTTCTTTCTTTCTTTCTTTCTTTCTTTCTTTCTCTCTTTCTTTTTCCCCAAAGTTAAACACTAAAAATAGCAAGGCCAGGAAGCTGCGAGAATAGTTATATAAGTCCAAAGGCAAAATATGACTTGTGATATGTTGCCAATTGAATTCCATGTTAATCCTTATGATAACTCTCAAAGTCAGATTAAACCTGACCAGAATTTATTTTCCTTGTACATTCTTGTAATGACTTTTCAGTCCTTGGCATTTTTGAATTTTCAGTTATATGAAGGCAAAGGTCTATTTTCACACTTCTCTCTTAAGAAATATGCTCCCATTCTTTTTTTGCAATAACATTGTCTAAACCAAATTTTCCTAAATGCTACCCAAAATACTATAAAGATTGACAAAAGGCTGGGGTTTTGTTCATTTTTTTTTTCCTGCTCTTTACTCACTTGCATTTTTCTGATCTTTTATTCAAGTTAATATTTTTACATTTTGGTCATCTAATCAGCTATTATGTTGAACTCTTGTATGAAATTAAAATGACTTTCCTCTAAGCTAGGATAAAACTTTTTATTAATTTGATGCAGGTTTTTTTATGATTGCATAATCTATGTTACTGTAACTTTCACTTCTGCTGCCTTAAGTAGCATCTTGTGAACAGGTTTGTCTAGTATACATTCTTTCCTTCTATTATCCTGGCTAGCATAAGAATTACAGAAGCAAGAAAAGGGTGAGAGATGAGATAATGACTCGTATTTCAGTATATTAGAATGGAAGGACTGTTGGTTTCTTTTGTTTTGTTTTCATGTCCAACATTACATTGAACTATGATAACTTACTAACTTTTCAATTCAATGTAATAAACACTGTTGAAATATACTAAAGACCAAGACACTATACCATGAGTAATGGCAATATGAATAAGAAAAGATCATGGGGTTTATAAGTTCATGATCCAGTCAATGGTAGAGATAAACTCAAATGTAAATATTTTGATTCAAAATATATGACACAGTAATAAGTGGCAATATAACATTTTATGCCACTGTTCAATGGAGACAACTCAATTTTCTTCAGTACCATTTGGGAAGGCTTTATAAAGAGGATGAGGTTTGAACTGCTCCATATTCCTTACCATGTTTGCTGTATCATGTTGATTTTAAATTAAAAGGGTCTGCTGATAGCAGTGGTAACTTGGTCTTTCACTGAATTTGTTCTTGGATTGATGTTTTCCAGAATCAAGTGTGATCCTTCCATGAGTGATGTGATATGGAAGCACTGATTCCTAGCAAAAATTATTATTGGCCAAGTCCACAAAAAATCAGCATGTAGGTAAGATAATATTAGGTAGCTGAATTGACAACAATGAAAGAATCTTGGGACAGATTTCTATTTAGAAACAATAATGTAAAGAGAGATGGATGGAGGAACTATTCCTCAGAGCTGCTTTGCTAATGGAAGGCTTTGTTCCATTCCATAATATAAATGGTCTAGAGTCTCTATGCATTTGCCAGTCAAAAGATATAAATTAACTTGACCTTGAGTTACAAGAGCAATTTACCTTTAATTGATTAATTTGCAACATATCATTCCAAACAGAAACTAGAGTGTCTAGTAAAGCTAGTCTTTCAAGAGAACATGGTCAGCCAACAAATGTAGGCCAATATACTTAGAAAATAGGTTCATGGTCAAATGATGTGATTTAAAAAAAGGGAATATTGGTTTGGGGCCATATTGTGGAAATATTTGACACAATTCATTCATGCAATAGGAAATAACTTGCATTTTTATCGGAGGCCTGTGGAGCAATAGAAATACAAATTCAGAGGGCATATATCTTACTTTGCTTATTCTTATGGTTCTGATGTTATTAAAAGTGGCCTCTTTCATTTCAAAAGGATTTCAGTATGGAAGATTAATATCTGAATACATTTTCAAAAGCTATTCATTATCTCTTTCCATTTGCCTATGTATCATTCCTTTAGAAGTATCTATAAGTATTTTCCACATAAAATCATGCCAGTTGGGATCAATATTAATAGACAGATTTCTTAAGTCCATGCTGTTAGTTTGGTTTAATTCCTTTGATGCTCTTACTGAAAATGCTTAATTTCAAAGCTCATCATGGCTCCTAGGAGTTTCTCAACACAATATTTGGTCAGATTTGGATAATAAATGGCTTCATTAGTAATTCCTTTAAGTATTTACAATAAAAATATGATTTTCAAAAGTTTTATTTTCTCCTGAAAGTAAATTTGTAGTTGATAAAGAAAGAATGTATTTTTGGTAACAATTATCATTTATTGTCTTTACATAAATGAAGTGAAGCTGAATGGCAATAGCCTTAATATCATATGGTTTGTAAAACATGTAGTAAATAGACCCCTCTCCCACCATGCAACTTCCTAGGATAATCAGAGACATTCTTATGTTATACAAATGGCCTATTTAAAGATAACATGCATACAAAGGAAAAAAATGAAAGGTCATTTCAAGACAGGACAGATGGATGAAAATTCCACAGAGTGTTTTGCTAAGCACCTGGCATTATTTGAATGACAGCTAATGACTAGAATCATAAAGAAGAATTTGTATTATCACAGGTGACACTGTGACTAATTTAAGAAGTTGCTTATTATAGAATTGGTCAGTTTCCATTCAACTACATTCAGGATCCAAGGGCTGCAGAAAATGAATACAGAGCACACAGTGTTTTCTTAGGGGAACTAAATGAAGGTGGGAAGAAGAGGGGAGGAAGTCTTGCTGAGGGTGTAACGACTCACAGCGGGCTTGAGATGTGTGCTGCTGGGACGATGCTCACAGCACAGTTTCAAAGTTGCAGAGGAAATAAGAGATAACAGCCCTTTAAGATGAATTTTTATGTCATTTTCTAACTACACTCGACCACAGCTTCTTTTGGAAGCCCAAAAAATGCGATGGATTTGGGCCTCCTTATGATATGTATCACTGTTTCTAGATAATAATACGCCACCAGGCATCTTGGCTGAATGTTTTAAGAACACAACAGTGCAGACTATAAGTATCAGTGCCTCACTTAGAATATTCAGAGATTCCACATCTTTCAAAGAGGTTTGCCAAAGGCTTCCCAAGCTGCACACACTGCTGCTTCGCCTCTCCTTTATGCTTTATTGAATCTATTAGAAGACAAATACATCTTTCAGTCATCAGACTTCTTGCTGACACCACCTGTCAGCCTGTCACTCTGCTTCAGAGAGAGATACTGTAGGGCGTCATTTGATGGAATTAGAAAATGAGAAGAAACATATCTGAGATAATTATTGTCATGAAAGAAAGGAAATAACTCCATTTATTTGAAAATAAATTCAAGGAACTACTTGAGAAGTTAAGATTAGAAGGTTTTGCTACAAATACCATTCAGTGATGTTAGAAATCACGGTGGATTTTTGAGCAGAGGTAAGACATTTAGAAAAAAATCAGGTGGTTTGGATCAATAACTGAATACATATCCATTTTCTAGATCCACTTATATTAAAAGGGAAAAATTCTCATACAAATTTTTATAAAGCTGGAATATTAAATATTTGACCATGAAAACAAATTTCAGGAAAGTAACTGACTTCAAGAGAGCTTTAAGAAATAATCTTATAGAGCAATTTAAAGCTTATTAAATAATATGGTAAGTCTATAAGTAATGATTTTAAATTTTTTGTTGTTTTTGGATTTTAAAGAAATTCCTTATTGGTTATTTTCCTTTATTGGCTTATCCTTTATTTATTCAATAAATAATAATATTAGTCTTCATATAGCATAATTTATTTTATTTATAAAAAAGACAGTTTTTAAAGTGTGAATTGCATGCCTCTTCCTTGCTTTTTTAACTACTTTTCTTAAAATCAAACCATCACATAATCAAACAATTTTAGTGCCAACATACACATCCACACACATACATGCTGCCGTGTTTATTTCTTGTTGTTTTCCCTTGTTTTGTTCATGCAGTTTGTTTCACTTTTTATGAAGTTATTTTAGGTGGGTAGGAGAAATGATCTAGGAGACTTTAATTTTTTCAGGTATAACAAAACAATTCCTCCTCTCTGAGTTATCAAGGAATTAGTGAGCATATTGGGATGTACTCACTTGAAACTGAGACAATTTTTTTTTCTTTGCCACATTGGTTTAATTCAAAGATAAAAGGTCAATCATGACCTCTACAAAGAAAAAAAATACAAATTAATGAAAATGAATTTAAATCAACTTATAAAATGTGATTGTTTTGAAATGAAAATAGGAAGAATCTTTCTTGTGGAACTATTATCAACTATGTTTTTATTATTTATTATGAATATACATACTTCAAAATAAATGATACATGTATGTTAGATATTGGACATACTACTGAAAGTCATTCTCATATTTTTTGATACACCAAACAGCAGAAAATAAAGATGAAAGGGCATCCCAGGATTTTTTATATTCTTAAATTAAGTATTTATGCCTTTATTACCACAAATTATTATTATTTTATCTGTTTATATAATAATATTTTTATTTAATTTGGTATGCTTTATTTTTGTATCTATGTGTGTATATATTCATATGTGTTTGTATGTATTTATTTATCTCTATGTATCTATTTTCAATATTTCTTTATTTTTGTTGTTGCTAATTATAATAACAAATGGTTTTGAAATTAATTTTGGGCATAAGATTGACTAATAATTTCTCTGTTGTACAGTCTTCTTTAAAATTGTTTTATATTTTCAAAAGAAATTCTTTCCCCCATTTTCTGTGGAAAATGTTTCTAAACATTAAGCTTTCACTTATCTTAAAAAAAATCAAATGCACTACTACATTTTCTTATTTAAAATAATTTTCAACAACAAATGATATTAGGTGAAGAAGAAAACTAAGCAAGATTTCTTTCAAAAAGGTCTTAATTTGTGAATTGGAAATTCCATGAATCATGAGGAAAAGCATTTAATTACATGTCTTTGATAAGGGCTCCAGCTAAAGTGGTCACATGATGTATGCTCATAATTCTAGCTACTATGGAGAGACAGGAGGATTACATTTATGAAGACTGTTTAAAAATAAAAAATAAAGCAATGAGCATCCCTAGGTTCAATTCTCCAGTACTGCAGGAAAAAAAAAAATCACTCCAGCTCATCTAATATATTGCTCTAAACAATGCTGCTTTTATTTTAAATGTGAACCTCATACCAGTTATGCTTTTATGCTTTCAGAAGTATCAAATTCATTTGAAATGGAATTCTATACTCAAATCTTTATTCATCTGAGTAGTATTTTGTTCTTATTTCTGACTTATTGTTGTTTATCTTTGCTAATGGTTTGGATATGGAATGTTCCCCAAGGGCTCAAGTCCCCAATACAGCAGTGTTCAGAGAAGGGGGCTCCTAAGGAAGTGATACAATTATCAGGGCTCTGACTTCATTAGTGATTTAATCCACCAATGGATTAATAATCTGATGGCAATATTGGGAGGTGGTAGAAATTGTAGGAAGTGCAGCATAGTTGGAGAATGTCGTTACAGGGGTATGATGTTGACGGGTATACCTTGTTCAATGCTCCGTCCTCCCTCTCTGCTTGAAATGAGAAGTTCGGCTCCACCAAACATTCTCCTCCATGATGTTCTGCTTCATCACAGGCCATAGTAATGGAGCCAGCTGACCATAAACTGAAACTTTCAAAAACATGAGAAAGTAAGATAAATCTTTCCTCCTCCAAGTCATTGCTTCAGATATTTTGTTTCAGAAACACAAAGATGACAAACATAATCACAAATAATTCCAAGATTTGCCCCAGTGAATGTTTTCCTGAAGTTGCTTTTGTGAAAATTGTCATTTTGCTTAATTTATGCTGGCACCACATTTTAGAAAAAAATTTGAAACATTTATTTTCCCTTATCCCAGCTTCTGTCTATAGATTAATTCTAGATTTTTCACAGCTAGGTTTTTAGGCATGTATGCAGATTGGGGTAGAGGTGAGTAGGTATTGTGGTGGGATACAGGAGCCCACAATAGATTTAAATTGAAACTACAGGTAATTCTACCCTAACCCATCATTCCAGATACCGGCCACTGACCTACATCCTTTGGCTATTAGTGTAAGCAACCTCAGATGGTCCCCAACATTGTGAAGACATAGAAACAGTGTGGAGATTCACACACTCTTTAATTCTCCCACATGGCTTGCTTGCAAGCCATGGAGTACTTTGGAGATGATGAGGTATAATTCTAGTAACACCTTGCAAAAAAAAAAATCTAGCAAGACCAAGATTAAGATCCAGTATATTTGAAGCTTATCATATGACATAGAGCTTTATAGGTACCAAAATTTGAGTTAATCTTTAATTTACACAGTAACATCTTGTTCAGGAAAAAGCTTACTTATTATAAAACTATAGAATAGTAGATGACAGAGGCTGTCTTTTCTGCAATGTATATTTCTGACATTTTTATCAAGAATAAATTACTGTAGTTGTATAAGTCTGTTTCTATGTCTTCTATTCCTTTTGGTTTACATGTCCGTTTTTATGCCAAGTACCATGCTGCTTTTGCCAGTAGTATAATTTGAAATCAGATATTGTGATGCATCCAGCATTGCTTTTTTGGATTAGGATTGCTTTGACTATTCTGGTTCTTTTATTTTTCCGTGTGAATTTTAGCTCTGTGAAAAATATCATTGGTATTTTGGTGAAAAATTCCAAATTCTCTAGCTCTGAAAAATATCATTAGTATTTTGGTGGAGGTTACATTGAATCTCCAGATTGTCCATTATAATATGATGATTTAAACAATATTAATTCTGCATATCCATGATAAGAAATATGCTTTATTCAAACTTGAAGAAAATGATTGAAAATATGGCAAGGATAGTTTTCAGTCACTGGGGAATTTTATCTTATTTGTATTTTTGCCAATATGAATTTAATTTCTTTAAATTCTTATGAATTTTTTGACTGTATATACATTTTAAATTTACCATTAAGAGTAAAATATGTTGAAAGGAATTTTAATAATTAAGAGGTGTGTGTGTGTGGTATATGGCAGCCAGACTAAGAGGTTAAAACATGATGATACTATCAGAAAAACATATAAGCTGAAAAATTATTTCCAAATAGAAGTTTGGAAGAAAAATAAGTAGAGATAAGTTAGTAATTATTTTTCAATTTAAATAAAAGCATTAAAACAGGATCAAAATTATGAAATTTATTTTTCATAAAATAAAAAGGTTGAAGTTTTCCTTCAAATAATTATGTGCATTGGAATTGAACCACATGGGGAGGCCATTTAACAGATGGTTCAAGGAAACCAAATACATCTGTCAACCATTTTTATCAAATTTAACACTATTAAAATTTCAAAGATCTGTTTTAGAATTTCATACTGAAAATGTGCAGACTTTACATACTTTAATAGTTCTTGGACCTAGTTTTCAAATTCTTCAAAGAACCATGACCTAAGAAGTAGACCTTTGGAGTGAGAGTAACTGATCTTTACTGAAGAACTACATGAGATCATCATAATCACAAATCTTTTTAATGTTTCTTTAGAAGTGTAGTCAGCCTAAAATTATCAGACAAAAAAGTACCAGACAAAAGTTCTTAACAGTTACTTTCACTGGTTTATAGGAAAGGATTGGTGTGAAGGGAATTTCTTCTCAGTATTGAACTTGATAAAAATCATGTTGTGACAATTTCATGAGCCTCTGTTCCCCCTCTATGTTCATTAGATGTTGTATAATGTAGCATTTTGGAGCAAATAGTGAATAAGAGACATGTGAACTTGAGGGCTGCAGAAAGACATAAAGACAAAAATCATATGCTCTCATTGTAAGCACTATACTTTTTGGGGCGGGGGGATTGAACCCAAAGGCACTCATCCACTGAGCCACATACCTACTCCTATTTTGTACTTTATTTAGAGACAAGGTCTCACTGAGGACTTAGAGCCTCATTATTGCTGAAGCTGGCTTTGAACTCACTATCCTCTTGCCTCCACCTCCTGAGCCACTGGGTTTACAGGCATGTGCCACCACGCCAAGCTAGCACCATACTTCTTAATGTAGAGTTAATTAAGAATCAAGATGAGGTCTGTCATATAAAAAGAGTAATTATAATGCAGTGCTGAAAGGAAACACTCTGAAATACACCAAATTCTGTGGTCTTATGAAGATCAGTGGAAAGTTATGCACCAACCTACCTGTTACTTGCATATACTTGATCTTTTCAGAACTTTGCTTAACACATAAAATATTGTATACCTCTTTTGGCTTTGGATTAGTCCCCTTTTCCTCTGTATAGTCCTTGCAAAACTTTTGTATGACTTAGATCATATGACTCCTAGAGGACTCCCTTTCATGCCTCTTTCTCCTCAGTCTCATGCTGAGAACTCACTATCTTTTCCTGTTTGTGCGTTCCCCTGGCCTGTACTGTGAAGACAAAGCATCCTTACTTACCTTTTGGTTCTCAGTATCTAGCCCAATGCAGGCACTTGTACATGTCCACAGAAGAAAGATGAAAGATGGCAAAGATGAAAACATGGTGAATACCTCCCTATCTGCACCTTTTCAGTAAAACACCATCTTAACCCTTCCAGATCACAAAGACTTTCCAACCAATAGTGGAGGAATACTCAGAACACATGACTTCTTTACAATAAACAGTTCCTTCTGTTCCAGGTATTTTTATTTAAATTCATTTACAGTTTTGGCTTTTAATTTTCACATTTTCAATAAGAAGAGAAGGAGGGAAGATATAGGTGACAATGTTAGAAGAAACCCCCCTCTAGCCCTGATTCAGTCATTTCCAGAGGCAAGACAGGAAGCATGAGACAAGAACATATTTTCTCTTATTTTCAAGTGTACAATTATGTGTTTTCATCTTTTTGTGTTAGAAGCTTCAGAAAGGCAGACACTTTTTCTCTTGCAGTATTTGGGGTCAGGGTGAAGGAAATTCAAAACCAATCAATAGCAGCATATAAGCATGAACATGTTGGAAATGGCTTTCATTTTCTGTTTCTTTACTTCATGACCCTGGGCAGAGCCAGACATTCAGTGCATTGTATTATTAGCTCTTCTGAACAGAAGTGAATTAAATTGAATTATATGCCCCACCTTGCACAAATGGCAATAGAAATAGATTTCAATATGTGTGTGTTTATGTACAAAGAGATAGATGAGAGAGAGAGAGAGAGAGAGAGAGAGAGAGAGAGAGAGAGAGAGAGAGAGAATCCTTTTTCTTTTTTAATAGCTACAGAAAGTAATCATAGATTGTATGGTCAAGGTCTTTAGTAACTCTCTAGATTTGAATATATTCCCTCTGCCCAAAGTATCATACGTACAGGTACAAATGATGAGCTTGAAGAATAATTAGGGAAAAGGGAAAAAGGAGATTGATTGATGGTCATAAAGAGACAGAGATTTTGTTTATTAGAATATTAAGCTGCTATCAGACTTTTTCATGCATTTCAAGGGTCCCATGTTAAATCAATACCCTAAGGTGAGATATCTCTCACACTCTTCTCTCATTCAGATATATTTATAGTCTCTAGAAGGTCAGTGTCTATTGCAAGATCACAGAGTCTATTGCCTGCTCTTCTACACACAAATTGTAAATGACTTTTTAGTTTTATAAAGACTGGTAAACTGTGGACCATCTAGTTATAAGATAATGCTCTTCAAGTCTTCAATCTGACAGCCTAACCATTCAAAAGGAGGGAGAAAAACAGGAACATTTTGGAAACATGGAGGAGAATTGGGGAGAGGTGAGGGACACATCTTGTATAACGTGAAAATGTTACCAGTGCTGCCTCAGTAGTGGTGCAGATCACTGGCATATTTCCCCTATAGCTAGTTTCTGTTGCAACATTTGTCTATGTGAGAGGAAGTTGCCAATCCAAATGGAAAGCCATTCTAAAATGGAAGAAAATAATATGGACAACTCTGTCAACTGGGACAGTTGACACCATTCAAGCTCAATTCATGAGTCTAAGATAATTAGCAAGAGAACATATAATAACACTTCATTTAGTTAATTGTTATAGGGAAGTTGAACAAAAATCACTATATTCTCTAAGTTGAACTGCACATGAGACACATAAGCATCCTGGATTGAAATGCTGCAATACTTTTAATTGAAGTGATTTTTTTCTTGATTATCAAATAAAGAACATCTATCATTTTTTGCCACAATTATTGAAATTTGGGTTGAAAATATGGCATTACAGAAGAAAGATTAAAAATAAAGCTATCTGCCATATCCAACACAAATTAGGTATTTGATTTTAGAAAATGTATTTTCCCACTCTGAGTCCCAGCTGTTGTGAGGACTGGCTTCAACACTAAGTAGAATGGTGGGAATGTAATAAATGCTCAATGAAAAAGTTAATCATAAAAATAAATCTACCTGATAAGCCTTTAAACAAAAGGATAAAATCAGACACTGTATTTTAGAAGAGATTGACACTAGCAATAATACTCATGAGTTTTACCCTGTCGTCAGATAACTTCCAATACAAAGAACAGACTTAAATGTAAAGTCAGGATGGTTAGAAATTCTACAAATATATCTATTTCCTGAAGCACCAAAATAGCAAAAATAATTTCACAAATATATTTGTTTCTCTATAATATGGTTCCTTTGTATGGTTCCTCCAAGGAATGTTAAACGTGAAATGTTTTTTCAAATATTTTAAATGTTATGAATTTTGGAAAGAGGGAAAAAGGGCTGAGATAAATTCCTGTGTGATGTTTTTCAAGATGAAAGTGTTATTTAATTATCTTTTGAGTGATTTTTGCCTTATGTAAGGACACAAATCAGTTCTTAATTATTTAACATTTCATCAGACCACTGAGCCCCAAATCAGAATATCTAGGAATTCTGTTTTATTTCCCATCTCCTTTAGTCTTATGTTTCTATTATAGTAACTGTTTTCCTTTCACCATGTTTGAGGTTATATTAGAGATATGTTTTCACATTCTATATGGTTTGCTATGTTTTGTGGTATAATTTCAAGGTGCATATTACTTGTTCTTTTACTTCAAATATATGGTCTAGGTTCTAATGTTTTTAAAAAGTTTCACCTATACCTTATTAATTGAAGGAATTATAATATCAAGTTAATGATGATCCCATATACTAACTGTTTGCATGTTAGCATTGTCAGCATGATGGATTTTATAAACCTCTTGCTGGTCACATGAAATTGCTTTTGAAAGCTGTCCGGCTAAATGCAGGAAATCATTCTGTTTGCCGCATGGTTTCTACATTCGCTGACTGTGCACTGGCATAGTGTCTGCTGGCATTGGCCTTCCCCCATGGGTACAATCTTTTGAGCATTGCTGCCATTTAAATTCTTAAAATGGAATGGATGGGTTCCAAGTGGCATGATTGGTACAGGCAGACAAGTTTATCAGTGAGATTGGGGTTTGTCCTCATTCTTAAAAGAACTATTACTTAAGTCTTAAGCAATCTTTATAATTGCATGAAAGCGTGAGGTCTATAGTATCCATTTTATGTCTATATTACTGCAATAAGTAGACACAGAATGCAGCCACATGCAGGTGGAATGCATAATTTAAGCTACCTAGGTAAAGCTTAGTATGATGTTGTTAGTAAAGTAAAACAAAGCCAAATATAGATTTTATTTTTATGTTCATATTTAAGCAATTTACTATTGAGGGTTTTATATGCATATTATACCTCACTATTATGTAAAACTCATCTTGACAATGTTAAAAGAAAATCTATATTGAGATGCTTTCTTTTGGCACAAGATGGCACTTTAACTTCAGAGATCCAATGTAATCTCAATGAACTTTGTCATTGCAAATGGAAAACATGCAGTAGCTCATCCTCTGAAAGCAAAAACCAGACCTAGAAACAGGCAAAGAAAAACAGAGAATAGTTTTGCAATAGAGACAGTATTGGCATTATGATACAAGTAAGGGTGAGTGGTTGTGGGAGTGTGGGGGCAATCGCTGAAATAATCTTTTGTTTAATGAATTTGAAAATTAGAAGGTAAGTTGATGTTATTTTACAGGTGAACAAAGAACACCTCTAGAAATATTTTTCATTTTAAAGCTCATGTAGTTCCTCATCAATATCATTTGCTTGAATCATGTATCTTAGACATGATTTCAAATCAAAAAATCCTCTTATTATCTTGGTATAATGCTATGTGATTAGTTACTTATAGTCTTACCACTGTTATTACTACTGCTATTGTCCTGTGTGTGTGTGTGTGTGTGTGTGTGTGTGTATGTGTGTGTGTGTGTGCATGTGTATGTGTGAACATTTTCTTTTTTTGTAAGTAAAGTGTGACTATTCTGGTCCCTAGCTGATTCCTTTGGGAGTTGACTGCTCTCATTTACATGCATTGTGATGTTTCTGTATCAGTGCACTCTATTACTGGATATCTCCATTGTCTAGTGCTATTTAGATGTCCTCTTGGGAAAAAGCATTGAGTGGTACTGAATTTAAGATGCATGAGCTTGTCAGAGTCACTCTTGCCCTTCTCACTTCTGTACTTAGCTGAAAGCATTGTTAGCTCACGGTGTTCCTTGTTCCTCCTTTTACTGAGTGATTTCAGACATAATATATACTATCTTTGGGACAAATTTGTCTTATCCCTATGCCTAGTAATAGCCATTGTTACTAAACCATTTTAAAGAATATAGTAAAACAAAAATTATTTAATCTAGCATAATTGGAAGTTTTATAAAATATATGCAGATTTTACAGATTTTACTTCATTGTTACAAAGGAGCATAAAAAATAAAATGTAGTAGAGTCACAGACTAGAATTCAGGGCATACAATAATTACAAAATACTATCTTTTATTTATGTAGTATATAAAAGTTAATTGAATATTTTCATAAATATTACACTATTACAACCATCATTTAATAAATGGAAATTTTACCTCTGTTTTCCTCGAAGGAGGTACAGAATTTCTGTCCTACCTACTTCAGAAGAGCTTTTTTCTCTTTCTTTGTTTAACTTCACATTATGGTTATTAGTCCTTAATTGCAAGAACTGATTTCACTTTTGCTAATTTAAGCAGGAGTGACTTGGGCTAGGTGATGACATTTGACAGCTCCTGGATTCTGTCACAACCAGGGAAGCTAGGCTTGATTGCTAACATTTACACTCTGAGTAAAGCCAGCAGCAGCAGCACCCACAGCACCACAGCACTGAGGTGATCACCCAGGGTGGGAACATGGAAGTAGCAATTTGAGACAGATCCCTTCTCCACCCTGCTAGCCAGGATAGGATTCTCCCACTCAGCCATTATCTCATGCTGCTCCCTCAGCATCTATGGTTCAAAGCTTAAATCACAGGATTTCATCCTACCTACAGATAAATTAGGAGAGTACACTTTTTTTTACATGGAAAAGTGGGTGCAAAATGTGGAAACTGTCACCATATAAAGAGGTGGCTCAAGAGATCTTGGGCAGATATGAATTAGAGGTGGCTAAAAAAAATTTTTTATTCTATTGTTTCAAAAAGAGAATTCAGAAATTGGTACTCAGAAATTTGGAAGTTCAGTCATTATAAAGAATACCGGACCAGAGCTGAAGTTGCTAATAAACTAATATTTAAATTTTCTTCATTGTTAAGATCACTTGGGAAATTTCATAACTAACTAAGCTTATTTCATGTATTAAAATACTAATTTTAAAATGTGAAACCTCAGTTTCATTTTAGTAGAGATATGCTCATTATGTATCCTCAAGGCTAGAAGAATTTTTGGCACCAGGGCAAAATCAGTTGGCTGTAGCACCAGCAAAAAAATAATATAAAAGAGCAAGTCTCTTCCCAAAATTTGGAAGGTGGTATATCAGAATGAAGTTTTATTTTAAAGAAATAATAATTTGATCTACTCACAATAGTATCTACTAATAATAGATTTTACAAAGAAAAAATCCCATATCCTGAAGTCTTACAAATTTCTAATTCACACACTCAGCAAGTATTTTTGCCAATTTTGGAAAATCATATATAAATCTTAAGTTGTTGCAATGTTCTGTCATGATTTCTTTTACACTATTAGTGGTCACTAATATCTTCCCCTCCCTCTGGGCTTCGTGAAATTTCTAGGGAAAGAATTCAGTTCTAGCATCCTAGCTGCAAGTGAATCTTTATTTCCAGTAGTGGTTTCTATGGATACTATAAGGAGCAGCCTGGAAGTTACTTCTTTGATAAAATCAGCCATCATGTCTTCATTAAAATTATAACATTCTATGGGTATTATTATACATAATATCTTTTGTAGGCATATTTACCTCTGGTTATTCCTCAAACACTTGGATTTCATCATTAGCAGGAACCCAACAAAACACATTTATGCAAAAAGGAAATGTTGTAATTCATGAAGTTTGGGAAGATGTGAAGTAGCTCAGAATAGATAAAAAAGAGTCTTATAGATTGGAACTAGAGTCTGAGTGCTACCAGAAATCTTTTTACTCCCCTATCTTCACTCATACTAATTTCTTACACAGCCCCTGTCTGGCTGACAGACATTGATAACTGGAAGATCCAGCTTCCTATCACTACAGTATCATCTGAGGAAAATAAAGGTGGGGAGTCTTACTCCCGGCAAGCATATTAGCAATCTCAGAGAAGACTATGGCCAAATATTTGGGTTACTTGTTAGTGAACTAATTACAAGCACCAGCAGTCTAGAATATTAGAATTTCTAGACATACATCAGATGATCATCTCTATACCCTGGGGAACCTATTGCTATGACTGACAAACACACTAGGCCACAACAAATTGAGTAAATAGTCCCAAAAGAAAGGGCTACTGTTCAAAATATTAACAGGAAGACACCACCCCAGAGTTACCTGATCTTCTGTCCTATACTTTATTCTCATTCTATGGAGTCTTCTAAGTCTTCTCTTGGACTTTTCATTTTCAATGTCTCCAGTAAATGGTTAGTTTCTCCAGCCTGGAACAATAGGCTTAATAGCGATCATGCAGATGCCAATGATTGCAAGCCTATGTCTGTCAACAGAGCAAGTAGTTTAATTTTTTTTTCATAGTTTGTTGGGGAATAGTTTACAAAGGGAGAGAGAAGCCACGAGAGTGAAAATAACAGAATACCCAGTAAATGAAAGAATATCAGAAGTGAGGAGAATTACTTCTGTTACTTTCTTCTGTTTCTTTAATACCTAAGTACCTATAAATTTAAGGTCAAATCAAGAATAATAGTTTTATCATTCTTTTTCCCACAAACAACACAAGATTATGACAGACCTCCTTCTTTATGCTCTCAGAGCACAATTTCAATGATAATATCCAAAGATGGAGAAAAGTAAGTTCATAGGACTTGTGATGTGTAGCTGCTTACTCCTCCCTAACTACATGCAGTTGATCTAATGAAACGTTGCATAATATTAAGGCCCCAAATGAAGTTTAAAACTAGATAAAACATTGACTCCTTCTCCTTGACTAGTAGTAGGGTGAAGACTGCTCATGGATGTGCCAAGCAGGCTTCATGTCCTCTAACGAAGAAATGGTGGGATGGTGTAAAATTTCCTTTTGTTAAAAAATGTATTAGTGGTTACTTTATTACTAGATATTTTCATGTTTTAATAACATGAAAGGTTTAATAATATTAAAGAGTTAATAACAGGGAGCAGGTTAATGAACACTGTTATAATTAGGACCATCTCTCTTGCGTGTGCATTAATGTTTTGTACATAATATATACAAGCCCACTACCTGGGAATTACGGAATCATGTGTATACCTGTTAGTATGTTGTTTTTGTCCATTAGAGGCTATAACCTTGATAAAAGCAGATGCTATTTATTTGATTCATAGACATTTGATTCAACTGTATGAAATTATCAATACTTGATTATTTCTTAATATATGAAACCAGAAATTTTCATGTGGCTCCAGTGGGTGTTTTTAAACTTTATTTATTGATTAAGAATATTTTTATTTTTATTTTTTATTTTTTTTATATTTTATTTTTTTCTCAAAAGTTGCATTTTAATACATGTTATCAAACATAACAGAAAAAAACAAATTTTCAGAAGCTGTACACACTATTCACTGAAAACATTTGTTGAGGCAAATAGAAAAAAAATTGTTACAATCATAATTTTTCTAACTTTGCACAAAATTATAAGCAGATTACATTCTTTATATTAAAAATCTTTATATGTACTTTCAATGAACAGTATATATATATATATTTATATATATTTTTTATTAGTAAAAATGGTTGATAAAAAATATATATAAATATATAAGAATATTTTTAAGTGTTTTTGAAGTATAGGGAGATATTTTGATTCAGGTACATACTGGATAATTTAGTGACTTTTATACTATAAGTTGCCACTCATTAGTTAATACAGAAACCATTTCAATAAATTGGAATTTATGCTTTAAAAATGAAACAGACTAGAGAATGGAAAATATCAAAGGGCTTATGTTGTAAAAATAAATATTGCTTTGTGGAACTTCTTTAAGTAGCAGGTGCATATATTCTGTCAGTTAAGATATTGATTTGGATGCTTTAACAGAGAACAAATAGTGGTGTCTTAGACGTGATAGGTCTCTCTCCCTTTCATGCAAGTCTGAGCTTGGTTATCCAAAGGTGAAGGTAGCTCTGTTCCCCATAGCATACATCCAGGTCCTTATATTTGGTTGCTCTTTCACCTTCTTGGTGTTGTCCTTGTTCACTTGGTTGAAGCTGACTCATAGTCACCATGTCTTCCTTCCATTGCAGAGGTTTAAGTGCATGATCAAGTGGGCCCACTGATTTTAGGGTTCTGGGGCCAGTATCAGATGGTGATAATGGGAAATGTATGGCAGAGCATAGGAGCTCACCTCATAGCCAGGGAACAAAAAGAAAGAAAGCTTTTTTGAACTAATCCTACACTAGCTGTTAAAGGAAAACCACAAAACTGTGGGGATATCCTAAGAGCAGAGTGACTATTTAAGATGAATAGAAAACATGTCCACCTATTCATCAAAGGTCTATTTGGTTTCAGTGTTCATGTTAAACTGTAGATTACAGGCATTCTCAAATTGTCAAAGGGTTAAAGCCCCTGGATTTCACCTCTAGAATTGTGCAATTTTTTTTTTTTTTGAGTGAGGGTAGCTAAAATACCCTTCTCCTACACATTTACTAGACATATAACCTTATCAGCTGGCTGATTAATAAGCTATTTAGGCAGATGTCTGAGACACAGGATATTCCAAAGCATCAGTGTAAAGTGATTGGTTAGTATTTTACAAATGTTGTTTGGATTATAATTCACCTAAGATAAATCATCATTTCTGTTCATAATGAGAAATTCATACATAATGCAGGCAATAAATAATGAAACATAACTTAGGGTACATAATGTCAGTGCTCATTTCAGTCCATGTCAACTTGACATATAATTTTAAAAAAAAATTTCTAACACTCTTGTCATCCTTGTGTATATACCATTGTCTTTCACATTACTACTAGTCGGGTGAAGGAATCAATGTTTTATCTAGTTTTAAACTTCACTATCTCATGACACACATTTAAAATTTGTTTTTATTGAGGAAACATATATATATATATACATATATATATATATAAAAATTGTATTCAAAGTTCATATTGAAAAATAACATTTCTCTTAGGAACTTGAGAACAAATCATTGTTCCTTGTTCTCCACTGAATAACCTCATAGTAAGTTTTTACTAATATTCATTATATTCATGAGCTCATGTGTTTTTTAATCAACAATATAACCGGCCACTTGCCAGAGTCAACTATTGTGAGGTTCTTGGTCTTTTCTTGTAGTTTTTGGAAACTTATTATAGACTTAATATCTAAGGTCTTTACTAGGGGTTGGTCATATAGGAACTTTTGGCTCTCATATGTCAAAATTCCAGACTCTCAGAATGAAAGTGTGAGTTTGTCACATTTTTGTGCAGTGATACACCCTTATCAACCAAAGAAACTTTTTATCAGTTTAGGTGATTACCAGTGAAGTTCCTAGGTGCAAGCCAAGGACCGACTTTGGAGCAGCACCTTTTCATGTTAGCAGCCCAGTCCTACATGTACTCCCTTTTCTTCATACAGATCCTAGCTATTCCTCCCCTTACTACCCCTTTAACTGGCTTCCTCTTATGTATGTATCTATGTGTATGTCATGAATTATTATTTTTATTATTACCATCATGAACTTGTTTTTTTTTTTTTTTTTTTTTGGTATCAGGGATTGAACTCAGGGAACATGACCACTGATCCATATCCCCAGCCCTTTTTCATATTTTTTAGAGACAGGGTCTTACTAAGTTGCTTAGGGCCTTGCTAAGTTGCTGAGGCTGGTTTTGAACTCAAGCTTCTCCTGCCTCAGTCTTCTGAGGCACTGGGATACAGTCCATTCCCCATCATGCCTGGCTCACCATGAACCTTTTTATTCGTCTCAAATATCTCTGGGGTACAGCGTATACTTTTGGACGATGAAAAATATTCTGCAATTAATTGTGAAGGCTGGACAACTTTGTAACTATACCAAAAATTATTGTGCTACACTTTAAATGGGCAAATTCTAAGGCATGTGAATAATATCTTTTTAAAAATGTACTCCTTTTCCCTCAGATCTATTTGAAAATTTCCTTGTTTGTTCAGATATTTTTTGTTTTAACAGTGTGTGTCTTATAACAATACTATTATATTAGACTTCCCTTAACTTCAGACTAAATGAAGTTTTCCAGTCTATAATGTTTTATGGAAAAGAGCATTCATGAAGCCTTCACACTGGTAACACCTTATTTTTGAGTTTTATATTTTACACAGAAAGTTTATGAACAATATTATTTAATTTTACCTCCCATAACAACTTTCTGTTCATTAGGCAATTGAAGGATAAAAAAACATGATAGTTTTATTTATTAATGTAAAAGTTTGTTGAAAGACATGACTATAAGTTTGTCATTTAGAGAGGACTTCAAAGTCAGATGCCAGGACAGGTCTCAAGTTTCAGACAAAATTTGTGAGACTTGCTTTGAAAAAGATTGTATTTTTCCCAGGTGGATATAAAGAACAAGTTATCCTGGCTGATGAAAGTGACATAATGTGTTCTGTCATTTATTATTAATTGCTGTACAAAAGCTATCTCAAAACTTTGTTGCTTAAAATAACAACCATTTTATATTATCTTGTGTATTTCATGGGCTAGGAATTTGAGAGAAGCTTGAATGGGTGATATTTCTTCATGTGGCAGGACAGAGGTAATTTTGTGCTATTCAAATGACAGCAGGGCTCAGATAGAAAGTTGCTGTCAGTTTCATTCCAATGCTTGGCATCTTGTTGGGCAGAATAAAGATGGCTCTGAAGACCTCTCCATCAGGGTAGTCTACCATGGTGTCTCAGTGCTCCAAAAGACCAAAGCAATAACTGTCAGTTTTCTCAAACACTGGGCCAATGCCTTCACATAATGCCTTCACATTATTTTGCTTGTACTCTAGTATTTGAGGCAGTCACTAATCAGTCTAGACTTAAATAAAAAGGACAACTACCACCTCTTAATATAAAGTGATGAAGAATGGGGATAATCTTAGATCCATGGCAATTATCCTCAGATGATTTTGTGGCTTCATTTATGATTTCCACAGGATAGAATCTTGATACTTGTTCTAGTTCTTCAGACATTCAAAAGTAGTCTGAGACTGGACACCCTAGGACTTCTCTGGTAAAGACTGGTGAAAACAATATAAATGGCTAGGATATCTCCCTGGACAATTGCTAATATGTTTTACAGACCACCCATTGCTTTTCTTCATTGTTGCATACAAAAAGTTTTATGACAAACTTTCAGTGAAAATTTAGTACAAACATTTCAGTGCCTTTTTTTCTATATTTGAGTTAAAAATAAAAGGTTCATCAGGTAAAAATTACTGTATCAAGGTGCTGTTCTCCAGGTGCTGTTCTCCCCTTAGCAAGTGAGGAGCTAATTTCTTAGGAGCCCCAGAATAGATGAAGCAAAGAAAGAGTATACTTTAAATTTGTGAAGAAGGCAAAGTATAAAGACTTAGAATCCAGGAAAGTATAAATAACTGATGAAGAAAGAGCAGGACTTAAGTTTTATGGTTTTAAGTATAGGAAATATTTCTGAAAGAACATCATTAGAAAGGAAGACAAATGTCATTTACTTAAACTTTCAACTGAGACATTCTCTGGCTGTAGTTGAAGATAAAACACTATCATTTATTTTAAACATTTAAATGCACCAACTTTCACATTAGATAAATGGGAACATGACCTTCAATTCTGCCTTACTTTAGGATTTTTGAAAGCTTTGACATCAGTTATATTGTTAAATTGTTGATTATAAAGTATACTAAAAATATTTTCCAATATTGACTTGTGTAATTTGTTGGTACTTACTGAAACATTTACTATATGCAAAGGCCTTGGAAAATTACATTGAAACTCAGAATTAAGAATGACAGTCAGTCATATAACTATTATCTTTTCCTTCTTTCTTTTTAGTTTTGGAATAGAATTAGACTTTAAAAAAAAAAAATCTTATGACCTTCCACAGGAAGTTTCCTGTTCATTTGATAGACCTAGACTTCATGACCCATACCTGGGACTAAAATATGCACTTGCCTAAGGTGCCAGAAATACCGTCATGCAGTGTTTGTTGGCTTTTAAAAATAAACATTGTCATGTCCGAACAAGTGGAAAATATAGCTACCCCTGCTGTACTTCCAGCTCCCTTCTCTGTTTGCTGTCCAGAAGCTCTGCCTGAGGTTGAAACAGTGAATGGTTCTCAGATACGTCTAAATGCATTCCTTGCTGTGAAGCAGGATGGAAACTGGATGCTTCTCATGGTCTGAATTTCCTTGTGATATTATTAACTTTTTCAACTTTTTCTCCCAAAGGCCATGATAGAAAGTAAACAAAGAAATAAAGCACATCTTTTGGTATACAGCATGTTGCAGACTTTAGTTTCCACATCTTACACTACGAGTTTTAAAGAATCTTCTTAGACAATACAGTCTTGTTCTGAAAAGTTTTCCTTTATGTATCATCTGAATTTTATTCACTCAGATTCTACTGCAGTATTCTACTTCATGCTCCATGTACCACTCTTAACAATATTTTTATATCTACTCTGTTCCAAATTCTTAGAGGCCACTGAATTATTATTTCATATTAGCTTTTGGTAGTTGGTTATCTGGAAAGCAGAGATGCAAAGATAATGTTTTCCAAGGAACCTTACAGTGCATTTAAAAACAATTTCTGTGCTAAAATTATGGACACTTTCAGAGATAATTCAAAAGTCCCTTCATCACAAGGATCATATATATATATATATTAGGGTTATGATAAAAATAATGGGTTAGGGGTTGAAAATGTTAAAATCTCCATATTTGTGTAAAATCTAACAGCAATGTCACTCAGAGATGGATATTTCATGCTACAAAAGAAATGGCTGAAGTTATAAAATATTTGAGGATTCTATAAGATGCCTAGTCTGATTTTCATGATTTCTCCCTTACCCTGAAATAGTATTTGGAACTAATTGTAAATTCTGAGAGTGCATTAGTATCAATTGCAATGTTCTAACACTACTGTATTAACACAATGTTGGGGATATAGGAAGATAAAGAAATGGGAAAGAAAGCAAGTTTTCATGGATGAAGTACTGCAGGATAGAAACAACACTGTCTTCTGAACTCACTGTGTATGTTCTTCTGAATTACCCACATCTATAGGAGCCAAGTGTCAGGAAGCATCATGAAGCTCCAGTTCAATTTCAAGCATGTATCAACATAAAATAAATATCTAATTAGGAAACCAGTCATGAGTGTAACCTTATGAGGTCTGGACAGTTACAAGACTCCTTATCAAATGTAGTTATATTATTTATTGAAGAAATTAATTTGTTATGAAGCAAGAAAGACTGTGTACAAGCTGCAGTTTCCCAGAGACAGAATCCAGCCAAGGTAACAGCATCTATCTGAATTCCCAAAATATAAAATTGAAAAACTTGTAGACAGTCAAAAGGTACAAGAATAAGGAGTCAATAATTTTTCAAATTCTTCATATATTTATTTCTCTAGGTACTATTCTAACTAAGCACTAGAGATAAAGTAGTAAAGAAAATAAAACTGATTCCTACCCATTTAATCTTATAGTCTCATGGGAGACATAGTCACAGAAAATATATATAGATTACAACTTTAAAACAGAATATGAAACAAAAATATTAAAAGTTATTTGAAACTGTGAAAGAAAGAAGTATGTTTCTTTTTTTATTCTACTTAACCAAGGTAAACCAGGGAATACTGCTAATGCCAAGAAATATAATGGATTCATTGCTTCTCAGGTGACAAGTCTAATACTTCCACTGTCAAAGCCTCTGTCTAAGCCTCATTTGCAAAATAATTGTGCTACCAAACCAGATTTGCTGGATGCTTAAGAGCTAACCATGAAATCACTGCATGTATCCATGATGGATTTAAGACTGAAAAGTTCATCATTGATAATCACAAAGAAAATCTGAATTTCTCATGGAGAACATTGTCCCAAGGTATAAACTATGACTGCAGTGGAGAATGCTTCTTTCAGAGGGCTTTGTTATTCCTCCACCCTAGCCACCAAACTACTCCTTTTTTTTCCTCCCCCTAGTACTAGAGATTTAACCCAGGGAGGATCTACCACTGAGCTACATACCTTATTTTATTAGTTATTTTGTGACAGGGTCTCACTAAGTTTTTGAGGTCCTCACTAGGTTGCTGAGGCTGGCCTTGACTTTGTGATCTTCCTGCCTCACCCTGCCATGTTGCCTGGATTAGAGATGTGTGCCACTGCACCCAGTTTTTGTTTCTTTTTATTCTATCAACAATACTCACTTACAAGTCTGTTTGTCTTCTATACTCTTTTACCATTGTCAATGATAAATAACTTACTAATGATTCTTGTGCATTTAGAAAATATTCAATTTTTTCTGTTAAAATATCGTGCTAAAATTATGGCCTCTTTCAAAAGTTAATTTCTAAGAATTTTAGTATCAACAAAGATGTTAAACTGTTTAAATAGTTATATCACTTTCTTAAGTTAATACTAATACTGTTTGGGTTAGCAGAGTGGCTTCGTGAATGCCCTGCTCCTCTATTTAAAATGATAAGGCAATAAGTTTTAAGTACTCTGTTAAGTAATTAGCACATAGGTTAAAATCTTAAATAAAATAATATCAAAATATGTATATTTCTCCCCTGAATATATGAAGTCTCAAAGTCTCCATTATTACAACCATGTTTTTCTTTTATCCTTCCTTTCAGTGTGTGCAATTAACATTTCCAGCTGAATTGGAAATAGGAAGTTGTCATGGCTAAATTGCTTCTTCTTAAGTCACCTTTTGTTATGGTTTGGATGTGAGTGTCTCCCAGAAGCTCATGTGTGAAACAATGCAGGATAGTTCAGAGGAGAAATGATTGGGTTGTTAATCCTTCCCTGAGAAGGATTAACTGAGTGATAACTGAAATGGTAGGGTGTGGCTGGAGGACGTGGGAATTAGGGCTTGGCTTTGGTGTATGTATCTGTATCTAGACAGTGGAGTCTCTCTCTCTGCTTCTTGATCACCATGGTGTGAGCTGCTTCCCTCTGCCACATATTGTGCCATGATGTTCAGCCTCATCTCAAGCCCCGAGAAATGGAGCCAGCCTTCTATGGACTAAGACCTCTGAAACCTTTAAGCCTTCAAATAAACTTTTCCTCTTCTATAATTGTTCTGATTAGATCCTTTAGTCATAGCAGCAAAAAAGCTGACTAAAACACCTTCCACTATAGTGTGTATGGTAAAATCCTCGGTGTGCCAAATCATCACCAGGAACAAGAACCACTTTTTTATGTTTTTCATTCATTCTCTTTCAGAGTCTTGTTTTGATTAATCTTAAGGTGCATGGAACATTGGTTTCAAAGCTGTTTCAAGTATCTTCTAAATCACTGGGGCATATCAGTAAAGTGTACAATTTCAACCTTTCTTAAAATGTAACATCCTGATTTTAGAGGTCCCAATAGTTCTGTAGCATAACTGCTGTATATGTGAGGTTCAGACATCTCTAAAATCTGCAAATAAACATGGTTAGACTAAGTCATGAAAACCATCTAAAGTAAGCATTTTGGGTCTCATTCCCAAACTATATTTACTGTGCTTCAAATCTTAACTACTAAAATATACATCATGAAAAATGCTATTATCTTAATATTTAATGAGAATGATTCTTTTTCAATTATTCAATTGTTTCCTATTGTAATCCATTTTAACCTCCTTGCTCCCAGCTCTGTGTGCCATGTACTTCACTTTGCTAAACTGTATCAGTCTTGGCTCTACTTTTCTCCCTCTAACGTCATTAGCCAGGTGACTTTGGGCAATTACGTTAACCTCCCTGGACCTCAATTGAAAGAAGGAAGGAGTTAGACTTTAAGTCATCTGAATTCTAATCTAATACTAATGTTCTATAATGAATGGCAGCCTTTTAGTTCATGGAAAAACCCTCTCAATGTCTGATCCTAATAATTACTTTACTAAAGTTTATTTGAACAAAATTATCACAGCTTGACTGCATGGTTACTTTCACTATAGTATTTTAAGTATAGTTTCATAATATTTCCGGAAGTTATAAATTAGGGAATTCAGTAAACTGCATTAGCTCATTAAATAAGGTAATTGTTCAATATTCTGAATAGAGGAATTGTATATTTCTCCAATGCAAATGATTGACATGCTAATATGAAACTAATTCCTTAACATGAACCATGGAAGTTATAGGAGAGTCCACTCATTCACTCTGTGCTACAGAGAGTGAACATTTGAGCAATATAGTAAAGAGATAAATGAGAATTAAAATACTGTGGGTGCTTCATTGCTCATAAAACTGTTTTAAAAAACTTGCTTGGGCCTAAATCTGAAGCTTTATGCATTTCTTAAAAGGTGAACATTAGGACTTGCCAATAAGGAAAGGTTGGGTTCTTAGAGTTTAACTAGCCAGATACCAGAAAAATGACTTGCAGTGATGTGTCCTACATTGGAGAAAAAACTTTCTCAATGAGTCAAGAGTGGCACAGAGAGAGAGAGGCAGCAAAGCAACAATGTTACAAATGTAGACATAATAGCTCTGAGAATGCAATGTGTTTTATTATAGTTAATATTAAGAAGGTATAAGAAAGATCTGGTTGGTGCTGAATGTTTACTCCCCCTCTCTCTTGCCTTTGTGTACTTACCCAAGCATGTCTTATAGGCACAAGAAAAATACATATTGATGTCTACTTTTCAGTTGCCAATTCAGTCACAACTGTACACCTAAATGCCCCCTATCTCTGTACAGAGAAAACAAAAATTTCACCATAAAATTCCCTCAAGGAATTTTGTGACTTTAGATTGCATAAGTTATTGATGTAAAGAGAGCTATACTAAAGGAGAGAGTGCTTTACTTTGTTTGGGGCATTGTTTATGTAAAATGTAGGAAATAATTTATTTTGCAGTAAATTTTCATGTGGGATTTTGGATATCAAAACTCTAATTCAAACTGTATTTGTCTTCTGAAAAGCATCATTGTGGAATAGGTGGATCCTCCTTGATCACCATAACACCTTTATCAAAGGCCTCTTTGGATGTGCCCCTACCTTTTACATCATTTACCCGACTCCAGCAAACAGGTTAGCTGGAAGGCATAAGACCTCTGACCAGGGTTGTGAATAGATCAATCTGAGCTAAGCATAGACTGACACAGAGTCTCAGTGATTTAACTGCTTGTTGTGCAGTTTGCTGAACAAGCCTAGTATTATAAGTTCTGTCAGGTTCCTTTGGAAAGTACAGTAGTTGCCTGAAGCCGTACAGCTGACTAGAAGGAGAGGCCAACATTGCTCACCGGGTGAACAGGCCCCCCTTTACCAAACTGAAGCTGGGGAACCATTGCAAGCTGAAGCCATGCTTTCAGGAAATCTCTTTACTACTCAGATATTGACTTTATAGAACAGTCAAGATAAAATGAATTGAAATTCAATTATATTTCTCAATGAACGATGTTGCAGCACTCTTGCCTTCGCAAATTGTCCCATGAAATATGTTTTTAAAAGAAGGATGGTTTTGTTTATTTAAAAACTTTTTTCTAGATTTTATATATTTTAATATATGTATATATAAATATATGTATATATTTTATTTATATATTTAATTAGATATATATTAAACATTTAATGAACTACTCTGAAATTCTGGATTAAATTAAGTAATATAGTAATCTAATATTAGTTTATTGCTATTATGCCTTAGTAGAATTTAGAAAGAATATTGACTAAGTAGTGTAACCATTAGGAGAGTCCATTAGGAGCAATAACAACAGGTACAAAGAGAAGAAAGAAAAAAAAAGAAAGGAAAATAACCATATTTATATTAGACAGAATTTTGTCTGGTTTCAGTCCTTGCTTTTTTCCTTTGAAAAATGTCTTAATTTGCATCATCTTAATAATAATTAAGAATGCCTGAAATAAATAAATATAACAAGATGAAGGTAACATTTTATTTAAATACCAAGGAGGGCATTTGGAACAGTCTATATTTTAAACAATAAGATTGCATTTTAGGGAATAGCTTGGAAGAGTGGATCACTCTTGCCTGAAAAGGTTGAGACTCCACTTTAACTGAAAGGACCATTAAATTCCTGTTTTCTTGCCCTCAGTGCTCATTATTGCTGCTCAGGTTATATTTTAATATTGTGAACTTTCAGAAGTTTCACTTGTATGAAAAAGAAAATTGAAAACTAATTAAGTCTTTTTCTGAATATACTTTTCTTTCTATTACAGAATAGAAACAAGCTACAGTGTATCATTTCTTATTTAGCAAATACTAAAAATATGCTGGATATGTTAATAGTTGATAGAAAAAAATAATTTGACAAGAAGATACATACTTTTTTATTATTTTTCCTTGTAGAGAAAAAAGTTACCTTTTCACAAAAATTGTTATACTCAGGAAAAAAAAAAACTATTGATAACTTAAGGCCCTATTATGAGTTAACATAAAATATATATCTAAGTGCATATTTCATTGGATATGAAACATAGAATCACAAAATGAGGCCTGGGATTGTAGCTCAGTGGTAGAGCACTTGCCTAGCACCTGTTAGACCTGGGTTTGGTCCTCAGTACCACATAAACAGAAATAAATAAAGGTACTGTGTCCATCTACAACTAAAAATATTTTTAAAAAGAATCACAAAATGAGATGAAATATCTGATATCTATCCATAATTTTATCTAAGTATCATGTTTATTATTAAACTTCCAGGAGGGAAGATTTGTTATTCAACAAATGCAGGTGTTTGAATATTACTTCTAAGGAGGTTTCTCCTAATATTTATGCTAAATATTTCAGCTGGGTAGTAGAATATTGAAAGAGTAAAATTTCTAATGTAATATATTTAGTATATTAGAATCCAGATATTATTACCGCAGGTAGGTAACTACATGATTTTTTTAATACAAAATAATTAAGGCAGTGTAAAGGGAAATGAATCTTATCAATACCAATTGGAATCAATGGGAGAAGAAGAGCAGAGGACTGGCTTCTGAAAAGCACAATTTTGTTGACACTTCCCTAGAAACAATAAAATAACATCAGGATAATTTCCAGGAAGGGCTGCATGGGGATAGTTCAGGTTGACTAAAATAGCACATCATTCCCTATATTGCAATACAAAAATTTGATCTGGAAAATGTGCAGCACAGAGATGTATCCACGACCAGGAAAGATGACCTAAGGGAAGCAATGGATGGAGATCTGAGTGTTTAAAGGGGAAGCATAGAAAGAAGGTTTTGCTTTGCTGATGTTGTTATTTAATAAATATGAAATCTGAGCATTTGTATTTTGAGTTCTCTGGGTGGAAGATTCAAGCCTTTCCACAAGCCCAGAAGCAACTCAGTGCAAATGAATCATTGGCAACACGTTCATATGGCTTTGGTTCCTCTACAAGCTGATGTCAATGCACACCCAGGTTCCTTTGCTGAAAACAGGAAGTTTTCATATCCTTAACAAAGTTCATGAGTTCAATTGATGATTGTGACAGCTTAGATCTACAGCTGACTCACTCAATCCCTTATAGAAAGGGATAGATCAGATCATCAGATACAACACTTCAAATGACATAATCTCAGTGCAATATTATTGCAGAATACATTTTACTAGGCCCAGGAAGACCACTACCACAAAATGCATAATCAGGCTTGTTTGGAACAGAGACTCACTTAGGATCCCAGAGATTCAGGTAAGTTGCAAAAGAGGTGTTTTCTTTTTTTCATAAAAACTAAATATTAGGGCTGGGATTGTGGCTCAGCGGTAGAACGCTTGCCTCGCATGCGTGAGGCCCTGGGTTCGATCCTCAGCACCACATACAGAGCAATAAAATAAAGACATTGTGTCCATCTACAAAAAAATTTAAAAAAAAAAAAAAAAAAAAAAAAAAAACAAAAAAACTAAATATTAGGGCTGGATTTGTGGCTCAGTGGTAGAGTGCTTGCCTAGTATGTGTGAGGCACTGGGTTCAATTCTCAGCACCACATAGAAATAAATAAACAAAAATAAAGGTTCATCTACAACTAAAAAATATGTATTAAAAAAAAGAACTAAATATTATGTTTAGTATCAAAAATCTTGTAAAGAACTTAAACCCAGAGTCATTTTTACCATCTGGCTATTTGCTAGCAAGCCTGAGGTACAGTGTTAGGCTGTTGGCCCAATGGCACATTTCTTTCCCAGAGGTGATGCGATATTCAGGAACATCCTAAGCTCACCTGATATGCAGTATCCACCTGTCATCTTTTTAAGTATGAAATGGTTTATCACATATTTGAGAGACGCCAGGCTTGCCCTCATGAGCACACAGCACCTCTTCTTCATTTGTTTAATGACTTGTTTATGGGAAGGGAGACATTGATGTTCATCAGCTAAGACTCATTAATGGAATTGTTGCATGAACTCCGTTTCCACCATACAATATTGTTCGTAAAGCTTCTGCATAGAGGGATGACAATAGTATGTTCCTTATTTTCATGGTCACTTCTGGGATGCTTCTTGTTAAAAGTACTACCGCATCAAAGTTTTGTTAGTTGTGGTTGTAGACCAATTAAAACAGGGTACATCTGGCTCCCTCAAATCCAGTAGATGCCAGATCTCCTTCATTAAGTCATGATTCATGTTTTGGTGGTGTTTACTGTGGCATTAGAGAACACTGGTGTAGTTTGCCACTGGGAGAACAAGAACGTCCTGGTGGTCTATGATAAAATGAGATCTGGGATGGCAGAGTCAACACTTTGTGAGTTTTCCCATGATGCCCAAAGCTTTATAGAACCTAAGGAAGTCATTATGCATCCAGGTCCTGTTGCAATTGGTACAAGTGTCAGCTAATAATTTTTTTTTATGGAGTCTCCTAGTTTCTTGGTGTTCTATCTTGGCCCAGTCTTGAATTTACTGTTTACATTTGATATTTCAGCCTGTTGAACCTGACCAATTTTGTTGGTGGTTTTCTTTTTAGGTAATTGAGCTACTTAAAGATGAGTATTTTTAAATGCTTTTCAGGAAGTTTGAAAATATCCACTTCTTTAGGGTTGGTACTGATATTTTATTGTGTTCTTTTCATGCTGTCATATTTCCTCAACTGTATGTTGTCCTGTGAACTTGAATCTGTGCCTCAAGTTTGAGGAGGAAAGAAATTCTTTCAGTCTTTACAGACAAATCCATCAACACTCAGCTCATCCAGGTTTTCAGGGTAGGTCAGTTGTGGTGTCCAAGCAGAGTCTTGGTGCTAGAATTTTGGGTCAGGCTGGCTTAGTGCATAGGCCTTCAGGGGAAGGCCTTGAGCTTAGGGCATGAGAAAGGAGTTTTATGGATAATATGAAACTGTTTTCCTACTTTCTTCAATGTGTCTTTTCTTATTTCTGTGTTATAAACTCCCATCTGGATTTTTTACAATTGTACAGATATTTTTGTATAAGGATGGTTATTCAAATTGATTTTTCTGTGAGAGGATGAGCACTAGAAACTACTATCTACCCCCCTGCTGATTTCACCCCCTTTCAAATAATATATTAAAGATATTTAATTACATTACATTACAAATATATTGCATTATAATGACTAGTTCTTAACAATAGTCAACAGGCAATAATCCATGGGCTGTTCTTTCCATTTAAACATAGAAGCTCTTAAGAGAGTTGCCTTTTAAAATATTATAATTCATCAGGTCACCATTTACAAATTAGTTAGACATGTGGCAGTATGTGAGAAGCCAGTGCTAATTATATCATACTGATTAAATATACAAGACTTTTAGTTCTAATGAACATTAATTTTATTCTAAAATAGAAGATGATGGAAACAGAACAATTTTTATGTGTTTATAACAGTAGCAAAATGCTTCAGCATTGCTCATTAAATGCTTGAGCCTACTTAATGCTCTTCTTTCAATTGCAGTTTACAATATTAAAGTGAAAATGATTTTAGAAAATATAAATCACATGTAGATTTATATTCCTGATTCTAAATTAATGAACTTTAGATAATACTGGAACTATCCTCATGTCATTGAAAATAAGTCTGATTATTTTCTATTTTAACAACAAAATAAGTATAAACTACTTATTGGAAAACGCAAAATGTCATTTGCAATTAAATTAAATTTTGAGAAGAATTGATTTATACTATAATAGATAACTCATGGGAAATTTAATATTGTCATAAATAGTGACATGAGACATATCTTTGTTTGCTGACAGCTACGCAGAAAGCTCAGCTTCAGCTAGGAAAAAGAAATTTATTTTCTCCAAAGAAGTCAGGAAAATTACATCCCAGCCTTAAACATAATTTTTTCTTTATCTAATAATATTGTAATACAATTGAAGGGCATAGAGTGTATACACACACCATTATGCCCATCAATCAGAACAACTGCTCTTTTCCTAACTTGAACTCCAAGAATGTCCAGGTTTCATAATATTCAATTATAATAGCTTAAAGTTACTGACTGTAGCCATGTTTGCTTTTACAAAGCATTTTTGAGTGAAATGTGACAGTAATATTTGATATAAAGATTAAATACAACTTGGTTAATAAAAATCTAAATTGACCCATCCAGATGTAGTGACAAATGCCTCTAATCTCTGTAACTTTGGAAACTGAGGTAGGGGAATTGTAAGTTCAAGGCCATCCTTGAAAACTTAGTGAGACCCTGTTCTAAAATAAAAAAATAAAAAAGGCTGGGGATGTAGCTTGGGGATAGAGCACCCCTGGGTTCAATCCATAGTACTATAAGGAAGAAAAGTCTAAAACAAAAATAATAAATATGAATATTTCTTTTATCTAGATCCTTTCTTCCTTCCCTCGTGAAATCTCACTTATCCTTGTATTAAAGTAGATCTAGAGGTGTATATGTATACCTCCATATATTTTATAAGGAAGTAAATGAAAATATGACCAATACAGGAAAATTTTGGTCTCTTAGAAAACTGAATGCTGATAATAGTATCAACTTAGAAAATGGTAAGGACAACCAAATAGGAAGATTTTTAAAATTTTACACTTAGAATCTAGTGGTCTCAAAGTAAAAGAAAACGTGAAGAACAAAGATAATGGTAGAAAATAAGAACAATGTTCCTGATGAATAACTTAGCCAGCAAGGAATTGATTACAATTCATTGTAAGGTGAAATCTGATCCTTGGGACCATTCTAATCTAATAAATGGAAGACAAAAAATATATCTAATTCATATATTCTTTTCTTTTCAGGTTTTTTATTTAAATGTCTAATTAAAGAGTATATAATAAAATAATAATTTGCAGATGTGTGGAAAGGAGTAATAGAATCAACAAGGAAAGTAACAGTCTCAGGGACTAGCAACTTCGTTGAACTTTTAGTAAAACTAGGGCTAATGGACAAAAGGAAGAAAGAATGATTTGGAGTGTGATGAGAGGAGTGTTAGGTCAGTTCAGGGTTCAGGGTGTCCACTTAGGGGCGGGCAGCCAGACGCTGACCTCAGCAGTAGAGGTGCCTCCTGTCAATCAGCGGGCTTTTCCTGACTTATCTAGGAAGGACTCTGACCTTCTCTTCCTGCCCTAAACACTTCCCTTCCTGACTGGGCCTTTTAAAATTCTCTGTACCCCGGAACACATGCACCATTCTCCCGGACACACTCTGATGGTCGGGAGAGTTCAGTCCGAGAGCATGTATTTCCAATAAAGCCTTGCCCAGCGGTTTTAATTTGCCTCCTTTTGGTCATCTGGCTTTACAAGGAGAAGTATTCACGAAGACCAAGTCTTAGAACAGAGCCACTAACAAAACTGTGGCTATAGATCAATAGTAGAATACTTGCCATAATGCATGGTGCCCTGGGTCTGTTATTTGATTATCCTAAGGTTTAAGAGTAAAGCAGACATAACCATTAGGAATTCATACACATACCTGTACACAAGCACATGCACATACATAAACATGCACATACAAAACATTTAATAATGTATTTAAGCAGGAAAAATGGGAAAAGTAGTTTTAAGTATTTTTGCTATTAGAAGAAAATTAAGTCTTAAATATCCTCTATTCTAATAATTTTATTGGGAAATCAGTGCTACTATGAAGGAAGTGGCAGACTCCATGTAAGAAATGACCAATGTCTAGGACAGTACTTGCAACTTCATCCACTTTCATTAATAATAAATTAAGAATAATTTTTTTCTCTGTTTTCTAAAAAGTAAATTGAAGAATAATATGATTGTTTTAGTCAGCTTTTTTGCTGCTGTGATTAAAAGACTTGACAAGAATAACTAGAGAAGGAAATAGTTATATGGGGGCTCATGGTTTCAGAGGTTCATAGATAGCCAACTCCATTCTTCAGGGCTCAAGGTGAGGCAGAACATCATTGTGGAAGAGTATGGCAGAGGGAAGCAGGTCACATGATGATCAGAGAGCAGAGAGAGAGTCCCCTGGCCACACACAAAATATATAACCAAAAGGTGTGCTCCCAATGACCCACCTCCTCTAGCCACACCCTGCCTGCCTTCAGTTACCATTTAGTTAATCCCATCAGTAGGTTAATCCACTGATTGAGTAAGGCTCTTATGACCCAATAATTTCACCTCTGAAAGTTCTTGCACTGTGTCACACATGAGCTTTTGGGGCACACTTCATGTCCAAACCATAGCAATTATTTTACAAGTAACTCAAATTTAAATATTTTCTTTTCTTGTAAATATTCAGGTATATATACAATTGTGTAGTTAAGATTTTTTTCCATTCTCCTCTTATGTTTGTTGCCTGGAGTCCTGCAAATTAGATTGACAAAGGGCAGATTAACACAGAAAAACATGTGAATTTTTTGATGTTAATTTTTATGCTACAGTAGTGCTTTCTTATTTTTAAAGGACACAATTATGAGAAAAGATTTTAAGATTGGAGGAAGCATGTAGGATTAAGACCTTACATTTTACTTTTAAAAAGTACCATACATTGTATAGATATGAAAATATGAAGAAAACACTTTGGGGACTTTTTTTTTTTTTTTGGTACCAGAGATTGAACTCAGGGGTACTCAACCACTGAGCCACATGCCCATCCCTATTTTGGGTTTGATGTAGAGACAGAGTCTCATTGAGTTGCTTAGCACCTCATGGTTGCTGAGGCTGGCTTTGAATTCGCGATTCTCCTGTCTCAGCCTTCCAAAGTGCTGGGATTACAGGCATGAGCCACCGCGCCCAGCTACTTTTGAGATTTTTAAGGGTTGTAAACTATGGAAAGAAGACAAGGTTTACCTTAACAAGGTTTGCTTGTGCAGATCTATCTCTGTGTAAACTTTCTGTTTTGTTCATAATCATAATCTTTTACTAAGAGAGGTGATGTGTAGAAGTCCTTATTTGTAAGAAATTTGTTATTTAAGTCAGATAAGGAAAGTTTAGTGTGGGATAGATAAAGATATATAGACATTTTACCATTGTGATCATTTCTAAGTCTACAGTTCAAGAGTGTTACATATATTGAAATTAACATTTTAGAAGCATTTTTATTTTTCAAATCCAATAGCTATATATCTATTAAACAATAACTACTCTTTACTACTCCCACATGTCCTTGGTAACCATTATTCTACTTTTTGATTTGTAAATCTAACTATTTTATGTAATTGGAATCATAACAGTTTTCACCTTTTTGTGACAAGCTTATTTCACTAAACATAATGTCCTTAAAATTCATTCTTGTTGTAGTATGTGACAGGATTTTCTTACTTTTTAAGGCTGAAAAATATTATATTGTATGCATATTTCACATTTTTTTATTCACTTATCCATTTTTGAGTGGTTGGATTGCTTCCACCTATTAATGATTGTGTATAGGACTATCATGGACATAGGTGTGCATTTGTCTCTTAGTGATCGTCCTTTCAATTATGTTGGCTATGAACACAGAAGAGGGATTGTTGTAACGTATGATAGCTCCATTTTTCATTTTAAAAGAAAGCTGCATACTCTTTTCCACAGAAATTGTACGCTACCAATGACACCAATTTATATACATCAGCAGCAGCACTTGTTATTCTCTGCTTTTTGGACAATAGCCATTCCAGTGGGGGTAAAGTAGCCTCTCATTGAAGTTTATATTTGCCTTTCTATAATGATTAGGGATGTTGAGTATCTTTCCATGTATTTATTGACAATATGTATATAACCTTTTGAGAAATTCATATTCAAATTTTTTGGCAATTTCTAATGTTCATATAAATAGATAGATTGGATCTGATGTCCCCCAAAGGCCTATATATGATAATCTTAGTCTTCAACTGGCACTCTTGGAATATAATAGGACCTTTAAGAAGTTGGGTCTTATGATAGGTTTTAGGTTATAGGGGATCTGCTTCTTGGCCATTGTGGGATGCTCAGCTTGCTTTACCCTGAACTCTTGTTATGATGCATTGCCTTGCTACAGGCCCCAAAGCAAAGGACCAACTAACCATAGACTGAAATTTCCAAAACTGTGAGTAAAATAAACCTTTCCTCTTTTTAAGTTTAATATCTCAGGTATTTTGTTAAATTAGCAAAAAGCTCTCTCATACACACATACATACACAAGCACTACTGAGTTGTTCTTTACTCTTGATATTAACCTCTTATCAGATACATGTTTCACAACTATTTTCTCTCATTGTGTATGTTGCCTTTTCACTCTGCTGAATTTTTCCTTTGGTTTACAAAAGTTTTTGAACTTGATTTGGTCTCATTTCTCTACTTTTGCTCATGTTGCCTGTATTTTGGGTGTCTTATTCAATAATTTTTTTTATAATCTGATGTTCTAAAATTTTTTCTATATATTTCCTTGTAGGAGTTATGTAGTTTGGGGTTTCCATTTAGTTCTTTTTTATATTGTTTTAATTTTTGTATATCTTGTAAGATCAGGGTCAAAGTTCATTGTTTTGCATGTGGATATCCAGTTTTCCCAACAAAATGCCGAGACAATTCTTCACTCATTGAGTAGACTTGGTTCCCTTGCCAACTATCATTTACCATATATATAATAATTTATTTCTAGTCTCTGTGTCCTGTAACATGGGTCTATTTTTCTGTCACTATGGCTGTGACACACTGTTTTATTTACTGTGTTTTCATGATGTATTTTAAAATAAGAAAATGTGAACCATCCAACTTAGTTTTTATTCTTCAAATTTTTGGCTATTCAGAATACTTGAGATTTTATAGGGATTTTAAAATGATTTTTTTTCCATTTTTGGGAAAAATACTTTTATTTTGATAAGCAACTACATTCCATTTGTATATTGCTTGTGGAGTGCCTTAGTCAGCTTTTTCAACACTGAGACCAAAAGACCTGACAAGAACCATTCAAAGGAGAAAAAAATTTATTTTGAGGTTTACAGTTTCAGAGGTCTCAATCCATAAATACTGACTCTATTGCTATGGACCCATGATGTAACAGAACATCATGGTGAAAGAGTGTGGTGAAGGAAAGTGGCTCAGGAGAAAAGTTGCTACCAGCATGCAGAAAGAGAAAGCTCAGTCACCACTGACTGAGAAAAAAATATATACCACAAAGACACACTTCAACCCCAACCATCTACAAACTACCTGCCTACAGTTACTAACCAGTTAATCTCTATTAGAGGATTAATGAACTGATTAGGTTAAAACTCTCATAACTAACCTGTAAAATTTGTTGCATTTTTTCACATATGAGATTTTGGGGAGACACCTCATATCTAAACCATGACATGTAGTACAAACATATGAAAAGTATTCTAATCCATGAACATGTATGTCTTTCCATTTGCTTATCTCTCTTCCTTAATATTTTTCAGCAATGATTTGTACTTATGTTTTATAAGTTTTCATTGCCTTTGTAAGTTCTATTTTGAAGTATTTTTCTTTTTTATTCAATAATCAGATGATGTTATTCTCTTAATCTTTTTCAAATTTTTCATTATTGGTGTATACAAATGCAACTGATTTTTGTGTGTAACTTTTTATTCTGATACTTTGCTGAATTCATTTATTCCTTCTAGCAAGTTCTGCTGAATATTTAGGACTTCGTACATACGAGATTCATCTTCTGTGAACATAGATAATATTACTTTTTCATTCCAAACTGAAAGACCTTTATTTCCTCTTACCTAATTACTGTGCTTAGGAGTTCTGGTTCTATATTGATTAGAAGTAACGAGAATGGATATCCTTTTTTTTCCATAATCTTGAAAAAATTTTTCAGTCTTCTATCAGAGAGTATAATATTTACTGCAGAATTTTTATATGATTTTATTATGTTTAAATAGTTTCCTTCCATTCTAAACTTTCTGTGTGTTTCTATCATGAATGTATATTGGATTTTGTCAAGTGTTTCTTCCTGCACCAAATTACTTTATCATATGGTTTTTAATCCCTTTCTGCATTCATGTAGTATATTAAATTGATTGAGCTACCAGTATTTTGAACCATCCTTGTATTCTAGTGACAAATCCCAATTGGTCATAGTTTATATTCTTTTTAATATGCTGTTGGATTAAATTTGATGGTATTTTGTTAAATATTTTTGTATTGATCTCCATCAAAGATATTGATCTGTGGTTTTCTCTTCTGTATTTATCTGGCTTTGGTAACAGGCTAATGTTGGCCTCATAGTATGAACTTGGAAGTACTCTTTCATTTTCATTTTTTTTTGAAAAAATATAAGGAGAATTGATGCTAATTCTTGCCTGATACTTTGATACTTTGGGTCTACTTTGATAGAATAAATATGTAGTAAAATTTTCCAGTGAAGCCATCAGATTCTTAGATTTATTTACTCTAAGGTTTTTTTTTTTTTAATTATTGAGTCAATCTTATTACTAGTTATTGATTTGAACAAACTAAGTCTTGGTAGGTTGTATGTTTGTAGGAATTGTTTTTCTCGAGGTTATAAAATTCATGGAAGTATATGTGTTCACAATATTCTCTTATTCTCATTTTAATTTGTGGCATGGTTGAAATATCTCCATTTCTTTTTCTGATTTTAGTTGATTGAGTCTTCTTTCTGTATTTCTTTCTCTTAATCTAGCTATGAGTTTGGTATGATTTATATATCATTTGATTGTTTCCTCCAAAGTTTCATGTGTTGGGAGCTTAGACCTCAGTATGACAATGTGAGAGGTGGTATGGTGGACAGGAGGGAGTTATTAAATCATTGAAAAGACTGCCTTCAGAAGACATTTATGTAGCTTATAAGGGATGTGCATTAGTTCTCATGAGAGGGTTATTACAGAAAAGCAAGGCTGGATTCTCACATACTTCTCTCTGGCTTCCTGTCGTACCCTGTTATCACTTGTGCTCACATGCATCCTTGCTATTTCGTTTGATGAACTGCAATGAAATTTCATTTGATGTGTTGTAGCTGGGGTGCCTTCACCAGGATAGATCTCATACTGTTTAGACTTTTAATCCTTCAAAACCAAAAGCTAAATAAATCACTTTTTAACATACATTCTCTGTTTCAGGTCATTTGTAATTGTAATATATCATGGATTAATACAGGCTTAATGATCATTTTTTAAATTTCATTGATTTTTTGTTTCTATTTTTATTAATCTCTGATCTTATCATTATTTTCATCCTTCCTAGTAGCTTTACATTTTATTTGTTCTTCATTTCATAATTTCTTGAAATGTAAGATTAAATTGTATATTTGAGCTCATTCTCTTTTTTAAAATTATGTACATCTAGAGTCATAAACTTCTTCTTTAGCACTGTTTATGCTATATTCCATACATTTTGTTATGTTATATTTTATTTTCATTTGTTTAGACATCCTTTAATTTGGCCTATGACATCTTTTATCCATTAGTATTTAAGAATGTATTTTATAGTTTCCATATATTTATGGATTTTCTAGTTTTCCTTCTGCTATTGAATTGTAGTTTCATTCCATTTTGATATCAAGTTATTTTATATAATTTCAATGTTCTTGAAACTGTAAGACTTGTTTTATCATTGGTTTAGTCTGTTTTGTGCTGCTACAACAGAATACCACAGACCAGGAAATGTACAAAAAAGAAATATATAGGCTTAATACTCTGGAGACTGAGAAATTCAATATCAAGATATTTTCATTTGATGAGGTAATTTTGTTTGTTTTTCTGCATCATCACATGGCAAATATTACCCTTCTTTTTAAAGATCAAATGAGAAAGAACTCATCATTTTATAATAGGAGTAATTGCACCCATAAGGAAAAAGCTCTCATGGCCTAATTGATTCTCAAAGGTCCTCACTTTTAATATTGTTAAACTGGCCATGAAATTTCAATATGAGTTTTGAAGGGAAAAAATTTTCAAATCATAGCTATGGTCTAACATGTGGTCGATTCTGGAGCATGCTTGTATGTATTTAAGAGCAATGTGTATGCACTATTTTGGGGTGGAGTGACCTGTAAAGTGTGTCAGATCCAATTGACCTATATTGTTTAAGTCTCTTGTTTTCTTATTGATATCCTGTATGGTTGTTCTATTCTTTATGAAAAGTAAGATATTGAAATTTCCTTATTTTATTATGTTGCTGCCTATTTCTCTTTTCTAGTCTGTCAAAATTTCTTCTTGTCTTTAGGAACTCTGAGGTTCCACGTGCCAATGCTTATAATAATTATACGCTTTGGGTGGATTGGACATTTTATCTATTAATGCCTTCCTTTTCTACTATAATTTCTTAATACTTTAAACCTATTTTCCTGAAGATTTTATAACTACCTGTTCTTCTCTTTATAGTTATCTGTGCATGAAACATCTTTTTCTAAACTCTTACTTTCAACCTATGTTTATCCTTAAATTTAAATTAGTTTTTCATGGAGAGAAATTAAAGATTTCTTATAAAAACTATATCCATGCAATTTGTGTCTTTTTAAAATTGATACTACAAAATTATAAATATTATGGAGTAGCATATAATTTTGAAACATTTATATATTGTCATTTCAAATCTGGTCAAACAGATCTAGCTCTTCAAACATTTATCATTTGATCATGGTAAAAATATTCAAAAACCTATCTTCTAGCTTTTTTTTTGAAATTACAGTGTATTATCATTATCTATAATCACTTTACTGTGCAATAGAACAACAGAGCTCATTATTGCTCTCTAAAGGTAATTTAGTACTTCTTTGCCAACCTTTCCCTATTCTGCAAATACCCCTACTCTCCCTGGAATTTGGTAATCACCATTGTGTCATTAAGTTCTATGAGGTCAAGTTTTGAATTCCACATGTAAAAAAGATCATAAGGTATTTGTCTTTCTATGCTTGACTTATTTTACTTCATTCATTCATTCATCAATTAATGAACACTTAAACTTCATTCTCATTTGTTGGCTATTGCTAATAGTGCTAAAATAAACATGGAAGTTCAGATATCTTTAACATACTGATTTCATCTTATTTGGATGCATACCCAGAAAAGAGATTGATGAATCATATTGTAGTTCTAATTTTTTAAAATTTTTTAAGGAACCTGATCTATTACTTAAACCTTCAATCTGTTTGTGGAAACTTAGCTCCAAAGTGCTGTTTGTTTCAGTTGCTTTCAAACTCTGCTTTAGTCCTCTAGTGCTCTGAATCAGGCAAAACAGAAACCATACTTTCTAAAGCCCTTAAATGAATGAGAATGTTGAAAGCATGACTCAATTTTTTGTTTGTATACTATAAGAGAAACCTTGGTAGGTGCTTTCTTTTCAGTTGCATGCACTATGCTGTGTAGTGAGAGAAACATGGGCACACCTGCCAAACCTTGACAATTTCTTATCCCTTTCTCTGGAACCCTTCTTGGTATTACATTGCCCTGGATGTTCTAGCTTCTTTACAGGTCTCCGCTATGAATACAGATGAATATGGAGGTATTCTAGTTTATAGATTTTTTTTATATCAGTGTCTCTGAAGGAAGAGGAAAGCATAGAGCTTCTTAGTCTCCTATATTGTGGACATCATAACTACTAAGGTATATCTATTCTTTTTATTAAGCAGACAAAATAAGTAAAATAATACTCTTCTTTGGATTGTGTTTTACTCCGTCATATTTATTCCATGATTAGTTACTTTTAGGATGGGCCTGGGATTAACTTTTTCTTGATAGAATGATTTAAAATCTATTATGTAGTCATTTTATGTAATTTGTTTGATTTGTAAACACAGCCTTATTTAGGATTTTTTTAATTTACTCTACAAAGGATTAATATGGATAAATTTTCAAATTTAATGATTAGTATTTTATGAAAATATAATATTTAAAGATGAGGTCTGGTGCCTAATGAAATATGTAAGATGAAGAGATCAAACATGTTTTTTCTTTCTCTAGGAGAATACATGATGGAAGAAGGCATAAGCTATAATTGAAACATGTATGGGTGTGGCATAGTCCTAGAACTTATGGCAGTAAAGACACATATGATCCTTTTTGGAAGCAGCTGGAGAAGTTGCCAGTCTAGGTCATGTGGTCCTGACTGTGTTCTAAAAATCACCTGAAAAATATTGAAAGCTATAAATTCTTCATCCTTGGAATTTTGATTTAACATTTTAACAGTGAAAGATCCAATTATATTAGGGTTTTGAAGAGTAGGCATGAGGATTGGTATTTTAAAATGCCTTTTGAATGATGATGTTCAGCCATCTTTGAGTTCTATGACTCTAGGAGAAGCCCCACAATGACCTTGTTGGGTAATAAAGGAATGTTAAATTAGCAGATATGGGGTAAGATAACTAGTTATAAGCTCCTAGCTTCCCACGCCGTATTTGCTGGGATCGGCCACTCCTATGTGCCCACTTGAGAGGTGTGAAATGTGTTGACTCAATTATATTTCACATAGGATATAAAGAGGATCTGCCCAAACAGAATTCTGATGACCAGAAGGAATAGTATTGCAGAAGATTAGTGACAGATGACATTAAATGTACAAAGGCAGGAAGAAAGTCATCATAGTTTGGAAAATCCTATCTAGGACATCTGCCTAGCCATGCACAATTAACGACTGATGTGTATGAATCCTACCACCTCCTTCAGCACATCTAGGCTCATATATTTTCTCTGGCACCTAGATACTATCCTGGGTAGGAAGCTGTGTTATGACATTAGATGAAATTGTCTGCATTTGTACCTGAAATAATCAATCATTCACTAGAGACAACAACAAACAGAGGTTCACAAATTGAAAGCTTGTTTAATCATAGCTCCTTTCCCCAGTACATAAGGAGCTCAGAAAAGAGTTAGAAAAAAATAGATATTTCATTTATTTATTTATTTATTCATTCATTTATTTATTTATTGGTGCTGTGGATTGAAGCTAGGTCCTCACACATGCTAATCACACATTCTACTACTGAATTACACTACTGCCCCTAACTATATTTTTATTGTGTTATATGTACAACATAATTCCACAATTTATGTATTCAAAAATGATTGCCTTAATTTTATTTGAATCGTAGAGTGTGAAATGGTTTTAATTCATCAGGCTGAATGTTATATTTGAAGTACTGGCAACTGGAAGAAATTATTTTGTAAACAAAACATGCTTCAGATCTGTAATTTGCTAGCTATAAGACTTGAACTATATTCATCTGAGTTTCCTCATATGTAAAATGTGAATTACTATGCTTATTTCCAGAACTGTTTTGAAGATTAAATGCACTAATATATATATATATATATATAATATATATATATAGATTATATATGTAGTATAGTATTCCATATTATAATACTTCAAATGGTATGTGGTATACAAATCTCTAAATTACAGCATAGAGAATGACTCAAGTTGCAAACAAAAAAAACCAAACAAACATGCAGTGTAATAGTTAATAAATTTTTAGAACTTTCTCATTTTCAACTTAGTAAAGTTATAAACCTCAATCATACCACATAATGATGCTACAGAGAGATCCACAAAGCATTTTTGTATTTGGGTAATCTTTTCTGCTGGCTCCATATATTCTTTTCCTCTCATAATCTATTACAAGAAGTTTAAAAAACTTTGAGTGAGAGAATGAATTTATAGTATTTAGTGCCTTTTGAGTATATCCACTTGAGCAGAGAGAAAATAAAAGATGAAACAAGTTTCGTTTATCAAAACTAGTGTAAGAGTATTTTAGTATATATTTTAATCATTTCTGTTTAGACATTTAATAACTATTTTTTAAACTTTGATAGATTTTAGAGGGACTTTAATTTTTAAAGCCCAAGAATTTTTTTGAGGGGAGGGTGAACCTGTAAACTTTTTTTTTTTTTTGGTGCTGGAGATTGAACTCAGGGACAAGGTCTCACTGAGTTGCTTAGCACCTCGCCCTTGCTGAGGCTGGCTCTGAACTCTTGATCCTCCTGCCACAGCCTCCCTAAATGCTGGGATTACAGGCTTGCGCCACCGCGCCTGGCTGAACCTGTAAACTTCCCACAAAGAATTGGCTTAGCCAAAAACCTTATGAATATATCAGATATGGAATTTCAAAAAGCAATTTGTTTTTTGTTTGTTTGGCCATGACTTGACCGTTGCTCTTGATTTCAGTCACAAAAGGTGGCCTCAGCACAGCTGTAAATTAAAATTCCTCAAAGTACATGGAGAAGGAGACTCAAATTTTAGGGTTGACAGTATTTTTTCCCTTGTTTCATTCTACAATGAGCATAGAAATATTTTCATTTTAGGCATTCAGTCTTTATTCTCTGTCTCTTCTGTCATTTATCAAATGAAACTGTCTTCTTCAAAAGGCAAAGGGAACATTTGAACAGTACTCAAATATCTGCCTTCCTGATTAGTGACACATTGTTCAGCTAGGCACAAGGATTATGTGCCATGTATGGATTAGAATTGGATATTTTCAACTTCAGTGCCAAAAATGTTTTATGAGGAGGAATAGTTGAAAGGAAACTATGTCTAGCACATATTTGAAGTATTAGCTGCCCCTCCTAAAGAGCTAACTCACTTCAATAATTGGCTTTTTAAGCAAATGAATATGATGATTTACATTATAAATTAAACCTAACATGCTTATAAAATGCTGATGAGATAACTTTTATTTCAGACTTGAAATCAGCATTCTCTTTAACAAAATACAGAATAATTTTTCAAGAGGCATGCAAACTTTAAATGAGAGCAAATTAAAGAAAGGATTACTACTTCCTCATAGTAGAAAGTTAACTGTGAATGTGAAGATTTCATCACTCTTAAAAATTCAATGTGACATAGCACTTGAAAAGTCATCACTGCTTATATCAATAGCCACATGTTTAGTGTGGCTAATTATATTAAATGTAAATGTGGGATTATATTAGCTCAAACATGAATCAATAATTATAACATTTCTTAATCTTTGTTTATAGAAGTGAAATGAATTTAATGTGTTTCATTAGGAATTTTTTTTACACAGAAAAGATTAGGTATGATAAATGAAGAAAATCACGTTTACCAATATAATGCATGTCAAAGAAATATAAAATTCAACAATATTGGAAACATAAGGGATGCAGGGATGAGCCCATGTAATCTCAGCTAATTAACTGTTAATTGTAGGTGGAAGGGTGAGGTGAAGTCATAGAACTTCCGGGTAACAGCATGACTCTTGGTTTCATTTGTTTGTACACATGTTCTTTTACTCTATGTATTTAGTATTGAAAGTGATTAAGAAATAGGATAAAAATATCCTCAAGGCATTTGAGAGTGTCTGTTCACAATCATTTTCACACCTTTTAATCCAAGGATAATTGCTAATTAGAATTTTGTGTTATGATTCCCTAGCTTTCCATATAAAGGAATAATAAAATCATATTAGTAAATTGTGTGATGTTAATTTTGTAAGTTTTGCAAATTTATGAAAGCAGTGTCATACATGTAGCATTCCTCTGAAACATAGTCATCACTCAACATATTTTTGAGATGCAAATATATTTGACATTTAGGATGTGGTGCATTTTCATTTTTGCTACTGCATAGTATTTTACTATGGAATTATCACCCTTCATTCTTTCATTCTCCTTTCAGTATACATTTTAATTGTATCTAGTTTCTTATTACAAATGTTGCTTGCTGTTATGATCATTCTCATATAGTTCTTTAGTTAATAAAGGCAAGGGTTTTCTAGGTTGTTCACTTGATGTGGATTTCTGTGTCTGGGTGTTTGACCTTAGTAAGTTTTACTAGGCAATGTGAAATTGTTTCCCCAAAGTGGCTGTATCAAGGTTTTTTTCTTTCCTGTCCGCAATCAATGAGTTTTTGTGCTGTATATCCTGGGCTGATCTTGTCATTGTCTGACATCTTGGGTTTCCAGATAGGTTTGCAAAATGATTTTTCATTGTCATTTTAATTGCCATTGTTCTGAATTCTAATGATGTCCAACTTGTATTACTTCTATGTATAGTTTCTCCTCTATGGAATATTGATGGATTTATTTTACTTATTCTATAGTATTATTTCTTATACATTTGAGTCAGTTATTTATTTGCTACACAAATTATTTGGTTACATTAGTAGGACATATATAATCTTATGAAAAATATCCGTTTTACAAGAATGAAACATCTTATATACAATTTAAAACTTTAAAAATTTTTATATCCTATTGAAAAACAAAGTGATTTATGAAGGAAATGAAATTTTTTTGTAGAAAGCCTGTAATGAATCTTGAAATTATTAATATTAAAATGTTTATTTTTTATATTTTAATTTATTTATATTTTGAAAACGCTCAATGTGTCTTAAAATTTTTAATAATTTATGTTTTTAATGTTTTTATTACTACATTATGTATATAATAGTGGGATTCATTATGACAATCATAAATGCGAATGATTATACATATTTTACTTTTTATCAATCACCAGTAGTTTCCCATTCTTTCCCCTTCTTCCCCTGATTCCCTTCCTCTACTGGTTTTCCTTGTTTTTTTTTTATATTGTATTTCTAATTGTTGTATTACAGTTACACATTAAAGTGGTATTCATTGTGATGTATTCATACATGCATGTAGCATAAGTAGGTCAATTTTATGCCATAGTTGTTCCCCTTAACCATACCTCTTCCCTACCCCTTGATCCCTTCCTATACTAAATTGTTCTTTTTATTTGAATGACATCTCCTTCTTTATTTCTTTATTTATCTTTGGCTTTTGTAAATAAGAGAAAACATCTGGCTCTTGACTTTCTGAATCTGCCTTATTTCACAGAGCATGATGCTATCAAGTTCACTTCATTTGCCAGCAAATGCCATAATTTCCTTCATCTTTATGGCTCCATTGTGTATATATACCACATTTAAAAAAATCCATTCATTTATTGACAAGCGTCTGTGCTGGTTCCATAATATTGCTATTGCAAATTATACTGCTATAAACTTTGAAGTGGCTGTATTATTATAATGTAATGATTTTAGTTATTTTTTGATAAATCCCAGGAGGTGAGATAGCAGGGCCATCCCACCATCCCATGTAGAAGTTCCATTCCTATAATTTTGAAGAATCTCCACGGTGCTTTCCAAAGTAGTTGTACTAATTTTTAGTCCCATCAATGATATATAAATGTACTTCCCCCCCACATATCATCAGCATGTATTTTTATTCATATTGTTGATGATTTTTATTCTAGCTGGAGTGAGATGAAATCTCAGTATAGTTTGATTTTTCATTTCCCTGATTGATAAGGATGTTGAAATTTTTTTATTTATTTGTTGGCTATTTGCATTAGTTTTCATTTGAGGGATGTCTATTTTGTTCAGTTGCACAGGTTATTTTGTTTTGGGGCATTAAGTTTTTTTTTAGTTCTTTATATATTTTGGATATTAATCTCCTGTTAGAAGAGTAGCAGGCAAAAATTTTTTCTCATTCTACAGGATCTCTCTTCACACTCTTGGTTTCTTTTTTTTTCTTCACTATAAAGAGGCTTTTAAAGAAGTATGACCTATGACATTTGCAAATACATGGATGGATCTAGAGACTATTATGCTAAGCGAAATAAGCCAGTCCAAACACAAAAGGTCAAATGTTTTCTCCGATATGTAGAAGCTAACCCACAGTAAGGGGCAGGGGCAGGAGCAAAACAGATATTCAGTAGATTAGACAAAGAGGTACAAAGGAAAGGGAGAGGAAATAGGGAAAGGAAAGACAATGAAATGAATCTGAATAATTTTCCAATGTACTTGCAAATTCAACCATCATTTACATTTATAAGAATAAGATCTTACCTAGAGTAAGACATATTACATACTACACAATTATATCAGATTGAATTGTACTGTTATGTATAACTAAAAGGAACCAACAGAAAAAGAAACTTTAACTGGAAACCATCCCACTTATTGATTCTTGGTTTTATTTCTTGAGCTTTACAAGTTTTATTAAGGAAGTCTGTATGCATGCCAATATGTTGTAATTCTGGCGGTTCCTTGGTCTTCAAAGTTCTTTAAGTTGATTTTTGTGAATAGTGAGAGGTAGGGATTCAGTTTTGTTGAAATTTTCTCGGCACTATTTAAGAACACTATTTAGCCTCCAATATATTTTTTTTGTAAGAATCAGGTGACTGTATCTATGTGGATTTGTCTCTGTGTCTTTTATTCCATTGGTCTTTATTCTATATGGTCTATTTTGATGCAAATAATATGCTATTTTTTTAATGTAGGTCTGTAGTATAATTTGAGCTCAGGTATTGTGATGCTTCCAGCATCTCTCTTCTTGCTCAGTATTACTTTGGCTATTATGATTCTTTTATTCTTTCATACAAATTTTAGGACTCTTTTTTCTAGGTCTGTGAGGCATATCATTGGCATTTTGGTGGGCATTATATTGAATCTGTACATCATTTTTGGTTATATGACCATTCTGACAATGTTAATTCTGCCTATCAAAGAATATGGGAGATCTTTCCTTCTTCTAAGGTCTTTCTCCATTATTTTATCCAGTGCTTTGTAATTTTTACTGTAGAAGACTCTTACTTCCTTAGATAGATTTATTCCCAAGTATTTTTTAACATTTAAAAAAAATTTATTTTTAGATGGACACAATATTCTTATTTTATTTTTATTTATTTTTATGTGGTGCTGAGGATTAAACCCAGTGCCTCACACATGAGAGGCCAGAGCTCTACCACTGAGCCTCAACCTCAGCCCTATTTTCAAATATTTTTATGGTACTGTGAATGGAATTATTTTTCTGACTTCTATCTAAGGGGTTTTTTATTGGGATGTATGAAAGCTATTGATGTTTCTATGTTGTTTCTGCTACTTCTCTGAATTTGTATATTAGCTCTAGCATCTTATGGTTGTTTTTTTGGTTCCTCAAAGTATAGAATCATGTTACCAACAATTAGATACTTTGAATGGACTAACTGGGTCTAACTGTAGTTAGGTGGGTCATGGATGGAGAAGATATGTCACTGAGGGCATTTCTTATTATATATCTTTTCCCCCTGTCTCATTATTCTGTACCTCTGCTTCCTCTCTGCCACAAGGTAAACATCTTTTTTGCAATATGCCACACTTCTACCATGGTGTTCTGCCTTACCTTGAACAAAAACCAATGGAGTTGGCTGACATAGACTCATCTTCCGAAACCATAAGTCTAAAATAAACTTATACTACTCTATGTTGTTCTCAGGTATTTGGATCACAGCAACAAACATATGAATAAAACACAGTGTTTTGAAATAGTTTCTGCTTTTATTTTGTAATTGATTTTTAATTTCATTCCTTTTTGATCTGATAAGCTGCAAGGAATTATCTTAATTTTTGATATTTTCTAAGACTTGCTTTTGTTCTACAACATAGCCTATTTTCAAGAATTTTCCATGTGTAACTGCAATTGAGAAGAAAGTGAATTCAGTTGTTGATGGATGAAATATTTTATAGATGTTATATTTGTTTCATTTGATTAATAGTATTTTTTTATGGATGAAGAGTTAGTTCATGTCTGGATTACCGCTCTATTGGTGAGAGAGTTGTGTTGGAATCAGTATTATTGTACTGGGACCTATCTGAGGCTTTAAGTCATGTAGTGTCTGCTTTATACAATTAGGTGCACTGAAGAATGATGCTTAAATATTTACTCTCATTATATCTTTTTGTTTGTTTGCTCCCTTTACTAGTATGAATACTTTCCTAGTCTCTTTTCATTAACTTTGTCTTGAAGCTGACATTGTCAGATATGAGAGTAGCTACTCATCCTTGCTTTTGGTCTCTATTGCATGGGATATCTTTTCAGAAAACATTCTTTCAAATTCAGCCTATGAATTCCTGTGCCTATAAGGTCATTCTCTTATAAACAGCATATGATTGGGTCCTGTTTTTTAAATATACTCTGTCTTTTAAATGGGGAGTTGAATCATGTACATTCAGAATGATGATTATTAATTCCTACTATTTTGATTTATATCTAATGTTTTATTCAGACCTGACTCTCCTTTATTTAGCTACTCTTTTAGTGCCCTTCATGCATTTGCTAGATCTAAAGTTTGGTTTGCATTTTATCTGCATAAATTATTTATTTAACTGTTTTCTGCAGTGATGGGTTAGAGGTCAAGAATTCTTTAGTTTATGCTTTTTAGTTATGAAATGTTTTTATTTCACTTCACTTCTGAAAAAATGGCTTGCAGGATAAATTAATCTTTGTTGGAAGTCATTACCTTTAAGAACTTGGGATTTAGTATTCTAAGCCCTCCTGGGCTTTTAAAGTATATGCTGAAAGATCAGTGATATTTTGTGTTGGTTTACCTCCAAATGCAACCTGTTATTTTCTTTTGCAGATTTTAAAAGTCTATTATTGTTCTGTATATTAGACATTTTAAATTAATGTGAATTAGAGAGGAACTTTTTATCCTGTCTACTTGGCATTCTGAATGATTTCTGTATTTAGATTAACATTTTATTCACACTTACTTTGTATGTGATTGCCTTTCCCAGTGACAATAATCTTTATGCTTGGTCTCTTAATATTGTTCCGGTTCTCCTATGTATGCTTTTCATTGTCTTTTATCATCTTAATTTTACTACTGAATGAGTTTTAGAGATTACTTATCTTGTTCAGATCTGAAAATCTATTTTCTGCATAGTATAAAACTTAGAGTTACTTCTCATTGAATTTTTAATTTGATGTATTGATTCTTATTTCTAGGATATCTGCTTAGTTCTTTTAATGAATATCTGCTTTATTGAAATTATCTTTTACTACTGTATTTTCTCTCTTAATTCATTCCTTATGTGTTTTTTTAGTTCCTTCATCATTTTATCCATCAACTTTTTGAATTTTTATCTGAAATTTTATCTACTTCAATATCTAAGATTTCAGTTTCAAGGGGTTATATAATTTTGGAGGCACTTTATTTCCTTGCTTTATCAGATTTTCTATATTTTTATGTTGAGATTTTCCCATTTGACAAAATGGAAATTTCTGATACTCTTGTCTGAAATATTTTTAGTGCACTGCTTTTCTTTTACTTTGTGTTTCAAGTCAGGAGAATATCTCTGCATCAAAGGGTTCAGACAACATGTCCTCAGCATTTTGCTCAATTCCTTAAACCCCTTTAACTGTAAATACAGAGATGCATTATAGCTATTCTGTAGAAGAGTAGTCAGTGCCTTAAATTTTTGAATGATAAACACTGACAGAGTATATTTACATATAGTATACTATAAAAATATACTATATTTACATACTTTTACAAGTAGCAGTCAAATGATAGTAAATAAAGACCAGTTCCTTAATGCCTCTTTTAAAGGGAGATTTTGATTGGATCCTGTTTTAGTTTCTGATGAAAGTAAATAGTATAAAACAGTGAGTGAATTACTGGTGATTAGCAAATGTTCAAGACGAAGATGTCCAAGTTTACAACAATCACTTCCTAGGTGACAGTGTTTTCCTTTTTGTCATTGTCATACAGGTTTTCTCATTGTGCCCATGAAATTCTGAGATGTGGATTTGGGGACATAGAGAAAAATGTTGCATTTCAAAAGAAACAGCTTTGAACTGTTGTAATGAAGAAAGGCCCATTAACTTTTGGAATACAAGCCAGCAACTGATGAGCAACCCAGCCCACACCCTTGGCCTGTGTCCTTGTCCCATGTCTTACCTGAAAAATGTAACCCAGGGACAATGTGCAAGTGCTAGAAAGGTGGTGAAAAATTGTTTTACTCTGCCCTGGTTCCACCTTTCCAGTCCCTAACTATTGTTCCTTTGGAAACAATAGAACCTAAGACAAAGAAGGGGTCATCCCTCTCAAAATAGCTACATTCTCCCTTGAATGTGTCTCTCTCTTCCTCAATATATCTATGGGTTTTTTTTTTTTTTGGTCTCTGTCTAGCATGTGTAGAAGTTCTCTTCCATCATGTATGCAAAGGACCTCACTTGTCCTGAATCAGGTTCCTCTCTTCTGGAAATCCTTTTTCCTCCAGTGACACTACCACCACAATGTATACACATGTCCTTGACATTATTCTGTTAATGAAATGTGAAACTTTTATTATTTCCAAACATTTTTTCTCTGTGATTTTCTGATTTTGAGAGGAAAGAATTTGACCATCACCGTATTTATTTGTTTTTTTGTTTAATTATTTAACTGAACCTTCTCTTGCAGGAATAAAACTGCTAATCCTTATGATTTTGTGATTAAAAAATGGACAAAGCTGTAAGAGAATAATGATTTTTGGTCATTATCAGGCTTGTGAAGATTTAAAGTTTTGACCTTGAGGTGATAAACTTGAGTTTACTCCACCCAGTAGCAATCTTGTGAGTTTATATATCATTTGATTGTCTTAAATTCCATTCATGAGAGTCTATCATTTTTATGTAAATACTCATTTTTGAAACCTTTAAATCAAGAAAAATAATTTTTAAAATTACAATCTTTTGTGAATAAAACTTTTCTTAATTGTATTTTATCTCATTTAGACAACAGTACATATCTTCATTGCTTTAAATTATGTTTGTGAACAACATAGGGAAATAATTAATACCAAAATCTTATTCTGTAGTCAGACATGTATTATACAATACTTTGGTTAGGACAGAATGTCTTGAGTGAGCTGGCCAACCAAAAAAAAAACACTGATTCCTCACATATGACCTGGGTGATTTTTGAGGAAAACCCTTAATTTCTCCAAGTTTCCTAATCAGTATAGTGGGATTAATATGAATGTCGTTTTAAGCTAGTTTGAATATTAAATGCTGTGTATGAACAGGAAATTCTGATGGCATAGAGACTCCAAAGTTGGACTCAGTAGTGTGTCACAGTTAATAGGTTTCAAATAAAAACATTAGGAATAACCTACTTGCACCTCAATAAGGGAATGCATATATAAAACATTAAATACTCATGTGATCCACTACTGTTTGATAGTTAAAATGAAGACATTATTTTAAAATTAACATGAGGGATAGTAGAAATACATAGTGTTACATAGGTTAATGTGAGAAGAAATATATACACAAAAATCACATTTTCATGAATACATTTAATGAAGCAAAAATATAGTCAGGATTGGAAGAACCCATGTTAAATTCATTATGGTAGTTTCAGGGATGTTAGTAAACAAATAGGACTGGAAATGAGTGATAGTAAGGCTTTGGTAATTTTGTACATTTTTTTGTTAAAGTTCGAAGCTATATATGCATATATATAAATATATTTCTGCACTAATACATTTATAATTTATTAAATTCATATATATTATATGTTAATATAAATAAATATATCCATTTCATATATACATAAAATATATATATACCATATACTTAAATGCATGCATATTAAGTATATATGAATATGTAAGAACATATAAAAATAAATACACACACATACACACACAAACATACACTAAGAAATAACCATAAGGACAAAATAAGAGACTTTGAAGTTTAATCCTAAAATGGATAATTTTAAGACCAAAAATTAGACAAAAATATCTCACCCTTTTCCCATTAAAAAGAATTGATGGGAAATGGTAGACAAGCTTTTTTCTCTTTTTTTGAAAGGGCATACTTCTGAAATATTATATTAACTTCATGTTGCTATACTAAGAAGACATTTTATGAAGTGAAGAAAATTATTCTATCTATAGCCAAAATGCTATATTGATTTTTATCAGATTTATAGTTTTTATATATGGCATAATGATCACATGATTTTTTATCCCTTAACCTACTAATATGGATAATTACTACACTAATAAATTTTGATAACAAATTTTATGTATAAATGATATGTTATACATTTGATTATTTATGGTTGGTGGAATATGTTCTTATTTTACACAGGATTTCCATAGTTTTTTCATAAGCACTGTCTGTAATTTTCTTTTAATAATATTTGTCTTTGTGTAAAGGTTACTTTACTTATGAAAAATGAGTTAAGTCACTCACTCTGTAACTATTTTCTCAGAGCATTAGTATTAATTTGCTGCAACATAACTGTGAAACATCTCGCTCCAGTGGTATTTGTCATGGAAGGTATTTGAACACAGGATTTTTTCTATTTTCTGTTTTAAAATTTAATGGAAAATTTTACTTGTTACATTTGCATTCACTTTTATATGTATATTGCATTTTTAGTCATATACCTGCTATTCCTATTTATGTGTTTTATATGGCCTCTTTCTCTATAACAAAGTGTCTATGTGAATATCTTTAGTACTTAATCATGGCTTTATTGATAATCTGTTGACTTCTGTTTATTAGGTTTTGCTTATATTAATTATTTATTTTTATTTTTTAGGGAGTATTATCTTTTTTATTTCTATGCTAATTATTTTCATAAAATTTAATTTTATAACATATCTAAATATGTCTTCACATTTTTTGCCAAATACAGTTTAAGTATAGTACAAAGGTTTTGACATGTTTTCATCCAAACTGATCAAGATACCAAGCACACAAAATAATTAAAACATAAGAAAAATATTTTGTTTTACTTACAATATGAGATTAACTTGACATAGAATAAAATAATTTTCATTAAGCTTTTGAGGCAATATCAAAATTTTCTTTCTGTGAGTGTGCTTTTTGTATGCTACCTCTTTTCTTGAATAAATCATCTCCACAATGATTTTATAACATGAAAGTTTCAGTTTCTTTCCAGAGAAGCAATAATTTAATGGCAGTTTCAAGAGAATCTAAGTGTAGACTCTTGTTACATTATTGCAAATTTTTTATAGTATTACTACATGTAACAGTAAATTTTTTTCCCTTTTGCTAATTCAAATTGTCTAGTTTTTCCAAATTATTCAAAACCACTTGCACTAAACATAGCTTTCACTAATAACTGAATGTCATTTATTTACTTGAGATCTAACTTACATGATAAGGCAAGTACAGGTACATAGATTTTAGAACAAAACAAATGACTCTTCACAATCATACAATTGAATGTGAAAGAACTGTGCAAATGTATTATTTATGGAGAAATTTGATTGTCGCAAATGTTTATTGTGTCATGGGCAGTGTCAGTATGGTTTTCAAAATTACCAGAGAATGTGATAGTAATTTAGTCCATTGATATCAAAACTCCACATAAAAGCTAATTATTTCATCCATTCTACCTACTTTGCATCTTCAATTTTACCTGGTCTTCTGAGTCACCGTCATGTTCTTACAAGCCTGTTGTTATTTCTCCCACCTCAAAAACCAAACAAAATTCTTTGATCTCAACCTCCTCAAACTATGCCCATTTCTCAGAACTCCTAAAAAGTACTTGTTTTGATGACTGAGCCCAATTCTCCTCCCATTCTGTGTTGAACCTATAACAGACAGGCTTTTGTTTCTACTTCTTTGTAAAGGCTGCTATTGTCCAGAACATGAAAGTCCTTTATTTGCTATTCTACTTTACTGTATTTACTCATCAGAGACATTTGGCAAAACTGGTTACTCACTCCTTTTTGCTTTTGCTCCCAAGTTACCACATTCTCATAGTTTTCCTCTCAATAAAGTTGTGACATCATTCACCTTCACTCTACCTTCTTCATTTCTTCAAACTCTTAACTTCTAATGGCTAAATCTTGATAATTTATCAGCTTCTCCATCTGGGTTTACTCTCTTCTTGATCACATCTAATTTTCCTGGATTTATCTATCATCGATGTGCTCACAACTCTCCAAATTTAAATATCATGCCTGATCTCTGCATGAATGTCAAATATACATGTATAGTAATGTACTCATGTTTTCCATTTGGATATATGAAATCTATCTTAAACTTAACTATACTTATTATTAAACTTCCTATCTTCCCCTTCTAACTGTCTTCTGTGGTTGTCTTAATCTCAGTAAATATCTAATTCATTTAGGACAAAAATCTTCTAGGTAACTTTGTCTCTTCCCTTTCTCTTGAACATGAACCTTGTGAAGCCAGAATTAAAGGAGGCAGTCAGTATAGACAGGTAGATTGGAACAAGGAGGCCAATTTGGGTCTGGGAAGTTGGAAACTTCCAACTTTCAATCCTCTGAGGGATTGAACTGTTAATGCCTTCAGAGCCCTTTCTCTACCCTTATCCAGATAATTTGCCCCTGCTCCAACCTATTGCTAAGATACCCTGTCCCAGAAATTTGTCCTTCCCTACAGGGAGTTGTAAAAGTTGTTAATTAATGTGTCCTGGGCTGCTCCATGTGGCCCTTCCCCTGTCCATCTGCTTCTCACATTTTGGCCACCCCACCTAAGCATCTCCTGGGCCTAGTCAAGTGCACAGGAAAGAGAGAGATAAAGGGAGGAGAGCAGGAGAACAAATGAAGCCTAAGACATATAAAATAGACAGAACATGCTCACTTCTTGGGATGACAGAATACCAGCTATGGCATCCTTCTCCCTTCCAGGAGTATTCTATGTTATTTCTTTTTAAATAAACCCTGTATTAGATGCTTGTCTTGGTGTGTTTCTCTAATGTTATGCTTATATATATGAGGAAGTAGAACTTGTTACTGATAACCAACCAGCAATATCAATTGTATCAACAAAGCTGTTGAATTTCCCTTTAAAAATCTTCAAAATCCAATCACATCTAACCATATTCTGATTCCATGAAATTCTGAAATGCTGTTTTTTTCCCTTATAATTGTCCTCCTTACTTTCACCTTTGTCCTGTTACAATCTGTTATGATTTGCATATGAGGTGTCCCCCAAAACCTTCTGTATTAAAGCATGAATGTTTGGAGGTACAGTAATTGGATTTTGAGAGCTGTACCTTATAATTCCTCCTAGTAACTATAGGCAGGTAGGCTAGAGGGGATGGGTCAGTGGAGATGTGCTCTGAAAGGGTTCATATTCCCTGTGACTTTTCCCCCATCTGCTTCCTGGCCACCATTAACTGAATATATTTCCTTCACCATGCCCTTATGGTGAAGGGTGTTATGCCTTATCTTGGGCCAAGGGCAATTGACTTAGCCATTTAAGGACTGAGATCTCTGAAGCTGCGAGCCCCAAATAAACTTTTTCACCTCTAATTGTAATTTTGGGGTAGATTTGTTACAGCAATGCCAAGATAACTAAAACACAGTCCAAGTCAATACTATATCCAGCACTATTACTTTTTAAACATAAGTCAAATTATGCTGTCTTTCTTTAAAATAAATTCTTCTGTGTCTTCCCATGTGAATCAGAGTAAAATCGGTCTTATGATCTCCAGGATGCACCTGTTCTGCCCTACTCATTTGTAGTTAAATCTCATTTGTAGTTAAATCTCTTTTTCCTCTTGGCCTATACCCCTATGCCACTTTAGCCATGTTAATATACTCACGATTCTTCCAACTGAACATATTCCCCATTGTACATCTTTGTACCAACTCTTTCATTCTGAAACATCCTTCCTTGCTCCCTTTCATGTCTTTGCTCAAGTACTATGTTCCCAATAAGGCTCTCTGTGGTTATTTTTCTATTTAAAGTTGCATGTCCAGCTCATCTGCATGGTTTTCATTATTACTTGCTACTATACCTTATCTACATCTACATGTATATTATTTATACATCTTTTATTTCTCAATTCACAAGTAGGTCAACTTCATGAGAAGATAAATGCAGGGATTTCCATTTGTCTTGGTAAAAATGATACCCATATTGAGTTCAAAATGCTTTGTTAAGTGAATAAATAAATTAATGTTCAAAAAGTATAAATCCATTGCGTTGGTGCAGAGTTTGTAATAAAATTACAAACTCAATTCAAAGAGGAAAGAAAATGCTAATTATGATTAAAAACAACTAATCACACAAAAGTAATAATTGCAAAAAGATATAAAATAGAAATCTGTATTAGTGAACACAAAGAAAAAGATTTCCATATTTAGTTCATATAAATAGAACAGTTCACACTTTTGGAAATCAGTATTACAACAAGATAATTTAATAATAGTCGTGCAATGGACATTTATAGAGCAATTGATTAAGATGGATATTATATTTTATGCTAATTCATAAGTAATACTGTTTCACTTTTAATACAATGTTTTCTTAACTTTAATAATGTACATGCACATTCAAATCATAATTCTAAAACTTTTATCCATAAAAGGCAGGTAGATTTTTGGATAACTTGTGTCCTAGAATTCATTCAACTCTGATATTTTCTGATTATCTGACACTTTCTAAGTCCTTAAATAACAGCAAAACTGATGTAAAAATCTGATTTAATGTAATGTGAAATTCTAGCACTTAACAGGGTTACAGAAAAAATATTAAGAAATATTACAAAGAATAATTTTTTCAAAATAAGTTTAGATTAAATAGAAATGAACATTTCATAGAATGTCTACTTCTATCTAATAAGGACTATGTAACCAAAAATGCAACATTAATACCTTTCAGTAAAAACGTTAAATTTAGAAAATAAGAAATTTGTATTTGTATTTTTTTCTATAGTCATGAAAATTAATTCCTATTATCAGATCCTCAGCTTTACTTTAACATCATCTTCAAGAATAGTTACTTATTTTGGTTTTTTGACCATGTGTCTTCTCTTTGTGGTTTAATATTTGAGATAGATTAGTAGTTTAATACCTGAGATTCTTAGATATCTAGATTTTCATAAAAGTATTATTGAAGTAGTAGTATAAAATTTTAAAATATCAACCAGACTTAATAATGAATAATCTATATCAGATAACCAGGTAATCAATTTGACAAATCTTGTTTTTGGTTATTTTATTAATGCTATCTGGTAAAATTTATAAAATTTATATTATAATATTGTTTAATGAGAAACCATTTTTGACAAGCATATTTGTCTTTAAATAAATTATGTGCAATAATTTCCATTTTCCATAGAATATTTATGACATGACTTTCCGTTAAGGAAAAATATCTGTATGAAAATTGTTTACATATTATAAGATATAAGTTTTGAGATGTTAAATTTTATCTCATGTTGTTTCTTAACAGGTGAACTCTTAGAGTTTGAAGGTTTGTATTTCATGTACTTCTCTTCTGAGATTTTGATTCCAATAATCCCTTTTTTAAGCAAAAGATTATTATCTTAATTTAAGTGCAATACAGTATCATATGCAGAGGTGACTATTATCACTTTATCACAAAAGTTGCATGAACAAACATTTTGAAAATAGTATGACATAATACCAGTTTTTTTCTTGCTTTTAACTGGATTTAATTAAGGATTCTTAAGGAAATTAAAATATTTCTTAAAACTTAAGAATGCAAACATTTTATTTTAATGAAAATAACAATATAGAATGATTTTAAAACAAATTCAGTGAATTCATCATGTATGTTCTTATTTTCCTTATTTCTCATCATTAGCTAGGCATAGGCCTTAAATAAAATATATTCTCATCAGTCTTTTACTGACAGGCCACTTTTATCAACTGCATCTTGTGCTTGTATGAAATATATCACTGTATGAACTTGAAACTTTGATCACAAGATATGATTTCTATTGAAATGGTGTCTACCCAAGTCACAGAGACTATATACTAAAGTTACAGTGGGAACTCTGATTCTGAGAGCTTACCAGAGGGATAATTGTTCACCTTCAAGAGGGAAATTCTATTAGCATTCTGGAATAGAGGCCAATAAACCAAAGCATGCAACTTAGTTTACTTGGTATCCTGATAAGGATGATAAATTATTACTATTCTTTGGAAGAATTAAAGCTGAAGTGAAGAGAGAAGAATTCTATGTATACTAGGTCTTTTTCTAAACAGTTTAGGGATTTTTTAATACTCAGTTCTGCAAAGCTTTATTTTATGTGTCATCTACTATATGCCAGGGAATATGAGACATTGTGGATACAAGGAAGAACAAGATCTGTCCTAGATTTCAAAGGGTTCATAATTGGGCTTGATAGATATTGAAACAAACATTAACAATTAATTTTAGTAAAAGCTGTTAACTGTTTCCTCTGATTTGGAATGTGACATGTGGACACAGACTGGAGCTATACACTTAGTGTCATGAGAACTGACTATTAGACATTTTAAAATTTTGCAAGATGCTTTTGGGAGCTTGAAATAGGCTACATTCAGAGAATTTATAGTAGAATTTATAGCATGTAAGTTGATATATGCTAAAATTTTACCTAATATTTTCTTCCTCTACCTGGTTTACCAGAACATTACTAGGTGTAACAGGCCTCCAACTGGTGCACAGTCTGAATGATTCTTTGGTATACATCCAAACAAATAAATAAATAACCTTTTTTATTATTTCATGTATAATGTAATTTTTTGCTATATACTTACATTGTGCAACATGGGATTTTTCTTTTGTATGAGGGATCGAATCCAGAGGCACTTAACCACTGAACCACATCCTCAGCCCTTTTTATTTATGTTTTTATTTTGAAACAAGATCTTACTAAGTTGCTTAGGGCCTTGCTAAATTGCTGAAACTGGCTTTGAACTTGCAATCCTCTTGCCTCAGCTTCCTCCTGAGCCACTGGGATTATAAGCATGCTCCACAGTGGCCACCATGAGCAATGGTTAACCTTAGCTAATTAATAAATGTATTGTCTCTCATGATCAAATATTCTTAAAATACTTTTTTCAATAATTATTTAGGGAAATCACTAAATGTTAGCTATGGAATGAACGATTAAGAAGAAATGGTCTTGACAACCCTGATCTTTTCTATGTATTAAGCAGTTTGTCATGATCTCAGACATTCTTCCACCACAGAAAGAAAGAAAGAAAGAAAGAAAGAAAGAAAGAAAGAAAGAAAGAAAGAAAGAAAGAAAGAAAGAAAGAAAAAGAAAGAGAAAGAAGAAAGAAGAGAAAGAAAAGAAAAGAAAGAAAAAGAAAGGAAGGAAGGAAGGAAGAAAAGAGGGAAGGAGGGAGGGAAGAAAATATTGTCAAATATATCAATTGTTTTAGAGGCAGCTTAACAAACTCTATGGGATCTAAAATACATCACAAATTATTCTTTCCCATGATATGATTCCTGCTCTGAGCATTTCTGAATGTGTATTTGTCCCCATATAATTACATTTTCGATCCCATAGGTAGGGCCAATGATATTTCAACTCTTTTCAAAGCTAACCACCAGACAAAGCCAGAATGGTGTGAGGCTTAGTCAGTGTGTATTAGAATATGGCTAGCCTTGGCAGTGTTTCATGTGGCCTATGTCCTGAAGATGTGTTGACCTCTGGCCACCCATTTTAACAGATAAATATTAAAAAATGTCATTGATTTTTGTGCCTCCTCTTTAGGATTACACGATAAAATGCAATAAAACATAATTCATTGTTTATATAAAATTTAAAATTAACTGGCCTATTATATTTTTGTTTACTAATTGGGGCAGTTCTGTTCCTCTCTAAATTGTAGTCTGACCCCCAGACAGGCCACACAATTTTAGAAAGTTCATAAGTGTTAGGGTAGCGGCCAGCCAGACACGGACACCTCTGAGCAGCCAGGAGATCCTTTATTCAGGGGAGTGGGCACCTGGGCGAAGAAAAGAGGAAAAGAGAGAGAGGGGATGCGCGGGAGGGATATTATAGAGCCCACTACAAACCACGTGGCGAGCCAGGGATTGGTCACTTTAAAATCCGCGGGACAGATAAGCAGCGGAGGACTTCTTTGATGTGGCTGAAAAGGTAACCTGAGCAGCCAGGAGCAGCCAGGCTTTGTTTCTGCTGGAGCTGCTTCGCCTTTAGAGAGGGGAGGGGCCCAAACGGTATGGGGAGGGCTGATTTTACCTAACAATAAGTTTTTCAGATTTATAATCAAAGGCAGTGGAGGAGAAGATCACATTTTAATCTGATGGTTCTCTGTGGGAAGTTACAGAGGCTCACAGGCTACCTCTAAAAATTCTATTTAAGAATAAATTTCTGCTTTACTTTAAGCTTGGTAAAAAGGGAAAATCCATTTTAAATTGGAAAACAACCACTTTTTCTCAGTGAGAAGGTACATTGTAATCTCTCCAAAAACAAATTAAAAAAAAAAGGAAGAAAGAAAAATAAAATAACCTAAACCTGTACAAATGCGTTTGTTAGGAGAAAAATCTGTAATTCATAATATGTGATTTTAAACTAAAGCTTTTCATGAGATCTCAATGAAATTCTTAGAGATTTGACTTACTAACAGTAACTTCTTATTTCTGTGTGTTAGGCTTTTACCATGAAGTTGGTACTTTGCAGTAGCAGATTGCAGGCTTTAGGCTTTGTCCATTTCCATTTGAATTTTATCCTCATTTCCCATTCATTATGTGACTTTGTACAAGTTACTTAGTTTTCTGGGTCACAATTTTGTCAACTCTAAAATAAAGGTAACCATAGTACCTTACTCATAGAACTATAGTGGGAAATTAATGTGTGTAAAAGCCATAGAACATTGCTTGTATATATATATAAATGTACTCAATATTCATCAGATGCTATTATTATTATTACCTGATAAAGAAAAAAGAAGCACCAACAAAATGACTATGAGGAAATGTGTAAAATGTTTAAGAAAAAATATGAATGTTTATCATGTTAAAACATAGTATACAATGTTCACAATTTATGCTAGGGTTACAGTTTGTATATGAAATGTCCCCTAAAGCCTCATGTGTTGAGTCTTGGCCCACAAAGCAAGAATGTTCAGTGTTTGGGGTTTTTAGGAAATGATTTGATCCTGAGAGCTCTGACTTCATCAGTGGATTAATCCAATGATGGTTGAATGGACTACTGGGAGGTGGTGGAAACTTGAGGTAAGAGCATAGTTGGAGGAAGTAGGTCTGCATAGACATGTCTCCCGGAAGAGAATTTCTGGTCCTTGGCCTCTCTATGCCTCCTGACTGCCCTGAACTAGGTCTCTATCAACCCTCACCCTACTTTATTATTATTATTTTTATTCTGCAACAGAGTTTCACTAAGTTATTTAGGACCTCACTAAGTTGCTGAGGCTGGCTTTGAACTTGCTATTCTCCTGCCACAGTCTCCTGAGTTGTTGAGATTACAGGTGTGTGCCACTGTTCCTGGCTCTTTGGTCAATTTTTAAAGTACTATTTCTTAAAATTTTGTGCAATGTTTTGGCAGATCAACACAATATTTCATAGTTAATAATATATTTATAGAAGAAATGGTTTAGAAGTCTATAATATCAATGGTTTTGTCTATTGAAAGTAACTACAGAACAATACCAGTCAAAACAAATTCATTTAAGTGTAAAATGGAGGCCTTTCAATGGACATTGAAGAGTCACCATTACTTTAAAGGAAAAGCTTTCTAGAAAGGTATAGATCTGTTTTTGGGTCACTGATAGATTTCTGACTTTAGCTAGGATGACTTTCACATCAGACCCATTTCTCATTAGAATATACTAGTTCAGCCTTTTTATCAGGGCACATACACAGCATATAAGTAAATAGTCTACTTGCTAACATATTACTAGTTTTATAGCTTCTTAAAGAGCAATAATATTGACGGTGAAATTTGTACATGGCACATTGATAAAAAGGGGTCAGTTCAAAGTACTCCTCCCTTCTTTGGGTGATAATTGGGAATATTTCTCCATGAGTTATGGGAAATGACAGCTATTGTCTTCAACTTTCCTTCTCCTCCTCCTCTTTTTCCTCCTTCTTCTCCTCCTTCTCCTCCTCCTCCTCCTTCTCCTCTTTCTTCTGGCTCTAGAGATCACACAGGAAAGAAAGAAAAAAAAAAACAAAGAATGGAAGAAAGTTAGAAAGAAAGGGGCCTGCTTAATTCTAAACAAAAATTAAATAGATTTTAATTAGATTTGTGTTATTTAAAATAGAGTACATTGTACCTCTTATGAAATATCTCAAGTTAGCCTGTAAAAATTCTGAGTTTCTGTGCTAGTTTCATTCTCTAATTTCAATTATTCTCATATTACCCTTTCCTTTTCCGCTTTCCCCAACTTGATTCTGTTCTGTACAAGTTGAACAGCTTTGATGAAGATTTTATTTTTTCTGATTTTTTTCTCATATAACATGCTATAAAAAGCAGAGTCAGATCAAACTGAATTTGTTCTTTAGAGTCAAAATGTGAAGACTATTTTTAAACCTGGAAGCAATTAAGATTATTGTTGTCCTTAGGGTTGTTCTTTTGCTACTTATTTTCTCTTTCTTTCTATTAACAAAAACTGCGGACTAGATTTGACCCAATCCTTTCAGTAGCTCATTTTGCATGAATGTAGTCTGGATTTATAGGAGACATGATACATGACAAAATATGGAATATAGCTTTTCAAACAGCATGGAATCATATATATATATACAGACATTTACTTGTTAAAAACATTTCTTGAGTTCCTAGCCATTTCTTCTCCATGCCCCTTTTATCCATTATATTGTTCCTTATTTTGAATTCAATTTCCAGAGGTTATCTGATGGGTTTTGTCCTGATGTTTACTGGTAACATCTGACAACAGAGTCTTTGAAGAAGTAATCAAGTTAAGGAGAGGTCAACTGGATATGAATGGACCCTGAATCTGATGACTGGTGTATTTAAAAGAGAAAATAGAGGAAGATGGAGACACAGGCATGCACAGAAGGAAAGATGGCCCCGTGAAGATAAATGAAAAAAGCTATAAGCCAAGAACTGTCAAGGATTGTGGTCAACAATATATGCTAAGAAGTGGCAAGGAATGATTCTTTCTGTTGTTGTTTTTTGGTACTGTGGATCGAAGCTAGGGGTGCTTCACCACTGAGTTTCATCCCTAGCCATTTTAACTTTTATTTTGAGACAGGATTTCACTAAGTTGCTTAGAGCCTCATTAATTTGCTGAGGTTGGCCTCAAACTTGCAATCCTCCTGCCTCGGCCTCCCAAGTTGCTGTAATTACAGTCATGTGCCACGGTATCCAAAGGAAGGATTGTTTTGTACAACTTTTGGAGCAAGCATGAACTTAATTTTAGATTTCTAGACTTCAGTGATTTGAGAGAATACATTTGTTATAATTTTAAGTCACACAGTTTGTTGTAGTTGTTACAGCAGCACTAGAAAACTCATGTAGATTCCTTGTACATTTCAAAGTTGCCTTCAAGTTCTAAAATTGTAAAAATGCTGTAATCAAGAACACAATCAATCTAACTTTGATATTATTGCTACATTTGATCAAGTGTGCATTATGTAAAACACACATTGAAAGAGCATTGATGATATTTCTTGGTTGTCTATTATAAGCTAAACATCTGTACTAAATATTCCACATGGATTGCTTCATTTACTATTCACAGAAACCTTCTACAATTATAAATCATTATTATCACTTTATCTTATTGATAAAGTGACCCCTCAAATAAGGTTTTGTTTTTCTCCTTAAAGATAGTTAAATACCATTCATTATCAAATTGCAGTCTTGACTAGTATTAAGCTAGAATTTAACACATCTTACAGGTACTGTGTGCTTTATTTCCTTCACAGTAGAAATTCAATGATCTTTAGAAAGTAAGAAGGTATTTTTGGTAATTATTCTTAGAGCTTTTAAAAGTAGCATTTCATTCAAATACATATTTCCCTAGAACCACAAGGTCTGAAGGAAGGATTGAAGCTTCTAGAACTGCCTGCTTGTCTTAATCACTCCTACACCCAGCCTTTCCCAAATTGCTCCTTTACCATTCCATGAAAGCTTTACAAAGCAAAAGTTTAACTGACATCATCATTTTCTAATAAGGAAAATAGAGGAAGATTGAGAGACAGAGGGACTTACCCACAAACACTGTGTCAGATCTTGACAGACCTGAGATCAGTAGAAGTCCTGCTGAGAAGGAGAAGACCAGTCAACACTTTTTACAGCATAATCAATATTAGCCATCTAAGCTTCCTATTTTTCTTGTCCCATATATAATAGGAAGTCCAGACATCACTAAGCAAACTACTTCACAGCTGCAGAATGAACCATGAACATCTGTGAGCAATATGCATTTTATGAAATTATGCAGATGCTCTTCATTAAAAATACTGCTGAATCATTAAATTTCATTTTAAATAAAGATGAAATACACAAGTAATAGCTGACAGTGATAGAAAATGTGCATGTCTTGTCTTTGTGTAAAACACATTGTCTCCCGTGTGTTACTTATTATACTTCATAAAATGCAGATTTTTTTTAGTCTAATGCAGGTGTAATGAATTTGCATAAACTGCTGAAAGTTTCCTTTCACTTTTTTTTCCTTTTCCTCTAATTATGGGAAAATGAATTGATCTTAGTTGAGCATGTCAAATAGAGCTTTTCAATTTGGATTTTGTAAAAAACTTTGGTTCCCTAAAGTACAACAAGTTCTTTAGTCATCAAGTGACTGTAAATTTCATGAACTACTACATGACAAAAATGTGATAGCTAGGATGAGTTTTCCCTAACCCTTGTCAGGTTATCTCCTGTGGTCTCACTTCTGGAAATACTATGGAAAAGAGAAGTGGACAGAAAGGGGTTAAAGCTAGACTTGGAAGATTTTGAAAAAAAATAATAATCATCAGGGTAGATTGAGGTGTATTACATAGATTACCTTTAATGCTATCAGTATGTCAAGCAATCAATCTACAACAAGCAATCATTGATTTTCTTAGTTGCTAAGTCACTCATGTATACATTAAGCATTGCAAATTTGTCTACACTTCCCTGAATTCTTCTGCCTATATAATTTTAATGCCCCCTGGAGATCTAATAAGAGAGGAAAGCCATTATACCCATGTATAGTAATCACTATGCATCAAGCTAGAGAAAATCCAAAAATGCTGGATTTCATGCTGTAGAAATCAAGGCCATTACAGAAACTGGAGAGTTGCCTTGATATCATGTGCAAATTTTACTAGTGTCACTCTTATAGGTCTTACCAGATCATAATTAGACATTAAATATACTGAATAAGTTTATTTTTTTGCCTTAATATCTTAGCCCAAAGCTCCCATGCTCAGATTGATGTTTAAAATTCCAGCTATGAGTAGACATGAGCCTGCCTTGGATCTGAAACTAGAGTTCTACCTTATCTAAACACATATTAGAAGCTTCTTCTATGCAAGCCAGTGGAGTTCATGCAGAATTATTGGCCTCAGACACTGGGTTATTTTTTTGTGATATTTAAACATGCCTGGGTGCAGCAATACAAGTTGAAAAGTGAAACTTATAGGTGAATGAAAATCTTTGTGACAGCAAAGTAAGAAAAGGTTTATGAAACTAGGGACAAAAATCATTAACCATACATTTTAAAAATGGTAATTTGGACTACATTAAAATTAACAACTTCTTCCATAATCAAAAGTCAATATCAATGATATATAAAAATTACACAGAATAAGATAAGATATATAAATAAACCCTTAAAATTATTTATATCTAGAATTTATAAGACCACCTAACAAAGAAGAAATATGATGATTAATTCAATAACAAAAATTAACAGAAAATTTGAAGACACTATAAAAAAATATAAAAATTATCAATAAATATGTGAAAAAGTCCAATTTTATTAGCAATTAAGAAATTCACCCATGTGGGCAGACCTGTCCCAGGACTTTCCATGATGCAGAGAACCGCACTTGCACACCACAGCACTGCATCTCCATACAGGCTGCACAAAGCCATCATAGAGCCTGACCTTTTAACCCCATCTCTAAAAGTGGTTGCCTCCCTCTTGGGACACCTCTACCACAATCTTCAGTTACCTCTGCTACTGCCACCACCATCTTTAGTTGTGGCAGCTTCTATCTCAGGACACTGGCCAGGGACTGAAAGCCCAACACCAAAGTACTTACAAGTTTGAAGCTACCCTGCCACCAATTAGGGACATGGCCACCTCCATCTAGGGACAAGAGCCAGGACCTGGAAGACCATGATCAAGTTCCCTGCAGGCTTGGTTACACCAGAGAAATCCTTAAAACGTGTGCTAATAGCCACCATCTTGTTGCAGAGGCAGGAAGGAGCCTTGAATGGGTTTGCCTCTTCTCTCTTTTCTCCTGTTAACAACTAACATTTTTCATTCATTTTTCACTCTTCCTATGACCAAATACTTCTATATTGTCACCTTTTACCTCATAAACATCACACCCTATATCCTTCATTTCTCTTTTGTCCATCATTAGCAATTGCAGACCCTTTTGCAAAACTACTGTTTATATTGCAGTTAATAATTGAATAAATCATTTCTGTTTGTTGTGACAAATCTGTAATCATCTAAACGGGAACTATTTGTTTTAAGGCTCTATATCATTTGCATTGGGTGCTATTAATATTGATCTCCCCCTTAAAAGTGTGACATCTGAAACCTGCAGGGATATTATAAGATTATAGGGTAGAAACTGTAATGCTTTGGATCCACATTGCTAGAGGGGAAGGACATGGAAAGCATGAAAAGATAAGGGAAGAAAATGCCCCAAACCAACCAAGATGATACAATAATAGAATCCATTGACAGCACAGATGAAATATGATAGAAAAAGTTTAGAATGTACATAATTAAAATGATCTGCAAATAAAACAATGACATACGAGAGCAAATATAGGAAATAATTGATCATTCCAACAAAGAAATAAGAGCACAAACACAGGTAGCAAAAGATTAAGAAAGAGATATTCTGGAAAAAAAAAACAGAAATCCTTGAAATGAAGGAAATAATAAATCAAATAAAAAATTCAATGGAAAGTACCACCAACAAAGTAGACCAATTGGAACACAGAGTCTCAGACAATGCAGACTAAATATGCAATCTTGAAAATAAAGTTGATCATACAATGAATATAGTAAGAAACCATAAACAGAAAAGGAATGAACAATCTCTTCAATGAAATAATATTGGAAAATTTCCCAAACATGAAGAATGAATTTGGAAAATCAAATACAAGAGGCTTACAGGACACCAGATGTACAAAATTACAACAGATATACACCAAGGCACATTATAATAAAAATGCCTAGCATACAGAATAAGGATAGAATGTTAAAAGCCACAAGAGAAAAGTTTCAGATTACATATAGTGGGAAACCAGTTCAGATCTTAGCAGATTTTTCAACCCAGACCTTCAAAGCTAGGAGATCCTGGATCAACATCTACCAAGCTCTGAAAGAAAATAGATGCCAACAAAGAATCTCATATCCAGCAAAATTAAGCTTCAGATTGATGACAAAATAAAAACCTTTTATCATAAATAAAAGGTAAAAGAATTTATAACAAGAAACCCTGAACTAGAGAACATTCTTGGCAAAATATACTATGAGAAGGAAATGAAAGACAATAATGAAAATTAGCAAAGGGATGAACTACACTAAAGGAAAAACCAATCAAAGAAGAACCCAAGTCAAATGCAAAACAAAACCAAGACAAAATGACTGGATATACAAACCATATTTCAATAATAACCTGGAATGTTAATGTCCTAAACTCATCAATTAAAATACATAGACTGAAAGATTGGATTTTTAAAAAAGGCCCAACAATATGCTGCCTTTAAGAGACTCGTCTTATTGGAAAAGCCATCCACAAACTGAAGGTGAAAGGATGGGAAAAACATACCACTCTCACAGACCACATAAACAAGCAAGATTTTCCGTTCTCATATCATATAAAGTGGACTTAAAACAAATTTAGTCAGAAGGGATAAAGAAGGACATTCCATACTGCCTAAGGGAATCATACATTTACAATATATAACAATCATAAATACTTATGCCCCCCAAAATGGAACATCTATGTATGTCAAACAAACCCTTCTAAATTTCAAGAATGAAATAGATCACAACACAATAATACTGGGTGATTTTAACACCCCTCTTGCACCACTGGATAGATCTTCCAAACAAAAACTAAACAAAGAAACTATAGAACTCAACAATGCAATCAATAATTTAGACTTTATATATATATATTTATATATATATATTTTATCCATCGAGTGAATACACATTTTTTACAGCAGCATATGGATCCTTCTCTAAAATAGACCATATATATGCCACAAAGAACATCTTAGCAAATACAAAAAAAATAGAGATACTATCCTGCATTCTTTCAGATTATAATGGAATGAAATTAGATATCAATGATAAAATAAAAAATAGAAGCTACTCCAACACCTGGAGACTAAATAATATTCTATTGAATGATGCATAGATAGCAGAAGAGCAGGAAGGAGATTAAAAAAAAAATTAGAGGTAAATGAGAACTCTGATACAACATAGCAAAATCTCTGGGACACTATCAAGGCAGTACTCAGAAGAAAGTTCATTGCATTTAGCCCACTCATTAAATGAATAAAAAGTCACCAAATAAAAGACCTGACATTACATTTCAAAGCTGTAGAAAAAGAACAAATCAACCCCCAAAGTAGTAGAAGACAGGAAATAATTAAAATCAGAGCTGAAATCAATGAAATTGAAACAAAAGAAACTATTAAAAAATTGACATAACAAATAGCTGTTTCTCTGAAAAAATAAAATTGTTAAACTCTTAATCACCTTAACAAAAAAGAAAGAGAAAACTTAAAATACTGAATTTCTTGATGAAAATTAAGTATCACAACAGATGCTGCTGAAATACAGAAAATAATTAGGAAATATTTTGAAAATTTATACTGTAATAAAATATCAATGACATTGACAAATTTCTAGAGAAATATGATCCACCCAAACTGAATCAGGAGGATGTACACAATTTAAACAGATCAATTCTGTTCAATGAGTTCAGATGCCATCAAAGGCCTACCAACCAACAAAAGCCCAGGACCAGACTGACTCTCAGCCAAGTTCTAAAAGACCTTCAAAGAAGAATTAATACCAATACTCCTCAAATTTTTCCATGAAATAAAAAGGATATAACCCTTCTAAACTCATTCTATGAAGTTAGTATCACTCTGATACCTTAACTAGACATAGACACATCAAGAAAAGAAAATTTCAGACAAATATCCCTAATGAAATCATGGATGCAAAAATTCTCAATAAAATTCTGACAAGTTGCATACAAAAAAATATTAAAAAGACAGTGTACCATGATCAAGTGAGGTTCATCCCAGGGATGCAAGTTTGTTCAACATATGGAAATCAATAAACGTAACTTACCACATCAATAGACTTAAAAATTAAAATCATATGATCATCTTAATAGATGCAGAAAAAGTATTTGATAAAATACAACACACTTTCATGTTCAAACACTAAAAAACCTAGGGATAGTAGGAACATACCTACAGCAACACTACATGCTGTATAACCAAAGAAATGAAGAGTTGTGCCCCTTTGTGTAAAATGAATCGAAATGCATTCTGCTGTCATATATAACTAATCAGAACAAATTTAAAAAAGAAAAAAAATTATATGAAAAAGAAGAAATAGAAAATTCAAAACAAAACTTCCAATGTAATAACACCAGAATGGCTAAAATGGAAAAAGAAGAAATTAGAAAATGTAAACTCTGAGGAAGATGTGTAGCCAATAGAATATTCCTGCATTTTTTGGATACTAAAATGATTACAATGCTTTTGGAAAGCAATTAGTATTCTCTAAAGTTGCATTGCTGATTTCATGATGCAGCAATTCTATCTCTAAAAATATCACAGAATATATATATATATATATATATATATGCCATTATACATATATATTATATATATATATTTTATATATATATGTATATATATTTAACAAAAGACATGAGATAGAATGCTTACAGCACTACTGTTGGTAATTACTTCAAACTAGATATTACTGAGATGCCCATTAAGAGAAGAGTGTATAAACAAACTATGGTATATTGGCACAATGGATTACTATTCATAAATCAGAATCAAAGATGTACAACTAATCAATGACTTGGTGAATTTTGTAAAATACTCTTGAGTCAGAAACCAGGTGCCAAAACATGCATAGTATACAAATACTTTAATTTATAAAAATGAAAGAAAATGTCAGGTGAAGCCAACATATGCTTTTGGAGGTAAATGTAAAGAGGAACTTTGGGAGACAGTAGTTGCCAGAAGGTATAATTGACGTAGCATTAGAACACAAATAATATTTTGTTTCTTATTTGGGTTTCTGGTTATGTAGGTATGCTCAATTTGTATAAAGTTATTAATCTGATCTATACTATTTGTACTGTCTCTTAATAATATACTTTAATAGAAGTTTTAAAAATTTATGTGTACGCAATATTTATAAGCTTTCCTTTTCTTAAACACACCTCTTTCATTTTCTGGAATAATTTTTTTTACCTTGAGTTCCTGGTTCCTGTTTATCACCTGTTTAGGAAAGTCAGGCATATTGCCTAGAGCTTATCCCATCCCCATGTAGTTTCATTTTTTGATGTAGAACTGGATTCTGACTCTAATAAATATTTCATATCACTCTGAAGGCCTTCCTTAATAAGATATAAATAGCTACTACCATTGGGGTAATGCCCTTCTCTTTCCACAATTTCTGCTGGATATGTGGGTGGTGAGGTTTACATTGAGCATAGATTTTCCAAGGCCCTTCAAGATTTACTGAGTTGGACTCTTAATTTCTCTTAGAATGAGACTCATCCTTATTTTTTCTGTTTTACTTTAATTTTTTCCTTTCTTCTTTTAGATCACATCTCTCTTGATGCCCAGGCTGTGTTTCAGATTCCTGAACTCAAGAAATCCCCCACCTTAGCATTTTGAATAGGTGGGACTAGGGATGTACACTACTATACCTGGCTAGTTCTTTCTTTCTTTCTTTTTTTTTTTTTTTGATAAGTTCATTTTAGTCTTACCTAAACCACCAGTAGGTTATTCTTCCTTTTATTTCTCTGCACACACTCAACTCACCTTTTACATCTCAAACCCCTATGAGAAGAGCCTCATCAGCATAGATATGTGTCTAAAATGTTGTTGAGTTAGTTAGGTTTGGAATTTAAATTGTAGTATAGACATAACAGGTCCCTATATTATTATTTATATTTATTTTAAACTTATAAATAAAAATGTCACAATTTATAGGGTACCATATCATGTTTTAATTATATGTATATATATTAAAGATGAAGTCAGTGTAAACATATCTATCTCCTTAAATATTGATCACTTCCTTTTCAAAAATACAGTATGTTGTCATTATCTGTAGTCACCCTACTGTGCACTAGAACTTCAGAACTTCTTTCTCTCATCCGACTGTAACTTAGTACCTGTTAATCACTCTCTCCTTTTCTGTTTATCCTGTCTACTCCCTCAGCCTCTATTAACCAGCATTCTACACTCAGCTTCTATGAAATCAACATTTTTAGATGCTACATATGACTGAGATTATGCATTCCTTACTTTTCTGTCCCTGACTTACTTCACTTCACATAATGACCTCCAATTCCATACATTTTATCACAAATGACAGGCTTTCATCCTTTTAAAGGAGAATTCATAACTTCCAAGATGTTGTAGCAGTTAAAGTTAATGTTTTATGTAAAGCATTTAGAGATAGTATCTGTAATAATATCTTTTATAGTATGAAAAGTAAATCTGTATAAGAAGAAATTTTCAAAATCTTAGGAGGATTGCTCTTCTAAGTCATCTTTCATCATTCCCAATATTTTACATATTACAGATACTGAACAGGCTGAAAAGATAGTTCTGATAGATGAACAATTTTATTTCTTCTGGTCACTTATTTCAAACTTGCTGTATTAGAGACTAATTCCTCAAACTATCACTGGCATATTTGCTATATTCAATAATAATGTCCTCATTTCCAGATTTTTTTTTAAATTTGTTTTGGGGAGTTAATATTTAAGCAAAATCTTGTTCTCACATTTATTTTCAGTTTTCTCTTTGAATCTCAGCTCAAGTTTGATCTGCCAGTTTAGGACAAGAAGCTAGGAGGAATGTTGTGGTCTATTTTGACCCACTTTGTTTATTTACTTTCTCTCCTTAGCCCCTCACCTCCAGCCTCTAATTCATGCAGAGCTGAACTAGTGAACTGTTAGGAGAAAAATAAGGGAAGACATCTCTCTGTTTAGTCAATAACTGTGATTGAATCTTAGCTGATGAAACCTCTTTTCCAAAGAAAATATGCTAATGCTTGCTCTTCTGTGTTGTATTATTAGTAGGTTTGTTTAAAAGCCACTGCCTTTCACTGTCTCCTTGTATGAAAGTAGTGGCTGACTTTCTATAGGTCATCTCATAGCAATTACTCTGTCGAAGTCCATACAACTCCTGTTTTTCTGTGTTCTATTTGGTGTTCCTTTCTGGCTGTGTCCTTGTGGTTCTGGTTGCCTTGTGGTTTCCACTTGGCCTTCAAGCACTCATATAATCTTGCCCCACCAATCACAGGATTGCAGCTTGTTCACATAATGCTGTCAAGCTCTTTCCTTGAGGGCTGCTCAAGGCATCTTCCTGTCCTCAGACAGTTCTAGCTAGGTAAGAGTCCTTATAGGTAGCTAATCCCTACCTCCTATCTGTGTATGTAAAGTTCTCCCAGGATGACTCCATTTTGGTGACTGCCCTGGCAAAGCTGAAGAGTTATAAGAGCTCAGTCCACATCCTCTCAGGCAGTAGGATGTGAGATTCTCCTCTACCAAGAATCCACAACTTCTAAAGTGTTCTCTTTGTGCCTCTTGCAGTTGCCTTAAAGCACGGCAGGAGTGAGGGGATCCCCATTCTCTAATGTGGAAATGAAGGGGAAACCCTGCAGAATTTTGTACTTCTACCAATTACTCCATAAAATTGTCCTTCCCCTAACCCTCTCTCTGTCAAATCCTCACCACTTGCCAGTAGTGTTAGTTCCTGAGACTGCTTATTGCATTTACATGTCATTCTCTGCTGTTTAGAGTTTTGTGCACTTACACCTCATAGACATCAGAATTAATGCTAGACAAAATACTAAAAATTCCCAATTGATATCTTATTATTGATCTAATGTTTCACATGCTTATTTAGAACATATATCTCTATTAGTCACTATGCTATGTCATGATTCTCTTGACCAGTGCAGTCCAAAACGAATATAAAGGAAAGCTGCACATATAAGTTTTCCATTTTCTGGTACCACTATTTAAAAATTTAAAAAGATGTGAGTGATATAACTTAATAATTATGACATTTAATTATGTATACCAAAAATATTGAAACATGTGATCTGTATAAATATTAATTAGGCACTTATTTTTTATTTCATGTCTAAACTCTGCTATGTATTTGTTAGGATTTGGTTATGAAGTGTTCTTCCCAAAGCTCCTGTGTTAATGTTAAAATATTCAGAGATAAACTGATTGGATTAGAAAGCTGTAACCCAATTAGTTCATCCTACTTTTATTGGAATAATTAGGTGATTACTATAAGCAGATTGGGTTCAGTTGGAGGAGGTCAGTAACTGTGGGTGTGCCCTTAAATGGTTCATCTTTCCTGAAGCCCCTTCCCCTCTTTCTTTCTGCTTCCTGGCCACCTCATGGCTGAGTAGATTTCCTTTGCTGTTTCTTTCAACCACAGGGCCAGCCTCATCTCAGTCCTACTGTAATGGAGTCTGCCAACAAAGGACTGAACTTCTGAAATCATAAGCCAAAAACAAACTTTTACTCTTTGCTCTTATAAGGTATTTTGGTCACGGCAACCAAAAGATGACTATCATAGTGTTTTGCAAAAAAAAAAAAAAAAAAAAAAAATCACATTTTGTTTCTGCAGCTACCTTTCAAGAGCCCAATAGCCACATGCCTTAAGGGCTATTATATAAGACAATGCAATCTTAGACTACTACTCCTGAGAGGAAAGACTGTATTTTATTCATCTCCTTATGATAAGTAAGGTAACAGGAAGGAAAATCCAATGCTGTAAGTTAGACATTCAGTTGTAACACAAAATGAAACGTATACAAGTAACATTGATTAAATATATCTATGGTAAGAAGAGATAAAAAATGGAATGATAGCCTAAATTTATTTCATTTACTTTAGGAAGCACATTTAGAATCAGATTGTATTCAAACTATTACTACAGTGATTTGCATCACTAACTTAAAGAGACAGGCTTGCCTTTTTCCCTCCGACTTTCTAATGCCTACTCGATGATTTTTTCCTACATACTTGTTTAAATATCAACTATTTGTGTCAGTTCAATATGCACTGTTTGAATGTCTAGAAAGTACAATGTGTAATAAGAAATAGGAAAAATATAAGAATAACAGCATTAAAACCTTATCAAAAGAATAAAACAAATAAAAATGAACTAGTTAACATGTCCAGTAATAACCGCAGTAGCAATCTCTAAATTTAAAAAAAGCAATTTAAATATAATTGTCATTTATTTTATTTATAAATAGTTTAGGATTTGTGGTGATAAGTCACTGATGAAAGGGTTAAGAATGATGTGTGGCATAAATTTGTAACATTTCAGCTTAATTAATCTGCTTTTAAAAAATGCTTGGTTATAAGATGTAGGATGTAGAGATTGAGTTTTAGTCCTCTAAGACAATCAAATCTTTGGTTTAATCAAGGGCACAATTAAAAACAATGGAAGTAGCTATTTTCCTCACTTTTATATAACAATTTCATATACTATTAAATAATCATACTGTCATATTTTGGGTACTGAATTTTATTTTATTATTGCTGTTGAATAAATAAAGAAATTGATAATATATTAGAAAAAAAGTAGAGTAAAAGAAGTAATGTTTTAATTCCTAATCTATTTTACTGTTTTATCAAATGATATTTTTCATACAGGTAAAAATATGGAAGATTTAAAATTGAATATTAAATTCAGCAGACAGTACAAAATGATGAAAAGCTTTCCTTACCTCAATGTAACTTGCAACAGTCCCATTCATTTCCGGCAGCCCCTCCTGTGTAAAGTAATCATTTAGGAGATGTAATTTAGTTCTGTAGAAACAACTTTTAGATTATAAGTTTCTCTGACCAGAAAATATTGTTGTTGAAAACAGAAGTATTTCTGAAGCCTTGGGCTAGAGTAAGATTAAGGTTTTTAAGTATAAGACAGCTATGAAATATTTTTGGCATTTGAGAATTTTCCAGACATTGCACTAGTGTTAGGTTAAAGAATAGAGAGGTTTTATTTCTAAAGTTTTAGTACTTTACAGATATACTGAAGTAAACTTCAAACACCAAATGGAATATACGTACTAAACAGTGACACTTCGTTTTCAAGCCATAGGTTAACCACCTGCATGGTAAGTCACTGACACTAATTCTTTTCTAGCTAAAGCATCTGAAAGGATAACTTCTGAGGTGCTACATTATATTCGTTTCTTTGTCCTAGGTTGTATAACTTGCTATAACTGCAATGCATTTTATGTTACTTTATCTTGAGCTAAGGAAACAGAGGAAATCATACCATCAAATGTTTTGAGTCAATCATGGGTATGATCTAAATGTTTTCCATATGTTTCACTATTCTCCATATGGCATTTGTGTCAGGAAGTTGCTAGAAGGAAAAAAGAAAATAAAAACAAAAATCAAGAACTGAAAACCTTATCATACTTTCATTGCAAGCCTAATTATCTATTTCATGTCTGTGGAAGAAAGAAACTGCAGTTTTTCTTGCTGCTCCAAAATGTCTCTCACTTGCAAATTTGCCTTATTATGCTCTCTGACCATGCCTGACACATGAATTTTCTTGAAGAACATAGTTACTTTATTACTTTATGTAAAACCTTCTGATTATTTCTCTTCATTTCATTGACCATCACTGAACCCTTCAGCTTGGCATGAAAGTCTTCAGTTTATCCCACAACTGCTATTTCATTTTTACATGCATTATCATCTTTCCAAGTGTATCTGTTTCTGTCCATGTTTTATGGCACCTGTATTCATTCATCTTTAAAAATATAATTTTATCTCATTTAAAAATCTATCCTTTAATAAATAAACTTACTGTGAAGTATAACAAATATTATAAATGCATACGAAAATTGCACTACCAAAAACAATGATAAAAAAGCAATAACATTGTTAAAATTAGCTAAAAATTGTCTACTGTATATGTTGAAGAATATTCAGAGAGTGTAATATGATTTTTATATGCAAGGCATAAAAGTAAGTCTCCTACACGGGAGAAAAAAATATTCACACTCTTCACAAATATCTCTATTTTATTTGATGACATAGTGGAACAAAGTCCTCATCATTTAAAAAAGTAACTTTTATGTTAATGTTGTGAAAAACAAATTAAAATGGCAGAAGAGTACTTACCAGCTCTTGTCTGCTCACAGAAACATGAATATGAAAAACTATCTATGCACAAAAATAGCTTCACAAGAGCTTAGGAAACCAAGTGAAAGATAATGGATTAAAGAGAGTAAGAAGGTAGTTTTGCATTAGCCACAGAGAGGGACATGACTGCCAGTTTGCCTGAGACCTAGTGAACTCAGTTCAGGACCCTTTTTCAACTCAACTCAGGAGACCTAGCTTTCAACTGGCCCAGTGCCTGACTAGCACCAGCAGCCCCATGGTGTTGTCCAAACTCAGTAAAAGATTAGCCCTCTTTATCATAATCAGTCTCCAGGTTATGGTATTATCTTAGGGTCAGAGCACCTCCAATATTGGGTCAACAAGGGAGGGAGAAAGGAAGAAAGATTCTTCAAATCAACTAGAAAATAATAAAATGGCAAAAGTCATCTCTTACCTATCAATAATTACCTTTAGTATAAATGAATTAAATTCCCTAATCAAAACACATAAGGTGCCTGTACAGATAAAAATAAAAAGTGAAAAATACAAGACCCATTGTATGCTTCTTATAAGAGACTCACTTTACTTTTAATAAAGCACAGTGAAAATGGAGGACTCAAAAGAGATATCTCAAATGAAAACCAAAAGACAACAGGGGTAGTAATACTTATGTCAGATTAAATAGGTTTCAAGTTAAAAAGCCAAATAAGGTCATTATACAATCATTAGAGGAACAATTCATAAAAGTGACATAATAATTGTAAATATGTATGCTTTTGTCATCAGAACACCATATATAAAATAAATATGAATATAATTAAATAAAAATAGATTAATGCAATTGTAGGGGACTTAAATACCCCACTTTCAGCAACATATAGATCATCCAGACTGAAAATCAGTAAGGAAAGTTTGAACTTAAAGTATATTTTAGACTAAACGGATCTATCAGACATATAGAACATTCTATAAAACCGCAACAGAATTCACGTTCTTCTCAAGTGCAAATGGAATATTCTCTAGCATAGATGATGTAGTGGGCTATAAAACAAGATTTAATAAAATTAAGAGGATTTTAATAATATTAAAATGTCAATCATGATGTTGAGAAATCAATAATGGGAGGTTTCATAAAATTTACAAACAAATGGAAATTAAACAGCATGCTATCAAATATATGTATTAAAGAAGAAATTTATGAGGACATTAAAAAAAAAACCTTGAGACAAATGAAAATGCATACTCAAATTTAAAGTAACAGAGCTGTTTTAACAGGGAAATTTATAGCAATAAATGCCTGTACCAAAAAATGAAGCCTCAAATAAGGAACATAATACCTTAAGAAACTAGAAAAAGAAAAAAAATAATCCCAACATTAGTAGAAAGAAGAAAATAATAAAAATCAAAGCAGAGATCAATGGAATGGGTACTAGAAAAACCAAAAAAAAATCAACAAAAGTGTTTTCAAGAGTTTATTGAAAGATAAGGAAAATTGACACCACTTTAGCTTGACAAAGATAAAAGCAAGACTTAAATAAATATATTCAGATATAAAAGACATGGCATTCCAATTGATGCCATAAAGGATCATAATAGACTATTATGAGTAACTATGTGTCAACAAATTGGCTAACCTAGAAGAAATGAATGCATTCCTAGATGCATAGAAAAAAACCAAGGTTGAATCAGGAAGAAACAGAATATTTGAACAGACCAATAATGTATAAGGACATTGAACTAGTAATAAAAATCCTTCCATCAATGAAGATCTCAGAACTTCACAGTTTTACTGTTAAAACCAACCATATTCTCCTAAATTTAGAAGAACTAATACCAATCTTTCTTAAACATTTCCAAAAAAAAAAAACTGAAGAAAAAAGAATACTTGCAAAGTGATTTTATAAGGCCGGCGTTTTCCTGACACCAAACCAAATAAGGATATCACAAGAAAATAAAATTATGGATCAATATCTTTGATGAACACAGATATAAAAACCTTTAAGGAAATAGTATAAAACCAAATTTAACATTACAGTAAAAAAATCTTTCACCATAAACAAGTGAAATTTATACTTGGGATGCAAGAATGGCTCAACATTTGGAAATCAAAAACAACCACATTAACAGCATGAAAAAGGAAAGCTATATCACTCTTTAAATAGAAGTAGAAAATGGATAGCATGACATGACAAACCCACAAAACATATTGCTCAATCATGAAAAGTTGAAAGTTTTTGTTAAAGATCCCAAACAAGGCAAGAAAGCCCACTCTTGCCACTTCTATTTAACATAGTACTGGAGGTACTAACTAGATAGTTAGGCAAGAGAAAGATATAAAGGCAGCCAGAGTGGAAATAAAGATGTAAAATTGTCCCTGTTTGCAGACAAAAAAAAAAATTACATACCAAACAAAAAAATCCCTAAAGATTCCACCAAAACCCTGGTATAGCTAATTATATCAGTAAATTTTCAGTATACAATATCAAAGTGTAAAAAGTACTTGGAATTTAATATTGTAACAAAAACTCTCCAAAGTAGAAATCAAGAAACAATCCCACTTACCCAAGTAAAGATATCCTATGTTCATAGATTGGAGAATTAATATTGTTAGAATGTCTATATTAGCCAAAACAATCTATAGATTCAGTGTACTCAATGCCAACACTACTCTAATCATGTCTGAATATAAACAAAGAATGGACATTATCCACCACAGAAAAATAGCCAAATATCTCCATAGAAAGCGATTGCTCTTTACTTTCAAAGACAAGATTAGCCTTGCTTCATTCTTTGTCTTTTTGAAAAGAATATTAAGTGACAGATATCAGAATTTTATTGATGGCCTCTCTTTTTCTAGCTGGAGATAGAAGGAGAAGAATAGAGCTTTTAGACCCCATGAATCATTCTGAATCTTTTATTTCTTTTTTCCCTTTTATTGTTTTTCTTCTTACCATATTTCCCATTATTTAAAGTACAAGAGTTTTTTTGCACTTTCCTCATGATCTTGTATTTTATGAAGTTTTAAATATCTTCAATACTGAAGAAAGTGCTATCTGAGATTTCATTTCTTAAATGTTTTTTTTTTTTTTTTTTGTCATTTGTAACCAGAAGTTCAAACAAAGCTTCCCTGATCTTTCAACATCCCCAAAATAATACCATTCTTTTTGTGTCTTGTGAAAGTCTTTATAATACATTAAATATTCCCTGACTTTAGCCAAAATAGTATATCTTCTGATCTCCCTGGTTTGATACTTTTTAAATTCTTTCTTCTACATATTATAATTTAAACTATAGCTCAAATAGGAATTCTTCAAGAAGAAAAGACAATATTTTATGATTCTTATACATTATAGAAAAGCTCCAAAGATATTTAGTACACATGTTGTTGTGGGAAGAATGGATAATAACAAATTTAAAACTATGGACAAAATTAGCAAAGTCAATGCAAACATTGAAATTATCTAAAGATGTCATTTTAGAAAAATATATTTCCTTCTCTCTCCTCCCTATCCCCTGCTTTTGATTTTCACAGTGTTAATGTCCTGATTAATATATTCTCCTATGCTTCCTCATGCTTATGCACAAACTATATTAGCACCAACAAATACAAATGCATTCAAAGTATTTTTTCTGTAATTATCCATAAACACTAATCACTCATATATATTTTCAAGATGATTCTCATATTCTTCAGTAAATTACAGATGTCTATTTATATGTCCATATGTCAAACTTAACTAATTTCTAATAAAATAAATCTGAATAAATTATATAATAAAAATAAGTCATTGAAGGATACTTAAATTCTTACTTTTTATTTCATTATTAGCAATAATGCCATGTAAGACATTTCTAGGTTAAATTTCAAACAGCAACAAAAATTCACAAATAAATGATTAATGTATCATCTGTATATGATGTTTCTTAAACATTTAAATCACATGAGTGAAAAAAGAACATGTCATTGTATTTTGTATTTCCCCAGCTTCTATGCATCTATTTTAAATGTTACTGATCTTGTATGGATTTTTATACTGGATTCTAATTTTTTTAAATTTTTTTTTTAGCTGTAGATGGACATAATGTCTTTATTTTATTGCTTTGTATGTGGTGCTGAGGATCGAACCCAGGGCCTCACGCATGCGAGGCAAGTGCTCTACCACTGAGCTACAATCCCAGCCCTGGATTATAATTTAATATAATATTTTTAATAAAATTTTTGCATATTATGTTAACTATTTCTTACGTGTGTTGGCTATATTATTAATCATTTTGATTTTATAAAAAGAGTTGGACCTATATCTTATTTTATAGTTGCTGGATTTCTTAATTGGATGTAATCTAAAGTTCTATTCTAAAATATTTTATTTTTGTATTATGTTGCAAATTTTAATTTATTATCCTAATATAGTTTATGTGACATTAAAAAGGATATCATTCATCCATTTTTTTCAGATACACCATTCTTTTCCTAATGTATTGAACTGCCAAGATTTTTGATTACTAATTTTCTCAAATATATTAACCTTTCTTTGTTGAATATCTTTGCTGTTGTATTTATGTATTACTGTTTTCACTACTGTACTGAATCCTTCCATTTTTATTTTTATGTTTCTATAGTTTCCACAAATTTTTGAACAATCTCAAGTGTAAAATACATAAAACTCATTTATTTGGTTAGATATTAATAAAGTGAAGTCCAATATCATGAGTTTAACCATCATATCTTTCTTTGTGAAAAGAGCCTCTAATGCTAGCCACAACAGGGCACACAGTCTGCACATGAAGATGTTGAAAAAATAGCATATGCTTGAATAAAAAGAAAAAGAGAAAAAGAACTGTGCTAATGATCTCTATGTATTTTCTTTAAGCTCAGTTCAGGAGAAGATGCTATTTTCATTTTATCAATGGACAGAGAAGTTTAAGGCCAGCCAATAAGCCATTAACCTATTGCAAACCAACTGTACTGGTTTTGAACTAGAATGTCCCCCGAAGTCTCATGTGCATTTAGGTGGGGCTTTTAGCCAACATTTAAGTCATGAGTGCTTTAAACTCATCAGTAGATTAATCCATTTGATGAATGAATCCATTTGTAGCTGAATGGTTGACTGTGAGGTGGGACCTAGTTGAAGGAGATGTGTATGGTTTAGATATGAGTTTTCCCTTAACTGCTCATGTGTGAGACAATGCAAAAATATTCAGAGGTGAAATGATTAGAGTTGTGACCTAATCAGTGGATTAATACACTGATATGGATTAACTGGGTGGTGACTGTAGGCAAGAAGAGTGTGGCTGGAGGAAGTAGGTCACTAGTATGACTTTGGGGTTTATGCTTTGTCCAGGGTAAGCTGAGCACTCCCCCACCCCTTTCTCTCTGCTCTCTGGATGTTATTTCCTAAGCTTCTTTCCTCTGCCATGTCATTCTACCATGATGTTGTACCTCATATTGAGCCCGGAGCTATGTTGTCAATCAACCATGGTCTGACCCACTGAAACCATGAGCCAAAATAAATTTTTCCTCTTCTAGATTGTTCTTTTAAGGTATTTTAATCACAGTGACAAAAAAGGTAACTAAAACAAGATGGGACTCTGTGGCATACCTTGGAAATGTATGTCTTCTCCCTGTCTTTTCTTTCTCGGGCTGCCATGAAGTGAGCAGCTTTCCCTGCTATGCCCATCACCATGATGCTCTGCCTTATCTGAAACCCAAAGTAATGGAACTGGCCAGCCATGGTCTGAATCCTCTAAATTGTGAAACGAAATAAATCTTTCCTTCTTTAAGTTCTTGTTAAGGATTTTGGTCACAGTGATACAAAGCTGACTAGCACACCAACTCTAAACATTCTGAGCATCTACTTTTTGGGCCCACTGGTATGAGTGTTTTGAAATCACGTCTTTTCACATAGTGAATTTCTTGTGTGTCATATGGCCTTAACTACAATCTGTTATGCATTACTTACAAACTGGCTGGGGCAAAAGCACTCTATTTGATATTTTGTGATATGTAACAGAAAATAGAAAGCAATGTGTTTTTAAATTGCCTTAACTGTCATTGTGATATTACATAAAAGAACTGAAAATTGTCTTTAATAATCTAGTGTATGTATAAATTCACCAAATAATAAGAATAACTTAGTATTTAGTATTGGCATTCTACAGGAGTCCAATACCTTCACTTGATTTATTAGAAAAGAGTCTCAGAGTAACTTATATGTATAATTAAGTAGAGTCCCATCTAATAACTCAAATATATATTGTATTTTAAAACACATTTTAAAATACATTTTAAATATACTTTTTAAATACAAAAAGTTGGCTTTTGTCACTGTGGCTATTTTAAAGATGTATTTTATTGTTGGAGTTTGAAATAATTATCTTAGAATGTATTAAGCAAAATGTCATTTATTTGTATCTGAGCCTTTGTCTGAACTGAACAGATAAATGCACTGTCCTCTTCACTGTTGCAAAAGATCTTGAAACCCATATAATTTACTGCTTATAAGCTCTAACTTTGATTTTAAATATACTTTTCTTTGAATCTGGGACTTAACTTATCTGTGAAAATTTACATTTATAGGGGTTAAGTAAATTAGCTGGCTTTTTGTCTTCAAAATGTCATAATACTTCTTACTCATATAATTGAAAGGCTTGCAGTACTGGAGCTTGAACCCAATGCCTAATATATACTAGGCAAGCATTCTGCCACTGTTATATCCCTGGCCCTTTTTAATTTTATTTTGACACAGCGTCACACTAAGTTATCCAGGGTGGCCTAGAACTTGTTATCTTCCTGACCCAGTTTCCTGAGTGGCTGTGATTACAGGTGTATACAACTGTGCATGGATTAATATATATTTTTAATAAGCTGTGAGTGTTACAAATATCTTGTTTTTTTTGTCCTGTCCATGGCCTTAGCCAAGGATAATATTTTGAGTCGGCCTTCGGGGGTTTATATGCTAAATCAATGAAAAACATGCAAATTGATTGGTGTAGAGTCTGACACATGATTTATGTTACTTATAATTAAATATACCAGTTCATTGCAAAATGCACCATAACCTATCATTTATTAAAATTTATCCTTTGGAAATGTATATGACAGTACTTAACACTATAAAAATATCTCCTGAGTTTTAATATTTTGAGTGATTTAAAATGAATAATGAAAAAAATGTGGTTCATTTAAAAACTAGTTGGCTAAGTTTTTGTCTGAATCCTCAAATTTATTTCCTATCTTATTGAATTGAAGTTATTTTAAAAATTTTTCTAACAAGATACTGAGAGGTCATTAACTACAAAAGTGCTGAAAGTCTCCACAATAATAAACAAGAAAAGATGAATGTCATAAGCTCTCTTTGATATGGTTATTTTAAATGATTGCAAACATAGTGATAATTAATTATATTTCCTGAGACTCCAAATTCATTTTCTATACTGAGAACTGAAAGAAAATCTGATATTTTATAGCAAAATACCAAGTGGCATTTGTTGTTTCATAAGTGTTGTCTGGAATGAGGTACTTGAACAGGATAAAGATAAAATGGCAATGCCAAAAAGATGATTTATTTCCCAATTGTTCATTCTTTTCCAATAAGCAAACAACAATGCTACACACTGAGAGAATTCATATATTTGACCTGGGCAAACAAACATAATTCATTGTGATTTGTTTTATTTCTCAATATCTAAGCTTTTCATTTAAGGTTTCAAGCAAATGTGGATATTTTGAATGGCTGGGGCATTCTGCACCTCTCTGGAGCTTGATATTATGATTGGTACATAGAATTTATATAATAAGTGTCCATGGAAAGACTGTTGCTCTACTTTTAAAATAAAATTAACAAAAAATTAGATAGTCTAATAGGATCGTTAATATGTAAATCTTTCTTAGTAGACTCCTAATATTTAAGTAGTACATGCTATTTAGTGTTCCCATTTGATCAAAATTAGCACTAGTATAGTTACCAGAGCAGTAATTTGAAATTAATATTAATTTGAATCAATCTTTGATATGACTATGGCACTCATTTATTAAAAAAAGAAATTTCATGTTCTGATTCCTTTGGATCAGATCAGCCTAGATAATTTCCCTTTTATAAAGAATTTTAAACACTGGAAAGTTGCTCAGATCACTTTAGAGGGTTGATGATAGAATTCAAATTAATAACCTGATTTTTCTACTTCTAGTCTAAAGCCTTTTTCATAAAAAGCAGAGATATTATTAGTTAGCAATCTGACTTGAGTTCTTTTTTCAAGGTATATTTATTTTAAATTAGATATTCTACTTTAAAAAAATCCACAATTACTACTGAAATATAGAAATATCATTGAATGTTCACAAATTTTAAAATCTAAAATTTATATGTTCTCTGACAAAATATGCTTTCTATTGTTAAAAACTTACTGAAATCATCAAATGATATGTCACAATACAATGACAAATTTAAACTTGATTCATAAATTACCTAACTTTTTTCCTACTTAAAATAATTGATATGTAATATTAGTAAAATAATAATATCAAGTAAACATATGAAGGTAAATATTTGAATCTTTTCAATTTCAATATGCCTCATTTTATCACATCTGAAATAAACTCTTCTATATTTTTGGTGAGATTCTTGTTGAAATTTGGAGTTATTAAAGTATATTCTAAGTGACTGATGGAGTCAAACTAAGCACAAGGACAAGTTTAGGAAAATGTAAAGTAAAAGTTATAATTGCAAACCTTGCCCATTTCAATTTCCTTCAAATGTTTTATCATATGGAATTATTACTATTTATGTGTCTTATGCTAATTTCCTCTTCTCAATGGAATACAGAATGTCAAAATCACGAATTTATTAATTTTGCTTAAACTTAAAGCTGAAATGAGTTTTCTAGGCATATGGTGCTTCCCTTAGCATATATTAATTTTGTTCAGAATGTGTTCCCTTTGAAGTTAAAATAATAATGAAGTGTTTGGAGAATGGTAAATTGAAAACGCAACCAGAAGCACTTTCTCTGCACTAATGTCATTTTTTTCTCAATGATACAGAATTTGGAAAAAATCTTGAGATACAGCAGTGCATTTGTACTTTTAAGCATAAATTATCTTGTTTTCACAGTGATACTTGTTTGCTCACAATATTGATATAGTTCTATTTTTAAGAAATGGCATCAAATCAGGCCGAGATCTTACTTTTTTAACACTTTTTAAAAATTTCCACCTCTTTTAATTTTATATTATCATGATAATCCCTCCTTATTATTTACACTAGTGGAGTGCTAAAAATAACAACAGCTACCAGGGACCACCAATGTATTTTTAAATATCTGAAAAAAAGATTCATTTATTTTATTACGAAGTATAGTTTAGCTGTTTAAACTTACTCTTCAGAATGGAACTTGATAACCATTGTTTTTCTTTCAAAGTAACAGTTTGTTAAATTTGTTAAACATGCTGTTCATATTTTAGCCTATGGACGTATTTCTGTGAATAATACTAACACAGTCTGGATCCATAGCTTAGAAGTTAATCTAGAACATGTAATGATGAAATTCATAAAAATATAAATTGATCTAGGGCATGGGCAAGAAATATAATGTTGAGGGTTGAAATCCATGTTTTCTTTTCTGTTTTTTTCTTTAGTTAATTTCAGTATCTTTGCCTCAAATTCATATTTTATCCTAAATAAATTCAGGTTATATTTGGTTATTTCTATACCACTAGGTAGACAAAGTCAGCCTTTTGGTACCTATATGTTTTTCTTATTATGTTTTTCCTATCCAAAAACCTGTAATGTCCATACTCTTGAATATCTTGATAACCCACATTGTTAGCTTGAAGACATTTCTGCATTTCATTTAGAGTTGGATTACAATGACATATGGCTTGTTCTTCCTAACTGCATAATTTTTACTGCTGCTTTTGCAGTTTTATTGCTCCCTTTTCCCTAACATATTTGGGCATATATATATATATATATATATATATTTATATATATATATATATTTTTTTTTTATTTAGGCTTACATGTTAACAGTAAAAAAAAATATATATATATATATTTTTATTTAGGCTTACATGTTAACAGTGCAACTTGATTCATTGTACATAGATAGAGGATAATATATCAATTCTCTAGTTGTAAGTTGTATAGAATCACAACATATATGCAGTCATATATAAAGTTAGGATTATTATGACCATCATATTCCACCACCTTTGCTATCTCTATGCCCCCTCCCCCCTTACACCCCTGTGCACAGAGATCCACCGTTGTTCCCATGTCCTTTCCCACATTTTGGATCAGCATCCACTTATCAATGAGTACATTTGGCATTTGGTTTTCTGAGATTGACTTACTTCACTTAGCATGATATTCTCCAACTCCGTCCATTTACCTGCAAATGCCATAATTTTATTCTCTCTTATTGCTGAGTAATATTCCATTGTGTATATATACCACAGTTTCTTTATCCAGTCTTCTATCGAAGGGCATCTTGGTTGGTTCCACAGTTTAGCTATTATGAATTGAGCTGCTATAAACATTGAGGTGGCTGCAGCACTGTAGTATGCTGTTTTT